>JABFTP020000165.1:13757568-14977568 GCA_013387265.2 Cryptolaemus montrouzieri
TTATAGCAATATATCAATGGTCCCTGTCTCTAAGTATGCTTATTTCACTTATCTCTGATGTCTTTCTCTATTGTATATGTCTTTACGCATTACTTCATCTTAAATCTTTTCATTAATTTTGCGAATACAAAGCAAAACAACTTCAATTTTATATAGGTTATGTCATAAACAGTCGTCAATTTGATCTTCTTCTTTCTTCGACTTTTTACTTGGCTCTGTAACTTTCATCTACTCATGGAGGAATATGAATAGGCTCAGCTTTCGGGCATTTCACCCAGACTCTGTTGTCGGAATTTGTCAATTTGAAATTCAATAATGCTTACATCGAAACGGTAACTCCGTCTTTAACACGACCTTAGTAGCTGAGACCATTTCAGCAGCTTCAAATCATTCCCAGATCACACCAAATTTTGAAATGGTTTGATTGCATCAACTCAGTTATTGCGTTTGGCACAACTTATCGGGTCGTTTCGAAGTTTCGAACGTGATTTTCGACATTCACACGACAGGTTAGTTTGAAGTTTTCAATAGAAAACAAAAGTAAATCGAGATTTTGCCTGAGGGCAACGTGGGTAACGAGCGTAAAATTGCTTATAACGCAAGGTTAGTTGAGTAAAGTTACGTGGAGGACGGAAATACATGAAATTGTTATACCTATTCTGATTCAATCCATTGCTTTAATTTTGTACTATTCGATCAATGATCAGTTATAAAGACTTCTATCCTCGATACAAGTTGAGGTACATCCATGTAAAATTACCGATCGAGTTACATCATTACAGAGATAGTACAGCATAAGTAACTTATTGTCGATGCATTCATAGCCCACGAACTGTAAAGTTATGTGTTGCGTCGGTCTATTATATTTAAACAAAAATTGTGCCAAGAAACACACAACATTTTAGACGGGTATAATTCCAAAGCCTTTGAAAGCCATCGCGTAGTATATAAAATTAAAATCCATAAAGGCATTCCTGACCGAAATTCTCAATAGAAGGGGAAGGATTGGTCGATTTGCACATATTCCCACCCTAGACAGAATAGTAGAATATTCTATTATTATGGTTTTTTCCAGTGGCATGTGACTTATTTTTCAGAACATAATAAGAATGAAGTGAATTATATAAACTTCTAACGATTATTCTTAACAAAGAGAAAATAATAATGTTATTCAGATGATAATACTCGAATATGGCATCGAAGGATAGCGTTAATGGTTCCAGGGTGAAACACAGAGGCAATGAACAGTCCAGCGGGTTATAGAGCAACGCCTCCTTCAGAATGTTTTATTGCCTTTTTTCTGTGTATGGAAATATGGAAACAATCGAATTCCCGCTAAAATTATCGAGGAAGATGACTATTCCTTTTCAACCGAGGCCTCTTTGGAAAAGGTTGTTTGTATTAGTGACTATGAGCTCTGGGTGTAATTGGGTGGAATTTAGTTATTTTGTGATATTGAACATATTGAAATTGCATAAATTTATGCATTTGAACACATCTACACACAAACACACACACACACTATATAACTATTATTATATTATATTTACTTAATATTGACTGAAGACGAACCAAAGATTACCTAAAAAAGCCCAAAGGAAGATTGTTATAGCATTCATCATGAGCCATATGTTATGTTACATACAAGATATAAATTGAAAGGTATCTTTATATTTGAATATGTTGAGATGTTTCAGGACGACCGATGATGTATATATATTCATAATATTATTTAGAGTGCCAAATGAACTTTTTCGGTCGTCTAGGCGCCCACCGCGCCTGTATTTTAGGGCGCCTGAGCATTTTAGGCGCCAGGTTGAGCATTTTCAGTTGCTAGGCATTCGAGACGATGAATGATGAAACGTTCAGGGAGCTTAGGCGTTTGAGGATTCTAGGAACTGAGTGTCGGTGGTGGATGCCCAGGTGTTCGAAGCGCAAGGTCGGTTTGGGCACTAGGTGTCTGAGGCGTCTGGACGTTCAGGGGTCTGACCGGTCAAAGCGCAGGGTGGTCGAAGTGCCCGAGTTTAGGCGCAAGGCGTAGGCGCTTGAGCGTTTATAATAAGGTAGTTCTGACAAGGTGGTTTACGTCGTCTGATGTTCAGGCGTAGTTTTGGACGTTTGAGGGCGTAAGATAGTTCAGGAGATTATGCGAGGTAGTTTCGGGGCGCGTAGCCGTTTGAGGATGAGATGTAGATCGGCCTGCCTAGGCGTTTGGATTGCAAGGTAGATCTGCTCGCTTAAGCGTTTTGGGTGCAAGGTAGATTTGTCCGCTTAGGCGTTTGATATACAAGGTGGATCTGCCCGCCTAGGCGTTTGATATACAAGGTAGATCTGCCCGGCTAGGCGTTTGATATACAAGGTAGATCTGCCCGCCTGCTAGTACAATAATAAATTGAAAATGAGTAATTTTACTTATGTATAACGACATTCACAACAGGAAGTAAATTGAAGTCTAGTTAGTCGCTGCAAATTGGCTGGTTTTTCCTATGAGCAGACGTAAATTCAATAATCTCCAAGATGTACATCCTTTTTTCTTTATTGCCTGGATGCATGCGTTCGATATTCTCGAAATCTATGAAATGATTTTTATTGATGCAGTGGTCCGAAGAACCCGTAGAATTTTTATTTCTGTGTCAAAGCCATAATTAATCAACAACTTCAATCTAATAGTACATTAAGCCCCACTCATATAGAAGAAACGATGTCAGCTGTAAATATATGTCTCCAATAATAAAATATATCAACAATTAGATGTTTTCCTTATGGGCTGTCCATTGTCTCCGTCAAGTGAAATATTTATGATGAATTTAGAAAATAGAATTTTAGTTTCCCTAATCAATAATGTATTTTATGGAAAAGATATGTAGATGTAGATGTAGATCTTCTGTATTTGGATTGGCACAGAGACAACTCAATAGTTTTTACAGTTTTAAATTCATTTCATCAATCGATTCAATTTACAATGGAAAATGAAATTAATGAAAAATCTTTGAACTTCTTGGACTTGTCGATTAGTAGGACTCATGACTCACTCGTCTTTGAAATATACGGAAAACTTGCTTTTCATTCATTTGTCCACAGATTGCTTTCTATTCCTTTGTCAGCTGTCTATTTTGAGGAAGAAGTTCAAGCTTTAAAATTAATCGCTATGAGAACGGCTATGAACCAAAATTGTTTGATACCTTAGAAAGACAAAAACGACATAACCTTTTGTTGCAGAGCATTTATCTGATGCATACTG
The DNA here is from genome assembly GCA_013387265.2 of Cryptolaemus montrouzieri. Taxonomy (NCBI): domain Eukaryota; kingdom Metazoa; phylum Arthropoda; class Insecta; order Coleoptera; family Coccinellidae; genus Cryptolaemus; species Cryptolaemus montrouzieri. The sequence goes on from JABFTP020000165.1 coordinate 13,760,810, forward strand.
AGAAATCTAACAGAAAATTTCCAATTAACTATATTTCTAATATTAGCAACATAATATGTAACAGATTACAGAAAAATATATTAACACTTTCAGCAATAATAAAAAGAATTTGGTTTCATATTAGAGATAAAACAATATTATTGGAAAGCAGAGAACTACACTGCTGTGAATGTGAGACATTCTATACTGGGTGATTCACCAGTGGCGCGGTGCTATGTAGCTCGTACACTCTTCAAGATTTCATTTTTGTTCGAACGGTATTGTATTAGGATAGTAAGAATCTAGTTCAGCAATTTATTTTGCAGTAAACAGGGTGTCCCAATTTTCTATAAAAAAATCTTCGGTGGTTTTTCAGATTGGAAGACCAATTTTTTGTTCAAGATTCAACAGCTGCCTAAACTCTGTTGTAATGTATTTAAGTATTTTAGTGAGTAGTTTCATACAATATTTTTTTTTCTATAAAAATTCATGAAAATAGGCTCTCACATCATCACATGCTCCTTCGACCAGAACGGATGAATACTTTATTCCTTCCGTTTTCTTATTGCCCAAGGATAGCTTTATTGATGAATTGAAATAGATTATCCCCATTTTATACAAGAGTGACTCAAATAAATCATTGAATATTGCTATTTTAAAATATCATATCTTGATTTTTCAACTAGAACACACTTAATTTTATTAATTTTTGATGAATTCTACAAATAATCAAACTCATCAACATGCATCATTATTCGCACAGAAGTTTTTTGTAATGATTCAAATAGTAAAAATGAAACCTACACAAGATAATTCTTTTAACGAATGATAAAATCAAGATGTTTAAAACGTAAATCGAGGTATGTGTTGACATTTTTTTATTTGGGCCTTCTGTCAGGTGTCCGGACATATCATCTGCATTTACATGGTGAACTTATCAGTGTTTCCTTAACATTGTTAAAATTGAGGTTTTAGACAATTTTCTCAATTGACTGCCATGAAGTTCTCCAAAGAAGAAATGGCTGATATGATTTTATTCTGGGTGAGTGTGATGAAATTCTTCGTTGTAGCAGTAAGTTTCGGCACAAAGGTTTCTGATAAGTGGCATCCTGATGCAAGATGCTTTGAAAAACTTCTAATTAGATTTATCGAAACGGGTAATATCGCTTACAAAAGACATGAAAAACCAAAAACTGCTACAGCTGAAGACAACCAGTTATCAGTTTTGTTGACAATGATAGAGGACCCATATAAAAGCCAAAGAGAGATCTCTCACTTAACAGATATAAGTCAAACACTTTCATTATCAGGCCACGGAAAATCCACACCTCATGAGACAAATAAGATCATCAGCATCGTTGGTCCTTGAATGTATGGGCCGCTATAGTTGATGGCTATCTAATTGGGCGCACTTTTCGACGGGCACTGTAGTGAGGAATATTTAGATTTTCTGCAGAATCATCCACCAATGTTACTTGCCGATGTACCAGAGCATACCAGAGCATATAAGACAAGATTTGTGTGGTTTCAACAGGATGGAGCAAAGGCACATTACTCACATCAGGTTAGAGAGCATTTGAATCATGTATTTCCAAACAAATAGGTAGAACGTGGTGGTCCTGTTAGATGGCCAACTAGGTCTCTGGACCTTAGTCTGTTCTTTCTTGTGGGGTTATATTAAGGGCATCGTTGCAGATTCCTTCTACAACACAGTTGGATATGAGACAGAGTAAAGTCGACGCCTTTCTGTCAGTTAATCCGCAAATGTTGTCGAGGGTTCAACAGTCTTTCCTCAGAATGATTGAGTTGTGTCTACAAAAAGAAATAGTTCAACACCTTACCTTGTAGATCATTTCACCAAAAACCGATCTATTACGTATTTCATACACGACTACCTTAAAATATCTCTATTTCTCTGATCAAGTATATAATGATACTAATAAAAACTTCTTTTCGCAACCTCTGATGTTATTATTTTAGTTCATTTTTTTTATTTCGAAAATTGGCGAAGATAAAGATAAGGTTACATCTACGAAAATATGGCACAATATTTCATGCGTTGACATGAATGATAAAATACAGGATATTCCCTTTGAAAAAATCGAGATATGATAGTTTTAAAATTACAATATTCAATAATTTTTTTGAGTCACTCCTGTACGAAATGAGGATAATCTATTTCAATTCATCAATGAAGCTATCCTTGGGCAATAAGAAAACGAAAGGAACAAGTATTCATCCTCTTTGGCCGAAGGAGCATGCGATGATGAGAGCCTATTTTCATGAATTTTACGGAAAAAAATATACATGACGAACTACTCACCATAAAAACGGATTACTTAACGACATTATAGCAGAGATTAGGACGCTCTTAATCTTCAACACAAAAGTGGTCTTCAAATCTGAAAAACCTCCCAAGATTTTTTTTTTTAGAAAATTGGAACACCCTGTTTACTCCCAAATAAATTGCTGAAGTAGATTTTTACTTTCTAAATACAATACCGTTCGAACAAAATGAAATCGTCAAGAGTGTACGAGCTACAGAGCACCCCCGCCACTGGTGAATCACCCAGTATAGGCCAAACCGGAAGATGCATCGAGAAGAGTTGAAGAACAAAAGATCTATTCTATAATAGATATATATTTATATCCACAAACGAACAGTTTGTCCTGCTAATCTATAGTCTTCTTGGTTATCAGACATAATTTCATGCATCATTCTATTAGGATGAAAATCAATTAGTTGATCAATAAACAACTTTGAAATCTTCCTGTCGATGTTGATCTGAAAAGATGATAATTCCAAAGATCATATAAATCAATAACTTCTATGGTCAATCCCAATACAAAATGATCAAGTCGGGTCTTACTATTTCCAACCTACGGCGGCTTTAAAAAATGCATCTGTAAAATCAAACTTCAAAACAGGTGAACTATAAACATAAAAAACAAATTTTACTTCAAAATGACTAGGAAATACTTACATATTCAATAAATCAAGACTAGATATTCGATTGGAACAAATAAAATCTTAAAATATATTACTTTAAGTAATGTACTCATTCCACAGTTGAAAAAATATGTAGCTCATCTCTGGTTGTAAAGGGACATAGTTTGAGCCTGACACTATAATTTTCATTTCTTAGAACTACAATTTCCTTTGGTTAAAATTTAGAACTACTTATACTCAACTATTCAAAAATAGTAGATCTTTTCAGTAAAGATAATAGATAATTTTTCGATATCACTATCGACAATTGTGTACAGAAACTTTCAAGAGAATCCTATGAGTGGAATATTCATATATTCATCATAACAAGTAGCTCCATGTGAAAGTTTCTTACTCTGTATTGATAAAATGACATTTGTCTGACAATGAAAAAAATTAGTAACTATTTTAGAGAGCATAAATCTTGATAACAATTTTAACTACTTGCATGGATGAAGATATATTCCAACGCTACATTTTCTTTATTCACTATTCATATAATTTCAAGGACGCAAGACTGGTTATTGAATCGAACATACTGTGTGGCACCTTTGTGTTCCTTCAGGAATGTGGCTCTTCTAGACAATCCTTCAATATAGACCTCTCGATTGAACAATCCTGCAGCAAGTGGTATACTGAAAAAATTATGTATATAACTATTGTGTACCTACAATTATTACTCCAATAAATAGGTAACCTCCTAATGTATAGTTTATTGAAAATATTTATAGAAAACAGAAATTATGGACGTATAGAACAAACATTTTAATTTTGGCAGGTTTTGTAAATGAAAAACAAACTAAAGCTTGCATGATGTATATAGCTCATTCCGGCTAGGTGTTGCTAGAGATGATAGAGTAGAGATGCTTGACTACAGCAGAACATGAGAAGCCTCAGGAACAAAACACTTAGTTAGAATTATTGATTGACTTGCTGAATGCTGAACCTGATGTTTTGTGTTTGACTGAACATTGGTTGGTGGAGGAAGAGCTTGACTTCATAAGAGTGGAAAACTACAGGATGGTTTCATGTTCTTCGCGGGAAAGTACCGTTCATGGCGGGTCGTGTATTCTGGTTGAGAAGAGCGATCGGGACTTTCAAGAATATACTGCTATCAGGGCAGAAGTGTAGAAAGCGAAATTGAAGTGTCCTGTGTGACAAATACAACAGGAGAAATTGTGATATTGTGTGTGTACCGTACTAGACTTGGAGATTTTAAATCTCTACATCAATAAAATCACATCATAGATTTCGAGAATATCGAACGCATGCATCCAGGTAATATAGAAATAAGGATGGATATCTTGGAGATTATTGAAATTACGTCCGCTCATAGGAAAAGCCAGCCAATTTGCAACGACCAACTAGACTTCAATTCACCTCCTGTTGTAAATGTCGTTATACTCAAGTGAAATCACTCATTTTGAATTAAGTATTGTATTACTCTTGATAATGGGCTAACAACCCGAAACATATGTCGAGTATTTTAAATAAATATTTGTGAAACCTTTGGCAAGTGATAAACGAATCATTTATTCATTATGTTTCACCAAGTGTTAAGCGAGAATTCCATACATATTATCAAAGAAATTAAAATGATCGAGTACCTTGAAATGCCATATGCCTAAGAGGGATAATTTTCTCAAAAAGCCCTTATAGCTATTTGACATTACATTGCAGAACGTATCATTCATCTTACTTTCTCCGCTTGTTATCTCTTTTGTTCTTTGCGCATCTTATAGAAATCTCAACCGCAAAGATATTCATGTCGAGTTGTAGTAATTTAATTTATTCGTTGGGAATGAAAACATTAGAAAATTCTTTTCTATAAAGGAAACGATAAGTATTGGGTTTGATACTGTTGAACAACTTATTGAGAATTTTTTAGTAATACTGAAAAGTTTTATCCTGCCACCTCTTAATAAATTCAAAAATAAAGGTAAAATAGTAATTTTTCAAAACGACGATCAATTCTAATATCCTACCACCTCTGATTACTAGGTATTATAGATTGCCAACATGCAAAAATAGGTGCATTGCGAAAATGAAACTCAGATGAAAGAAACGAAAAAAGTATAAGATAAAGATCAACTATTTGGTGTCGCCTTGTGCAAGCGAGTTTCAACATTGATCATGCCCATCGATTCAATTTTTTTGATCAGCTTCAACTGCTTGGATCTCTTCTTTCCTCTCTATAACGTCTCTTTCCTTCTCAACGTTCAATATTTTCGGTTCGTAGTTTAGTCTCCTCTTAACGAAAGTGCGAAGACTCAAATTTCTCCTTCTGAATTTGATCGGTGTCGCCTGTAGATTCGTTAAATCGTTGTAATAACTCTGGGAAGATTGGAAGCTTTCACACATGCTGGATAGGGCGTGAACTTTACCCCTTGTCATGTTTTTTTTGAACACGTCCACCAAGTTATTAATCTTGAGGATTTTCCTTTGGATTTCATTCAGTATCTTTATGTTTCTAAAGCGAATTGTATTTTATCATCTGGACTTTGTCTTGGGAATATGTTTTCCAATTTTTGAGACAGCCATGTCACTGGATTTGGCAATAGTTTCAAACTCTCTTACCCAGATATTCCTTGAGTCGATTTCTAGACTATCAAACATTCTCTCTTCGTTTTCTTTAGGAATATTAAGATTAATTTCAAGGGAATCATGATCCATTTATGAATTAATCAAAGTTTTATCTAAACTATCATAAAGCTCATGTAAAATATTAACATCAGTGCTACTAGGCCTAGTATTGGAAGTTTCTAAATCTTGTTCCAAATTTTTTCCTTATAAGCTACCTCTATAGTATTTTCATCACTAACTTTCTCTTTATTATTCAAAGCATCGTTTTTCATTTTGGCGAAATAAATCTTCTTTTTCAATATACTCATACGACGTTTTCGGTTTATGGGTAACCTTTTTCATTCTCAATAAGACTTCTGGTGAACAAATGTCTGTCCAAACTAGACGTTTCTTGAATATGATTACTTTTATTAATGTTTCTCTCAAAATTCTTCAAAGTTTTTATATTCATATTTTTATTTGTATCTCCTTTGTTCGAATTAGATGACTCGAACATTTCTAGAGTTAGGTTCCAATTTATTGTTCCTTTAACCTTCCGTAGAATATTAAATATCCTCCTTGAAGGACCTAGTTTTCCGATCTACTCTTCATAATCACCGTTAACCGGAGCCACAGGGAAATGGTACAGCACGGTCAGATGTCACGAATAGGAACAACGGACTGCAGTTTCTGGTCTCGTTTGACCTCGTCAGCATTATCTACCCATTCGTAACACAAGGCTATGCCGTTACCTACTCATCTCAATTATGAAGAGTAGATCGGAAAACTAGCTCCTTCAAGAGAGGATATTTAACATTCTACGGAAGGTTGAATATTGTCCCTTGAAAAAATTTCTTCGAGTAATATTCCAACAAAAATCTTGTAACTTCAAAATATCAACTTCTCAAAATGGACGTGACGGCTACTGGCGCCCTTAAGGCATTTTGGATCATGTTTTTTATTTTTTGTTTGAAGGTAGGAGGTAGGTAGGTGCTTGAAGCAAAACAAAAACTGAACTTTAGAAGTCATATTTATTTGTATACTAAAATATCAAAATGAAACAAACAGAACAGAATCATAACAAACTAAATTCTTGTTCACACCCATTTTGAAACGTTTACTTAAGTAATGGGATACAGACACGTTGACTCGTTGTTTATAAATACTAGAAAATAACCTAAAACTAAAAATCACATTGTTTTAGGAACAAATAACAGAAATATTGCCTAATGTATATATATATATATATATATATATATATATATATATATATATATATATATATATATATATATATATATACTGGGGCAAAATTAGCGGAACACTCGAAAATTTAACCTAATTCGAAGTTCGATAACCGATTTAGATGATTTGTTCGGCGTTATAGATCAACTCTTCTGCTTTGTAGAAATTATAAGAGAAAACAAAAAAAATTTTATACGTGGGCAAAACTAAAAGTGTTTTTTTGTCAAAAATGTTGTGCCTTTTGCTCCTTACACAGGGGAAAATTTCCTTTTTATGCACGATAACGCGCGCCCTCATACTGCGCGCATAGTGATAGAATATCTCAATGAAGTTAGTATCACACGAATGGACTGGCGGTCCCGGTCACCGGATTTAAACCCGATCGAACACGTTTAGGACATTCTTGGAAGAAGGGTTCGACAACGGAATCCAGGCAACGTTGAAGAGCTGACATTGGCTTTTGTGGAAGAGGGACAACATACCTCAACAGATGATAGACAACATCATTGGGAGTATGCGAAATCGTATGCGCGCTGTAATAAGAGCTCGGGGGGTCATACTCGCTACTAAAATCAAATGTTTTTTATGTGGGTCATCATGAACATTTTTCTCAACATGTTCATTTCATTTCACGAGTGTATCGCCAGGATACACACCTGCTCTCAATTTTGGACAGGAATGATAATTATTATAGAGTATCACACAAAAATTCAAAAAATAAATGTGCAAAATTAACGATTTTTCCAGTGTACTTTGAGTTCTCCCGGAGCGTGAAATTGGCCAGTGAATTTCAAAAATTTTCATTTCGTAAGATTTCCGCTTCTCTAATTTTGATTTTATTTTTTGGCTAACCTCAGATGTTATGCATCTACGCAAGATTAAAAATAAATTCTTGAAATTTGTGACTTTTCGCTTCAAATTGGATATCTCTTGTAAAAAAATAGAGATAAATGCATAAAACAAGAAGGGCGTTACTGTATGAAGATGTGTCTTGACAGACCATGATATTGTACGTTTCAACTCGGACCACGAAATTCCACAGGGTGTTACGAATTTTTGACAAAAAAAACACTTTTAGTTTTGCCCCCGTATAAAATTTTTTTCAAATTTTTTTTGTTTTCTCTTATAATTTCTACAAAGCAGAAGAGTTGATCTATAACGTGCCGAAAAAATCATCTAAATCGGTTGAGAATTAGGAAAAATATCGGACTTCGAATTTGGTTAAATTTTCGAGTGTTCCGCTAATTTTGCCTCCGAGTGTATATATATATATATATATATATATATATATATATATATATATATATATATATATATATATATATATATATATATATATATATATATATATATATATATATATATATATATATATATATATATATACATATATATATATATATATATATATATATATATATATATATATATATATATATATATATATATATATATATATATATATATATATATATATATATAAAATAAAAGAGAGCTATTGTAGTAGCCATATTTTCCGAGATTTTGCTGTTGCGAATCCATTAATTAGATCGCTAAAATTTATACCGTCAAAAATTTCTTGTTCAATTGCTAATATTGTTAGCCCAGACAATCTTTCTCGAATCATTGTGGATCTTAAATAATTTTTGATAATTTTAACTTTGAAAAGATCGCTTGCCAGAAGCTACAGATACAGACAATGTTAAAAGAATTCTTAGTGAAATGGTTACGTTTGGAAAGGTGGAGATTAAATTGTTTTCAAATATATATTGTAAAATACTTAAGGGCCCAGTATCATCAGGTAATGAAAACAACTTTAACGCTTTAATTTCGTTAAACAGATCATTGGAGTCTATATCCTTATTATCCTGATCTGTCAGTCGCTCTTCGAGAATAGAACAATGTTTTAAAAAATCGCTGTCACTTAATTTGAATATGTCTCTAAACAATCCGAAAATATTATCATACTCATTTAATAAGTCACATCGGTTTTTTAGAGAGCTTGTAGGTTGATCTATAATTTTTGAAAAGAAAACTAATTTTAACGGCGGTTTTTGGATCATGAGGGGTCTCATCTCGGTGTTCATAGTCAAACAGTTTTGGTTTAAATTTCCTCCTAACCGTTGGTAATGGTGGAAAGTCTTCTTCAATTTCGAGAGAGGATGCTACTTCTTTCGCTTGCACAAGAATTTCTTGAAATGATTGGTCAGATCTATATTGCTGGAAGTGATCAACTAAATTTTTTAGGTAGGTTTGGCATACTTTAATATTAATTGTAGCACTTTGCATTCGTTTGCTAATAATATTTATATAAAATGAAACGTGTTGCCAAATAATAATTTCACAAATAAATTGAATATTTTATACAGACGTTAATAGGAACTCGCTTTATGTCTTGCATCAATGTGAAAGGAATTATCTTCAGCCACTTCTAGAAGACTTTCGCAAACCTTAATTGAATAAACTTTAAGGGCTTTATTGCGTCAATTCTGCTGGATCTTCTTGTCTCACTTAGAGGCTTTAAACTTAGCCCGGGACATTTTTCTCAAAACATACCACCTTTTGTGGATTACGAAAAAAATTATATAACTCTTGCACCTGGCACCTTAGAAGCGTCATTTACTGTTAAGTTCAAAGTATGAGCCGCACAAGGTACAAAAAGAGCTTTCGGATTCGCATCAAGAATTCGTTTTTGAAGCCCAACATGTTTCCCTTCATATTTGTCACATTATCATAACCTTGTCCCCTAATGTGTTTTAATTCTAAATTTAATTTTTTCAAATTTTCTATCACAAATGTATATATCCCTTCTCCTGTAGAGTCCAGTATTAGATTAAACGCAATAAAACTTTCCTTAACTTCAACCTTTTTGAAATGGTGTTAAGGACAACATACCTCAGAACAAGACTAATTTGCTCAGTATGACTAGTGTCTGGTGTACAATCTAATATTATTGAAAAATATTTTGAACTGCGAACCATTTCTAAAATATTATTTCTTACTTTGGACGACAATAATTCAATTATTTCATTCTGTATTTGCACGCCTAAATAATAAGTCATTTTAACAGATTCTTTTTGGGAGTTATACAATCGGCTGACGTGTTGTCCCATCACTGAATCAAAAGAGGCAATCATCTCAACAGAAATTAGAAAATTTCCATTATGATGTTCGAAAAGCAATTGAGAAGAACCTTGAAATGCCAAGCATTGTGTAGATAAATACTTAACAATCGCAATAATTCTTTCCAGCACGTCTCGTCAATATTTTTTTTTCCGTTTCTAAAATCCGCAGATGATGAGCATTAACAGTCATAGATGTCTCCAACATTTTTTTTCAAATTTACCCAAGTGTTTATATAACTGTTGTGAAAAATTGACGTTTCGTGTCTCTTAATTAGCAAAGACAAGTGTTGCCAATCAGATACTCCATTTGTATCACAAAAAGCGATAGAAGTTTTACATTTGAAAACAACTTACAACAAAAACAAAATACAGAATCTTTAGAAATAGAGTAAATAAGCCAAGACGTTTCGACTTTTTCTCCATTTGCTAGATTTCTTCCGAAGTATTTGCACGAAAACTTTCCCTTATCTTTATTACTAGGAAAGCTAAAACTGATGTCTATCAAGAGCGGACCACATTTAACCAATATTCTAGCCATCTCATTGGTGATTCTTTCGGGCCACAAACCGGGGTCGGACGGAATTATATCGATACTTGCTTCATTACAGCCTTCATCGAAAGTGTAACTTGCAGCAGGTATTTCGGTAGCTGACATTACCGAACTGTTTACACAAGCTGAATTACCTGAAGTGGATTGTTCAAGTGCTGTAGACGAGGATGGTGTCATCGCTTCATCGGGCTCTGCATCAGTAGAAGCTGTTTTGCTGCTACAACAGTTTAGTTTAAGGACCTGATGTTACTATTGAAATTTCAGATGGTCCACTCACGGTTATTGATATTACGGAGTTAAAATCTTGAGATTCGGACGATCCGGTCGCACCAACATCGATAGTCTCCGTGGAATCTCGATTGTTTTGCAAGAAATGCTTTAAAGATCCAACCATTTTTTTCCCTTTCTTGTAGTCTCAGTTTCTTTTGCTCGCGAAACTTCGCACCTGAAGGTCTCTTTCTTTCATCCTGAAAAAACAAATAAATAATTAGTACTCATGGGAATTAGGAATTAACTTCTAAAGTAACCACAATAATAGACACCATGTGGGTAGGGTAGGAAATATTCTTAAAAAGTTAACTAAGTAGCCAATAGTTTTCAAGTATTAAGTAAGATATGGCCGATTAAAGTTTGCTTATTTGAGTAAAAAGCAATTTGTTCGAGCCCCTTCAGCTTAAATCCTTTCAAAAATAAAGGCAAAAAGATATTTAGCTAATTTGATCTTGAGGCCCTTGAAAACCCTACAAAATAGTTTTTAAAAATATAAATAGCATAAAAACTAAACGAGTTATGGATAAAACCAGTTACTTTTTAAACTCGTACATGACATTTCTATTAATGAAAAGATATTTGGTGAAAAAAATTAATTATAACCAGTATCTTATAAAGGGTTAATGTTGATAGTATAAAGTAGGAACACTTACCATTTTATAAAAAATCAAGCCGTTGAAATTGCAGTTAGCAGGTATTCGTCACTTAATTTTTAAAAAAATTAGTAAACAAAATATTGCACAACACAACGCCACACTTGACGAATTAAAAATAACTTTATATGTAAAAGTTAATAGGATTACTTGCTTTTATTCACTTGTTGCACGGTCCAGTGAACTAACTGATTTTAAAACGCCTGTGGAGATGGATCGCTTTTATAGCGCTCCAGGCGTTATTCATTTCTGAACAGCAAAAATCAAGAAACTGCCGCCTGACATGTTCTCGCAACATAGGAATCGGCAGTAACTGGATTAGATACTAATAAAATTTCGTGTGTATTTATACCTAATCCTATTTAATTTCTCAACTTTTATTTTTATATTTTTTTGGACCCTGGGTTTGGCACCCGTGTGCATTGCACACTTTGCACATAAGGTTGTGGAGGGCCTTGATCGTCAGTCCAGATTGGTTGAACTTTTCATTTATTTTGTTTTTAAATGTATTAAATTCGAAGATTTTGATTTGCTTTATCCATTCTGAAAAGGGTATCTTAGAAGTCCTTTATATTGACTTGGTATCAAATTTCATAACTAGATATCTCTAGTAAGATTATTTATAAATGTCCCCATTTGATTTGAGTACAGTGTGACTAAATGGGTTACGAAATTGAATGATGTAACTTCATTTCTATTTAGAGGAGACCTCAGGATTTGTCAAACATTGGCAAGAAAGGAAACACTACGAAAATTCTGCATTTTCCTAGAAGAAGTGTTGGAATCTGATCAGAACCAGGTCACTTATAACTTCAGTGAATTGATTATTTCTAGAACATTTTTTTGCAGTTGTGATCGACAAAATGTTAATACATTGTATAGTTTGAAATGAAAACTTACGTTTCAATGTAATCATCTCTAACATTCATCTTTATTTTTCAGGTCTATTTTATGCTGAAAATGAAGAAAATTCAAAACATCCGATTGAACACATTAAGTTTATATGAATTTGACTCAAATGAACAAGAATGGGAAAGTCTAACAAATAGTTTTGACTTTTATCCAAATTATTATAGTGCTTCATCAGCAATTTGATAATTACAAAATATTGTTATTTTATTGTTTTAATGTTTTAATAAAATGTCAGTATTTCCAATTCACAGTTTTATTACATTACCTTGTATCTTTACACAGAGTAGTCCACTAAAAATAATAATAGAAAATGTAAAGCCTTTGGCAAAATCAAAGTCCCTAAAACCTGTTAATTAAGGATATTTCGACCCCTGCTGGGAATTACTGCATAACATCCACGATTCATACTGACAATCAACGACCTTATAGCATTCTGATCTATTTCGTTCCAAATTTCGATTCGTTTGCTTCCAACCTCATTTGCGGTAGCTGTCTTGAATCATCTAGTGATATGTCCCAGATATGTTCGATGGGGTTGAGGTCCGGCCTTCGTGCAGGTCGGAAGTGATTTCGTGTTCTTGAAGGTAGTTCCTAACAATGTGTAGTTGGTGGCGTCTAGCATTATAGCATTATCATGCATTAATAGGTTTTCATCAAGTCTATCAGCTTGAAAATTTTTGAAAAGCTTGACTTAAATTCAAGCCTTTGAAAAATCAAAGGTTTGACTTGACTCAATTTTGCAACCCAAAAGCTTGACTTGACATAGAGCTTCTTCAAGATGCGTGAAAGCTTGATACTTGTAAGAACGTATAATTAATTTAACTTCTAATCGCTTGTTCTATCTAGTCAATTGGTTTCATAGTGTAAAAGTAAATAAAAAAAAAGCTCCGCGAGGGAATTCAATTAACTTGACGGAAAAAGGGAAGGAACCAACCAGTAATTTCAGAAATGTAAAGAATTTCTGTATTCAACAACACTACAAAATATTGATGTCGCCTTCAACCTACAAATGATTTCTATATAATATTAAAAATATTCCTAAAAAATATATAGACAACTGAAAGAAATTTTTCTAGTGTCGCCACTTAGCGGCGAGAACTGTAAGTATAATAATCTATCGATTAAGGTTTACTAAATTTGGCGATATTCAGCAGAACCCATTCGGTGAGCTAGTGAATACCCGAGAATCAAGATTGAACGGTGATTCCCCGAGAATAGGGGAGTCCTGGGACTTCCCCCGAAACTCGTATGTAAAAAGAAATGCTTTTGTTTTCTCACTCCATTTCTTGTGAATACATACTGTTGAAAAAAATACCGGGAATTGGCCAATGAATCACAAAATATTAATTTTTCAACCAAATTTACTGTATCGCCATCGAAGTAGGCCCCTTCCGAAATTATACATTTACGCCAACAAACAATCCAAAACCAAAACATTTTAGAACGCTTTTTCGCAATCAACTTCAGTTCTCACCGCGAATTCTCTTTTATTACTATTATCGTGGACTTATGCACTATCTCAGCTGTTAGCTGGATATAATTTACCTCTCCCAGATTCAGTAATCAAAGGGAATAGGCTCGATTACAATATACTTGACATAAATTTCCTAACTATCCTACATGTATTAAGAATTACAGCTTTTTGCATTTCTATATAGGTATTTTTATGCAATTCTAATTTCTTAAGACTATCATGCAAAGTTTTGGGTATTAACCCAGTCGAGGATACGATGACAGGAACAATATCTATTTTATCGAGGTGCCACAGTCGCTTTATCTCAATAGCAAGGTATATGTATTTGGACTTTTTCTCCTGGAACTTGTTCATCACGTTGTTATTATTCGGTATGGCGACATCTACCAGCATTGCTGTTCTGGCTCTCTTATCATACACCACTATGTCCGGCCTATTATTCGTCACCATTCTGTCAGTGATAACAGGCCTATCGTAGTAAAATCTGATAGAGTCATATTCCAATACGGGCGCCGGTTAATACTTATAATATGGCTGGAAGGTATTCAGAAGTCTGTACTTGTGTGCAAGTTTCTGATGGATAATCTTGCACACTTGATTATGCCTGTGAAGATAGTCCGTATTGGCCAGTTGTTCGCAGCCGGACGTAATATGCTGGATAGTCTCCGATCTTATATGGCATTTTCTGCACTTATCTGTTTGTAATGTTCCGTCCTTCATAATAAATTTTTTGTAGTTGTTTGTAGCGATCACTTGATCTTGAATGGCCATAAGGAATCCTTCTGTTTCCTCGAATAAATCTCCTTTCATCAACCATTTGTTGGAGGCTTCTTTGTCGATGTGTGGTTGATTAATCTCATGGTGATGTCGTCCATGCAATTCATTTCTTGACCATTGCTCTTGTTTTTCAGTATCTGATAGGAACAGTAGATTCAGCAGGTCATCTCTGGTATCAAGATTTAGAGGTGTATATCCCTTATCAGCCAACGATCCCCTCTATGGAGGTCATAAGTGACAGCTTTTGCAGAGAAGACTTCTCTTAGATTTTTATCTGTTCGGTGTGTAAATTGATAACATCTACTAATCCGCGTCCTCCTCCTTTCCGCTTCAAAGTTGTTCGTATCACAGACGATTTTGAATGATGATTGTTGTACTTTGTCACCATCGTTCGGTTAGATTTAACCTTGACTAGAGTCCCAGAGTTCAACATTGCTTTCAGCACAGTCTTCAGGCGCTGACTGTATTCTGAACGAATCTTCTCCTTTGACTGTTTTTGGTCTAGCAATCTGGCTTGTTGGTATCCTAGATATTTGTATGTTTCGCCATCCCTCATGCACTGTATAATATCACCGTTTGGAAGTTGTGTTTTATCATTTATGACCTTCCTTCTTTGAATGTTCAGGGTCTTACATTTTCAATCCCGAATTTCATATGAACATCTGCCGAGAACTTACTGACAGTTTTCAGCAGGTCATCCAATTGCTTCTTGTTCGAAGCATATAATTTGATGTCATCCATATACATCAGGTGGAGATTGTATGATAATTCCTTTCTGCTTTTATCCTAAATCCGTACCCTGTTCTATTGATTATTGAGGACAATGGGTTCATAGCTAAGCAGAACCATAGTGGACTCAAAGAGTCTCCTTGAAAATTCCACGACATGGGTTTCCTGTCGGTTTTAATTGACTTATTTTTCATGTTGACCTGCAGAGACGTGCGCCAGTGTGTCATTGTTGTCTTCAAGAATTCTACCAGGGCTGGATGAATTTTGTATATATGCAATACTTCGACAAGCCAAGAATGGGCGGAACTATCGAATGCTTTCAGATAATCAAGAAAAGCTGAATGAACGTTCCGATGCCCTACGTGTGCCTGTTTCATTTTCACAGAATCGATGATGAGTTGTTCCTTGCACCCGTGGTGTTTCTTTCTGAATCCTTTCTGCTCCTCTGCTAATATATTGTTGTCGTCAAGGTGTTGGTATATTCGATTGGATATGCATGAGGTAAGTATTTTGTAGAGTGTTGGCAGGTAAGTGATTGGCCTATATTGAGACGGATCCTGTGTCCTATCGCTCTTAGGTCACATATATGTAAAACCTTGTGTTAGGAAAGTGGGTGTTTTCCTGGGATGTTGAAGAACATACGTGAACTGTTTCGCTAGGGCTCCATGGAGCATATCAAACTTCTTGTACCAGAAGTTGTGGATATTATCTATACCTGTGGCCTTCCAATTGTTGGTCGCTCTAACTACTGTAGTGATTTCTTCCTCCGTTATTCCTTCAAAGTCCTTATGTTTGATATCAAGACGTTGTTTTTCATTCGTGATCCATTCCGCATTTTTATTGTGTTCTTTGGTGTTCGACCATAGTGATGACCAATAATCGGTCAAGCACTGTGCGTCAGGTACTTCTCTGTTATTGTTGGTCGCCGTTTTGTTATTTCCCCTATGAAAATTGGCCGTGCTTTGGGGGAACCATTTGCTTGGAGTTTCTACTTCAAAGTATCCATATACACGTCGATATGTTGTTTGTGATCAAGGTGTTTTGTGTTCCTACCATTTTTTCTATGCATTTTGCGTATATGGGATTTCAAGCGCCTTCAGGGCTTTTTGATTCTCAGGAATTCAGTGAGGCGACTGATCTCAGCTCTAATATTGTCAATATCCTTCTCCAGTCGTTTTTGCCATGGTTGTTTTCTGACGCTTTTGGCTCAACTCGAATCAGAGTTGTGGAGACTGGTGGTTTCATTCACAATGATATGTATACTTTATTCATCATCAACAACTGAACGTTTTATGACAAGAACTTAGAACTAATAAAATTATAACATTAAAGTAGAACACAATGAAGATCATATAAAATTTAAGCTTGAAAGAATAATAAAATATAAACACTAAGACGCATAAGTCGTAGGGATATCAGTGGACATAAACCCATCGACATTGTAAAAACATTGATCTTGTATCATATACTAGTTTAAAGAAGTAACTGGTGTTATCCATAACTTGCTTAGTTTTTATGCAGTTTTAAGGGCTATAAGATCAAATTAGTTTAATATCTTTTTGCTTTCATTTTTAAAAGGATTTAAACTGAAAGGGCTCGAACAAATTGCTTTTTATTCAAATATGCAAACTTTAATCGGCCATTTCTTACTTAATATTAATATGCCCTATAAAGTGTTAAAACTATTGGCTCTTAGTTAACTTTTTAAGAATATTTCCTACCCTACCCACATGGTGCTTATTATTGTGGTTACTTTAGAAGTTAATTCCGAGTTCCCATGAGTACTAATTATTTATTTGTTTTTCAGGAAAAAGAAAGAGACCTTCAGGTGTGAAGTTTCATGAGCAAAAGAAACTGAGACTACAATAAATGGGGAAAAATGGTTGGATCTTTAAAGCATTTCTTGCAAAACAATCGAGATTCCACGGAGACTATCGATGTTGGTGCGACCGAATCCGTAATATCAATAATCGTGAGTGGACCATCTGAAATTTCAACAGTAACATCAGGTCCTGCAAAAGTGGCAGCGGTTGTAGCAACAAAACAGCTTCTACTGTTGCAGAGCCCGATGAAGTGATGACACCATCCTCGTCTACAGCACTTGAACAATCCACTTCAGGTAATTCAGCTTGTGTAAAAGTTCGGTAATGTCAGCTACCGAAATACCTGCTGCAATTGACCTTTTCGATGAAGGCTGTAATGAGGCTAGTATCGATATAATTCCGTCCAACCCCGGTTTGTGGCCCGAAGAATCACCAATGAGATGGCTAGAATATTGGTTAAACGTGGTTCGCCCTTAATAGACATCAGTTTTAGCTTTCCTAGTAATAAAGATAAGAGAAAGTTTTGGTGCAAATACTTTGAAAGAAATCTAGCAAATGGAGAAAAAGTAGAAAGGGCTTGGCTTTTTACTCTATTTCTAAAGATTCTGTATTTTTTTTTGTTGTAAGTTGTTTTGTAAATGTAAAACTGCTAACGCTTCTTGTTATACAAATGGAGTACCTGATTGGCACACTTGTCTTTGCTAATTAAGAGACACGAAACGTCAATTTTACACAACAGTTATATAAACACTTGAATTAAATTTTAAAAAAATGTTGGAGACATCTATGACTGTTAATGCTCATCATCTGCGGATTTTAGAAACGGAAAAAAATATTGACGAGACGTGTTGGAAAGAATTATTGCGATTGTTAAGTATTTATTTACACAACGCTTGGCATTTCAAGGTTCTTCTTAATTGCTTTTCGAACATGATAATGAAAATTTTCTAAAAGCTTTCGAGATGATTGCCTCTTTTGATTCATTGATGGGACGAGTACAACTTCCAGAAAAAATCTGTTAAAATTACTCATTATTTAGGCGTGTAAATACAGAACGAAATAATTGAATTATTGTCGTCCAAAGTAAGAAATAATATTTTAGAAATGGTTCGCAGTTCAAAATATTTTTCAATAATATTAGATTGTACACAGTCATACTGAGCAAATTAGTCTTGTTCTGAGGTATATTGTCCTTAACACCACTTCAAAAAGGTTGAAGTTAAGAAAAGTTTTATTGCGTTTAATCCAATACTGGACTCTACATCAGAAGGGATATATACATTTGTAATAGAAAATTTGAAAAACTAAATTTAGAATTAAAACACATAAGGGACAAGGTTATGATAATGGGACAAATATGATGGGAAAACATGTTGGCTTCAAAACGCATTCTGATGCGAACTGAAAGCCTTTTTGTACCTTGAGCGGCTCATACTTTGAACTTAATGATAAATGACGCTTCTAAGGTATCAGGTGCTACAATAACTTTTTTAATCTTTTGCAAGAGTTATATAATTTTTTTTCGTCATCCACAAAAAGGTGGTATGTTTTGAGGAAAAATGTCCCCGGGTTAAGTTTAAAGCCTCTAAGTGAGACAAGATGGTCCAGCTGAATTGACGCAATAAAGCCCTTTAAAGTTTATTTAATTAAGGTTTGCGAAAGTCTTCTAAAAGTGGCTGAAGATAATTCCTTTCACATTGATGCAAGACATAAAGCGAGTTCCCTCTTAACATGTGTACAAAATTTTCAATTTGTTTGTGGAATTATTATTTGGCATGACTTTTATTTCATATGAATATTGTCATTAAACAAATGCAAAGTGCTACAATTAATATTAAAGTATGCCAATCCTACCTAAAAATTTAGTTGATCATTTCCAGCAATATAGACCTGACCAATCATTTCAAGATTCTTGTGCAAGCGAAAGAAGTAGCATCCTTTCTCGAAATTGAAGAAGACTTTCCACCATTACCAACGGTTAGGAGGATATTTAAACCAAAACTGTTTGACTATGAACACCGAGATGAGATCCGTCATGATCCAAAAACCGTTTTTTCTTAAAAATTATAGATCAAACTATAGGGGGAGGGGGGGCACATTGATTCACGGGGCACATTGGTACAGTATCTATATCTCAAAACCGATAAACGCTACACAGTCCGGCACATCACTAGAATGCTCAAGGACATTCACAAGAATGACAGTTGTGACGTCGCTCGCCGCCAGTTTGCCGTTGGGCCTCAACGGTCACTAACGTGTTGGAAGTGGCGTGCGCGGCTGCCTACAAAAAGAATACGTGAAATGTAATTGTGTCTCAGGAGGACACTCTTAGTTGTTTTTGTTATTATTTGATACTAAAGGTAAGTAAATATAGTTATTATTGTATTTTAAAATGTTTTTGATTGCAAGATTATTATATATTTGATAAAATTAATTGTTTGTGGAAAAAGTCCTTTGGGGCACTTTGATACGGTAATGTGCGGAGTACAATGATACGTATCAATCTGCCCTCTAGTGTATTATAGTGCCCCGTCAAAAATAATAGTTTATTTTATTGTTTTTTTTCTTTTTTTCAGAAAATGGTGCGCACTTACAAACCCAAAACTGATAGAAAAAATATCAATGAAGAAAGCATTGAAGATGCAATACGTGAAGTATTGTCAAAACTTTATCTATACGCAAAGCAGCCGACAAATATGGCATCAAAACTGCAACCCTACAACATCGCATCGAAAAGGCCCGAAAATCATTTGAAGCTACCAGACCATTATCTACAATTGAAGCATCCTCTTCATTACAAGCAGAATCTTCTTTATCACAAGCAGGTCCATCTTCATCACAAATAGCACCATCTACGGAGATGGCACAAATAGCATCATCTTCAGCACACACTACTACTGCAGCTTTATCACCACACACTGCTACAGCTACTTCATCAAACATATATGGTTCCAAGTATACCGTTGCACAAGTTTTTCAACCGAACAAGAAAAGGCATTGACTCAATATTTATTGAATTGCAGTAAAATGCACTACGGCCTTTCATTGAAACAGCTTTTGACTTTGGCATACGAGTACGCAGAATCCTCAGGGTGTAATTATCCAAAATCCTGGAAAGAAAACAAATGCGGTGGAAAAGATTGGGCAGCTGGCTTCAGGAAGAGAAACCCAGAATTGAGTCTACGAAAACCAGAAAACACAAGCGCAGCAAGAAGCTTTGCCTTCAATAAATCTGCTGTAGCTCAATTTCATGATAATTACGAACGCATAATGAGACAATACAATTTTACACCTGATCGAATAATAAACTTAGACGAAACAGGCATAAGCACAGTCCTTTCTACTCCTAAAGTTATTGCTGGAAGAAAACAAAGACAAGTGGGACAAATAGTTTCTGCAGAACGCGGAGAGTTAGTTACTTTCTGTGGTATTATTACTGCAACTGGTTCTTCCCTTCCTCCAGTATATGTCTTTCCAAGAGTTCACTATAAAGATCACTTCCTAAATGGTGCTCCTGATGGAAGTCTAGGGTTGGCAAACAGAAGCGGCTGGATGACTTCAGAATTGTTTATAAGAGTTTTGAAACACATTCAACGCCTTACTTCGAGCAATAAGGATAACCCAATCCTAATCATTTGTGATAACCACGAATCTCACATTTCAATAGAAGCTGTTAACTACTGTCGTGACAACGGTATTGTTTATTTGAGTCTTCCCCCACGTCGCACAAATTGCAACCGCTTGATGTCAGTGTGTTCGGACCCTTCAAAGGCAAATTGAAGATAGCTTTCAACGACTGGCACATTCAAAATGTTGGAAAAACTTTGACCATATACAACATTGCTGAACTGTCCAAATTAGCATATTTGGAATCATTTACACCAAAGAATATCATAGGTGGTTTTTCCAAACCTGGAATATGGCCAATTAATAAACTGGTATTTGGCGACGACGACTTTGCACCGATAGACATTTTCAGCACAGGTTATCACGATTTGACAGATGAGAACACTCACAACACACAAGATTTACATTTTGTAGACTCAGAAGCAAGTCAAAATAATGAGGTTGTTGATAGAGAACAAAATAAAACTCCTACTTTGGATGCCGACCCAGTTTCAGTGTCTGATGCTGACGATCCTTTACATGTTTCTTCATCAAAGGCTATTCTTACTCCTGAAGTAGTTAGACCTTATCCAAAAAGGCGATTACTGACAGTGTCTTAAAAAGAAAAGGAAGAGAAAGGGACGATCAAGAATATACACTGAAACACCAGAAAAATAGATTAGAAAGCTTACGTAATGAAAAGAACAGGAAAAGAGAATTACAAAAGCAAAACAGCATGCAAAAGAATTGAAAACAGCGAAAAATCTGTTGGGATTAACTGAGCCAAAAAGAAAAAGAGAGTGACTTCTTTGCCTTCAGAAATAGATTCCGATTCTAGTCAAGATGAAGTCGTGATGACGAGTGATAGTGAAGACATTGAAATGCCGTCGGAATCGGAAGAAGAGGTAATTAATGAAGAACCAGTTAATCCTGAACACATAAATATTGGAGATTTTCTGCTAATTAAATTTGAGAAGAAGAAAACTGTGATTCACTATATAGCCAAAGTTGTATTTAAGTATAGTGTGACAGAATATGAAGTATTATATCTCAGAAAAAAAGCAGGGTCTTCTAAGTTTATATTTCCAATTGTGGAAGACAAAGCAAGTGTGGATGTTAGAGATGTAGTTTTGCAATTACCAAAACTAACTTTCTCCAAAGGCACATCTCGAACATCGTCGCTTTATTCATTTTCGGTAGGTTTAACTCGATATAATGTCCAGTAGAATGTTTTGTAATTTTAATATGAGAGTTTTATGATTATTTTTGTTAAATTTTTGATGTTTGTTTAATTTTTAAGAAAAACATTGTTAATTACGATAGAAGGTTTTAATATTATATTTTCATTAACAATATTCAATGTTAAAGTCTGATTACTTAGTAAGTATATAACTGATTATATAATTAAGAAAATAACAGAGAATTTAGTTTTGTTGTATGATGACAATATTGTTTTTTTGTGATTTTATTCCTTAAGTAACTTAAGAGACTGATTATGGCTAATGTGCACTCTGAATAAAAAGTATTTTATGATCTCAATCAATAAAATTGTTTTATTTCTTAATTTTAAGTAAAAATACAGTTTATATTGGGTTATTAGTCAGTTTAAATTTGCATTTCATATGGATCTAAAATACGTATCAAACTGCCCCACCCCCGTGTATCAAAGTGCCCCACTGGTGGGGCAGAATGATACAAAAATGATTTTTTCTTAAAATGAGTTTATCTCTATACGTTGCCAGTTTTTGCGGTTTTTGCGTAGCCAAAATATAAGCTGACATATCAGCCAATGCACACATCAAAACAAATATTTAAATATAATGGTTTATGGTCCTCAAAAAGAGATTGAATTTTGTGTATCAAAGTGCCCCCTCCCTAAGCTCTCTAAAAACCGATTTGACTTATTAAATGAGTATGATATTTTCGGATTTTTAGCGACATATTCAAATTAAGTGTCAGCGATCTTTTAAAACATTGTTCTATTCTTGAAGAGCGACTGACAGATCAAAATAATAAGGATATAGACTCCAATGATCTGTTTAACGAAATTAAAGCGTTAAAGTTGTTTTCATTACCTGATGATACTGACCTCTTAAGTATTCTACAATATATATTTGAAAACAATTCAATCTCCACCTTTCCAAACGTAAGCATTTCACTAAGAATTCTTTTGACATTGCCTGTATCTCGCTTCTGGCGAGCGATCTTTTTCAAAGTTAAAAATCATTAAAAATTATTTAAGATCGACAATAATTCAAGAAATATTGTCTGGGCTAACAAAATTAGCAATTGAAAACAAGAAATTTTTGACGGTATAAATTTTAGAGATGTAATTCATGAATTTGCTACAGCAAAATCTCGGAAAATATCGCTACTACAATAGCTATCTTTTATTTTTCTATTGCTATCATTTTGATTTTAAAACGAAGTTCCCTAGGTATTTGTTATTAGAATAATCTGCATATTTTTTAAAATATCTAAGTATAAGTAGAAAGTAGTTTTATAACCGACCATAACTAGCGATTTCCAATTGAAGTGAAATATTTTCGAAGTGATACCTTTTCCGGTTATACCGGAAGTGGGTCATCACTTTGTTATTTCAAATGACAATCTACCTTCTTTATTATACATTTAGAACCGACATAATAAATACCCAAGTTGTTGGCACTTTTGAAAGATTTAATTATTTTTGTTATAAACTCGATTTTTGAGGAACATTTAAAAAAATTGTAGCTCGTAGATCTTTTGCTCTACAGACACAATTTTTGCTTGGGTGGATAGGAGAAGGATAAAGGAATTTTTTAAGCAGTCTACACATGTGAAATGTTTATTGCGTTGTTTTGTATGATTTTTTCAATATGGCCCTTTTCAAACAGCAATAACTCAATTTTTTCAAATGGCACGTGCCAATTTTTATATCGCCATCAGATGAAGCGTCAAATTTCAGATGGAATTGTATAAGCATGTACTATACCCATCTCTTATAGTTCCGTAATAATTTGGAAATATATTGTATCAAGTAGCTGAACTGGCTACGCTCACCTGACAGGTGCCTAAAATTAATGTACTTGTCACTTCGTTCATTCGAATTTGATAGACAGAATTGGTTTTCTTCAAGTTTCTATGTATTTTGTTCTTCCAAATTGCAGAAAATTGCTTTTAATCCTTCGAAATTTTGTTTTACTCATAGGCGCCAAATTTGGAAAGAGATTAAACATATCCTCGTTTGAATGATCAGTCATTTTATTATCAATGTGGTGTTTTTCAAAATGTTCACTTCAAATTACCAACAATTCCTGTTGAAATGTCAAATTCGAATGAACGAAGTGAAAAGTACTTTAATTTTAGGCACCTGTCAGGTGAGCGTAGCCAGTTCAGCTACTTGATTCTAATATTTCAAAGCATTCTCTGTTAGTTCTTGCTAAATCATCAAAATTCAATATATTCCCAAATTATTTCGGAACTATAAGAGATGGGTATAGTACATGCTGATACAATTCCATCTGAAATTTGACGCTTCATCTGATGGCGATATAAAAATTAGCACGTGCAATTCGAAAAAATTTGAGTTATTGGTGTTTGAAAAAGGCCAAATTGAAAAAATTATACAAAACAACGCAATAAACATTTGACAGGTGTAGATTGCTTGAAAAAATTCATTGATCCTTCTTCTATCCACCCAAACAAAAATTGTGTCTGTAGTGCAAAAGATCTACGAGCTACAGTTTTTTTAAATGTTCCTAAAATATCGAGTTTATAACAAAAATAATTAACTCTGTCAAAAGGTTTGACAGATAAGTGCCGACAACTTGGGTATTTTATGCCTTGCTCAAATGTCGGTTCTAGATGTATAATAAAAAAGGTAGATTGCCATTTGAAATAACAAAGTGATGACCCACTTCCGGTATAACCGGAAATGGTATCACTTCGAAAATATTTCACTTCAATTGGAAATCGCTAGTTATGGCCGCGTATAAAATATTTCTGTTATTTGTTCCTAAAAATGTGATTTTTAGTTTTAGGTTATTTTCTAGTATTTATAAACAACGAGTCAACGTGTCTGTATCCCATTAGTAAAGTAAATGTTAAAATGGGTGTGAACAAGAATTTATTTTGTTCTGTTTGTTTCAATTTGATATTTTAGTCTACAAATAAATATGACTTCTAAAGTTCAGTTTTTGCTTAACTTCAAGCACCTACCTACCTATCTCCTACCTTCAAAAAAACATGATCCAAATGCCTTAAGGGCTCCAAAATCCTTTTTACACACAAGCGCCAGTAGTAAGTACTTTCGTATATTAGCACCAATAAATACTGAATACTAAAAGATATTAACTATGAATTTTGCGAAATTTCTTGGGGTATGCTTCAATTGTTGATCAGTTTATTTTAGTAAATTTTCAGTCATTTTATAAAATTATTCTGATGAATTTCATAGTAAAATATAAACAAATTAAGATTGAATACAATTCAAATATATAATACTTTACAAAAATCACATCCTATTTTTCAACCTTTCAAAAGAGAAGGTAATTCTGGAACATCAAAACTATCATTTGTTTTTCTGTCATTTAAATGTTCCAAATCACCCATGTCCTCATCACTACTCATATATTTTTGGTCAAAAGTTCTTTGGAACAAATCATTTTCCATCAGCGAATTCGTGAAAAACTTGCACTATCTCTATTTTCTGCATGAAATTCTCTGTTGTTATCCTCAATTTTATATCCCAATTCTTCTAATTTGTCTTTGAAGCATTGAGGAATGTCTTCACCCATAATTCCATCCAAAATGTCTGAAAGATCAGACTCGTTTTCATCTTCAAAATTCGATATGTCCAACATACTATCCGAAAGATCCACTGAAGCAATTTCACCTCTCTTCTTAATAGGAGTCGAAGTAAATTCCGTATTTTTATTTTTAAAATTATTCACGATAGCTTTTTTCAAAAAGCTATCCAAAGTTTTCATATTTTTATTCTTGTTTTGTATCTTCGATTCAGTGGTTTCCTCCGAGTTGATCTTTTAGGTTTCTTTGATTTTTAGCAGCTGGTTCACTCAATGAAATATTTTTTATACCATTGTTCAGTTCATCAATTTGATTCAATTTCTTGTTTTTCCTCCGTGATGGCTTTTTAGGCTTGATTTTGGATATTCGAAAATCTTCAACCAGTTTCGGATATGCATTTTCGACGAGGTTCTGAGGTTCGATAGTAGACCAAAACTTATCCATATCTTTTATTTCGAGGAGTTGACTGTCTGGAATGAGACCCTTGAAGAAATTATCTTTGTCCGACCAAACAATTTCATAACTTGGAACCCTGAAATTGCAAAAGACCTTAATATTTCACTTTATTAGTATTATTATTAATTTAGGATACTAATGGATTTAGCCGGTACTGTTTGATAATTAACCCATATTATCCCAACGCGCCCCATTCAATGTGAGCATTTTATCGAATACTAAGTACAATTTTTCCCGTGTGTGGTTGCTAGTCCTCCATCGGGCGCCTCCCCAGGTGGCGGATGGGGGAACGCCTCCTAGATATAGGTGGTACCGAGGAAATGAAATACTCGGGGCGGGCCAAAACTAGCACCTGATGAAAGGTGGTTTCATCAGTACCAAAGCATGGCATAGGAAGATAAACTTCTCAAAACGTTGTGTAACTTGGACGCCAAAAGTACAGCTGAAACAGCCTTACCGGTTTACGCACTGCGGTGTAGAAAGTAAACTGAACTCCTACTACACTAATACTACTTCCAAATCATCCAAATTACTAGTATGAACAGAACCAAGGCCCTCAGTCCGGGGACACCCTTAGGTGGGGAGAGGATGCTAAGAATCCCCCCGTCAAACATAATCAAACACCAAATATATAAAATATATAACAAAATAACACGAATTGCCAGGTGGAATGTGCGCAGTTTATACATGACCGGAAAACTCGCCAACGTCGATGCAGAAATGAATTGACTACAAATCAAAATATTGGGCCTTAGCGAAGTCCGATGTCCCGGCTCAGGAAAACAAAATAACAAACATCGTGTCATATATTATTCTGGAGGTAATGATGCTGAACACCGTTATGGGGTGGCCATCATGATCACGTCCGAATTAGAAAAATCTGTTGTGGATTTCATCCCGTTAGGAGAGCGAGTCACGCTACTAAAGCTAAAAACCTCTCACCGTGTTCTGAATATCATACAGGCGTATGCACCAACCAATGATAAAACGGATGGCATGGTTGAAAACTTTTATGCCGGTCTCGAAGAAGCCTTAAAATTAACAAAAATGGCGAGATTACAATAATTCTTTTGCACAGTTTTGCTCAGAACAACGACTACGCATTGCCAACACTTTTTCAAGCTCCATAAACGACGTTTATACAGTTGGCGTTCACCTGCTGACATATTGTAAGAAATCAAATAGATTATATTCTCGTAAGACACGAATATAAAAAGTTTATTAAATGAGTCAAAACATATCCTGGATCAGACATCAACAGCGACCACAACCCAGTTGTGATGGACATTAAAATACGCCGCTTTGTCAAATCTAAACTGGCACAACAACAGAAACGTATTGATATAAGGAAACTCGAGAATCCTGCAGAAAGAACACAAATTAGTCAAAAACTTGGGAACAGGTTGAAAGAAGTTGAGAGATGATGACATGATGATTTAGTCAGTTAATTACAAAAAAACATTGATATATATCATTGTATACTGATATTGATGTGGTCCTAATGACCCATTATTCCTCTATAAACATACATAAAAGTTATAAACTCCATTTATTTTTACATATATAGTGCACCTCGTCCTGAAACACTTAAGGGTTCGACTATCTTTCACATTACGTGGTAAACCATTGTACATCCCAGTCCATTAATGAAAATCTGATTGTCCGCAAAACCTAGTGTTTGTCTGAGGCAAACGAAAATTCTGACAATTCCTTGTACTATACTCATGGAAATCTTTATTAAATGTACAACGACCCACCAAATGTTTTGGCAGGAGGTGATGCAACATTCTATAAATAAATACAAAACACTTAAATAGACATTTTGTCTAACGGATAAAAGCTTCGAGTTTTCCAACATAAACACCTCAAAAAGTCTAGGAACACTTACCAATATCTTTAAAATATAAATTTGATGATTCGAATTTATAGAAATCTTTCGGTTTTTGTTAGGATTTATTGTATATAATGTATTTTCAAGAAAACAAAATAATATTTGACTTCTCCAAAGCACCTATTATAAAAAAAATTGAAATTTGAAAATGACGAAATTTGGTAAAACACAAAAAAATCCTGAACTAATATTTTCGAAACTATATGGAAGCACTTATATTTTCAGTACCCAGAAGGTCCACCTCTGTTATTAATGACACTTTGGCATCGTCGCGGCATGCTCAATATCAAATTGTCTATTACATTTTGACCTCAGTCACCCAAGCCCCTGAACTTTTTATCGAAGCTCCTCTTCATGATGGAAGACGTTTCGCCACAGGAGATTTGTTTTAGGGTGTCCCACATGCTCGATGGGATTCAGATTTGGGGAGCAGGATGGCCACGGTAGAAGATCGATATCATTCTCTTCAAGAACGTTCAAGACAACTCTTGCACGATGAGGAGGGGCATTATCTTGTTGGAAGAGTGGATTTTGAACCATTGTTTGGAGATACGGTACCACTACAGGTAAAACTATCTAATTTGCGTAAGAATTTCCCGTGCGGTTGTTCTGTATGAAAACGAGGTCAGTTCTTCCACCAAGGCGTATACCTCCCCAGAACATCAGTGATCCGCCTCCCTGTCTAACAACTTCTCGAGCATGCTGGAGACGGTTTTGCTTTCCAGGTTCCCTCCATATTCGAATTCTTCCCGAATCGGGATAATTACTGAATCTAGATTCATCACTGAAGAGAACTGTGGCCCACCTCTCTTGATCCCAGTTTACGTGTTCTTGGCACCAAGCTAAACGAGCAGCGAGATTTCCATGGGTCAGTTGTGGAACTCTTAAAGGACGTCTGGGTGGAGCTGACCTTCGTGCAGTCGATTTCTCACAGTTTGGTCGGAAATTTGTACATTATGAACTCGTGATAGCTCTTGAGCTAATTGAGATGCTGTGGTAGTACGATCACTTCTGGTTTGTAAAACCAAAAATCGGTCTTGGGCGACTGTAGTAATCCTGAAACGACCTGTATGGCGATCTTCTACGCTACCTGTTTCATTGAAACGAGACCATAAACGGTTTATGACACTTGGGCTACTTCCCAGAACCCTGGATACTTCCCGTTATGAGCTCCCAGCTTGGAGCATGCCAACGGCTCGTTACATATCTTCTCTAGTCAAATGTCGTCTTTCCATGGTCGAATCACAAAACTTGAATCTTTTATTTGTGCTTACAACAGAAACAAAGTAGCAACTAATTGATTTCAAACACTGAATACATGAAATGATTATAAAGCAGCGTCGCATCTGCTGCATTTTCAGTTTTTTATAAAAAAAACAACTCGGCACTCTACATAATTTGGTGAGAAATTGATGCAGGTGTTCATTGCTTAAAAAAAATCATCCATATTGATCGTTCCGTATACGATATATCGATATTCAGAAGTGTTCCATAGACTTTAGACTTTTTTGAGGTGTTTACATAAAAGTTATAAACTCCATTTATTGTTCACATATATAGTGCACCTCGTCCTGAATCACTGAAGGGTTCAACTATCTTTCACATTACGTGGTAAACCATTGTACATCCCAGTCCATTAATGAAAATCTGATTGTCCGCAAAACCTAGTGTTTGTCTGAGGCAAACGAAAATTCTGACAATTCCTTGTACTATACTCATGGAAATCTTTATTAAATGTACAACGACCCACCAAATGTTTTGGCAGGAGGTGATGCAACATTCTATAAATAAATACAAAAACACTTAAATAGACATTTTGTCTCACGGATAAAAGCTTCGAGTTTTCCAACATATAACGAATAGAAGTATAATTATCAGTCTAGAATATAGCGCATATCTTTATTTTGAATAATCTGAAGTCTAGCTTTTTCTTCTCTTTGAACATATAAATAATTGTAGGATAATACAGAAAATGTGGCAGAACAATGGTATTGTAAACCAAAGATTTGGTGAATTCACTCAAATATTTTCTGATTCTTCCCAGAAAACCTACCTTTTTGTAGATATAGTCAGCATGCTTTGTGAATTTTAAGTTGTTATCAATTACTATTCCTAAGTATTTGAACTCAGTAATATTTTCGATGGAATAATCACACTGTGCTAGTTCAAAATTGTAACACGCGGAAGTCATACCTAGTAAACCTATATCGGGTACGCTGAATCCAGTGGTAACAACCGTTTTTTAAAGTTAGCTCTTGTTTAGGAGATATTCGCCTTTGAAGTTAGCTTCAAAGGCGAATATCTCCTAAACAAGAGCTAACTTTCAAAAACGGTTGTTACCACTGGATTCAGCGTACCCGATATAGGTTTACTAGGTATGACTTCCGCGTGTTAGAATTTTGAAGTGTCATTTTCACGCACTGTGTCATTAATTTTAACACCATAACTTCTTTCAATCTGTTTTTTTTTGTATCATCATGATTTAAGTCTTTTCCAGGTTCAATTTGAGGTAGTTATCTTCAAGCCAAGTAAAGAGAATTTTTGATTCGTTGTTGATAGTTTGAATTACATCGTCTATATTGTCGCTTATAAAATAGATGCATGTATCATCTGCAAACATCTGAACTTTGCAGTTCATACGAATCCTGACAATGTCGTCAATATAGGGTGTGAAAAGTACATGGCCAGGTACAGACCCCTGGGCTACCCCCAATCCACTAAAATTTCCTCGAGATGTAGTCCTCATACTTGACCTTCTGTTTCCACCTTTCTAGGTAAGATCTGAACCGTTCCACAACCTTTCCCCTCAGACCCATTTTCTCCAATTTTTTGCAATGTAATCTTCTGTCCGCTGTTTCAAACGCTCTTTTGAAGAAACACTACACCGACAAACAAATTCTCATCCAGTGCCATCTTCCATTCCATCAACACACTCTGCACAGCCGTCTCCCAGGAGTTGTTATTCGAAAACCTGCTTGTTGTTGACTCAGAATTTATTTTTATCAATGAAAGTTGTGAGCTGTTTTTTGACGACTAGTTCTAGAAGTATCTCATAAGGAGGCTGAAGATTGATTGGCCGATACTCTACCGCCGAAGTAGTACCTGGCTTCTTTTTAATCGGTACAATTGTTGATACTTTCCATGACTGGGGAACAATACCCTCTCTGAGGGACATATTCAATATTTTCAGAAATACGTCTCCCTTCCCTTCAATACACTTCTTCAGGATATATGTATTCACACCATCCGTGCTGATTTGTTTATCAGACATATGGTGTAAAGTTTCTTTAAGTTCTTCTTATATTACGGTTGTGAACTCTGTCCAGAGATTGTCTGCTTGTCTTACATTTTCTAAAACTAATTCTTCATTATTTTGTCCGAAAATAGTAGTGGTAATTTCCTCTATACTTCGTATAAAATATCGATTGAACGTATCCGCTATATCATTGTGTTTTGTGAGTAGACCCTCTACCGGAAATTGAATCCCTTCATCAAGTTCCTGACATCCATTATTTAATAAACTCTGAAGAGTTTTCCACATTGCAACTCATCGATCTTCCTTTTATAATAGTCTGCTTTCTGTTTTCTGATTATTTCCACAACTTCATTCATTTTTTCTTTGAAATTTTTCCAGTCTTCTTTTTTTTTGTTATAACAGCCCTTCTTTATAGACAATCTCTTTTCTTCATATTCAAGCTTATGTTTTCGCACCACCAAGCTTTGTTATTCTGATTAGGTTTGATTTCAATAAAATTCTCAGGTCCATGTTCATACAAAACCCTCAACATCCCCTCAACCCTATCCATCCTTCCAAAATTTAATGCCATGATATCATTTTTAAAATCGTGCTCGTTAAAATCTTTTGAAGCATCTCAGCTTTCTCGTACGTATTTCTCTTTTGCCTTCATCTTTGATATTCAAAGATATAATCGAATGATCTGTAAACTTCGGTGTCAGATGTACGTTGTATTTCAAACTTGGATCATTAGTTACTATAAGATCAATCATTGAACTTCTTCAACTACCAAAATACTATTCGTTATTCTAGTGAAATGTTGGTTTATCTGATACAATGCTAATCTTTGAATGGCGCCCATTAATTTATGTCCATAGTAACTGTTATTAGACATGTCTATATTGAAATCTCCAAGAATTATGATCGAACCCTGTTTGAAGTCGTGATTATGAACCATAATTTCGAAATCCTCAATGAATGATACAGTGCAATGATTGAATATATTTTCATACCAATATTTACTACGATTCCTATAATCCAGTAATTTCTCTCCAGTACATTTTCTATGACTATTTTATATTTATAGCCCGATTTTATATAAATTATACAACCACCAGTATGTCTGCTTTCAGATAATCAATTCACACATCTATAGACAACAAATCGGATGAAGACATTGAGTCTTCATGGGAAGTTCTGAAGAAAGCGTTGATTACGACTCAGGAGACAGATATTGGATTTGCAAATAACATCAAAAACAGGAGTGGATGACCGATGAAATCCTCACACTATTGAATGTACGAAGAGAACAAAAACACAAAAATACAGATAAATATGACGAAATTAACAGACTCATTCGTGCGAAATGCAGACAAGCCAAATAATCATGGCTGGAAATAGAAATACTCCAGAAGGAGTACAATCTCTTTAACTTACACAAGAATATCAAAGAGCTTACTGGCAGGCAACAGAATATTAAGGGGCTCCAACAATGAAATTCTTATAGGATTAGATGAGAAACTAAAAAGGTGGAAAGAATATACCGAAAATCTCTTTAATGACATAAGACCAGACTCACCCCCGGATATATACGAAATCAATGAAAGGACTCCTGAAATAAGAAAAGAAGAGGTCAAACATGCAATTAAACTTCAAAAGAACAGAAGAGCAGTTGGTCCTGACAATGTACATGCGCAAAACTTTAAACTTGCAGCTGCCGAGGAGGGTTCGTCTAGATCTCATTACTAATGTATTTAACCGAATGTACAGAGTCGAAAAAATACCCACAGACTGGCTGAGATCCACTTTTATCACTTTACCAAAGAAGAACAAGGCATCACAATGTGTGATCTTGCGGATCATTCATACCCGTATATACAAATAGTGTGAGTCCGTAATTGATCGTTCGTAATTTGGCTCTAGGAACGGAACGGGTACCCGAGAAGCTCTTTTCTCTTTGAATGTGTTAACTCAGAGATTAAGGTACATGAATGTCGATGTATTCGCATGCTTTATTGATTGAACTCTATTGGCACCAAACAGCAACAGTCAAAATCGAAGGGTCCACATCAGAAGAAATGGCAATAAGAAGTGTGCGACAAGAATGTGTACTATCCTCACTGCTGTTTGATCTCTATTCTGAGACAATATTCGTCGAAGCTCTCGAAAATTCAACTGCAGGCATAAAGATCAATGGAATCAATATAAATAACCTTCGATACGCAGATGATACTGTCGTGATAGCCAGCAGTATAACAGAACTTCAATCCCTTATGGACCTTATTGTGGAGCATAGCGAGAACTTTATATGAATACATTCAAGACCAAACTACTAGTATTCTCAAAATCACCAAGACCCGTTACTCTAGTGATCAACGGAGAGAACATTGCACAAGCGCCATCTATAAAATACTTGGGTATACTCGTCAACCAGCAATACGATCCAAAGTTCGAAATTAGATCAAGAATTGCGCAAGCACGGAAACTCTGAATAACATGAGGACACTTCTGGAAAACCGAAACCTCAGGCTTGAACTCCGGATCAGATTACTTCGCTGCTACATCTTCCTGTTCTTCTATACAGATGTCAGAGCCACAGAACAGACCCTAATAAGAAGGTCGAGTTACCGACCAAACCATTCAACACCCCCTCACGACCCCTCACCTATCTATCTAGTCCTCCCATAATAAATATAGATGGCACTAATTTAACCACGTCAAGCGTCAAACTCTATCGATCAAACTTCAATCGCCGATAAATGAATTGGCAAATGTCTGTCAATGTCAAAGTTTTCAGTTTCCCGCTAAACCCTTTTATTTTTGCGGTTTGTGCTTCCAAAATCATTTACTTTTCAGGTGTTTCTGTTGCTGGTGTCTTGGACTCAAGTTTAGAAATTCTCGTGTATTTTTAGATAGCATGGTGTAGGGAACGCAAACTCTACTTGCCACCAGTTTATTGCTGCTTTAAAAACGTAAATGGCTTAACGTCGCCCATAATTAATGGAAATCGTAAAAGAAATGAATGTGAGAATTTGAATGTTTTGTCATTTTTTTGCAGACTAACTCACAGAACATATTCACTGATTCTGAGGATTCAGAACCTTCTGTTCATGAAGAATATAATGAGATCTTTGGAAATGTACCAACTCCTATAACTGACAATTACTCTACCTATTATTGGCAGGATACCTTTTGCCAAAAATTACAGTCCCAGTATGTCAAGTATGTAACGAGGAACTTTTTTGCGAAGTGCCCCAACAACAGCGCACCTTTATTACATTCAAGGAATTTTGTGATAATAACTTATTGTATCCTTCAGTAAAAGTTTTTCAATTCTTAGAAGACATTCACAATGAACTTACTTTTTTCTGAATTATCAGGAGCATCAGGAAAATCTTGCTTTGAGATTCAAAGATATTTACGAATCTCATTTTTCTCAATTCGATTGTTGTCAATTACATTCGGCGAAAGATGAAATTTTTAAAAGGGCTACTTAGTCTTCTAATTTTTAAATTCATTAAGGATAAAAAGGAGGAAACTGTTACTTCTGGGACTGAAAGCAACTCCAAAAGGTTCAGAAAGAAGTAGAACAGCAACCTTTGACGGGTTGAATTATAGGTGTTTATTGTGACTTTAAAGAGCGGGTTATCTACACCCTACTATGTGCGTGTTATTTATTTACCATCGATCTTATACAGTCGGGGGTACTATACATGTTGTTTCGTCTGGGTTTATAATGTACAAACATGTTTTCTACTCTGTGATATTGTTTATTTTCCTGCATGCACCTTTTACACTCATGGGGTAAGAAATTGATCTGTGACCAAATAATTGAATTTTTTGGGTCCTTTACACCCTACATTCCCTTTGTTATCTATAATTCATGTTTATTTTGTGATATACACATTGTTATTATTCATTCAATTTCCTGAGTTTATATTGTTTTTTTATATATTTGGTTTGTATTTCTACTATGAACCTATCAATTGAACCCATCAGGAATATTAATGCAACCATAGTTTCCAAGATTAGTAATGAAATTGCCTATTTTTATCATATTCAACAATTTTCAGTGATCTCAAATTCATTTAAATAAAAACTTCTTGAGACAGTTATTACTGCGTTTTTTTCTATTTTCAGAAGCAGTATGGGGTAAGTGCCATGAAGATGGCGGTGAAAACAGTTTCTTTTTATTTTGAATGTTAGAATGTACCTGTTTTCTGTGATATGTGATTTATATTTTTGATTTACATGTGTTAAGAATTTATTTAATTTTTGGAAATGTTTTCTGTATATTTGGTTCAAGAGACTATTGTTATTTTAAAATAAAAGTATTACTGTGAGAAAATACCCATTATTTTCTCAATTTTTGAACAGTCTAATTGAGGCAGAAATACTCTGCATCGATTAGACCAGTTCATATACCCCATTTCAGTTAGGTTAAATTCGATCGTGGGGAATCTAGAATTCAAATAAGGCGCCTTCGGTTTAGTTTTCCATAATGGCACGCGTAGCGCTAGTTTCTATGCAGAGACGGTCATATTGTTTCCTATGTCGAAGCACTGAGTTTTTATTTCTCATTAGGGTCTGTTCTGTGGTCAGAGCTGGACTATTGATGCAACCACATAAAAGAGAATCGATGCGTTCGAAATGTACGCCTACAGGCGAATATCTTGGACGGCACGTAAGACAAACATAGAGGTTATGCAGCAAATGCGTAAACATAAAGAACTCCTCACGACAATCAAGGAGAGAAAGCTGTAGTACCTAGGACATATTAATGAGAGGCGAACGATATGAGATTCTCTGCCTGATAATAGAAGGAAAGATCGAAGGAAAATGGTCAGTCGGACGTAGACAAAATTCATTGCTGACAGACGCAGATGGTTCGGACAGACATCTATAGAGATTTTCAGAGCTGCGGTTTCCCGCACAACAATAACCATTTGGATCGCCAACCTTCGTAAGGAGATGGCGTCCTAAGAATAAGAAGTACAATTTGACAGATGACATTTGAGGTTATATATTTTTTTATGCTTTGACGTATTGATCTATTTCCCGCGCATAAGTTGAAAGTTTCTATAGCTGTAAATAAACTGCAAAAAAATTCAAATATTCAAATTATCAATTACGATGTATGTTGTATTTTTTCAATGATTTTTTTGTCTTTTGTAGCGACCATTTAACCCTGTGGGGGTCGCGTACCTAAATGAGACAATAGTAGTAGCGCGGATTGCATACATAGTCCATTTTTAAACTGAATTTAATCGAAAATTTCTTTATTTTTCTTATGAAAATTCAATCAGTACAGTTTTCTCAACAGGATACAATAAACAAACCGTAGTCACATTCTCTATGGCATAATTAATGAACAAAAATGAATATCTTCTCGAAATTGGCACAAATATCACAGGTTTCTCTCATAATTGAGATCATAATAAACTTACTTATTAAAATTTGATTGTTCATAACATTTCCTCCACAGGAAAAACGATCGAATGATCTCCACAAATGAACTTTTTGCAAGCTGTGCATGACTTTCGAGTGTTTTTATTACGCGCTCTTCCAAAATCATGACAACGGCGCACTACGTAACTTGTCGTTTCCTCCGAGGTTGGTGGTTGTCTTTCTGCCTCCGTAATACCTAGAAAGTCGCTTTATACAAGCGAGAGCCAGAAAGCAACGACGGCAAACACTTTCATAGTTTTTGTTTGCTGTGTAAATGCATAATGCATTGAGTGTACTCGAATTTAGCAAGTCAAAGAACACTGTTAGAGGCCATCTTCTAGAGTTTCTGGAGACGCTATACTGGGTATAACAGTGGCGTGGTGCTCTGTAGCTCGTACACTCGTTAAGATTTCATTTTTGTTGGAACGGTATTGTATTTAGAAAGTAAAAATCTACTTCAGCAATTTATTTTGAAATAAACAGGGTGTCCCAATTTTCTATAAAAAAAATCTTGGGAGGTTTTTTCAGATTGGAAGACCACTTTTTTCTTGAAGATTCAAGAGCGTCCTAAACTCTGCCATAATGTCTTTAAGTAATAAGTTTTCTGGGTGAGTAGTTGCGTCACAATATTTTTTTCCGTAAAAATTCATAAAAATAGGCTCTCACATCATCGCATGCTCCTTCGGCCAGAGAGGATGAATACTTTTTTCCTTTCCTTTGCTTATTGCCCAAGGATAGCTTTATTGATGAATTGAAATAGATTATCCTCATTTTATACAGGAGTGACTCACAAAAATTATTGAATATTATAATTAAAAAATATCATATCTTGATTTTTTCAAATGGAACATCCTGTATTTTTTTATTTATGTCAACGAATAAAATATTGTGTCATATTTTTGCAGAAGTAACCTTATCTTTGTCTTTGACCATTTTCGAAATAAAAAAAATAAACTAAAATAATAAAATCAGAGGTTTCAAAGAAGAGTTTATTAGTACATATCATTATACTTGATCAGAGAATTGGAGATATTTTAAGGTAGTCGTGTATGAAATACATAATAGATTGGTTTTTGGTGAGATGATCTACAAGGTGTTGAACTATTTCAATGTGTGTTCGAAATGTTGCCAGTTTCTTTGTAGACACAACTCAATCCTTCTGAGGAAAGACCGTTGAACTCTCGACAACATTTGCGGATTAACTGACTGTAAGTTCCGGAGACCTAGCTGACCATCTAACAGGACCACCACGTCCTATCCATTTGTTTGGAAATACATGATTCAAATGCTCCCTAATCTGAAGTGAATCATGTGCCCATGCTCCATCCTGTTGAAACCACAAATCTTGTCTTATATGCTCTGGTAACCAACGATGCTGGTGATCTATTTGTCTCATGAGGTGTGGATTTTCCGTGGCGTAATAATGAAAGTTGTGTCTGTTAACAAGCCCATTCTTGTGGAAAGTTGCCTCGTCCGAGAAAAAAACTCTGCTAAACACATTTGGATTTTCCGCTACTTTGTCACTTGACCAATTGCAAAAATTGATTCGATTTTCATAGTCTTGATTGTTCAGTTCCTGGTGCAGCTGTACATGATATGCATGAAATTTATTCACTTTCAAGATTCTCTGGACGAAAGTTTGACTTATATCTGTTAACTGAGAAATCTCTCTTTAGCTTTTATGTGGGTCCTCTGTCACTGTCAACAAAACTGTTAACTGGTTGTCTTCAGCTGTAGCAGTTTTTGGTTTTTCATGTCTTTTGTAAGCGATATTACCCGTTTCGATAAATCTAATTAGAAGTTTTTCAAAGCATCTTGCATCAGGATGCCTCTTATCAGGAAACCTTTGTACATAAACTCTACTTGCCAACAAAGAATTTCTATCACACTCACCCAGAATAAAAATCATATCAGCCATTTCTTCTTTGGAGAACTTCATGGCAGTCAATTGAGAAAATTGGGTTCAAACCTAACTTTAACAATGTTTAATAAGGAAACACTGATAAGTTCACCATGTAAAATAAATATGATATGTCCGGACACCTGACAGAAGGCACAAATAAAAAAAATTTCAACACATACATCGATTTACGATTCAATAATCTAGATTGTATCATTCGTTGAAAGAATTATCTTGTTTAGGTTTTATTTTTTACTACGTGCATCATTACAGAAAAAATAACTTCTGTGCGAATAATTATGCATGTTGATGAGTTTGATACGGTTTGTAGAATTTTCATCAAAAATTTTTACCAATAATCGAATATTTTGAAAATGATCGAAGATAAAGATAAGGTTACTTCTGCAAAAATATAGCACAATATTTTATGCGTTGACGTGAATAATAAAATGCAGGGTCTATTTGAAAAAATCAAGATATGGTATTTTTAAAATTACAATATTCAATTTTTTTTTTTGAGTCACTCCTGTATAAAATGAGGAAAATCTATTTCAATTCACCAATAAAGCTATCCTTGGGCAATAAGAAAACGAAAGGAAAAAAGTATTCATCCTCCCTGACCGAAGGAGCATGCGATGTGTGAGAGCCTATTTTTATGAATTTTTACGGAAAAAAATATTGTGACGAAACTCACCAAAAAAAACTTATTACTCAAAGACATTATAGCAGAGTTTAGGCCGCTCCTGAATCTTGAACAGAAAAGTGGTCTTCCAGCCTGAAGAAACAATCCAAAATTTTTTTAAAGAAAATTGGAACACCCTGTTTACTGCAAAATAAATTGCTGAAGTAGATTCTTACTTTCTAAATACAATTCCGTTCGAACAAAAATGAAATCTTCAAGAGTGTACGAGCTACAGAGCACTGCCCATTGGTGAATCACCCAGTATAAAGAACACATTTTACCAGATCAACTCCATATTTTGTTCTATTATAATAATTAATAATTTCTGGCTTTCGACTATATCCAGTAGAGGCATCAACTGTGGCATGATTGACATGAGTATAGCAACTTTATTGGGTTTCGGCATATACGACACCATTGTACATGGTGGGTGCCACCCAAATTTTGACGAACCTAAGGAATTTCCTCTTGCAAGGCGAAATTCTCGTACCCAAACATTGCCGACAGTTGAAGGACGATTTGCCTTAGATTCGGAGATTTTTCATCAGATATAAAACAGCAGAAATTTGTATCAGATAATGTAGCTTTGAGATGTATATCTGCTATAAT
This sequence comes from Cryptolaemus montrouzieri, assembly GCA_013387265.2. Classification (NCBI taxonomy): domain Eukaryota; kingdom Metazoa; phylum Arthropoda; class Insecta; order Coleoptera; family Coccinellidae; genus Cryptolaemus; species Cryptolaemus montrouzieri. Next base: position 13,800,513 of record JABFTP020000165.1, read on the forward strand.
CTGCACCAACTCATTCTCAACAGAACATGAGTTATATTAAACTGACTTGCTATTTAAGTAGTTAATTCCCCAATGTTTTTACATGAAAAAGGATAACTCATAAATGGTGCTATTTTTACCAATTTACTGCAATCATAAAAACGTACTTCGAATTGTCCCAAAATATTTGATTATTCAGCCTCATACGTATCGTAATTTATAACTGAGGAATCCTTGCTTTAAAAAGGAAAATGTTTCAGTTGATCTATCATATGTTGCAATTTATTTTTGAATGCGTTTTCCTTTACCTTGAAGTTCCAACTTAATGGGGTTTAAGTGCATTGTGATTACAGTCAAAAATGCCAAATCAATCAGCCATCTTTCGTTTTTCAACATCTGAGTGTCATCACCTCTTTCGTTTAGAAAAACTGTTATTTCTGGCAAAACTTCTTGAAACCTTTCTAGGAATTCTCCGCGACCCAACCACCCTGACGTCCGTGTGAAGAACTAAATCAGTGTGTTCAGCTGACTCCCTATCTTTCAACTGCAACTCAAAGAGCCGCCGTTGCAAGCTACGTGCACGGATGGAATTCACAATTTTTGTTGCAATGACCATAATTTCCTCCGTGTTTAAAACTTTTGAACACAAAACTTGTTGATGTATAATGCTATGGAATGAAAAAAATGATGGGATATCTTCATTAGCTCGACACAATGCCACAAAACCGTTTTTGTTTCCAGTCATTGCTGGTGCTCCATCGGTTGTAATGCACACTAATTTATATATTGGTAGCTTGTAGGTTTTTACAAAATTGAAGAAAACGTCATATATATCTTCGCCAAGGGTCTACCCCTTCAGAGGAATGATTGTCAAAAATTCTTCCTGATCCAACATGTCATTAAATACCATCCAAATAAAAATACACAGCTGGGCAGTGTCTGTCATATCGGTGGATTTGTCGAACTGTAAAGAAAAGTATGTACATTTCATGATATCATGTTTTAGTTTATATGCCATGTCCTGACTCAAGACTTCAATTGTGATGTCGGACGAGATAACTGAAGTTCTCTAATAGCAGACATGATTTCTGTTTTATTTGTAAAATCTCCAAATAAAGTCTTGCCCGCTTCAATAAATGCTTCCTTCACAACCGATCCATCTTCGAATGATTTCTTGTGTTTCGCCAATATATGAGATATTTCAAATGATGCAATCGTAACAGCTTTTGATTGTTTTGCTGGTCTTGTGATCATGGTTTTTTCATTTTTCAAACATAATATCAAATCACGTACCTATCGTTTTCTTAATTCAGTCTGTGGCGGAAAATCCTTTTCATAGTTTTTATGAACCGTTTTATGATGCCTCTCTAAGTTACCAGGCTTAAGTATTGCAACTGACGCACGACAATAAGACAAATGCACTTATCCTTCACCATACAAAAAAAAATTCTTCCTCCCAATCTTCGCTGTACTCATTTTGTACTATTTAATAATAAACTTTGTATCGACGTGAATATACCTTCAATCGCGATCGACCGTTTGAGCACCCCTGGTGTAGATTATTTAATGAAAAGATCATTGGATCAACTTTTATGAAGATACTTTGATAAGAAGGTCGTTTTGTAAATATTCACTCACCTTTCAACGTTCTTATTTTCTTTATACATTATGGACATAAGAAACCCCGCAATTTCTGGGTCTGTTCTAATACATCTAGGCTGCTATGATTTAGTAACTGCCATCTCGTCAGAATTGGTAAAAATTTTTCAAACGAATATACTTCTTCCCAGCCAAGATGTTTTGTGGTGAATTTCTGAAAATAAAATGGGTTGTGTTTAATAGAGAATGGAAGAAGTTTATACGAGGCGACTCAACGGAACAGGGGTGTCCTATTTTTGATGTTTTAGTACAGGGGTGCTCAAACGGTCGATCGCTAGTGCTTTTTGAGTAGATCTCGAGAAGACAAAAATTTTTAATAAGTAGGTAACTAATCTACAAAAATTTACTACGAATAAAATAACACTCTACTAGCATATAAAGGCGGCTTTATCAAAGGAACGCGCTGTACTTGTCAAAGAAAATCCGCGTTTTTATTCTTGCCACTTTTCTAGAAATTTCGGGCAGCGCGTTTGACCATTCTGAATTGTAACTTGAAGGCAATACTACGTCGATACAAAGTTTATTATTGAACAGAACAAAATGAGTGCAGAGAAGAAATCTAAAACGTATCATTTTAATAACGATTGGGAGGAAGGATTTTTCTTTTGTATGGTGAAGGATAAGTGCATTTGTCTTATTGACGTGCGTCAGTTGCAATACCTAAGCGTGGTAACTTAGAGAGGCATCATAAAACGGTTCATAAAAACTATGAAAAGGATTTTACGATAGGTACGTGATTTGATATTTTGTTTGAAAAATGAAAAACCATGATCACAAGACCAGCAAAACAATCAAAAGCTGTTACGATCGCATCATTTGAAATATCTCATATATTGGCGAAACACAAGAAATCATTCGAAGATGGATCGGTTGTGAAGGAAGCATTTATTGAAGCGGGTGAGACTTTATTTGAAGATTTTAAAAATAAAACAGAAATTATGTCTGCTTTTAGAGAACTTCAGTTATCTCGTCCGACTATCAAAAGGCGTATTGAAGTCATGAGTCAGAACATGGCAGATAAACTAGAACATGGTATCATGAAATGTACATACTTTTCTTTACAGTTCGACGAATCCACCGATATGACAGACACTGTCCAGCTGTGTTTTCTATTCGGATGGTATTCAATGACACGTTGGCTGAGAAAGAATTATTGACAATCATTCCTCTGAAGGGGCAGACCTGTGGCGAAGATATATATGACGTTTTCTTCAATTATGTAAAAAACTACAAGCTACCAATAGATAAATTAGTGTGCATTACAACCGATGGAGCACCAGCAATGACTGAAAACAAAAACGGTTTTGTGGCATTGTGTCGAGCTAATGAAGATTTCCCATCATTTTTTTCATTCCATAGCATTATACATTAACAAGTTTTGTGTTCAAAAGTTTTAAACAAGGAGGAAATTATGGTCATTGCAACAAATATTGTGAATTCCATCCGTGCACGTAGGTTGCAACGGCGGCTCTTTAAGTTGGAAGATAGGGAGTCAGCTGAACACACTGATTTAGTTCTTCACACGGAAGTCAGGTGGTTGAGTCGCGGGAAAGTCATAGAAAGGTTTCAAGAAATCAATATTTTATCACCTAATTTTCTCTCGAATTCTTCGAAAATCGACGGTTGATTTCTCCATTGTCTCATTCTATCCAATCACCTTGTACTCCTTCCGAATAGTCACTGCCACACAATAAAGCTAAGGCTATGATTTTATTGCGACCGAAACCTGAAAAAATTGGCATTGAATAATTAATCTTTTTTTCATTATTGTACAGGGTAGACAAATTTCGATGTTTTAGTTCGGGCAACTATGTTAGGTTAAAGAAGTGAAATGGGTCTATAACTGTTTAATATGCTTGTAGAATCTTTTTTTTGAACGAGGCGAATCCATAATTTTTCTTGAACATTTTGATATTGGTGTATAAATCAGGGAGATGCTGATTTTCTCCTTGCAATCTCAAATTTAGTTCGCTCATATGATTTATGAAATCAACATAGAATGCTAATCTCCACAGCCATTCACTGTTTCCTAAATCGGCACAAGGCCGATGCTTCTCATTCGAAAAAATTTCGATCTCTGCTCGAAGTTCAAAAAAACGCTTAAGGACTTTTCCGCAACTAAGCCAGCGTACGACAGTATGATACGGCAAGTCATTTTCTCCAATCTCTTCAATAAACTCGCGGAATTATCGGTGATTCGGTCCTGTGGATCTGATGAAGTTAACAACTGATATGAATGGTTTTAGAACTTCAGACAAATCCAAACATTTTCCACACAAGAACTGTTGATGAATGAAAAAATGTAAGACTAATAGTTTTGAACCACCATCATTTTCTACAGCCTTTGACACAAGTGCGACCACTCCTTTATTTTTTCCACACATATTTTTGCCTCTATCGGTGGTGATACATTTAAAGTTTTTCCATCGAAGGTTCTTTTTATTAATGGCATTTTCAACTCCCTTAAAAATATCTGCCGCAGTTGTCGTGCCGTGAATATTATCAATATCAAGCAGTTCTTCATATATGTCATAGCTTTTATCTACTGCACGAATAAAAATCAACACCTGAACAGTATCTGACACGTCCGTTGACTCATCCAAGGCTAGAGAAAACCACTCAAGATGTCCATTTTTGTCAGACAGTTGAGATGATATATTTTCTGCAATGTCTTGCACCCTCCGAGTCACGGTGTTTGCTGAGAATAAATTTACCTTTTCGGGGCATATTTCTTCCGCTACTGCAATCAAGCAGTCTTTTATCATTTCTCCATCGGAGAATGGTTTTCCACTATTTGCAATTTCAAGAGCCACACGAAAGCTATCGCGAGTTGCAGACTCTTGCTCAGCATTTGCTTTGGTAAACAAAGATTGCTGCGATTTCAGTCCGCGGTTCAAAGTTTCAAATTTTTCCGTCCGCAAACCTCTTGTTTATTTAGAGTATTTTTGAAGATGTTTCGATTCATAGTGACGTTTAATGTTATATTCTTTGAGATTCATTACAAATTAGACATAGCGCCTTATTATTGCACTCAATCACAAAATACTGGAAGTTCCATTTATCTTGCAACGTTCGGCATTCACTGTCTATTTATCGCTTCTTTTCCATACTAATAAATCGAACATAAAACAAGTCTAACCAAAATACTATTACTTATGCACGGGTGTTACTTTATTTCACAATATGCAGTTTCGCTTCCTTCGCCTTTCCAACGCAAACTGACTCGCAATGGCACCGCTAGCCTTTTTATACCTATGCAATTACTACCATGTAGAAGTGATCGAAAAAACTAGTCAGAACCAGAACTTCTCGTACCAATGCGGAAATTCTTAAATATGCCACCTGTTAGTAGCCGAACTAGATAGTACCTCCATCACAGATCTTCATAGTATTACTACTCACCACTAGATGTCCCTACTCGTCACAATATACTGAATACACAATCAATAGTAATTGAAATGCAAAACGCCTATGTTTGCTTAGGTGGGCAGAAAAATTAAAATTGTTTTGGCCCTTGTAACGTACCGAAAAAATATTATGGCCTAAGGCTTCGAAGTTTGGAGACCCCTGCATCAGACGAACCTTCAAAATCATATTGGATAATATGGAATGTGATCCTGATATGAATGTTATGGAATGATGGAAGAAATTTGACATAACAAAATGCATCTCAACACGTTCGATGCTGATAATGTAAACAACCCCGGTTCTTTCACTGGTGGAAGTCTGTGATATTTGAAATTTTAGTGACTTAATAAAAGAAAATAATGAAGTTGCCTTTCTTGGTGTCAGGCTGGATACTAGACTTGACTGGTCTCAACATATCGAATACATAGCAAACTCTATTAGTAGATATTGTTACGCTTTTAGAATCCTTTCCATTTTGGTGGATTTAGAGACAGTTTTCTTGACGTATTCGGCGCTTGTGGAATCAAGGCTGAGGTACGGCTTGATTTTTTGGGGAAATGCACAGGAAGCAGAAAGGATTTTCATCCTTCAAAAGAAGTGTTTAAGATCTATTTTGAATCTAAAAGATCGCGATAGCTGCCGAGTCTTTATATTTACGAGTGTGTCCATTTTGTAAAACAAAACCTAATGAATTCCTTGACTAATGACAATATCTATGACATAAATCCAGGCTGAAAACTTATAAACACAATTTTACTCACCTTCAAAAAAATGTACATTTCTCATCTATAAGTGTTTCAACAAAATTCCAGCTAATATTCGACAACTTTCTTTGAGAATCTTCAAATTTAAAATAAAGCAGTTTTTATTGGGGAAAGCCTACTATGGAGTGCAGGAGTTTCTGATGGATAACATTGATATATTGTGGTGCTGCATGTATTTCCTTTGAAATTGTATTGTATTGTATTGCATGTGTATGTCACCTATATGTCAAATTTGTTGTCCATATTTCTGTGTTATGTGCTGTACATACTCGTACTCTTTTAGACATGTTCATCACCCGTATGAGCTATTATTCTGAACGAATAAACATATTATATATTATATTGAAAATTTTCGATGAGCTTAGTTTTCAGTTGGACCTAATAGATACAGCATGGGATGGAGACACCACAGATACAAATATAATGGCAGAAAACGTAGAAAAATCTATACTGGAAGTATTGAACAAGCATGCTCCTTCAAAGATACGTATAATATAAAATAAATGGAGTGATAATAAGTGGTGGACTAAGGAAATCGAGGAGAGTATGCGTCTGAGGGATAGAATGTATAGAAAAGCTATAGCAACACGATCCATGCAGGAGTGGAACACATTTAAATGCCAAAGGAACAAAGAGTTGAAACTGATCAGGGTTCGGTAAGAAAATTACTACATGAAAAAAAATCAATGAAAACACTGGAAATTCTATAGAAATGTGGAAAACCATACAAGAATTAGTCGGTCGTCACAAAGATACACAAAAAAGGAAATTGTTTTCAATGGAATCCCGGTTAGGGAGGATATTGCAATAGCTAATGAGTTCAATAAATATTTCATACATAGTATAAATGATATTGTTCCTACGACCACTCCTGATAAAATTGAGAAAATATTGGACATGATCCCGCAAGTTGAATGCAAATTGGAGGAGTTTAGGTTGACAAGTTTTGCTGATTTCAAAAATATAATTGGGAAAATGAAAAATAAAAAAAGCAGTGTGGATGGTATAAATACCCAAATACTGAAATTAGCATTCATTGTCATAGATAACAGATTTTTAGAGCTTATAAACAGCAGCTTGGAAACCGGAACATTTTCAGAAGCGTGGAAATTTTCAACGATTGTCCCCATGGAAAAAAGCCCAATACAAATAGATGCGAAGAATTCAGAGCTATCAATATGGTGCCCGTTCTCGAGAAGTTTTTGGAAATGGTAGTAAACGAACAGATAGTTGATTACATTGAGAAAAACAAACTACTCACCAGATATCAGTCTGGATTTAGAAGAAATAATTCTTGTGAGTGTGTTGCAGTCAGTTCTTGTTGAGTGGAAAAGTGCCTTAAAAAGTAGGAAAATCATTGGAGTCGTATTTTTGGATTTTAGAAGGGCTTTCGAAACAATTTGTCGCTTGTTGCTCATAGGGAAATTGAAAAAACATGGCTTTGGCAAGACTGTAATAAAGTGGATGGAAGAATACCTGAGTGATCGTTCACAGGCTACTAGATTTGGAGAGAAAATATCAGCATCTTTAGTGTCGGAATTTGGAGTTCCTCGTGGGACTGTATTGGGGCCGGAACTTTTTTGCTGTATATCACTAATCTTGTTCGGTGTGTTAGAGAGTGTGGTGTAGTTTTTTGCCGACGACACATTGCTCTTCTGTGTTGGAGATGATTCATAAAGGGGTCGTTGATGTTTTGAATAGGGAACTTTCAGTGATTGGTGAGTGGTTGGATTGTAACAGCATGACTATTAATATTAAGAAAATGAAATTTATGATTATCAAAAATAGGTATAGTTCAATTGACACAGATAACCACACAGGAATTTATATTGAAGGAGAACGAATAGCGCAAATTAAAGAATGTAAATATTTGGGAGTAGTTATAGATGAAAATCTGAACTTTTCTGGTCATGCTACATATGTAGCAGCTAAAATATCGAAGAAAATTTATCTTGTCAATAGAATTGGAAAATGCCTATCTGTATGGTCGAAAAAATTAATCTATAAGACTATAATAGTGAATAGCAAATATAAACTTTTTGTAGGCCCTCAACAGTGTCAAGTATTTGATTATTTCAACCTAATACCTTGTACTAAATGTGGAGCTTTCAGACATAATACAAAAAATGCAGGAACAATATCACCTGCCTCACATGTAGTAATAATCACCTCACTGAACAATGTCATAATAGAGAAAATAATCAATATTTCAATTGTACGTATAGTAATAACAAGTTTGAGACTACATATAACACAATACATCTGATAATGGATACTGAAAATGTGCTATATTGAAGTTGAAGCTTGATAAACTCATAACATCAAAGGACTATCCTTGTAAACCAATAATACCTAAACACATTGATGATGATTTGTATAAAACAATATCTGGTTCATAATTGCCTCCCATGGAACATGGAAAAACAGAAATCCCTATACGACAACATAGTGAAAACAATTCAAGATCCAAAGTTTCTAATTGAGATGGCAGGTAATCATGCTTTCGACTATTTGGACAATTTGCGGGAGGATCTTTTTCAGACGGAAAGATTATATTGAGATGTGCGATGATCAATGATCAATAACGAAGATATCATTTTTTTATTTAAATATAAGAAGCCTTAATGCGAATTACTTAAAACTGTTAACTTTTCTTGATAGTTTAAAGGTTAGACTTATTTATATCGCTTGTGCTGCATCCTGGAATTCTGAACATTATAGATATTTCCATATTCATGGTTATAGAATGTAGTATAACAATAGTAGACTAAACATAGCGGATGGTGTTGTTGCTTACGTTCGCGCTGATGTACAGGAGGATAACGAGGTTGTGAGGTGTGGAAATCTTAGCATAATTAACACTTGTATTATTACGAATGACGGACAGAATCTCGAGATCTCTTAATTTTATAGGTCTCATGACTTGGGTAAGTTTGATTTTATTGAGGACTTCAAATCTTATCTCGTGAAGAAAAAATTTACTAAGAAACATTATATTGTTGGTGATTTCAACATAGATCTACTCACTAACGATGTGAATAGTCAACAACTATTGTGTGCTTGTTTGGAGCGTGGTTATAGGTAAGGTTTTCGGGAAGTTACTAGACCAGCCGAAAATAATTCGCCAGGAACGTGTATTGACAATGTATTCCATAAAACTGCAGCCATCGAAAGTGAAATGTGTACATTGAAGAACTTGATCACAGACCATTACCCACTTTTAGTTGAAATTGAAAAATTAACACTATCAAGTGTGAAACAGGACAGTTGTAGAACTATTAATTATAGTAAACTAAGTAAGGTAGCTAAATATAACAACTGGAATTCGTTATTGTTAATTCAGGATCCAAACATAGCTATCAATACATCAATTGGGCAGATAAGATATTGTGTAAATAGGGCAAGTTTCGTAAAAAAAAATCTAGAAGATCTAACGAAAAATGGATCACTGCTGGTATTATAAAGTCATGTGAAACTAAGGAAACTCTATATAATATGTGGGCAGCAAATAAGGGCTCTTTTGAAAAATCAATACAAAAATTATCTTAAGGTATTGAACAAAGTAATTTTTGAAGTAAAAAATAATTTTGATAAATGAGCCATTGAGTCTAATATCACTAATCCTAGAAAGTTATGGCAAATAATAAACAACAGAAAGAACACCTGGCAACAGTACTCTTGTAAAATTTTTAATTGATGAAAATAGAACTAAGATTACAGATAATTTTGAGATATCAAATGAAATGAACAATTATTTTAAAGAGGTTGGGGCAAAGTTAGGTGATTCGATTATACAGCCATCCGGAAGACAAATTCAAGTGCCAAGCATGGTTTGTGATACATTGTATCTTAAGCCAACCAGCAGTTCAGAAGTAGGATCTATAATAAAAAATATGAAACCTAAAAAAGAAGGTGTAGATATGATTGATACAAAAACACTGAAAACATTAGCAGAGTTTATAGTTGATCCGTTAACCCATATTTTTAATATGTGTATAGGAAGGGCAGTTTGGCCAGAAGTACTCAAAAGTGCTGATATAATACCGATTCATAAATCAGGCAGCAAAAGCAGCGTCACTAATTATAGGCCAATCTCTCTAATTTCAAATATTGCTAAGATCCTTGAGAAAATTGTTTATGATCGAATTTATAATTTTGTAGAAACTCACGGCATAATTTCAAAAAACTAATTCGGATTTGTTAAGCGAAGGGGCACCAAAGATGCGTTACATTTCATTACAAGTATATTATATAAAAAACTTGATCAGAGTAAACCTGTCATAATAGCTTTCTTAGATTTGGCCAAAGCTTTTGATTTAGTTGATCACAAATTTCTGCTGGACAAATTATATTTTCTGGGACTAAGGGGAAAGGTGCTTGACTTGTTGAAAAGTTATCTTAATGGTAGAGACCAAAAAGTGAGAATGAATGGTACTGAAAGTAATAGTGAATTTGTTAAGATGGGTGTGCCTCAAGGTACGATATTCGGACCGCTTTTATTCGTTATTTACGTAAACGATCTGTTAACTTCTCAATCTCACGAATCAATAATATCCTATGCTGATGATACAGCTATTATATCAGCTGAAAGCACAAGGTCAGAAACACAAAACTATTTTAATGAATAACTTGAAAAAGTCGCCATTTGGTCAAAACTGAATAAATTGTCATTGAATGTTGAGAAGTCTGTATTTATATCTTTTGGAAACTATTGTGAGGGTGTGCCGAGGGAGGTAGATATAAAAATTGAGTAGGTCTTTGAGAAGAGTTGAACACTGTAAATATTTGGGGATTAACATATTGAATACATCGTCAACAAAACGAAATACTTGGTTTTCGTTTTTCACAGGCTTACTCGATTTATGTCCACTGCAACGTTAAAATTGTTTTATCGTGCTTTTTTCAATAGTATTATCACATATGGTAGTATTGCTTGGGGAGGTGTGTACAGCAATTGTCTGTCTTTGTTAGAGTAACTACAGCATAAATGATTGAAAGTAATTAAAAAATCAGTTGTTTCTCCTGAAAATAAACTGAACATTAGAGAGATTTTTGCGTATGAGTCATTTCAATACCATTATGAAACATTCAAACAAAAATACCTCATTGGCACAAGAACCAGAAATAGGAATATAATCCTACCTAAAATAAACAAGACAATACGATTCAAGGATAGTTATATCAAGGCTCTTAAACTATTTAGTAATCTTCCTGAGGATTTGAAGGCTCTAAAAACCACGACAGGCTCTTATAAGAAAAAATTAAAAAAATATATTGAGAAATTTGTATCTGTGTAACAGGAGGAGAGATAGGGATTGGGTTTTGAAGTCTGGGGGACTTTGTTGTTTCAATATGGGAAATGATTTCAAAATTTATAAAATTTAAAATTATTGTTATACTTGGGTTTTTCTTAAATGTCTGAAGTACATAGTTAAGTCAGTATTTGAGCACATTCAGATAATTTATTGTTTAAGTTTTAGTTATGGTTGATTCTTTAGCCTTATTTTTCTGTAGTTTTCATGCCTCACCACGCATTGAGTTTTATTACTCTATGTGGAGTATTTGCATGTAATTATGTAATACTTTCGCCCAATAAATAAATAAATAAATAAATAATTCTGCCTCATTTCAATTATTATTCCAGCATACTTTTTCTGTTGAATAAAACTGAATTGAATAATTTACAAACCAAACAGAACCAGATGTTACCTTCTATTTTGAAATATGACTAGAATTAGTTGTATGCTCGAAACCATGGGACTTCTTAGTGTGTGTCAGATTGTGTGTTAACACCATGACTGTTGTCTTCAAGATTATGAATGACCTGTACCCGCAACACCTATATAAACATATTACTTTCGTTCATGAGGTTCATGACTATCGGACACGTTCGAGAAATAATCTATATATTGATCGAGTAACTACAAATTTCAGTCAAAATAGCCTCTTTCATAATGGATTCATTGAATAAATTCTGTTGAAGGATGTAAAACCGCTAAAATATTTAGAAAGAACTGTATTAAGTTTTGCAAAGAAAAAATTCCTTTTCGGACATAGTTTGTTCATACAGGGTGCTTCAACGAAAACTAAACAGAGGTTATATCTACCAAGATATTCATTTCTGATCAAAACGCAAAAACAGGTCAATTTTTGTATCAACAGGGACATCTTTTGGGGTTCAAAACCTGCCTGAAGTATCAACCTCCTAAGCGGGGGTTACTTTCCTTGAACATTTTGAATAGGGAAGATGGGTCGAGTGATGACTCAAAAGAAAGGTGGTATCTTTGTTTACATCGCCTTGAACGAATTTTCATTTTTAATTGAAAACTGTAAAAGATACAGGGTGAGCGACTGAAAGATAGGGAAGACTATTTCCCTGAGACTATTCAAGTTTCAGCGAAGTGAAATGGAACAGATCCATGCTGATCAATGGCAGTCATCATCAAGTACCATCCTCATCTCGAATTTCAACCTCTGGAGCAGTGGTGACAACCCTTGAGAATTTGGAAGAGGGTAGATGGATCGAGTGATAACTTGAAAGAAAGGTATTATCTTTGTCTGCATTCCCGTGAAAGAATTTTCATTTTTGATTAAAAACTGTAGAAGATACAGAGTGTGCCACTGAAAAATAGAGAAGACTATCGCCCCAAGACTATTGGAGTATTAGTGCGAAAAACCGGAATAGATTCATTTTAGATCAAAAGCTGTCATCTTCCGAAATCACCCTCATCTCGAATTTCAACCCCTAGAGCAGGGGTAATATTTCGATCCAGTGATAAATTTCAAGTAAAGGATTTCGATTGCCTTCATGACTCCTCGCAATAATTCTATTTTTCAGTAGCTCACTCTGTATCTTCTACAGTTTTCAATCAAAAATGAAAATTCGTTCAGAGGGATGCAGACAAAGATAAAACCTTTCTTTCGAGACATCACTCGACCCATCTACACTCTTCCAAATTTTCAAGGGTGGTCACCCCTGCTCTAGGGGTTGAAATTCGAGATGAGGATGGTACTTGATGATGACTGCCATTGATCAGCATGGATCTGTTCCCTTGTACTTCCCTGAAACTTGAATAGTCTCATGGAAATGGTCTTCCCTATTTTTCAGTTGCTCACCCTGTATCTTCTACACTTTTCAATTAAAAATGGAAATTCGTTCAAGGTGATGTAGACAAAGACACCACCTTTCTTTTGAGTCATCTCTCAACCCATCTTCCCTATTTAAAATGTTCAAGGATTGCAACCCCCGCTTAGGGGGTTTATATTTCAGGCAAGTTTTGTACCCCAAAAGATGTCCCCCTTGAAACAAAAATTGACCTGTTTTTGCATTTTGATCAGAAATGAATATCTTATATTATATGATTTATGGGTTATATATTTTAAATATTGTTGTGTTTATGTAAGTATTGATGTGCGTAGATGTTTCACATCAGTACTAAATGTCTAATTTGTTAGCAGCAGCTATAAACAATAAATTATTATTATTATTTACTATTGAAATTATATAATTGGAGACGTCTGGTAGAAAGTTGATGATATTCTACATCATGAGAACATCTTCGAAAACCCCCCCTAAACAAATGTTCATGAAATTCCCAGCAAGATACTCTGTGTTGACAATTTTTTAACTTACCTAAACTGGATGTAGCTTTCCTAATGTCATAGACATCTACAGCCCCCCCCCACCTGCAGAATGTGACCCTTGAGATGAAATTGAGAAATTTCTATAAACAACCATAAGCGAAGCAGTCGGAATCTTGGCTTATACATCCATATACTAACTTTACAAATAGAACATATGCAGAACATAATTTGCGGATATTAAAGAGATATTACTTACTCCTTCTTGATTTAAGTAAGCACAAAATGATTCTGCTTCTCCTTTACCAGTAAGGCATAATAAACCCATATATTTTAGCATTTCCTGACATTGTTTCAATACATAATGAAATCTTGTACGATCTTTTCCAGTTTTTACACCATCTGTTTTAGGTTTAGCCCCTTTAAATCGTATTGCATTTCTAGCAGCTATAGTGTCGTACTTAAGCTCAGATGCTTTTCCTTCTAATACAAATATTGGATACACTTCCATGAGTAGTAAATAGGAAGTTCTAAAGTAGAGGTTCCTTGAACAGCAAAACATAAACTACAATTACATAGGAACATTTCAGAATATTTAGAAGGCAATTTTAAAGAATGTTTCTTAAGAACTGACCTGAGATACATCTTAGGCTGCACTTGATATTCAGATATATTTTGAGCTTCGCATATCCAACATGATAGATCTACAGCAACTGTTTTTCCTTGTAATTCATATAACGGTTTTCTTTCACAAAAAGGTGTCAGAATAGTCCTTAAATATTTTATTCCCATTATGAACACGGTTCGCTTAATTTTAAATTTCAACTGATAGGAGATAAGACTAATATCAGTAGTAACTGTCAATTTCAAAAATTAAAATACATAAACAAATTATAAGCTGTTCGTAAAAGTGAGGTTTCCCACGCCGAGGGCCCGGGTTCGAATCCCAGGTAAGATATGGATGTAGTATGAATGATGGTGTGTTTGTCCCACGTATGTAATGTAAAAATCACATTGAGACTGGATACATAACCGATAGGTTGAGTCCATAACCTCCGAAGGCCAGATAACTTGTAATCCTCAGAGGTGGCAGTTATCACTGCACGGTCTAGGTGAGTGGTTCGGAGTCCACTATAAACTGTAGGTCCTCAGAGAAAAACAAAAAAAAACAAAAGTGAGGTTACTCAACTGTCAATTTAATGTGCGTTCCATTTACCTTCATATTAATTCATTTAAATTATTATGTTCTTTTTATATCTTGAAATATCCAACTTCAAAATTGTGGGAAAATAAAATTGTTTTTACAGATTTCGATGGAATTCCCTAATGCCTAATAACAAAAAGAACTCTATAGTATGAGTACAAACCTCATAATCATGGGAAATTAGACTACTGCTGGGGATTACAGGATTGCTCAGAGAATGCACGCTGGTCTCAAGGCCTTCAAAAAAATGTAATTATAATTGTAGTATAGAAATCAAAATAAATACAGAAGAAAGTTCAAAACTGAGCATATGCCGAAGTATTAGGGATATGGTATTGTTGGTGTCGAAGTCGACAACAATATTCAACGTCAGGTGTATCATCCTCAATCAGAATATTTCGGTTCATCATCAGGCTACTACAGACAGAATCAGTAAAAGGAATGACATGGGAAAATTTCAGATGATGGATCCCATAGAGGATCAAACTTAGCCGTAGGTAATGGAAACCAGATATTAAGTAATGTGGATTACAGTTCGCCAAAAAGGCAGGAGATGAATAATCGTTCTGCTGAGTGTAATGAAAAGTTATTGGTCTTACACCGAAATATTAAATCGTTGAAAAACAAGATATTTGACCTCGAGATTTTCCTTAGTAGTCTGGATATGAAGCCTGGGGTAATTTGTATATCTGAGCATTGGCTTCCTGATGATGGATGGCTTGCGTGTCGGAATACGTATTGGTCTCGCATTTCTCAAGGTCAGCGCTTTATGGTGGCTCCTGCATATATGCCTTGTCAGACCTAAACTTTGATTAGGTGCCTATGGTGAAGAACTTCGGAGTAGAGGGTGATTTTGGGGTTTGTTGTGGTATCAGTAAAAAACTCAAAATTGTAATTTTCTCAATCTATAGACCACCTTCGGGGAACATAGGATTTTTTGTTGAGCCCTTCTATTCATCACTGAATGTGTTTGCTCTATTCAAAGATTACAGGGTAGTGGCTTGCGGTGATTTCAATATACATCTTAACACCCTCACGAAAATTGGATATTTTCGCTGATTTCTTTGTTTCTAGTGGTTTAAGTCCAAAAATAAAAGACTATACACATTCAGTCGGTACTTCGCATAATTTAATTGATAAGGTACTTGTGAATTTTCCCTCTCAGTGCACAGAGGAGGTACTACCTACCAGTTTCTCAAGGCATAATTCTTAAATGTTGACTATGTTGAGAAAGCCTAGTAAAACCAAAGAACCTGCAACAAAGGACAATAAAGAGAATAAAATGAGAATTGTTTCAACATCGAAGTTGGACTCCCTAAGAGATCAAATGCGGAATATGGATTGAAATAACCAATTCCAGGGACGTAAATAAGGCATATGAAAGGTTTCTTGACAGGATGAAAACTCTAATTGAGAACATTTTTACATTCAAGACGATTCAACAACAAGATATGAAACCATGGATCACAAAGGGAATAAAAATATCTGCGAGGCCGAAAATCCTTTTCCCCCTTAGTTTGACAAATAAAGACATAAACCAATATTTGCGAGGGTGGTATACGAAGGATCTTGACGATTTAATGAAAGAAAGAGGTAAAACATATGCACTGTCCAAGAAGAACCCTCCATTGGAATAATTACATTTCAAATTGAAAGAATTGCAAAGGAAAATAAAAAATAAAATAATTTATAATAAGAAGACGAACCATGAAAGATTATTCGAAAAGACAGACGGCTCTATCAAAAAACAATTCAACTTGATAAACGGAACACTTAACCCAACAAAACAAAAAAAAATATATATATATACTGAGTCTGGAAAAATAGCTAATGTCATGAATGAATATTTTGTTGATGTTGTAAAAAAAGTTAAAATTAGTACACCTGGAATATTACAGCCAGAAGTTTCCAATGAAAGTGCTTCTATGTATCTGAGAAAAACAACATCAGAAGAGATCGAAAAGATAATAAATGAATTAAAAACAAATGCATCACCAGGACACGACAATATAAAAACAAAAATTATCGAAGAAATTAAATCTGTGATAGCACCTTACATATCAAAATTGATCAATAATCATATATCCGAGGGTACATTTCCAGATATACTGAAAGTAACCAAGGTTACACCAATTCATAAAAGGAAGCCAAAAGACGAATCTAGCAATTATAGACCAATTTCAGTTATAACTACATTTTCGAAGATTTTTGAAATTGTGTTAAAAACAGACTCCTAGAATACCTAAAGAATACTGACTTTCTATATAATAATCAGAATGGATTTATGAATAAAAAAGTACTCAGGCTGTAGCAGCCATAATGGAATACATCCGTAAAGAAATAGACGAAGGAAATAACGTAGTTGGAGTATTTTTAGACCAGTGCAGAGCATTTGATGTAGTATATCACAAAATATTACTTCGAAAGCTCAAAAACACGGGACTAAATTGTAGCGTCTTTGAAATCTTCAAATAATACCTAACAAATCGGCAGCAGTATACTGTAATAGACAGAGAAGAGAGTGATAGAGTTGAAGTGACTAGTGGAATAGCCCAAGGCTCAGTCCTTGGACCTATATTGTTCTTAATATATATAAATGACATCTGTGACATGGATCTCCATGGACACATAGATGATTTGGATAAGATTTGCCAATGGACTTATAGGAATAGAATAAAACTAGATGAAAAGAAATGTACCTATATTGTTTTCAACTCTAGTAGACCAGAAAATCTTGAGCTTTTTATTAATAGCATTAAGATTCGGGAGAGTGATACAACTACATATCTTGGATTGAAGCTGGACAATCATTTAAATTTCACCGATCACATAGTGCATTCAGTTTCAAAGGTTCACACTCTGTCATATCTCATTAGAAGAGCATCATACTTATTTAATAATAAAACTAAGTACTTACTATACCATGCCCATGTGAGTTAAATCTTGAATTATCTAGCAGCTTTTTGGAGACAAGCAAGAAAACGAGGCCTCCATAAATTGCAAGTTGCACAGAATAAACTTTTGAAAATATTATTTCATAGAGAACCCAGAATACATACCGAAGAACTATATCAAGAACTTAAGCTGCTAGATTTTAATAATATAATCAAACTTGACAGTATTAGACTAATATATAAAATCAAGAACATTATGGTGAATACAATTGATATTGTACTCGGTAATGATATACATACGTATAATACAAGAACTAAAAAAAAAGGATTTGTATTTTTTTTTAGAACACTCACACTCATTTAAGAAATATCTAACATATGGGGTACAAGGGGTCTAGGTCTTGACTCCAATTACTATCTCCACCTCCACGTCGTGTACCCTTGAAATTCTGTGATAAGTTGCTGAGCTCATCTTGGTGGGCGGGCAGCGGATCACAGAAGCTAACGGAGAGGGGCCCCTAACCAAAGTGGGAGACATCGTGCCGAGGGCTGCATTGTACTGGGGGAGCAGTATTCCGAACGATTTCCTGTAGGCACCAGGCGAAACCGACAGGTCCCTCGCAAGAGGCTCTGCGGAAGGATGACTATATTTTCATCAACCCGAAAAAACCAGCGACAGACCCCAAAATAAGCCTGGGGCAGAAAAGAGGAAGAGGGCTAGGGAAACCGGGACCCTTTCCAACTTCTCAACACCTCCCTCAGCTGAGAAACCGGCCAAAAAAGCCAACGTCTAGCTGTCTGCGAAGACAACTACAGCAGGGACTGGATGAGAGCCAGGATCAAAACCCTGAAGCTGGCGAAAGGGCTCCGACTGAAAGAAACTGAGGAAGGGGACCTACTCGCGAAGCTCACGAACTTGAGCATGCTTTTGGGGCTACCACCAGAGCCGACGGGGCTGATCCTAATCAGCATCCAAAGGGCTACCCCGACGATAAGAACCAAGATTTGGCGAGTCTACGGGAGGAGTGAAAATCCGTGCCCCACCCGATCAATATGGGGCATAGACGAAGCCTCACTGGACATTATAAAGTCGAAAGGAAATCGACCTCATGCAGGCCTTAGGACGACATCTTTCAAGGTGCTGAAAAATCCTAAGACCAGTTCGAAACGGTGGCCAAAAAAGAGGGGAGCTCTGCATCAAGTAGTGGGCAGAGGATAATGCACCGGAAAAGGCCATAGGTTCCGTATGGACGTGGGAGTAACAGTCGAAAAGGCCCCTGCCTTTCCGACAGGACAAAGTTTGTTGGGGACGGAGGCCGGAGCCCAGTGCTGCGCTCGGATTTACTTCCTACAGAAGGCCCTAAGGAACCGCATGCGGCTCCCAGCCGGGTGCCACTTGCGAGTCGTAGGAGACCAGGCAGACCAACGGAGAAGGGTTAGGTTAGATTTCGCAATTAGGTGTACGCAAATAAACTTGCACCACTGCATACCCGCAACCGACATATTGAGTTCGTGGCTTGCAAAAGTGCATACATTCATATAACTAATACAAGAACCTTGGGTGAGGAGCTGGCGGCCTGCGATGGAAATCTTTTCTGGTGCAGGGACGGCCTGACCCCTAGGACATGCGTTCTTGCCTCTAAAAGTATTAGAACTCATATATTACCTAATTTCTGTTTCAGAGACCTGGTAGCAGTCAGAATCGATGGAAAAGGTCACAAAAATAGTATCTTTGTGGTATGTTCAGCATATTTCTCCTACGACACACAAACACCTCCTCCAACAGAAGAACTACAGGTGAACTACTGTAAAACACAAGACTGACCACTCGTCGTTGGATGCGATACCAACGCTCTCCATATTCTATGGGGAAGCCCAGGCAACAACATAATAATAAGACCTTTATTCGATTCATAAAACATTTTACATGTTGTAGATCCAGTCAACAAGTATATAAGTACATCAAAATATCAATCACGAACAGCAAAAATACAAAACGAATTGTCCGAAAATAGGAACCAAAACGTATCATTATACAAACAGTTACAATGCAAAAACAAATTTCAGAGAAAGAAAAAACATACTGATATCTTTTACAATACCACAATAAAAATATCACAGATTGTCACATAGGTACTCGGTGAGCGTATACTACGGCTTGTCTTTCAGAAGTGCAAAAAGTCCCGATTTCAAAGCCTTCTCAGGCAGTAGTTTTAATTCCTTTGGTAATTTATTAAAAATTTTTACATATGCATATGGGTTGCATTCCTTTGAAGGTAGGAAAACTGTAGTTAAGGGGTCTTCAGATCATAGCACCTGCGAGTGCCATATCCGTGCTTATTCCCAACTTCTGAAAACAGTTCACTATTTCTGAGAACAAACACAACACTTTCATATATGTATAGGCTTATTATCGTGAGCACTGACGTTTCCACAAAATGTTTGCGGCAACTCTCGAATGAAAGTAAGCACAGGATACCACGCATACACCTCTTCTGCAGAATCAATATTCTCCCGATATCAGGGGCAGTTCCCCATATAATAATGCCGTACCGAAGCCTACTGTGGACATAGGCATGATAAGCCATCATTGCGGCTCTCTACGACTTACTGTGGATGCCAGAACTTTGAGGGCATATGAATATCGTGCCATGTGGCTACACAAAACATCTATGTGATCTTTCTAGTTCACCATATGGTCTAAATAGACTTTCTCAGGCGACTCTAAGGTTGCTGTTCCCCTCCTCTTGTTGTAAACTGTTCTCTTGAAATTCACACTGCAGTTGAATTCAACTATTCGAGTCTTTCCATCGTTCATCAGAAGCTCATTCTCAGTGAACCACAGGTCCAGCTTATGAAGGGTTCCAAATACCCTATCTTCTATACTTTCGAGTCAGTAGAGAGAACCAACTGTGTATCATCAGCAAACATCATCATATCTTCTGGCACATCTTCAAAAGGTCATTAGTATAAACAATATAAAGCAGTGGGGCAAGTATTTATCCTTGAGGGGCCCCTTTCGTAACTTCTCTCTCAGAAAATTGAACCATTTTACCAGTAGCTGAATTGTGTTCTATTACAGTTTGTGTTCTTCCCGTTAGATACCCAATGTGTGCAGCTTCTGCAGGAGGCTACTACGATTAACGCTGTCAAATGCCTTGGAAGGTCAATGCAAAGTAATGCAGAATTCTTTCCTTAGTTAATTGCAGCTATTATCCTATCCATCGCTTGATAAAGGGCACAAGTTGCTGATCTTCCTTTTCTGAAACCATTCAGTTGATCAGAAAAAAATTTGTAGGTTTCAAGAAAATCCACAATCCGCTAATTAATCGATTTTTCGAATATCTTACTTATATTCGATAGAAGAGCAATGGGCCTGTAATTTCCAATACTTTCTTGCCTTAACTTGAGCCTTTTTGAGCTGGTCAGGAAATACTCGTGTATCGAAGTAGACACTTATTATCGATGACAATGGCGCTGCTATCTCATGTGCTACATGCTTCAACAGTCTGACTGGTATTTCATCGTAACCTGTCATGTTCACATCTCTCAGAGCCAAAATTACTTGCTCGATTTCCGTAGTATTAGTTGGCAAAAACACAAACTATTGCAAATCTGTTCACTTGTCTGCTTACTAGGCTCATTAATCATCTTTGAGGCTGTGCCCTGACTCAAGAAGAACTCATTAACTGTGTTCAAGATTTCTTCAGGACTAAGCTGTTTATCCATTTCTTCCAGAATTGATGTATTTCTCTTCATGTTGGCCTGTGTGTTGCCTTATAAGGGTCTATGTTGCTTTGCTTTTATTTTTCGACTCTTAAACATATTTCTCACTCGACAGTAATTTTGCTCCTCTGACAACTCTCTTTAATATCCCAGAATATTTTTCGTAATATCCTGTTGAAATCTCACCTTTATTTTTCAAGTGGTACAGAAAATTCTTGCGCCTCGCAGATATTTTTATTCCCTGTGTGATCCATGGTTTCATATCATGTTGTTGAATCGTCTTGAATGTGAAAATGTTCTCAATTAGAGTTTCATTCTGTCAAGAAACCTTTCATATGCCTTATTTACGTCCCTGGAATTGGTTATTTCAATCCATACTCCGCATTTGATCTCTTAGGTAGTCCAACTTCGATGTTGAAAAAATTCTCATTTTATTCTCTTTAGTGTCCTTTGTTGCAAGTTCTTTGGTTTTACTAGGCTTTCTCAACATAGTCAACATTTGAGAATTATGCCTTGAGAAACTGGTAGGTAGTACCTCCTCTGTGCACTGAGAAGGAAAATTCACAAGTACCTTATGAATTAAACTACGCGAAGTACCAACTGAATGTGTATAGTCTTTAATTTTTGGACTTAAACCACTAGAAACAAAGAAATCAGCGAAAATATCCAATTTTCGTGAGGGTGTTGAGATCTATATTGAAATCACCGCAAGCCACTACCCTGTAATCTTTGAATAGAGCAAACACATTCAGTGATGAATAGAAGGGCTCAACAAAAAATCCTATGTTCCCCGAAGGTGGTCTATAGATTGAGAAAATTACAATTTTGAGTTTTTTACTGATACCACAACAAACCCCAAAATCACCCACTACTCCGAAGTTCTTCACCATAGGCACCTAATCAAAGTTTAGGTCTGACAAGGCATATATGCAGGAGCCACCATAAGGCGCTGACCTTGAGAAATGCGAGAACAATACGTATTCCGACACGCAAGCCATCCCAATTCCATCATCAGGAAACCAATGCTCAAATATACAAATTACCCCAGGCTTCATATCCAGACTACTAAGGAAAATCTCGAGGTCAAATATCTTGTTTTTCAACGATTTAATATTTCGGTGTAAGACCAATAACTTTTCATTACACTCAGCAGAACGATTATTCATCTCCTGCCTTTTTGGCGAACTGTAATCCACATTACTTAATATCTGGTTTCCATTACCTACGGCTAAGTTTGATCCTCTATGGGATCCATCATCTGAAATTTTCCCATGTCATTCCTTCTACTGATTCTGTCTTAAGTAGCCAGATGATGAATCGAAATATTCTGATTGAGGGTGATACACCTGACGTTGAATATTATAGTCGACTTCGACACCAACAATACCATATCCCTGATACTTCGGCATATGCTCAGTTTTGAACTTTCTTCTGTATTTATTTTGATTTCTATACTACAATTATAATTACATTTTTTTGAAGGCCTTGAGACCAGCGTGCATTCTCTGAGCAATCCTGTAATTCCCAGCAGTAGTCTAATTTCCCATGATTATGAGGTTTGTACTCATACTATAGAGTTCTTTTTGTTATTAGGCATTAGGGAATTCCATCGAAATCTGTAAAAACAATTTTATTTTCCCACAATTTTGAAGTTGGAAATTTCAAGATATAGAAAGAACATAATAATTTAAATTAAATAATATGAAGGTAAAAGGAACGCACATTAAATTGACAGTTGAGTAACCTCACTTTTACGAACAGCTTATGATTTGTTTATCTTCTTCTTCGGTCTAGTTCCTCTTCAGCCACACATAGCGGACCCCTATGTGATGGTGTGGGAGGGTGGGCTCAGCATTGTGCTATGTACCCAATCTCAGTTTTCTTTAATGGAGATCTAAAGGCTGGATCCTGGGGTACGCAGGAGTCTAGGATGTCCTACACCAGCCTCGTTATACGTTAAACATAATTAGATATGTGAGGTATTTGTGATTGGGGTATCACTCGATTTGAGTTACTGATTATCGAGACTAACTGGATCTTAGTGCTTTAAAACATAGGGTTACGAACACAGGGATACACTCTGAAAGGAGAAAGGTTATAATTATTCACTGATTGACTAGGTGAGTTGAAAGCCATGCATTCTGTGAAGCGAAAACATTGAACTACATCAAATCTTAATGTTAGATGCAATGAGGAAATTCAAAATCACTTTAAACACATCTGTATTGGGGTATTCATAAATATTAATCGGTAAGGCAGGTTTCAAAGGCAAAAGTTTAGAACAGAGTATAATAGAGTTATAAGTATTGTTACTACACCCAAAGAAGACATGCTGGATGTCCCCCTCGAGTCCACATTCACATAAAGGGGTGTCCATGATTATGAGGTTTGTGCTCATACTATAGAGTTCTTTTTGTTATTAGGCATTAGGGAATTCCATCGAAATCTGTAAAAACAATTTTATTTTCCCACAATTTTGAAGTTGGATATTTCAAGATATAAAAGAACATAATAATTTAAATGAATTAATATGAAGGTAAAAGGAACGCACATTAAATTGACAGTTGAGTAACCTCACTTTTACGAACAGCTTATGATTTGTTTATGTATTTTAATTTTTAAAATTGGCAGTTACTACTTAGTCTCCTATCAGTTGAAATTTAAAATTAAGCGAACCGTGTTCATAATGGGAATAAAATATTTATGGACTATTCTGACACCTTTTTGTGAAAGAAAACCGTTATATGCACCCCATAGAATAAAACGAAGCTTATTCGCCGGCAAAGATGATTTATATACTCTAGATGAGGAACCCACTTCAACGTAAAATTTTCACACAGTATAGTGAATTTGACGTACAAAACAGTCCGTCTGCTTGCGCCCTCTTTGATAAAAGACTATATGTGCGGTACTATATCTATAAGTGCAGTGTTCTACACTAATACGACGAAATAATTAGTGAACTATTCTGATATGGCACATAGACAACGCGTGAAATGGAAAGAACCTATGATATTCTGTTGACATGAGCGTAGACATGAATAGGAAAAAAGGGTTTGCCGTAGAGGAGAAATGTCGATAGTGGACTTCCGTGTTCGTCAAAAAGTAATTTTCCAGTCACTTCAGCCTCACAGAGGATACGTAATTATGTTTTTATTTTTATCAGAATCAGCGCCGAAATCCATAAAATTGAGTTGCAGAGTTGGTACTGCATGAGAGCGTAAATAACGTTTCGAATGATCAGTAAAACACGAATCCGCAAAGTGTATGCTACCAATTCTTTTGTACCTGATGTCTTTACACGGAACAAATGAAATTAAATCCCGCCGATCGATTGCCCGAGGCAATCACCTTGTCGTGAGTCCAACGGAAATCTGAAAAATGAAATATTTTAAACCTCCCGCGGCGATATTTAATTTCACAATATTTCACTGAACACCTATAGACGATTGCTTGGATGTTATTGGATTTTTTACCATCGCCAATACTGGGAAAGCTCTTTCAGTAAATTCAGTAACAAAAATTTTCAATCGACAGCGACCCTATATAAATAAACCTGCTCTAGGCAAAATCAATCAAATAGAAACAAACATTCACCCAAAAGTCAGACCAAATATTAATTCTCGTTTCAAACTACAAGAAATATACGAACCCTTAAAAAGTGACATCCCCCTTCTCAATGTACATCCTACCCATTGAAATATAGATGGAAAATCCAGAAGACACAGGATAATTTTATTGGTTCGATTCAGTTGCATATGAATGCTATGGTTTTCGGTAAACAAGGTTGCCAGATTGTGATCTATCCCTAACGAGTAAGAGAATACGGAACCAAAGAACATTAATTTATTAATAAATCAAAATATACAGGGTCATTGACAGAAATTATTCATAATTTTATGATCAGAGTGTCGATAATTCGAATTAAGAACTTGCAGTAGATTTAACGAAATATACTCAAATATATAATCAATCAATCATCAGTCTAAAATTTAAAAGAATACAGTTAAATTTTTAACTTATGGAAAATAGGATACTGAATATTGTGAATCGAAGTACATAACAAATGATGCATGAGAATAAAATAATGTCTAAAATTGCACGTAATGAAAATTCGATAAAATTATTCACAAATATTCAAACTTCCTCCCATCATTTTCTAAACAGTTCTCTCTCAGGGTATTCAACAACTTCACTCTCGTACGTTACTTTTCAGAAGAATTTAAATGTTGAGGGAATTTACGTAATTTTTTTTTCACCACAAATGTATGTTGTGATTTCGGAAATTCGAGCATAGATGATCCTACGATAATCGTAGGATTGCAGGATATATCCCGACTTCTATTTTTTCAGTTCCTATTCTAACAATACTTTGTTCTCCTTCCATTCCATTCTTGGTGAAATTGATTTTTTTCCAAATTGAGACAAAAACATGGAAAATTTAATAGAAATTATCTTGATTTAAAAAGAATTCAATAATCAATTATTTCATCACGTCTTGGAACTCAAATGGTTTTCTTCAAAATAATACAGAGGGGGCTACCGAAAACCTTGATGAAGAAAAGTCTCATTCAATCAGTATTACTAAGACTTAAAGGTGATTGGATATTTCCACCAGCCATAAAGAATCTTGAAAGGAAATGAATGGTATATTCACGACTTGGACCGAAAGGTATATTCGATTATTATTTACTATGAACACATATGTATTCGCCTACACTATAAGTGATCGTATTCGTTGTAATCTTAAGTATAAAATCGTATGAAAGCTCCAATCTATTTTATTAATAAACGATATGATGAAACGTGCATTTTCAGGTACGTAACTTTGAAATCTTAATGGCTCGAATTATTCACAAAATTTTCCATTTTCGTATCCCATATAATATGAAATTTGAAAGGAAACATATATCTACGTTGAAGATTGCACTTCACTAATTTTCTTCATCTATAAAATAATTGATATTTTCTTTCCATAATCAATCTGACAACACTGTGTGTTTAGTCTGACGCCTCTGGCGGTGCCCGAAAGCAGGCACCAGCAGCAAAGTTACGGACAACAATCATCGTTCGCCGGTCGCCGGGTTGGCGTGCTGACACTTTAGATTGTAGAAAGAAAACAAACACTAAAAACTCTCTGTTGTTCAAGTGGGCGAAATATTAGGCTTACCAAGATTTGCTTCAATACAGGGAATCATGGCCACAGTTTTTTAGGGTTAACCGTTTCGAATGGTTGTTTTAATGAATAATTTTATGCATTTGAAGTAGTTTACAGTTCAGAAACTGAAATTATATCTTATGAGAACCTAGAAGATCACAACACTCTCGTAGGTATTTAATAAATATTTCGATGGAAAACTATTCATTGCATGTTACTTTTCCTATATCAAAATTGTCTTGTAGTTATTGTTTCAAATGCTATAAAAATTCCGATTTAGATTGTTGGTGGTACTTATCAATGATATAATCTCCCATCATCGCCAGCATATCTTTTCTCAAGTAAAAAATATCCCATCTTTAGAATGCTATGAAAAAGGTCCGAAAATCTTAATTCTTCAAAAACACTGGTTGCCTTTGGTTGCAGGCTCTGTAGCAATAAACAAAGGCATTCAAGTAATAGTTTTTCCCAGAAATCATATATTTTATGATGTTCTGGAGTTTGTCTACGAAGTTCGAATCAGTTTATAATATATTTTTAATAATGAACGCAATATAGAATTTAAGTTTTTCGAAGATATACAAGTGTTCTTCAAATATGTAACCAAACATCAGGAGCTAATACTTTCAGTGAATTGAGGATAGAGAGTTCATATGAATATTGGTCTAGAAACTCTTCCATCAAAAATACGGGATATGTACTAAATTGTTATATATCGTAAGATGTGAAAA
The DNA here is from genome assembly GCA_013387265.2 of Cryptolaemus montrouzieri. Taxonomy (NCBI): domain Eukaryota; kingdom Metazoa; phylum Arthropoda; class Insecta; order Coleoptera; family Coccinellidae; genus Cryptolaemus; species Cryptolaemus montrouzieri. Next base: position 13,827,617 of record JABFTP020000165.1, read on the forward strand.
AATTTGGCAATGATAAATGAATTCGCTACTTGTCTGATGATAAACGAAAGCTCGAATTAGTTATAACGTTGAATAAACTTTTCCATCTTAAACAGTAATATTTTTATGTAGTAATATTCGCAATCCTCATAATGAAACTATTTTGAATTTTTAGAGTTGACTTCTGAAAAATGTATTGTTATAATTTTCTTAAAAAGTCAAATCTCTATTTCTGTAATAAGAATCTAACTATTCACTAATAGTAATCTCTTCTATCCATTGTATAAGAAAAAGTACGCCCATGGATTATCATTCTAAGATAACTCTGAAATTTTTAGCAGCCATCTGATAGTAGTAACTGAAAATAAAAATTATAGTATTCTGTTTTATCAAGAGCCATCTATGGATCATCTATGAACCTCATCTCAATCTTCCAATCCTGACCTATCCTAACCAGCCAGGATCGCGATTCTGGCTGGCGAATAAGCTTCATTTTATTCTATGGGGTGCTTTGTCTTCTTCTATACTTGGTCTATGTAATCACAAAACATACTAGGATAGTTTTTTCAATTTAGGGGTGTTTCCCCCAAATTTAGGGAGTTAATCAGTAGAATGGGATTTTTTTAAACCGTATACTAGGGGATAATTCTAGGAACTTTTATATTCACAAGAATATGTATTAGGATAATCCACTTTAGCCAATCATATTTATTCTATGGATCTACCGACTTGACGATTAATACAATTTCTCGTTACTAAGAATGCAATACAGATCAGTATGTAATAGCATTTGAAATTTCAGTTACTCTATAAATAAGAAAATGTAAATTTTCATTTTAAAGGATTTCTGAATAATTTTTATAATATTAGGAATTTTGGTGCTTCAAGGGTAATTGTTTTTAACTGTTGGTAACTCTTTTAAATGTATGTACTGTGATGGTTCAAAATATATGTTTATTTATTTTATCAGCAAATAATTTAATATAAATTCAGAAATGTTGAGGGCTGTCCTGATTGACTTAAGTGGTACCTTACATATAGAGAATCAAGCCATACCGGGGGCAATAGAAGCATTACAAAAGTTGTTATAAATATATTTTAAGGACTAATAAATTAAATTATATTAATTTCAGATTGATGGCATCTAATCTCACAGTCAAATTTGTTACAAATACAACCAAAGATAGCAGAAATTTTTTGTTCAACAGGTTAACCAATATTGGGTTTGAAATAAAGAAGGAAGATATATTCAGTTCTCTTGCTGCTGCCAGGTCATTATTAATCAAAAGAAAATGGAAATCATTGCTACTGTTATCGCCAGAAGCTATGGAAGATTTCGAAGGCTTAGGTTGTGAGAAAGACGAAAGTCCCAATGCAGTGGTTATTGGATTGGCACCCACCAAATTTCATTATGACTGTTTAAATGATGCTTTTAGGTAAATGATATAGAATTCAACATTTTCTTTTATCAAAATGAATGAATTCTACTTGGTATGTTCAATTTAGATGTCTAAAAAATGGAGCTAAGCTGATTGCAATACATGCAGGAAAATACTATAAGAGAGAAGATGGGCTTGCATTAGGACCAGGATGTTTTGTGAAAGGTTTGGAATATTCTGCTCAATGTAAAGCTGAAGTTATCGGTAAACCTTCTAGAGAATTTTTCCTAACTGCTCTAGGTGACATTCCCCCAGATGAAGCAGTTATGATTGGAGATGTAAATTAAACATTCATATCAATTTGAAAAATCTACATGGAATATTTTTGTAGGATGTTACAGATGATGTTCATGGTGCACAAAATGCAGGAATTCGAGGATTCCTCGTTCAAACTGGCAAGTATCAGTCGGGAGATGAACTTAAGATAACACCTCCACCAAAAGCTGTGTTTCCTAGTGTTGTTGAAGCTATAGAGTCTATATTGGAAGAAGTTAGAAATGGAAGTGACACATCTTCGTATACATTCACTTCAGAGGAAAAATAAATTATATTTATTATACAGGGTGCACCATTAGATGTTTTCGAATTGTTATAGTTTAAGAACGTGAAATTTTGCATGTAGTCTTAGGTTGTCGAAAATATTTTTACAATTGGGACACTTTTGGAAGTTGACCGTAACTGAAGTACATATGGCATGATGTTTGCCTATTTTTATTTTCTTGTAGAAATTAATGTTTGGATCAACTTCATCTAACATTTATTGTATTGATATTATTATACCTTGAACTTACTGAAAAGAAGATAATTTTTAATTTTCAGAACTTTAGTATTTTTTTTTAATGATAATTCTTCATTCAACAACTCCCAAAAGTTTTATACAAACTGGTATGGTAACAGCAGGTTTTCTGGACAAAACAACCGAGGTAATCCTGCTATTTACGCTGACAGCTTTCGCGCATCCAGTACCGAGTCGAACAGATGTTTCCCGAAAATATTCGAATTAAATTTCTCCATGCGTTTGTTAAATACGAGGATGGTTGAAAAGAAAATGGCACCGCAAACAAACTGTAGGAAGTGTCAAACGGTTATAAAAAGCAACTCTTACAGCATCTTGTTAGACAGTCTGAAACAAATTGGTTTTGGAGATGTTGAGTTAAATTTGATGAAATGCTACCTTAAAGACAGGAAACAACTTGTCAAATTGAATGGTGTGGTGAGTGAGTTGGGCACGCTCAAGTATGGTGTACCCCAGGGTACCGTCTTGGGACCCATATTATTCAAATATATTTAAATGGTCTGCTTATGCAGACAAGCCTCTGTATAATATCACCGTTTGGAAGTTGTGTTTCACCATCTATGACTTTTCCTCTTTGAATGTTCAGGGTCTTACATTTTTCAATCCCGAATTTCATAAGAACATCTGCCGAGAACTCACTGACACTTTTCAGCAAATCATCCAATTGCTTCTTGTTCGAAGCATATAATTTGATGTCATCCATATACAGCAGGTGGGAGACTGTATAATTCCTACCTGTTTTTATCCTAAATCCGTATCCTGTTCTATTGAGCATTGAGGGCAATGGGTTCATAGCTAAACAGAACCATAGTGGACTCAAAGAGTCTCCTTGAAAAATTCCACGACGTATGGCTTTCTCGTCGGTTTTAATTGATTTATTGTTCATGTTGACCTGCAGAGACGTGCGCCAGTGCGTCATTGTTGTCTTCAAGAACTCTACCAGGGCTGGGTGAATTTTGTATATCTGCAATACTTCAACAAGCCAAGAATGGGCGGTACTATCGAATGCCTTCAGATAATCGAGAAAAGCTGAATGAACATTCCGATGCCCTACGTGTTCCTGTTTCATTATCACAGAATCGATGATGAGTTGTTCCTTGCACCCGTGGTGTTTCTTTTTGCATCGTTTCTGCTCCTCTGCCATTATATTGTTGTCGTCAAGGTGTTGGTATATTCGATTGGATATGCATGAGGTGAGTATTTTGTAGAGTGTTGGCAGGCAAGTGATTGGCCTATATTGAGACGGATCCTGGGTTCTATCGCTCTTAGATAGCATATATGTTAAGCCTTGTGTTATGAAAGTGGGTGTTTTCTTGGGATGTTGAAGAACATACGTGAGCTGTTTCGCTAGGGCTCCATGGAGCTTATCAAACTTCTTGTACCAGTAGTTGTGGATATTATCTATACCTGTGGCCTTCCAATTGTTGGTCGCTCTAACTACTGTTGTGATTTCTTCCTCCGTTATTCCTTCGAAGTCCATATGTTTGATATCAAGACGTTCTTTTTCATTCGTGATCCATTCCGCATCTTTATTGTGTTCTTTGGGGTTCGACCATAGTGATGACCAATAATCGGTCAAGCACTGTGCTTCAGGTACTTCTCTGTTATTGTTGGTCGCAGTTTTGTTATTCCCCTTATGAAAATTTGCCGCGTTTTGGAGGAACCTTTGGTTTTGGTGTTTCCTTTCTGTACACTTGGCGTATCTTCAAAGCCTCTTTGCTTTTGCTTGGAGTTTCTGTTTCAAAGTGTCCATATACACGTCGATGTGTTGTTTGTGATCAGGGTGTTGTGTGTTCGTTCCAATTTTCCTATAAATTTTGCGTATATGTGACTTCAAGCGCCTTGAGGGTTTTCTGTTTCTCAGGAATTTTGTGAGGCGATCGATTTCTGCTCTAATATTATCAATATCCTTCTCCAGTCGTTTTTGCCATGGTGGTTTTCTGACGCTTTTTGGCTCAGCTTGAATCAGAGTTGTGGAGATTTGTTGTTTTTGAAGTCGAAGAACCGCTACTGCTCCACAGTAAATCAAAGTGTGAATCTTCTCCAAGGTGTTCTGGTCGGTATATTCTTCAAACACTGAGTTTACGCTTGCTAGGATGATATTTGTGTTCTTGTTCGTCTTGAGTTTGGGCAGTTTAGGTATTTTAGTTGGGTTACTATCACTGAATTCAGTTATTGCTCTGTTGAGTTCTGATCTTGCTAAATACATATATTCGTTCTGCTGATTCGGCTCAGGAGGGCGTTCCATGTTAATAGTCGTTTCCGTGGCTTCGATGTTATCTGTAACACTTTCATTGACTTCGGCAGGTATACCGTTATGAGTGTCATTTTCGCTTCTGAGTTCCATTATGACCTCTTCTCGTATGCTTTGCAGCGTTATTATTATTATCATTATTATCAGATGTAATATTTGCACAGAATGGTGCACAAGGACTGTGCAGAGCTCAGTACGGATGAATTCAACAACTATTACAAGAAACAGAGAAATCCTAATGGACTTAGGTTTCTTTGTCCAGGCTGTTTGCCGGCGGACCCTGTAATTGGGGATAAAAATACTGATTCATTGCCGGCTGATACAATGGAATTGAGATTATTCGAGAATATAAAGCGATACTTTGATGTGAAGTTGGATTCGTTGACGAGAACAATGCGCACTGAAAATGAAAAATTGTTTGCCGAATATGAAAGTAAATTGGGCGTTTTAGAATAGGAAGTGGGCAATTTGAAGAAACAGATTCTTTCGCTTGAGGAAGGTAATTCCGATAAATTGATAAACGATCGATCTCTTCGAGCGTCAAATATATTGGTTTATAACATTGAAGAGCACAAATCAAAAAATATAAACGAAAGGATTGCCAGGGATATGGAAGCAGTCTCCAATATTTTCAAAACCTCTGGAATTGATGAATCCAACCTTTCGAAAGTGATAAGAGTCGGACGCATTAGATCAAAGCCGCGACCAATAAAAGCTGTGCTCTGCAGTCCTCAAGTGGTTAATGATGTAATTAAACATAAGAAAGCTCTGTTGTCTAAAAATATCAAAATTGGTCTCGATCGAACAAAAATGCAACAAGATCAACTTCGTACAGTCTTGGATGAAATGAAGGAGAGGACTGGTAGGGGTGAAGAAAATTTATCATTGAAGTATGTAAATGATGTGCCTACGGTCAGTGTAAATGTGAGACAGTCAAAACACTAAATACTTCGTCTTCCATAAGTGTTTACTATCAGAATGTTGGCGGTGTGAGGACAAGACTTGGTGAATTAAATGATTCAAGTAATTATGACATTATTCTTATTGTAACTTGGTTGAATGATGATTTTTTGGATCCTGAGGTTGGTTTTGCAGGATATAATATATTTAGAATGGATCGAAACCCTAGAACTAGTACTAAAGTAAGAGATGGGGGGTTTTTGATAGGTGTTAGGCAAACATTCAGTACCAAATTAATTCCTATCATGAATATCAATGTTGAGCATGTTTCTGTTGAAGTTGTAATAAGCCACCTTAAAATTATAATAGGGTCTACATATATTCCCCCGGGCTCTACAGATGAGGTTTATAATAGTCTTTTGAATTTGGGAGGCTTTTACTTGGTAAAATTCCATTATCAATAATAAAAAACAAGTACTGTGTTTTAAGGAATTTTACTTAATAATTGCGATTATTCATAATCATTCGTCTGAAGAAGCTACGGTGTAGTGAAACGCGTTACGAATCGCAATTATTAAGTAAAATTCCTTAAAACACAGTACTTGTTTTTTATAATAGTCATTGCTCGGATGTTGAGGTGATTGCTGAAAATAACCCTGACCATTCAATGTGTCTCTTTGGTGACTACAACTTGCCTCAGGCTTACTGGAGATCAGCTGATGAAGATGGTTCTCTGTATCATGTCGCAAATGGAAGACCGGCTTTATTAATCGATGAATGTTTTTCGTATCTTGGCTTAAGGCACGTTAATTGTATTCCAAATTCACATAATGTGTAGCTTGATTTGATTTTTACTAGTAGGCATGGTTTATTGAGCGTTTGGGTCTCGGATTCACCGGAATAACAAAGGCTAGATTCGAGGTCGTACTGAAAAATTCTGTGAAAATATTTAGAGTACGTTATTTTCCTTTTCTTGAATTTTTTTTTGTTCTGTACAATTTAAGATGAGGTTGTTATCTATATGATGATACGGTACTAGTAGAATGCGCTGAGTTGTTTATTTATGATTATATTGTTTATATATGATATATATATATATATATATATATATATATATATATATATATATATATATATATATATATATATATATATATATATATATATATATATATATATATATATATATATATATATATATATATATATATATATATATATATATATATATATATATATATATATATATATATATATATATATATATATATATATATATATATATATATATATAGGGGTTTTACCCTGACGAGTTGCCCATATATCTGTTCATGCAATCAAACTGATTTAATGAAAAATATAAATCCACCACCCGGTAATTAATACCATTGCCAGGCAATGATTATATATATATATATATATATATATATATATATATATATATATATATATATATATATATATATATATATATATATATATATATATATATATATATATATATATATATATATATATATATATATATATATATATATATATATATATATATATATATATATATATATATATATATATATATATATATATATATATATATATATATATATATATATATATATATATATATATATATATACATACAGGATATCCACTGATAGGAACTTTTGAGTTCCAATCACAATATCAAGCTGAAATTTTATACGCGGCCATCACTAGAAGTGAAATATTTTCGAAGTGATACCATTTCCGGTTTACCGGAAGTGCGTCATCACTTTGCTAATTCAAATGGCAATCTACCTTTTTTATTATACATCTAGAACCGACATTTGAGCAAGGCATAAAATACCCAAGTTGTTGACACTTATCTGTCAAAACTTTTAACCGATTTAATTATTTTTGTTATAAACTCGATTTTTGAGGAACATTTAAAAAAATTGTAGCTCGTAGATCTTTTGCACTACAGACACAATTTTTGCTTGGGTGGATAGAAGAAGAATCAAGGAATTTTTTAAGCAATCTACACACGTCGAATGTTTATTGCGTTGTTTTGTATAATTTTTTCAATTTGGCCTTTTTCAAACAGCAATAACTCAATTTTTTCAAATTGCACGTGCCAATTTTCATATCGCTATCAAATGAAGCGTTAAATTTCAGATGGAATTGTACAAGCATGTACTATACCCATCTCTTATAGTTCCGAAATAATTTGGGAACATATTGAATTTTGATGATTTTGCAAGAACTAACAGAGAATGCTTTGAAATATTTGAATCAAGTAGCTGAACTGGCTACGCTTACCTGACAGGTGCCTAAAATTAATGTACTTGTCACTTCGTTCATTCAAATCTGATATTTCAACAAGAATTGTCGTTATTTCAGATTGAAAATATCCAAAAAATACAACACATTTGGAATAAAACCGCTGGTTATTCAAACGAAAATATATTTAATCGTTTTTTAATTCATTATAGAATGTCAAAAAGTAGTGGGTAGAAATTGCAGGCAATTCAATAACCAATTTCCAAATTTACCGTCTATGGGTATAATAAAATTTCGAAGCATTAGAAGCAATTTCCTACAATTCGGATGAATAAAAATTGTAGGAACTAAGCGAAAACCAATCATCGAAGATAATTACATTAATACGAATAAATGATAGCAAACATCATAGGAGAAAACTAATTTACGATCTGAATAAATGTTCAATATGGGCCCCATTTTGCTCGATACACTTAACAGCTCGTATACGAACATGATGAGTTGCCCTCCTAGTTTCCTCAGGATCAATATTACGAAAAGCATTATAAATACGCTCTAGTAACTCTTCCTTGGCTTCTTACAGGAATAAGATACACTTCACTCTTGATTTTGCCCCATAAATAAAAATCAAGGGGCGTCCCCACCATCTATCCTCGAACATTTCTGTTAGCTGCCGATCTACAGCTCGTGTTTTATGTGCTGGTGTACCATCCATTTGGTAATAGCAATCCCTCAGAATGTTAAGGGGTAATACATCTAAAAAATTTGCTAATGTTCAGATCATATAATTTTTTGCAGAATTGTCTCATCTTCTTGAAGCCGAATTAATAAATTTTCACAGAAATTTAGCCGCTTGGGAATGTCAGTTGGTTTCAATTTTTGTAGTCGGATAAAAGAATACGGGTGCATGTTATGTTTCTTAAGGATCCTTTGAATGGAAGTATAACTCAATCCAATATCCATTGATGCTGACTTGATGGACGCATGTGGATTGGCACGAAAATACGCTAGCGTATTAATTTAATTGTCGTCGTCCTCGAGAATTAGTTTTCTTCTAGTTTCTATGTATTTTGTTCCTCCAAATTGCAGAAAATTCTTCTAATCCTTCGAAATTTTGTTTTACTCATAGGCGCCAAATTTGGAAATTGGTTATTGAATTGCCTGCAAGTTCTATCCACCACTTTTCGACATTCGCCATGAATTGAAAAGAAATTAAACATATCCTCGTTTGAATAATCAGCCATTTCATTATCAATCTTGTGTTTTTCAAAAATTTTTACTTCAAATTACCAACAATTCTTGTTGAAATATCAAATTCGAATGAACGAAGTGACAAGTACATTAATTTTAGGCACCTGTTAGGTGAGCGTAGCCAGTTCAGTTATTTCGGAACTATAAGAGATGGGTATAGTACATGCTGATACAATTCCATCTGAAATTTGACGCTTCATCTGATGGCGATATAAAAATTGGCACGTGCTATTTGAAAAAATTGAGTTATTGCTGTTTGAAAAGGGCCAAATTGAAAAAATCATACAAAACAACGCAATAAACATTTGACATGTGTAGACTGCTTAAAAAATTCCTTGATCCTTCTTCTATCCACCCAAGAAAAATTGTGTTTGTAGTGCAAAATATCTACGAGCTACAATTTTTTTAAATGTTTCTCAAAAATCGAGTTTATAACAAAAATAATCAAATCTGTCAAAAATTTTGACAGAGAAGTGCCAACAACTTGGGTATTTTATGCCTTTCTCAAATGTCGGTTCTAGATGTATAATAAAAGGGTAGATTGCCATTTGAAATAATAGTGATGACCCACTTCCGGTATAACCGGAAATGGGAAATGGTTTTAACGGACGGTCCTGGTGGATATCCCTGTATATATATATATATATATATATATATATATATATATATATATATATATATATATATATATATATATATATATATATATATATATATATATATATATATATATATATGGAATCACCTGATATATTGAATATTACCTCAGGGATTATTTTGGAAATTTCGAAGAATTGTTAGAATTGATCCTTTTGAGGTATTTTAATTAAAAAGAAATAAGTTAAGGTTTATTATAAGAAAGAAACAAATAAAAGAAAATAAGAGACTTTCCGCATGTTGTACACCTAATTTTCAATCTGTTTCTCACGGAATAGGTGTCTTTTTCTCGACCTCAGTAGCTGGTATTACCTCGTCTTGCCCTGATACAAGCCTCAATCCGTCTAGACATGCTTTGGATTAGGTTTTCGACCTCCTCTGGGGTGATATTCTGCCACTCTTGTATGGCGGCTTGGATGAGCTGTTGTGGGGTTCTTGGATTATCCTAGTGCGATTTAATTTTCCTTTAGAGATTATCCCATAAATGTTCAATAGGAGAGCAAGCTGGCCAGTCCAAAATAGCGATTCCCTCTGTTTCAATATAATGTCGTTCGAGGTTGCTGGTATGCGGAGGAACATTATCTTGCATAAAAGTGAAATTATCTCCGTGGGCACGTCGCCAGAGACTCACTGTGGGCTCCAGCACTAGGTCCACGTAATGTCTAGCCCAGCATAATGCCACCCCAAAACATCACACTGTCCTCTTGGTATTTCGGAATTTGTCTCGTTTCTAGGAGTCTAGCTTATCTTCCACGACCACTTAAAACCCGAATCCGGTGGTCATCTGATCGAACACCAATTCTGGTCTCATCCGAAAAAAGAACATTTCGCCAATTCTCAATAATCCAATTTTGGTGCTCGATACACCAATTAAGTCTGTTAATTTTTTGTTGTCTGGTTAGCTCTGGAACTCCTGTTGTATAAACCCCTTGAACGAAGTCTTTGACGTATCGTTTCGACTGATACACTGATGCCTGTTGCTTCCAGAAATCGCCTAGGGTCTCTTCTTGCAATTTGGCACAAAAAGCGGTCTTGTTCTTCAGAAGTGATCTTCCTACGACTTCTCTAGGCCTATTTTGCAGAAATTGTAGTTCCACGTATCGGGCGTAGGTTTTTGAAATCACCCCCTGTGATACCCCCATTGTGACCGCTATATACCTCTGTGTCACCCATTCTTTAACGAGAGCAATTATTCGACCCCTTTGCAATTCGGACAATCCAACGTAAGGCATTTTCAATTATGATTATAGTCCAATATCCCGAACATGTGGTGATAATTCAACAATTCTTATCATACTATCCAGTTTTTTTACAACAAAAAACTTCATTCTTCACAAGTAGTCTTAGATCCATGGTTAAAAACAATAATGTGAAATACCGAGTGATTCCTTATAAATTTGGTTTTAATGAGCTACAAAATAATTTACAATATTATGTAAAATGTACATAAAAACTTATTATTTATTACAAGAAATAATAATTTCAAATGTAATAAAAACAAATATTACAAAAATACAAAAAAAGAATATATAATCAATACAACCTTACAAAAAATAATGCGTCGGTGGAGCTTGTTTTTCAGCACAAATTTTCCCAAACCGTGGTATCATTGAAGAAATCCCTAACAACCTTGTTACTACGCGCTCGTGCCGATAAATTACCTCCTGGTAAATAATGTACTATTATAACAGTTATGAAATTTACCTCAATATTAATTTAGAAGTGACCAAAGCGAAGTGTTTCATTCTATATATCAACGTGGTTATCCCAAGAACTACTAACGAACTAATTCTGTTCCTGTTCATATACAAAAGAAAAAACAGATGCATCTGTTTACTGAAGTTTAGCAAGAGTGGGCATGAGTACAAGGAATGTTCCGAGTGCTTGTCTTTTGTTTCTTAGCCCCGCTGCCGCTCGGCTCCAAACGCGAAAGCGAGATGTTTTCGTTCCAGCAAGAGTTTGGATGGAGGTTTTAACATTTGTACCCGAAAAATTCTCAAATATTGTGGATTACATATACCTAATTTGCTGACTCATTTTTTGACACCTATTTGACTTTTTTTGTTTGTATTCGAAAATGATATTTTGGAAACAGCTGCATGCTCCCCTTGCTACAGTCTCGCGCCACACAGGTTGGAAACCACTCGATTAAGAGGTCATCAAATAGTTGTCTTCGCATTCAGTTCCCCCTAAAATAATCAATATTCATGTCACCACACAGAAATATGACTTTTAGATGTTTGCTGCACAGCTACATGATACAATCTAACTCATCAAAGAATACCTGAAAGTTACCAGAAGGCGATCTATAAGCACTAACAACAATTTTTTCAACATCGCTCAAGATAAATTTCACCGCAGCAAACTGGAATTCCATCTCCTTGGAAAGTTCAGAAATCCCAATACCATCGACTTGAAGACTGGACCTAACATAAAGTATCGCACCTTCGTGTTCACGAGAAAATTGGCAGAAAGAGACAGCTTGTACAAAATTTGGAAGAGATATTACTCTAAGGTTATCAACAGTGCCACAGTGTTCTGCTATGCTAATGATATCAAGTTTCACTTAGCAAGTAATACCTCTAAGTTGTTAATTTTATTGGCAGGGCACGTTCAGTTGCAATAGTTTAAGACAGGGGTGTTCAAACTTGAACTTCTGGCGATCTACCTCAATATTTTTAACTACTTACGATCGAGTCTGAGGGGCTACAAGTATGTGTGACGCATGGTTGTCGTACATACACGATACACCCTACCTACCTACCTAGGTAGGGTGTACCGTAGCATATATAGATATGAGCTTTCCGCACAATATACATTATTTTAGTCAAGGTTTGGGTTAGGTTAAGTTAGATTCTTTTCTATATCAATGGAAAAACTCAGTTATTCAAAATTGCGAGTTTATTGGTTTTTACAAAACAAAAGAGTTGTATATGGTGTTAAACTTAAGGAGTGACTTTGGATGTTGAAGCGTGGCACTGCATGTCCTCAGCATACTTTTCATAAGATGGTACTTAACCACTGAGTGCTAATCGCAAGCATGATGACATATGATCGTCAGTTAGGCGAATGCGATATTTTGACTTAATTATCTTCATTTTAGAAAATGCAGACTCCCACAAGTAAGTTGACACAAACATTGCCGACAGTTGAGGGGCGATTTGTCTTAGATTCGGATATTTATCTTCAGATATAAAACACCAGAAATTTGTATCAGATTCTGTAGCTTTCAGATGTATATCTGATATAATCTGCACCAACTCATTTTCAACAGAGTTCATATTAAACTGACTTGCTATTTCAATAGCTAATGCCTCAATGTTTTTACATGAAAAAAGATAACTCGTAAATGATGCTATATTTGCCAATTTACTGCAATCATAAAAACGCACTTCGAATTGTCCCAAAATATTTGATAATTCAGCTTCATAGTATCATAATTCAACTGAGGAATCCTTGCTTTCAAAGACGGGAAAAGTTTCAGATCCTTTATTTTCAGTTGATCTATCATATGTTGCAATTTACTTCTGAATGCGTTTACTGCGCTAATCATCTCAATAATAGTTTCTCCTTTACCTTGAAGTTTATGGTGTTTAAGTGAATTGTGATGTCAGTCAAAAATGCCAAATCAGTCAGCCATTTTTCGTTTTTAACATCTGAGTGTCATCACCCCTTTCATCTAGAAAATCTGTTATTTCGGCCAATAATTCTTGAAACCTTTCTAGAAATTTTCCGCGACTCAACCACCTGACGTCCGTGTGAAGAACTTCACACACTTCACAGAATCAATGTGTTCAGCTGACTCCCTATTTTCCAACTTAAACTTAAAGAGCCGCCGTTGCAAGCTACTTGCACGGATGAAATTCACAATTTTTGTTGCAATGCCCATAATTTCCTGTGTTTAAAACTTTTGAACACAAAACTTGTTGATGTATAACGCAGTGAAATGAAAAAAAAGAAGGGAAATCTTCATTAGCTCGACACAATGACAAAAAACAGTTTTTGTTTCCAGTCATTGCTGGTGCTCCATCGGTTGTAATGCACACTAACTTATATATTGGCAGCTTATAGTTTTTTACAAAATTAAAGAAAACGTCGTATATATCTTCGCCACGGGTCTTTCCCTTCAGAGGAATGATCGTCAAAAATTCTTCTGTAGCCAACTTGTCATTGAATACCATCCAAATAAAAATACACAGCTGGGCAGTGTCTGTCATATCGGTGGATTCATCGAACTGTAAAGAAAAGTATGTACATTTCATCATATTACGTTTTAGTTTATCCGCCATGTCCTGACTCATAACTTGAATACGCCTAGTGACAGTCGAACGATATAACTGAAGTTCTCTAATAGCAGACATGATTTCTGTTTTATTTTCAAAATCTCCAAATAAAGTCTCACCCGCTTCAATAAATGCTTTCTTCACAACCGGTCCATCTTCGAATGGTTTCTTGTGTTTCGCCAATATATGAGATATTTTAAATGACGCGATCGTAGCAGTTTTTGGTTGTTTGGCTGGTCTTGTGAACCTGGTTTGTTATTTTTTCAAACAAGATATCACATCAAGTACTTTTCGTTTTCTTAATTCACTCTGTGGTGGAAAATCATTTTCATAGTTTTTATGAACCGTTTTATGATGCCTCTATAAGTTACCACGCTTCGGTATTGCAACTGATGCAAGACAAATAAGAGAAATGCACTTATCCTTCTCCATACAAAAGAAAAATTCTTCCTCTCAATCGTTATTAAAATGATACGTTTTAGATTTCTTCGCTGCATTCATTTTGTACTATTTAATAATAAACTTTGTATCGACGTAGTATTGCCTTCAAGTTACAATTCAGAATGACTCCAATTCCTACAGACGCAACATTTATACCAGCGTGAACGAAAGTGTCGATGTTCCCATCAAACGCGCCGCCCGAAATTTCTAGAAAAGCGGCAAGAATAAAAAACGCGGCTTTCTTTGACAAGTACCGCGCGTTCCTTTGATAAAGCCGCCATTTTCCGCTAGCAGAGTGTTATTTTATTACGTAATGAATTTTTGTAGTTTAGTTTCCTACTCATTAAAATTTTTTTTTTCTGGCTTAGGTGATTGGCGATGCCTTAGAAATAACCATTAAACTCATCTGGTCACCCCTACAGTATCAATTTATTATCTTCCACATACATCTTGTAGATTTTTTTGCAGATGAAACAAGTTTATCATTGGCTACAACTGTGACATGTTGAATATCTCTTTTATGTATTGATCTTATTCTTTTCAATTCCTGGTTCCATACCATTCATTAGATATTGCTTACAGCCTAATCGGTTCCCTTATTAACCTAAATTTATCATTGGATGATTAATTGAAACATGAATAACTTCTTAACAAGGTATTTTGGGCATAGCAATGCAATTCAATTTTATTATGGAATAGGGTTTCTATGATGTGGGAAGAAAGGTTTACATTCGAAAAAATTGGGTTCTTGATGTAAGTTAGTCAAGTTGACCGGAAATTTTCGAACCTCTTGTGGTGTAAAAGGTCTCTAGAGGTCGAAAATTCTCAATTAATCATCCTTCCTCTGTTGATTGACTAAAATAAATACTTACTTGAGTTACTTAAATAAGTTCGAGTAACTTTAGGTACCTAAAATGATACTAAAGTTCTGAACACTTTCGAAAAAAATTATTTCTTTTCTCTGAATTTATTGTTGTTCAAATAATGATCTTTTTAAGGTCTTTAAGGAAAAAAAAAAAAACCATGCCATTTGAAATAACAAAGTTATTTGTAAAATATTAGCTATTAATCTTCCAGCAGAGTTGGTGAACGCATGTAAAATTTCAGAGTTTTACGACTATTAGAAGTCAAAAACATTCTAATAGTTCAAAAAAATCACCTTATATATATATATATATATATATATATATATATATATATATATATATATATATATATATATATATATATATATATTCCGAGATTTTAATAAGGGTTATATAATAAAGTTATGATCAAATTAAACTCTAAAAATATCATTTGCTTTTTCTGTTGGTTATTTATAAGTGTCATTTCGTCAAAGGATGATCTAAATTGTTGAAGATTATCATCTTAAAAAGTTCAATAATAATTGCAGAGTTACGATGTGATAGCATGTAACAACGTACTATAGTTTATTCCTTAATACGATTTGTTAATGGCAGAAGGACGAATTCTGACTTATACAACTGAAATATGCGCGATCTGTTTAACTGATAATATAGCAAAATATCGAACAAAGTAGTAGAAACCTAAAACTCGTAAGCGCCCCAAAAATTGGAAGATGGAAAAACAAAGATTTTCAATTCTTGTTGGGAAAATGCCTTTTTCCTATTCTCGAATAAAAAAGTTTGTAAAACAAATTCTTCTTCTTAACTAACATAACATAAGAATTTTCACTATTCTTTTAAGTGTATTTAAGCCTTTGACTTTCTTAGGGAGAAAGTTTTTTCAAATTTTATATACAAGGATTTTTAAGGTAGCGGAATACAAATCCAACGACAGTTTATTCCTCAGGCGTTTTGGCTAAAATTTTAGAAACAAGTGCGTCTCACGAATTCATCATATCCTATTTTTTTTTATTGTAATTTCAATATGATAGGTCATTCATATCGTGAGAACGATAAAATCGTTTTATGTGAAATAAACATGAAAAAAAATTAAATTTGCTGAATGGTTAAGCTAGGAGAAAACGGTTATCACGCCTGGAAACTACCTACATATGAACTTTCATCATTCTTGAAACAAATATTCATAATGTTTTTCTAAAGCCTTCGAACATTCGTGGGAAATAAATGCTTCGCTCAGATTTATGAATATTATTGTGCAACACCCATTAGATTTATGAATATTTATTGTGTACCACCCTCAAAATTTTGAAAATCGCGTTTTACTTTTATTGGGTCAGTATATACTTCATCTGCTACAAGTATCAAAAGTGAATTTGCTGCGTTGTGGCATTCAGACACTAAAAGTCTTTAGTCTTAGCGAAGAAAATACCGCATATAACCAAAAAACTTTCATTGTAAAAATGTAAGTAATCTAGTAAAATCCAAAATAACGTTCTAATCAGAGGCTTGAAAGTATGAGTCAATAATATCATTGAAACTATAATTGCCAAACAAGATATAAATAACATTAATAAAATAAATAATATCATAAAGTAAATGCGGGGTAAGATCCACAATTAATAGTATAACTGCAAACTGCCTCAGTTTTTCTAATATCATTAATATTTAAGCAATATACAAAATGAAGAACAATTTCATTTGGTAACTGTTTTTAATTAACATGCTGTCTTCTTCTAGCCCTCTGTTTGTCGAACCGAAGTTCCATTTCTTCTAAAACTTTTGGAGTATAGCGTACCACTAATTTTACTGAACCATGAGCCTGTTTCAGTAATTCTACAGCTTTTTCATGATTTTCACCTTCTACAGACTGCAAAAAATTAAAAGATTTTATGAAAAATAGTTACAAAAACGCGATATTCAACATTTTAAACACTGTCTATACAATTGCATAGAGGAAGGAAAACATTTTCAACATTGAATTCAGTGAGACAAGTGGTAATATTTTTTTATTGTTTCTTCTTATTCCTCGGAAAATCCCCGCTTGAGAAGTTGGCTTAAGATTTTTGGGTTTTGTGAAGAGCGTGCCGGAAACCCGAACCGGACACAACGGACGAAAACATTGATACAGTAAAGAAAGCAGTATTGACGAAACGTTGAATCACCGTTAGAGAAGTTGGTGAGGACCTTAACATAACGATTGGCATATTCCATTCACTTTGGCTATGAGAAGGGACGCCGCGAAATTCGTACCTAAATTGCTCAATTTTTACCAAAAACTGGATCGCGTTGACATTGCTCAGGAGCTGTCAGACTCGATCCACGACGACCAAATTTGCTCATGTCATAACTGGTGACGAATCATAGGTTTATGGTTATGATGTGGAAACCAAAGCTTAATCATCCCAATTGAAGCTGATGCATGAGCCAAGACAAAGCACGGCAAGTTCACCAGCAAGTTATGCGCAAGTATCGAGAAGTAATCCGCCAGAAATACCCGGATTAGCGGAAGAACAAAAATTGGTTTTTGCACCATTTATTTATTTTATATTTCTCTATATAGTTGTTTTTTGACTTTTGTGAGCTTCAGAATATTTGGAGGAAGCGTATGAGAGTTACATTTCCTTTTTATAATAGGAGTATTATTTAAAATGGCTGTTCCACGACAGTTGTTACATTTTTTGATGTATGATCGATTTGTTCATTATTTTGGTTAATAAATTCTAGAGTTTATCTGTTGACACTAGTGATGTTGCAGTGGTCAAAGGCATACTTCTGTTCTTATTTATTATCGTGGACTTATGCACTATCTCAGCTGTTAGCTGGATATAATTTACCTTTCCCAGATTCAGCAATCAAAGGGAATCGGCTCGATTACCATAAACTTGACATAAATTTCCTAACTATCCTACATGTATTAAGAATTACAGCTTTTTGCATTTCTATATAGGTATTCTTATGCAATTCTAATTTCTTAAGGCTGTCATTCAAAGTTTTGGGTATTAACCCAGTGGAGGATACGATGACAGGAACAATATCTATTTTCTCGAGGTGCCACATCTGCTTGATCTCAATAGCAAGGTCTGTGTATTTGGACTTTTTCTCTTGGAACTTATTCAGCACGTTGTTATTATTCGGTATGGCGACATCCACTAGCATTGCTGTTTTGGCTCTCTTATCATACACCACTATGTTCGGCCTATTATTCGTCACCATTCTGTCAGTGATAACAGGCCTATCGTAGTATAATCTGATAGAGTCATTTTCCAATACGAGCGCCGGTTGATACTTGTAATATGGCTGGAACGTATTCAGAAGTCCGTACTTGTGTGCAAGTTTCTGATGGATAATGTTGCACACTTGATTATGCCTGTGAAGATAGTCCGTATTGGCCAGTTGTTTGCATCCGGATGTAATATGTTGTATAGTCTCCGATCTTATATGGCATTTTCTGCACCTATCTGTTTGTAATGTTCCGTCCTTCATAATAAATTTTTTGTAGTTGTTTGTAGCGATCACTTGGTCTTGGATGGCCATAAGGAATCCCTCTGTTTCCGCGAATAATTCTCCTTTCATCAACCATTTGTTGGAGGCTTCTTTGTCGATGTGTGGTTGATTAATCTCATGGTGATGTCGTCCATGCAATTCCTTTCTTGACCATTGCTCTTGTTTTTCAGTATCTGATAGGAATGGTAGATTCAGCAGGTCATCTCTGGTAGAAAGATTTAGAGGTGTATATCCCTTATCAGCCAGTGAGAGCTTTTGCTGAGAAGAATTCTGAGATTTTTTATCTGTTCGGTGTGTAAATTGACTAGATCTATTAATCCGCGTCCTCCTTCCTTCCGCTTCAAAGTTGTTCGTATCACAGACGATTTTGGATGATGGTTGTTGTACTTTGTCAGCATCGTTCGGGTCTGCCTTTGAGTATCATCCAGTTCTGTCTTAGTCCATCTGATTATTCCAAATGAGTAAAGCAACACTGGAATGGCGTAGGTGTTAATTGCCTTGATTAAATTCCCCGAGTTCAACATCGATTTCAGCACAGACTTCAGACGCTGACTGTATTCTGAACGAATCTTCTCCTTTGCTTGTTTTTGGTCTAGCAATCTGGCTTGTTGATATCCCAGATATTTGTATGTTTCGCCATCTCTCATGCACTGTATAATATCACCGTTTGGAAGTTGTGTTTCACCATCTATGACTTTCCCTCTTTGAATGTTCAGGGACTTACATTTTTCAATCCCGAATTTCATATGAACATCTGTCGAGAACTCACTGACAGTTTTCAGCAAATCATCCAATTGCTTCTTGTTCGAAGCATATAATTTGATGTCATCCATATACAACAGGTGGGAGATTGTATAATAATTCCTTTCTGCTTTTATCCTAAATCCGTATCCTGTTCTATTGAGCATTGAGGACAATGGGTTCATTGCTAAACAGAACCATAGTGGACTCAAAGAGTCTCTTTGAAAAATTCCACGACGTATGGGTATCTCGTCGGTTTTAATTGATTTATTGTTCATGTTGACCTGCAGAGACGTGCGCCAGTGTGTCATTGTTGTCTTTGAGAACTCTACCAGGGCTGGGTGAATTTTGTATATCTGCAATACTTCAACAAGCCAAGAATGGGCGGTACTATCGAATGCCTTCAGATAATCGAGAAAAGCTGAATGAACATTGCGATGCCCTACGTGTGCCTGTTTCATTATCACAGAATCGATGATGAGTTGTTCCTTGCACCCGTGGTGTTTCTTTCTGCATCCTTTCTGCTCCTCTGCTAATATATTGTCGTCGTCAAGGTGTTGGTATATTCGATTGGATATGCATGAGGTGAGTATTTTGTAGAGTGTTGGCAGGCAAGTGATTGGACTATATTGAGATGGATCCTGTGTTCTATCGCTCTTAGGTAGCATATATGTTAAGCCTTGCGTTAGGAAAGTGGGTGTTTTCTTGGGATGTTGAAGAACATACGTGAGCTGTTTCGCTAGGGCTCCATGGAGCTTATCAAACTTCTTGTACCAGTAGTTGTGGATATTATCTATACCTGTGGCCTTCCAATTGTTGGTCGCTCTAATTACTGTTGTGATTTCTTCCTCCGTTATTCCATCGAAGTCCATATGTCTGATATCAAGACGTTCTTTTTCATTCGTGATCCATTCCGCATCTCTATTGTGTTCTTTGGGGTGCGACCATAGTGATGACCAATAGTTGACGTATCTTCTCTTTGCTTTTGCTTGGAGTTTCTGTTTCAAAGTGTCCAAATACACGTCGATGTGTTGTTTGTGATCAGGGTGTTTTGTGTTCGTACCAATTTTCCTATAAATTTTGCGTATATGTGATTTCAAGCGCCTTGAGGGTTTTCTGTTTCTCAGGAATTCTGTGAGGCGACCGATTTCCGCTCTAATATTATCAATATCCTTCTCCAGTCGTTTTTGCCATGGTGGTTTTCTGACGCTTTTTGGCTCAGCTTGAATCAGAGTTGTGGAGATTTGTTGTTTGTGAAGTCGAAGAACCGCTACTGCTCCACAGTAAATCAAAGTGTGAATCTTCTCCAAGGTGTTCAGGTCGGTATATTCTTCGAACACTGAGTTTACGCTTGCTAGGATGATATTGGTGTTGTTGTTCGTCTTGAGTTTGGGCAGTTTAGGTCTTTTAGTTGGGTTATTACCACTGAATTCAGTTGTTGCTCTGTTGAGTTCTGATCTTGCTAAATACATATATTCGTTCTGCTGATTCGGCTCAGGAGGGCGTTCCATGTTAAAATTCGTTTCCGTGGCTTCAATGTTATCTGTAACATTTTCATTGACTCCGGCAGGTATACCGTTATGAGTATCATTTTCGCTTCTGAGTGCCATTATGACCTCTTCTCGTATGCTTTGCAGCGTTTCTGAAAAAAGTAGCCTGTTTTTGACGATTGTTCTTCGTTGATCCGAAATTCTCTGCTCGGATATGTGCTGTAACTCAGGATATTTTTCTATGAACGCAAGATGTAACGCGTATCTGTAAGCTGTCATTTCTGATTCCAAGTTCGTAATCGTGTAATAGGAACGCATAATGAAGGCATTCATTTCTGGGGTCCACTTCATGCGTTTCCTAGGGAGTCCGGCTCTCGTGGTCGTAGGCATAATGGCTTGCGCCGCCGTTGAAACATCAAGAGTCGGTTGGGAGGTATTGATGTTGTTTTCCACTTGGTTTTGTGTTGCAGTATCACTCGGTATCACGCTGCTTCCTTCGCTAACCGAGGGAGACTGTGACTCACTTTCCGAACAAGACCCTCTTCCTAAATCTTGAACGCGACAAGAGGTTATGGTGGTACAATGTCGATTCACCCGTTTATTCCTTAGATTGTACATCATTGGATAAGTTGCATTTTATACCTACTGCCAGGTTCAGCTTGGGTACCTCGGGTTCGCTAAGCCCGTACTCAGAAACAATGTTCCTGAGCCCCTGAGGCTTGTTCTTATTATTATTATTATTATTATAACATTGTAATATGAGCGAAGAATTTCTATAAAGCCTATTTGAAAATTAAATTAATAACATGGTTACATAAATGAAGATAATAAAGAATAAATTCCCTAAAAATAATTGAGATTACAAGGAAGCACTAAAATGTTGGAATAGCAAAATATAACAAATAGAGACTGAAAATAATAATGCGAAGTGATTGTCTAGTTATTGAAAAATTGGGTGATAAACCAAAACAATAGAATAGGAAAATATTACAAACTGAAGCTCAAAATGTTAGATATAAAGTGATTGCTTAAATGTGGTCATGGAAGGTGAGTGTAGAGTTGAAACTGGAAGGTTATTCCACTTGTCGAAAACGCGATTTACTAAGAAATTTTGCCGAACTCTTGTGTGAAATTTTTCCTTCTTCAATTTATGAGAATGCCCTCGAAGACGCTGGTCTGTGTTAAGCGTGAACATGTATTTAAAATCTTGCAGATCTCCGCATAGTACTCTAGACACAAAGATGTATGTACTGCTAGTGTCACATTTAGATTGATGTTGAACTCAACTGCAATATGGTCTGATCCCAGGTCGGGGCTCAAGCTTATGTTGCTGATATTATTTCTTATGTTTTCTGTGCATAGTATTACGTCAGGAGTGGTGTTTACTGTAAGATATGTAGGAGGGGTGTTGATTCTTATAAAGTTGCTGTTATTGATGAAATTATCTAGTTATTTTCTTTTTGTATTATTCATGTTGAAATCTCCGATAATCAAGGTATGTTCATATAATGAAGCTTTCACTAAGATATCTTCTTCGATCCTGTGGGTTGTAGGATGGAGGTATACTGAAAGAAATGTGCATTTTCGAGTTCTCAAATGTAATCATGAACTGTATTGTTTCATTTAGAGTTCCATTTAGATGTGGAGAGTTTGCATTATCAATTCCGATTGAACTGCTGGCCTGAACCAAGCTAACACCACGCACATTTGTATTTAAAATTGTGTTCCTTACCTTTGTATATACTTCCTCTCTGTATTTGGCTTCGCAACTATCTTCTAGGAGTGTTTCTACGAACAGTGCACAGCTTATGTTATTTTTTTCGATGAAGTGATTTATGAGATGTTTCTTTCTTGTATAACTATTAATGTTGGAATAAATGAACTTAGTGGCATTTTGAATGGACTGGGATCCTTCTGTAGACGCATTTGGGTAGTCCAGTTGCGGTTTCTCAAGATCAAACATCAGGATATAGACTCGGCTGCCAAAGAATACTGCCGTTGTATCTATATGAAAGTTTTCAATGAAGCGCTTCTTTAGCTTACTAAATAACTCCTCCCTATTAACGTTTTTCTGGTTCTTGATTTTGTTGGTATAGGTGTTGATAATTTTCATATGGTGATTTTGGTTTACTTTCTGAAGAATATCACAAAAATAGGTGGAAAATATTTAATTAACAAACGTGATAGCTATTTCGATATTTCTATCATCATCAGACGTTTACAAATTGTGAGTTGAAACTAAGATACTGTTGTACAATTTGTCTTAAATATAGAAAACCAGGTATGAATTATAAAGAGGAGAAAAACAACCAGTTTCTACTATTGGAATATAGATAGGAATTCAAAGATACATTCATAATTACTTGAAAATCCCAAATATTGGGGAATATAACACTGTGTAGTCGTTGAGAATGGTAAGATTGTTTCTATTGTGTTTAGATTTGAAAATTTCCAGAGATTCCTGGTAATTGAGTTTATTGCTTTTCGGGGCACGATGAATTATGTTAAGATTATCTATACTAAGGATGTGGTGGTTGTTATCTAGGCTGTGCGATGGTGGAGTCACTTTTGTTTTTACAAAAGGATGAGTGATGTTCTTTATATCTAATGCAAAAAGATCTGCCTGTCTGGTCTATGTATACACCGTTACAATCAGGACAACATAGTCCGTATACTCCTGAATTGTCTCATTTGTGAGTTTTGTCTTTGGCATTAAAAAACAATTGTGATAATTTACATGTGGGTTTGAAGGCAATTTTTATGTTGTTACTTGACATTTGATTTGCAACTTGATGTGAAATTGCACCAAAATAAGTTAAGGGAGGGAATTTTTGAATATCGGTGTTCGATTTAATATGGAGGTATATACTATTGTAAGCCAACTATGCTTGTTTTTTAAGAACTATTTTGTCTACTACGGTAGGCTAACCGTTATTACTGGCGATAGTTTTTATGAGATGAATTTCTTTGTTGAGAGTTTCAGTAGAAAGTGGCAATGAAAATGCTCTATGAACCATTGAGTTGAAAACGGCTAGTTTTTTTGCAAGAGTCATGAGGAATGCAAATATCTGTGAAAGTAGGTTTTCGAAATATATCAAATGCAAAATAGTCATTTTTTTGGGAAATGGTTAAGTCTAAATATCAAATTGTCTTGATCTACCAGTGAAGCACGCTAGTATATCATCAACATAACGATGCCAAAAAATTATTTGTGAAGCATTTTGAAATTTTTTTTCTTCTGTATGACTCATGAATATTTCAGCAAGAAGTGGACTTAGGGAGAGCCCATAGCAAGGCCTCCAGACTTTTCAAAAAATTTGTTATTAAATTGGAAATAGTTTTGTTGAATACAAAGGTTGATAAGAGAAATAAAATCATTGCGAATAATAGGATTGATATGTGAACGGTCGAAAATGCTAGAAATTAATGGTTAAAATTCATTTCCGGGGATATTAGAGTACATATCGTCGACGTCTAGGGAAAGTAGAAAAGCATTTGTAGTTACTGTAAACATTTTGTAGTTTTTCAGAGAGTTCTAGGGAGTTTTTTATAGAATATTTGGGATTAAAATTTGTAAGTTTTTTGAAAGTGTAATTTAGCTCGTTTAAAAGTTTCTATGTTTGAGAACTAGTGAAGGAGACAACTGGACAGTTGGGGGCATTTTCTTTGTGAGTTTTAATAAGTCCGTAAAGTTTGGGTGTAAAAGGTATCATATTGATGAGGGATCATTTTGGTTTATTGTATAAAGTGGCTGAAATTTCGGTGAAAAAGTAGGGATGTTCGGAATTTTAGAGTTGAGTCACAATTGAATTGGGAAATCGATGTATTTTGACGAAAAGTGTTCATTTTTGCGTTGTATTCATTACGGGGGATGATGATGGTGGCATTATTATTTTCTTCGATCTTTCGTTTTTATAGAACTGATGGTATGTTTGGTGGTGATATCCACTTTCAGTGTAATTGAAAAAAGTTTTGAAAATTGCGGATTTAGTATAATTGCTGTCGTCCAAGTTATTCAAGGCGATTGTAGATTCAATCGCCAGAATTTATTTTATACTATTATTGGCTAATTATGGACAAAATTTATGACCCTTTGCCAAAATGTTCAGTTCGGAAGGTTCGAAAGTAGAATTGATAGAAGTTGATAATTGTTTCTCCAAAAGTGACAGTTGGTTCTGGATCAACTGGACCAACAACTGCAGGTTTCGAAAATTGTTATACTGTGAGAAAATACGGTTTTTACATTGATTTTTGTGGATATGTACGCTTATGTTATCATCTAAAATATCAAATTCTATTGAACTAAGTTTGAAAATGACTTCTGAGTGTAACACTTCAATGTGATGTTGAACTCAGAACTATGTCTTGGTCGATTTAGCACTGAATGGACAAGGCAACATGATGTTTTGATCCACAGCTTTGACATGATGGAGGCAGAGGAGAGGTTAGATTGAGTAGTTGTAGAATCCTTCATTCAACAATCAAAGAATGTGGACAGTGGCGCCTAAATTTTGGTTGAGTGTGCTTTTTCTGATGTTACGTCCTTGAAGTATATCACACCATTCAAAACATTTGTGATCTCATTTTTATCTGTAACAGATTTCAGCAGGAATTCCTTGCTTGTTTTAAGTAGTATATCTTGCGTTTGGAAATAAAGAATTCCAGGTGTTTGTATTTTCTGTTTTATATCTAGCATTCTTTGTGAGTAATTCGCTTTTTTCTGTGAGGGCTGTAATCTTTGAAGATTTGTGGAGAGTTTGATAAATCTTATCAGTTGTTTTTATTGATGGGTTTCAAAGTTGATATCTTTTTGCTTTTTGTTTGAGTCCCGAGAATTATTTCTCGAACGAATCTGTGTATTCTGTGGTATCCTGTGTATTTTCTTTTGCTTTTCGTCTTTTCCTTTTTACTATGGTGAAATTAACACTTATTTAGACCTCTATTCCATCACTTGAATCGCCCATTTCACACCTTCTTACGCGTAATTCGCTAATCACTCGATATCAATGAATACGCGTGTTTACTCTTCAGCTGTTCGCAATAAACTGGCTATGTATTAAGAAGTCAAAATATTCAACAGGCCAACAACGAAATTAGGACATCCTGTTCGTAGGCCGTGTTTAGAAAAAGGCTGACTGATTTTTTACTGGAACGAAGCTCTTATTGTCCTAAAACTTTGTATAAAAGTTTTTATTTTATTTAAGGAAGACTCATAATTCTTGACCTTTTCCATAACGTGTTGTAACATTCTGAAGGAAAATAACGTTAAGATTTTTATGAATATTATTCGACAGATTTCAGTGGTTCTCTATTTCCAATGTTTCAGTCTTTTCATCGTTAACTTTTAATCTGTTTTCACAGAACCAGGCCTTAACTTAGTTGCTTCATTTATATTTTCCGAAATTTACCTTCTTACCTTCCTCAGAAGTGTCTTATGAGAGATGATATTGAAGGCTTTACAGAGGTCGTACAGCAATAAAGATAATTTTTCACTTCGGTCCATCTCCTCAAGAAACCTTGATATAGCCGATTGGAACGATGTTCTTCTTCTTCATGCACGGTGTCCTTATGGACAGCACCCAGGCCCTTTGGCACATTGTGCTTGCCGCGTTGTGTTGTTGTCTAGCAGAAACTTTTTGATGAAGTTTGCAAGACTGTTGTACGGGGGCTCCTGGATCATCCAGGAGCCTTATGAGCTAGACATTCGAAGAGTATATGTTCCGTTGATTCAGCATTTTCTAGGCAACCACGACACTGTGTGGTTTCCGACAGTCTTATGACGTGTAGGTGTTTATTGAGTTGATGTCCTGTCAATAGGCCATCCTGGTGGGGCTCTGTGGGATGGGTAAGGCGTGGGGTATGGACCAACTTTCTTTTGGTGGTATGACGACTTTGAAGGGTTCGTCAAAGTGGTAGGTGCCTCTCCTTAGAGAAGGGGGTCGGAGTTCTCTAATTTTGTTGAGGAATGTAGAGTGTTCAGAAGTTGGATTTCTGTCCTTCCACATACTTCCTTCCCAGCCTCAAGGAGGTCCTCATAGCCGATTCCTTCACCACTATGTGTAGTGGAGAGACGCCCAGCAGACACTCCATAGAGGCTGTGGGTGTAGATCTCAAGGCTCCCGTATCTGCTAGACATGCTTTTCTTCGGATATTGTTTGTTTTGTTCCGTTTTGTCTCCTTCTCCGATGCAGGTCACCATACGATGGCCGCATAGTTCAGAGGCGGTCTTATCACTGTCATGTATAACTAATATATTATGTTTGGTTTGAGTCCCCATCTGGGGCCGAATAATCTCCGGGAGGCTTAGAGTGTGTTTGCGCTCTTTGCGCTTGTCTTTCGATGTGATTGTCCCGATTTAGTTTGGCATCAAGCATCACACCTAGGTATTTCACTTGTTTTGCTAGTGTTAGTTCCTTGTTAAAAAGAATGGGTGCCTTGAAAGGCGGTAATTTCCTTTTTCGAGTAAATAGAATCATGTCTGTGTTGTTTGGATTAACAGATAGATCATTCTCTCTGCAGCATTATTCAGTCATTTGCAGAGCATTCTGCGCAACTTCGCATATGGTGCTGAGGCTTTTTCCACGAACAAGGAGTACGAGATCATCGGTATAAACCGCCCGGCATCGGCGAGCCCGCCAGAAGCCCATCCAGCACGAGGGAGATAGTACTCCCCCTGAGGAGATCCCCTGCTGGTCAACTCGCCGAGGTGTCTCGATGCGCCTGGTCGACAGAAGACATCCCACCCACCTTGCTATGGTGTTGCCTACTCCTCTATTTACGATAGCTTCATCTATCGACCTATAAAGTGTGTTGTCGAAAACTCTCTCAATGTCTTGGAATATTCCAAGACTTCGCCTTTTTCCAGTCCTTTCTCAATATACCCTACTACAGAGTGTAGTGCTGAGTCGACTGATCTACCTTGCTCGTAGGCATGTTGAGTGATATGTAGGAGGCGCTCCGCTAAAGTATTCTATCTAATATATCTTTCCTTTCTACTAGTCTCTTCATAGTATTCAGTAGGAAGGAGGTGGGATTAATTGTTCTAAAATTTTTGGCGATTTTATGTACGATCTTGCCCGGCTTAGGAATGAAGACAACCCGAACCCTTTTCCAGGGTTCCAGAATGTATCCCAGGGCTAGGCATGATCTGAAGATGTGGATTGAATGCATAACAATTTGGACCAATCCTTTTATTAAGTATGCAGGGTATAAACCATCTGCTCCTGGTGCTTTGTATGGTTGAAAGGTAGTTACTGCCCATCCAACCTTTTTTACTGTAACTACCATTGAGGCTGTGTTCCAGTTTGCTTTGTCAGCATGTCCATTTGACTTCTGGGTTGCTATGTTGTCGATGAGGAAACCTGAGAAGTCAAATTACGTCAGGTGTCTCAGTGTTTCATCTTTCGTCTGCGTTTTCATTCCTTCCCGTGTATCAAGACTCTGAATGTCAGTCAGTCCTGCTGCGGAGAAATTCTTCGAAAACGGCGCCAGCACACCCTCGCAGTAAGATTTCCATGCTTCTTTTTTGGATTTTTTGATTAATCCTTTGCGTGCTCTTTGGGCCGTTTTGTAGTTGGTCCAATCGCTTTTTGTGCTAGTGCGCATCACTTTATTTAGGAGGCGTCTGCTTTTCATCTGTTGGGCAGAAAATTCTGCTGTCCACCATAGGATTTTCTTCCTGCCTCTGTTGTATTGTATAGGGCAACTGCTATTTCTTGATGATATTACTATTGAGGGGGTAAATGTCCTGAGTTTTGCTAGTCTTCGAATTGCAGATCACTTTTACCTCCTCCTTCTCAGTGTAGTTGAAAAGGTAACATGATTTGTGCCTCCAAGAAGTATATATAGAAAAAAATTAGATGCAGATTTGCTGTATGTTCCAAAATGTACATGTACATGTACATGCATATCCAAGTTCTCATCATAATTTTTTATACTGTTAATACAAAATAAGGTGAGATTTTCCAGATCAGTATATGTATTAACTGAACCTTTTTCAAGCCAATCAATATTTTGTGAGAATATGCCTTTTTTAAACATTTCTTGAATGTACTGGAATCATGTTATAATCTCAATTTTAATACTAAATTATTCTCATGAATCTAAATGTCCAAGAACAATGAGTAATTGTTGATATAGCTATACAGGTTCTTTTGTAATAGATATAAAATTTTGTTTAGGTGCAGACGTCATTCTCTAACCTATTGAAATGTATTAGATGTTTCTATACCTATTTTCAACAGATTCAGAGTTGGAAAGGACTTTGTATTTTATACTGGAATTTTCACATTATCTCATTCAAATTTGCACTGAAATTCTCAAACATGGACCAACTAGGAACAATATCCGAGAAAAGAGAAACTTACACACGCTATAATGTTCGAAATGTTACCTTCTTCTTGAATGCATATTCATGTTAAATTTTGTTCAAACAAACAATTTGCGGGTTTTCGCGACTATAGTAATGGAAGTTGTGCCTATTAACAGAGTAATTATTAAGTAATTCGGTAAACAAAATAAATATCAAGAAATTTTTTCTCTGTCAATTTATTTTAGATCAATTCACAAAACCCAATTCTTCTATTTCAACACATTTTAACTAATTCTTTGTGTCGTTGAATATGATATGGATGATACTGATTTTACTCTAAGATTTTTGCCACAAAAATTTTTAATATACAATTGAGTGCTGAGTTCCCAAATGTTTGACTTAGGATTTTCTTCCACAGACATATAAATTTCTGGTTCTATCCATGACTATTACCTATGGCTATACCATGTATCTTCAATAGTATACTTCAAGAAACACTAATTCGAAAAAGCGCAAAACTATGAAAAGTTTCAGAGAATAGATCCAAAAACAAAAATGAACAATTAGTTGGAATAACACATTCAAAAATGATGTGGAATATATGGTGTCCCATTATAGGAAACAACTTTGATACGAATCTGTAATGGAACACCCTGTATACTTGAAAATAATTTTAGGACATGCAGCAAAATAGCATTTGTATTAATTCTATATATATACTTCGGTAATCCTGCTGTTTACGGTGACCACTTTCGCGCATCCAGAACAGAGTCGAACAGATGTTTCCCGAAAGTATTCAAATTGTAGTGAGTGTTGCCACAATTTATCTTTCGTCGGAGATTTGATTGCCTATCGTTGAAAATGAAACATCGAAGGGGAAGATATACTATTGAAGTGAAACCGATAGCAAAAAACTCCTAATCAAGGGGAGGACCTTCTCGGGAGCGGAAGGGACATGTGTGACTTGTATTTTTTTCGCAAGTGGGCTCAGGCACCAGCGCTTGATTATCGAAATATTAACAGATACATATTTTTTCAGACAGGGTAGTGCGGTACAACACAAAAAGTTTTCAAAATCTTAAGGGTTTCCAGAATATTTATATGATATTCGAATCTGACCTCTCATTTCAGTAATTCAATAAGTTCAACATGATGGATGAGGTTGAGGGAAAATATTTCCCCTTGTTTGGTATAAATTTTCTGACAATCTGAGTGTAGAATATGAATAGCTAAAGAGTTTTTGTAAGCTAGAACATATACTATTTAGATGTTACTACAGGGTAATAAATTGAGAATTGTACACTGTACAATATATTACTTTCATTCATTTGGATGGTGCCGCTAACAACATCTCAGTTATATTATTTCATAGATCCAATAAGATATTTCTGATGTGGTTTTCGAGTTATTCACGACTTTTGATAACTTCCTGATTTCAACCATACTAGATATCTCGGTTAAGAAATTTACGTCAAAAATGTTTTCACATTATTCAGATTTTTTTTGTAAATTGCCGAAATTCCTTTTCCCTTTTAGTTTGACAGATAGACATAGATTTATATTCATTTTGGAGAACACTCACATTTAAGAAATATCTAACAATCATATTATTCTCATCACATATTTTTCATGAAAAAACTCAATATTTTTCATGTTATCAATTCATGACGAAGTTTTTTTTTGCATAACAAGATGGGGTAAAAATTGAGATAAAATTCTTTGCATCTGCTTGAAAGATGTCAACCACCGCTAGAGGTTAAATATCAAGTGAAAGTCTTTCGAGATCACTGTGAAAAATCCCAAAAGCAGAAATTACATGACAAAAATTGAAATTACACTCTTACTTCTATATCAAGCCTAATAGAAAAAATTTTGGCTAATCCACTGCAATCTATTCAAAAAAGTGGCTAAACAATGTGAAACTACTTTTCATGTAACTTCAATAATGAGTTAAAAATCCACCAAGAAAAGGGATCTGGCACAACTGGTTGAAATTTAAATCGTTTGGGAAACATTTCCCTACGCCTTGGTACTGGATGCGCGAAAGTGGTTAGCATAAACAGCAGGATTACCTATACTTCTTTAAATTATTCAACAGGAATGAAGTTATAGACTAATTATGCATTAAATGGACACCCAATATAACTTGAATTGACTACGATTAGAAATATTGATATATATTAAATACTTACAACTCCATTGACACTTAATAATTGATCTCCACGCTTTAATCCACCATGACGGTCTGCAACACCTCCTGGTATGATTCGCGAAATATATATAGGAGAATTCTGTTCTTTCCCACCCATAACATTAAAACCCAGGCCTTCGTCAGTTTTTGGCAGTTCTACTACTCTGGGATGAGCATGCCCTTCACTAGCAGCAAAAGCTGCAACAGTGGCTTTAGCAGTAGCTGAAGCTCTAACATCTTGAGATCCTTGAATATCTACTGTTTCATAGACATGTTCATATACTTCACGTACAGCATTTAGAAAATCGCTCTGAAGAACCTTTTGAAGGGCAGATAGTTTTGTAGCGGGAACTTCACCACTTTTCTGCAATTTTTCTAACAGTTCAATGGATCTTTTTATATCTGGAAACAGAAAATCCATAAAACAAAGATATCTAGGTCGCGTCTTAATAGCTGAAATCTGAATATCTTCCACTAACCCCTTGCTAGTGTCAATGGTTCGCCCATTTGTGCCATTTAGGAAGAATCTGGATTAGGTATAAACAAATCTTTATCAAGAATTATATTTATTTAGATATACTTTTATTCGAAAATAAAAGAAGCATTTGATCGTAACGTCAACAACCAATTGATAAAATTCTATCTGTCAAATTGTCATTGACGATAGGTCAGAACATTTTTGAGTGGTTATAGAAATCGTAGTTTGACCAAGAAATATCTCGGTTTCTGTTGGTTACGAAGAGGCTTTATTAAAATTACTTTATTCACAATACACACATATTATTTATAACATTTCTTACAATGCTTGGATAAAGTATCTTGGTATAAATAGTCCTTAAAGGAGATCTTGGTTCTGAAATGCTATTCCGTTCGGCGAGAAAGGGCTTAAACCCGGTGAAATACAACATACATTGTACTGGTGTTCTTTTTCCATTGTTACAGATTCCTGTCCCAAACCCCCTTCCTTTCACCCTTGTCTTCGTTTGGAAATCATGGAATGCAAGAGAGGATGAAGCGGCTAAGCAGAAAAATCTTTGGTACTCTTTTTGTGCACACGACACTTACACAACATAAACAGACAAGCTATTGCTAGTGCAATAGCGACAGGGAAACGAGTTTTTCTCTCAGGTTTTTTCACTCGTTTATTGAATCATATACAAGATAGTATGGTTCCCCTGTTACATTTCCTGAGCTCGCATTATTATTATTATGACATTATTGTTCGAAATTATCAATGTTGACAAAATGTTTTGCTTACGCCCATGGAAATTTTGGAAGCGATATCATGAAATCCGGTGTTGATGAAAGAAATTCATTCTTTCAAATCTACATCTTCTAAGGTAAACGTACTTGAATGAGTCACTCTTTCATTTAATTTTTATCATTTTAATTTCAAAGTCAAATTAGATATCATAAAAATTTCATTTAGAAATATTTGCGTAAACTTATAGACTAGTCCAATTATTTACCTGTGAAAAGTAATTTCAGGCATTTTCTTCTGACTGACTCTAAGACATGAAAGCCAAACAATTCATCATGTATTTAATGATTAAAACCATTTTTATTTACACAAAAATAAGAATTAGTATGTTTGCCACCAAAAGAATGAGCGCCAGTATTGAAAAAACGGCACAGCTACGTGGTCTATAGAATCAGATTTTTCTTATCCTCTCACCTCCCGAGTTCAAATTTTGATCTATACTGGATAGTTTATTTGTCCTGTAGATCAAAGAGTTTTGTTTTGGAGGAAAGTTTAGAAAATTCTGCTTATTTAAAGGTTGGTTTTGTTTTTCCAAAAATTAATCATTTAGCATTAAAGGAACATTTTATATCATGAAGAGAACTATTTGTTACAATATAATCATTGCGTCTATGAAAGAACAGAGAAGATTTTAATATAAATAGATTTATGTAAATCCCATAATTAGAAATGTAAAATGGATTATCCTGAAATCGAAACCAAACAAGAACTTACAGAAGTAGAAAAAAACAAAACTTTTATGAATCAGCTTATTGATAAGGCCAGAGCAGCCTGGCACCAAAAAGCCTCTTCAGGGTAAGATAACTGCTGTCTATTGCTATCAAAATACAACTTAATAAAAGTTTATTTGAATTCCCTATCAATTTTAAGGATCAATGAAGAAAAGGAACCTATGAACAGTGCATGCGAAATGAACATTACAGAAATCAAAACTGAGCTATTGGAAGAAGGCATAAAATCAGAAGAAAATGAAAACTTTCAAAATCTATTTATTGGTGTGGAAGGAAATATGATAAAGTGAAGTATAGACTCTTGACTGTGAATGTTATATCAATAAAAATATTTTCAGGTCTGAGTTTACTTCAGATGTAAATATTGATGATAGAAAAACTGATCTTCCTTCTCCATGTATCTGGAAAGATTTACCTGAGGAAGAAATGCCATTTAGGCATGAACAGATTGTTTCTGAAGATTTTTCACAGAATAGGTAAGTTATCACAATTTTCAACAAATTGAAAAATTATACTAGAGTTGTTGAATAATCCCATTGAAAATCCTGTCAGATGCATTTGATACATTTCTCCTGTGAAGGTTCCTTTTCACTGGAGCGTTTTGACGTTCATTGCGATCGTCGATCGTCATGTGACCTATTTTTCTATGAAATGATGCCCCCATAAAAATGGGTTTTAAGCGTCAAAATATATTATTTGTCATTTTAGGTTAAAACACTTGTTTGTTGTTTTTTTCATCTTTTAACAATGTGCTCGGGAACATAGACCATTTACACAATGGACCTACAGTTTATAGTGGATTCCGAATCACTCTCCTAGACCGTGCAATGATAACTGCCACCTCAAGGATTACAAGCTATCTGGTCTTTGAAAGTTATGCCCTCTTTGGGCGACTTTTCCATTCCAAGTACCACAATCTTTGTTCAAGGACAACATCCATAACTTGAACCCGGATTCGAACCAGGGGCCTCGGCTAAGCATATTCCTACATACTTGCTCACTAACTGTGCAGCTACCAAGGCGGTTGTTAAAACACTTAAATGATAAATATGAAGTCTATTTTTTATTGATTTGCTATCGTTTCTGGAATCTTTAGTGTTATATTTTGCGAAATTCTTTTTTCAAGACTTCTAAATATGTTGTTTGAGTATCATAAGTTAATATTGCGCAATAACTGGTTGCCTTAGGTTTTTAATTGGCAACCTTTGAAGACCGAAAATATAAACTTGTCACTTGTTTCTTCTAGCATCTGCCGCTATAAAGTTCAGAAATCGCAACTTTCTAGCGTCAACGCTGAACATCGTGTGACCATCCGAATCAGTGCTCTAATGAAAAGGAACCTTAAGCTTGATAAGAATATGAAAACTTGTCAAATAGACAATAAAACATTGTTTCCATCTTCACCATGGAGATCAATATATTTAAGATCGACACTTCCTTTAGGTGATTATGTGATTGCTTCATTGGTAATGTCCACAAAAGAATTTTATTATTATTCAATTCTCAATTGTGAATAATTTCTATAGTTGTAAGAATAAAAAGTTTTGTATTTCAAATACAAGTTATTCAACTTATG
Source organism: Cryptolaemus montrouzieri (assembly GCA_013387265.2). NCBI lineage: Eukaryota > Metazoa > Arthropoda > Insecta > Coleoptera > Coccinellidae > Cryptolaemus > Cryptolaemus montrouzieri. The sequence goes on from JABFTP020000165.1 coordinate 13,862,553, forward strand.
GAAATATATTTTTGAAGAGCTGAATATTTTTCCATTTTTCAAAATGCCAGGTTGACACGGTCTTCATGGATTTCTCTAAGGCCTTTGATCGCATGAACCATGTTGCTCAGATAAAAAGAATGAAGAAGATAGGGTTCCCTCTGAGCCTTCTCAGGTTTTTCTATTCATATTTGAGTGATAGAAAGCAGTATGTTATGTACAATGGATTCAGATCCCAGGATTTTGGAGCCCATTCGGGAGTCCCTCAGGGGTCGGTTTTGGGTCTGCTTCTGTTCACAATTTTCGTAAATGACTTACTTGAGAGGCTAAACGTTGGGGGCGTAGCCTTTGCGGACGATCTCAAGATTTACACAGAAATAAGATCGAATGAAGACTGTCAGAGTCTTCAAGGAGAGTTACTGATGATACATCTGTGGTGTTTAGAAAACAAACTGCCTTTGAACGTCTCTAAGTGCAAGTACATGTCAATTACGCGCAAACAGTCGCCACATTTCTTTCTTTATTCGGTGGCGGGCTCACGGCTTGAACGTGTTTTCTGTTCTCGCGATCTCGGGGTGCTTCTCGACTCGAAATGGTCTTTCCGGGACCATATAGGTGATGTTGTTCTGCGAGCAAGAAAAATGTTGGGTTTTATTCTGTGGAATTCCAAGAGCTTCCGGAACACTGCTGTTCTCAGGGTTCTGTATTTCGCTTTCGTTCGGTCTAGATTGAAATATACCTGTGTTATCTGGGATCCATACTATGTGAAATATAAAATTGCATTGGAAAGCGTCCAGAGAACCTTCCTAAGGTACCTGGCATACAAACAGGATGGAGTATATCCTATCCGAGGAATGCCAGGTTTTCTGTTAACCGATCGTTTTTCTGTGTTGGAGCTTCAAATTAGAAGGAAATATTTGTGCTGCATGTTTTTGTATGGACTTCTGGATAACTCCATCTGTTGTTCGTGTCTGCTTGACAGACTGAAGTTTTTGGTACCCAGGTTCGCTGGCAGAGGCAATGTCACTTTTTATGTCGTTGGAGCTGTTACGGATGTTTTCTTCAACTCACCTATCAATCGAAGCTGTCACTATTTCAACACGTTGGCCTCTTCGATTGATATCAGTCATTCTCAAGCTACATTCAAAAGAAACCTATTAGCAAAACTTAGTTCACGCACTTGAATTGTTTTGATTGTTTGGTGTGTATTTCTATTATTTGAGTTTGCATTATCAATGCATTCTGTCATTATTGTTTTTGAAAGTTTTTTTTGAATCTGTTTTTTAGGTTTGAGCAAATTTGTCTATACTTGTTCGGCTCTGTAATTGGGAGTAATCCTGTTGAGCTTGTATCAATAAATAAATAAAATGAAATTTTCTGATTCACACAGGAATTTCAGGAATTCAGGATATTGTTCCTGTTCTGTGACACCTGTATGGCTCCTCTTTCAAAATACCTAAATTTGTTTTTGAAGCATGTAATTTCGAGGAAATATTGTAATTTTTCATCTAAATGTTCAAATTATATTGTTTGTGTCCTAAAGAACGCTACTCGCAATAACCCCTCCATTTTTCATATGATTGAAAAAAATTTGAAGAAATGATCAGATCTTTCAAAAGACTATTGAATGGGTGCACCACATTCTTTCATGGAGTAAAAGGAAAGGACTGTGAAGAAAATTCTTATTTTGAATTGAAACATAGATTATTTTTCTTTTCTTGTGTAGAGAATTTTTTGAATATACCAATTTATGAAAACTTACTGTTTTTCTAGTTTTTATACACCAAAGTAATATTTGAAAATAATATTATTTATATTTATTATTAAAATAATTCTTAAAGAAATTGAGTGAATTGTAAATGTCAGTAAATTCTACCAAAATTTGATATGTGTAACTAATCTAAAGTTATTTTTGTTGTTTAATGGATTTAAAAAAATTGAAAGACTAACAAACTGAAAAATTTATTATTATTAATACAGTTTCATTTTGAATGTATCAAAAGTGTTATCATCTAATCGGACGTCTTTATATTAGGCGTTTTCTCAATAACGTATTGCTACAAGATGGGTAGTTTGAAAGACTGGTGGAAAATTTTGGAAATATGGAGCCTTTGAAAATTTAAAGTTACGGAACGTAAATTCTATGAAAATAAAGAATTGGATGTGTTTATACAAGTAAAGAAAATCTATAAATGTTAGTTGGAAAATCGCTCTAAAAATTATATTATATAAAATTACTGCAAAATTAAAAAAACTAAAATAAAAGCATACAATATTCTGAAAACGACTGTAACATAGAAACATAGAACAATTATTGATTATTCAAATAATCGCCTACAAATATTGTTCAAAATGGCCATTTTGTTGAATACACCAGACACTTCCTTCCTACTCCATTGGTTGCATTAAAAATAGAATTTGCAGGTACTTTGAGATAATATTGGGATCCTTTGCCTCAAATCTTCATCATTAATTGGTGGTCTAATGTAAAGTAGATCCCATAAATAATTATTTATTTATTTACGGATTAACCGTACTTTGCAAAATAAAGTAGCTCACTCTAATTGCCCATATGTTGACAACCTGAAATCTATCAGAAAAGTAGGGAACTAACCATCTCTGTAATGGGCTGCAGAAACCAAATAATTGCATTTAGACCTCGAATGGCTGACTAAATCAAACGCCTTTGAGAAATTTGTATAGATCAACCTGGGAGTGGTTTTCAAGTGCAATTAAAGTGTAATTTCATTGGGACCGTTTAATGCGGCCTCACTACTTCGCTATGTGGTGTTGTGAGAGCCAGAGGAGTACCAAATATTGATGTGGAATGGAGTATTATCCCCTCTGTTGTGGTCCCTGCTGATGGATGACCTTCTGGTAATTATTGGCGCACTGGATATTCATGTACAAGCGTACGCTGATGCTTCTGGCTGTCGGAGATGACAGCGATGTCTCCGTTAGACTTCAGGAGGCTATGTCAGCTATTCAAGGGTGGTGTGAGGGTGAGAAACTTAGCATAAGCCCCATTAAAACCCTTATGGTACCATTCACTAGGAAAAGGAGGATGTTTGTTTCTCTCCTGACCCTGGGTGGAGCGTTTATTCTAGTTGCGGAGGAAGCAAAATATCAGGGGGTTACCTTGTATAGTAAACTCACGTGAAATTCGCACCTGGAAAACACAATACACAAGGCTAGACATTGCTTATGGGCATGTGAGATGACCTGCGGAAAAAATGGGATCTTGCCGAAAGCAACTTCAGTGGATATATGTGATGGTGGTGAGACCATGTATCACATACAGCTGCATTGCTTGGTGGGAGTGCAGTGTTAAGAAGCAATCCCAATTCAAGCTCTCTAAATTGCAGAAAACGGCCTGCATGATAATTACTGGAGCTTTTCGCTGTATATCCACTGCCGCCATGGAACTGATATTGGGTCTTGCCCCTCTTCATCTGGTGATAAAAGGAGTAGCTAGAATGGCTTCCTACACATTCCATCACATTTCCCGAAAAGGTAAGGGTATGTTTGGCTTCGTGCTCGGCGCTTTCCTGAAATCAAGGACAACGAGTTGCTGAGTATGAAGTCTGACATAGCAATACCTAAAACCAACATGGAGCGACCATTCCAGATCATCATTCCTAGCAGACAGGAATGAAACAGCTTCAAGGACCTTCTACTTGAGGCACCCTGTTGGTACACAGACGGCTTAAAAACTGCAAAAGGTGTTGAAGCTGCTGTCTACGGTCGAGATGCCGCCAAGGAACAGTCGATCTGTTTTGGCGGGTTTGGGACTGTTTTTCAAGTAGAAATATTTGCCATTGACCAGTGTGCTAACCTCTTGCTTGCGGGGGATTAACAAATAGATCAATAAAAATCATCGTCTATAGCCAAGCTGCACTGAATGTCGCTCCACCCTTGCCAAACTGGGAGAACGGAGCAGGCTGCGTCTGATGTGGATACTCGGACACTCGGGCATTGAGGGTAATGAGAAGGCGGACTCATTGGCCGCTCAAGGAACAGGCTTGGGATTCATCGGATCGGAATCTAGGCCCGGAATTCCCCTTGAGACTGCAAGGATGGAAAATAACCGATTGTTGGACCTGAAGGTACGTAAGCACTCTCAGGTCTCAGACACTCGACTTGCCATCAGAGACCTTCTACTGCGAGATCCAAGACTTGGCTCAAACTCTCCAGGTTGGACCTGAGAGTTCTAACCGCCATACTAACGGGGCATTGTTGTCTCAGAAATCACCTAAACAATTTAGTATTTATTGAGGATCCTTCATGTAGACTATGTGAAGAAGAGATAGAATGAATGGAACAAGTTATGTGCGAGTGGCCAGCTCGGGACAGAGTCAGGATGAAGTAACTTGAATCTAACAAACTGAAGCTGACTGACTTTATTAAGCTCTCGACCACAAAACTCATATCCATGCAAGAAGGATGGAGCATGTGGAGGAAATTTAGGAGTGTGCCACAATAGACCATTGGGTCGCAGTGGCCGGGCTGATAGGCAGCCGTCATTCATGATCTATATATCTATCTAAAGTGTACTTTAGAAAGAGTACCAAATTCGTCTCTACACTTCTACCTTCTCAGAAACCATGCTGCTGATCTATAAGTTTATATAAAACCATGAACTTGTACTCATCATATACAATGAGTTCAAATAGTTTCGGAATGGTGCTCAAAATACTTGTAGGTCTGTAATTATCCAAAAACCACAAATCAGGAGCGTCAGATCTGGTTAACGAGCAGGTCCCTTTGTTCCTATCCTTCTTTTTCCCAATGAAGCATTTAGCCTAATTGTATTCAAATTCGAATTATGGAAGGGGTAACTATCTTGTTGGAAGTATACTCCCATATTAAAATATACCAGCGTTTTGTATATTCGTTGACCTAGCCTAAGCTTATGACACTGTAGACCTCCAGGAGCTGCTAGAACGATTGGGACAAAAAGGGGTTGCATACAGCCTAATGAAAAGTTATATTACAGATAAACAGTTAAAATTAAAAACGAGACAAGTGAAGAAAGATTGATTACGTGTGGTGTACCCCAAGACACGGTATTGGGCCCGTTGCATTTTCGATTTATCTTTTTTTATAAGTATAAGAGCAAAGATGATGTTTTGCGGACTGTTTTTGTCTGTCTTTCATAGCGCAGTCATGTGCCGTCACTTACGTCATTGAATTTTTTGAGAAGACAAAATTAACTATCAATATGAAAAAAACACATTATATACCCTTTTCCAACACTATAATAACAGAATTACATCACAAAAATAGCAATTTTAAAATATCTAGAGCTGAATGTGTCAAGAACCTAGGAATAAAATATGATTGTCATCTGCATGATCGAAAAAATGAGAGCATTACCTACCTAAATTTAAATTCTTACAAGGGATATGTGACTAGGCTGAGTTGAAGAAAATTTATTATGGACTGGTTGAACCTCATCTCTCATATGGAGTGATGACATGAGAAAACTTGTCTAAAAATCTTTTCAAGCAAATAGATATAACACAAAAGTGGATTTTGAAAATAATATACAAAAAGACTACACCTCATCCCTCTGAAGATCTATAGCTGACGTTTTTAAAACCAGACAAATTTCTGCCAACTTCTTGTATATCTCAAACGGTAGCATTCTTTTCCAGACAAAAAACGTGAATATATTTTGAGGACAGACGGAAATAGAAATGTAGAGTGTTCCAAGAAAAACCGGAATTTCTTTCATAAGCTATAACTTCCACAATTATCAAGTTAGAGCTTTCATTTCATTTTATATTATTTGGAATGCGAAAGGATGATGGAATACAAGAATTGTCATCACATTTCATTTTCCGTATAATTCAAAATGACCGACAGGTTCAAAGGTACACTACATTTTCAATTCGCTGGAATTTCTTTCTTCGTGGAATATTGAATATGATCCATAAAATCAAAAACTCAATTCTTTTTGATTATGATGAGAGATTAAACAAGAAAATCCATTAAGTATTGATGAAGCGATGCAGCGAAGAAAATTCCAGTTTTGTATGTGAAATTTTCGTTTCATCTCATAACTTCCAAGATCCTAGAGTGATCGTCTCTCTTCTAGACTCAATCGGGAATAAAAAAGTTGGAACAAACGAATAACGTTCTAAAATTGAAATTTTATTCACTTCAAAATAGCCGCCCGACCATGAAAAAACAATTCCAGCGAATAGAAGTTTTAGTGTACCTTTGGTCCTGTCGGTCATTTTGAATTGTACCGAAAATGAAATTTGATGACAATTTTTATTCCATCATACTTTGGCATTACAAAGACTCTAACTTAATAATTGTGGAAGTTAAACGATATGAAAAAATTTCGGATTTTCGTGGACCAAACTATATATCTAAGATGAAGAAATCAGTAGGGTTAAAATCATTAACATATCTTGGCTCTATTATATAACTACTTACCACCGAATATCAGAGATATAAAATCTATAAATTGCTATAAAAAACAAGTCAAAATGTGGATAGAAAATAGTCAAGGCAGTCAGTTGAAGAATTTATAAACAGCAATAACTTTACATAACTTCTTGGATAGAGCTGATCATGGTCTGTGATGTTATCAGTTTAGATAATTGTTATTATTATTTTTAATTGATTCCGCCATTACTACGTGATAGTTATTCTTGATAGAAATTGAACTATGTATTACACTATCACGAGAGATTTATTGAAAATTCGTTTCTCGACCATCTTCAGCTGAGGACAAGTACTGAATTATAGTTGAAAATATATACATACATAAACAGGTAGGTAAAAAATTAATGAGGTAATAAACTAATTACAATAACAGGTATTATCTTAAAAATATTAAATATAGACTATTAAGCGGGGCCATTTTGGTCGTTCAGAAGATTATCTCTATGGAGTGTGTTGGTGTTTGAAAATTTCGATGGATTCTAAAAAAGCTAACTTTCATCCTTTAGGTGTTCTGTGAGTAATTTGAAGTTGATTTATGGCTGAGTAATGATGGCCATTTTCGATATAACGTGAAGCGAAAGTAAATTCGTCGGATCTTTGGTTATTGTAATCGGATTGAAGCTTTTTGTATCTAGTTTTGAATGAACGACCAGTCTGGCTTATATAGACGCCTCCACAATCCATACACGACAACTCGTAAACTTCAGCATTGTCAAATCTATCAGTTTTATCTTTACTATTGAAAAATTGATAGGGCCAAAATATGTTACTGAAATGTATTTATCTGTATTAGTTGATTCTATATGTGGGTATATATTATGATATGTTATTTGTGTTTGCTTCTTCCTGATCATTCCGTTTATTATATTAAAGGGATAACCATTGTTCTTAGCTATTTCTTTAATAGTTGACACTTCCCTGGATATATTATTTTCGAATAATGGCAGAGAGAAAAACCCTATGAATTATTGAATTAAACGCAGTGCATTTATGAGACTTAGGGTGTGTTGAGTGCTAAGGGATGCAAATATCAATAAAGGTGGGTTTTCAATGTATACCAAAACTTATTGCGTTACTTTTATGAATGATTGTTAAGTCTAAAAAGTGAATCTGATTATCGATTTCTCTCTCTATTCTGAATTTAATTTTGTGATGAATGCTATTGATGTAAGTTAAAAATTGATCTAGTTGTCTAACGGGCCCAATAAAACATGCGAGTATATCGTCTACATATCTATAACAAAATTGTACTAATTTTAATTTGTAGGCATTGAGCATGTTATCTTCAATATATAATATATATGAATCATATTTAATTAATTTGGATGTAAATAACATGATTTCCAACTTCCCATAAGACGAATGCCTTCCATTCGTCGCAAACATTTTTAACAAATCACATGTTTGTTTGTTTGTTTTTCCTTTAACGTGCTCTATTTCTGCCTTTCGGCTAATGACAGGCCGGTGAATTCTGTCACCTCACTAACCCGAAAATTTTGCCGAACCTCCTCGTGTCGAGGGAAGGGATCTTTAATGTCCAACACATCTCTGTTAGACAGGACCGACAGCTTTACATCTCCTCCGAAAGATGGACACTCAAGCAATTCCCAGAATCCGAAAAATCGCACCGACTTTGTGGTGATTGAACCCAGGTAACTCTGCGCATGAGACGAGCATCACATCCCCTACGCCACCGAGCCGGCAAATCAAATGTTAATACGGTTGTACAAAACGATTTCATGTATTACTCAAGTTGTGACTACAACAGAATTATTCCAAATTCTATAACAAATTTTATGAACAACTTCCCAGTCTACCGATGGGATCTCCATTGACTTTACTAGCTGACATTTTCATGGCGTATATTCGATTCCTCGAAATCAAAATTAGTACACTTTTGGTATTGATATTCAGACGATGTACTTGCATGTTTTATAGGAACCGTTAAACAACTAGATCAATTTTTAACTCACACTAATAGCATTCATTCCAAAATTAAATTCAAAATATAGAGAGAAGTCGATAAACAGATTCACTAGTTGGACCTGATAATCACTCCTAAGAATAACACACTAAATTTTGATATACAGTACAACCTCTCTAATCCGCATCATATGGGACCAAGGCTTGTTCGGATTACTGAAATATTCGGATTATCGAGGTAATTGAAATGAAATAGTAAAGAAAAGACAGGGCTGAAAATCGTGAAATATTTTTATCTAAAACGTGAAATATTTATTGAAAAACGTATAATATTCATTGAAAAACTCAAAATTATTGTGATTCACAGAAAAACGTGAAAATATAACTACATATTCTTAAGAAAGTGATACATTTCACAGATCATTTTTTTAGGTTCTAAAGAAGTCTCGGATCGTTTTCTGTTTTAACGAACGAAGATGAGAATTTGCAGCTTCCTCTCTCAATTTATTCAATAATAATATTTGGTGCTTAGGGATATCATTTTCTGTGCACCATTCCAAACATTTGTTGAAACACAAGAGAGCTTCTTTATGTTTCACTGAATTCATGGTGACATCGCCTTCTTCAAGTTCTTCTGTATTCTCGTCACTTTCTATGTTGTTGATTATTTCAGCTTCAGAGAGATAATTCTCATCATCTCCTACAACCTATTCTTCAATGTCTTCAGTTGTTGATTCTTGACCGGATGCATTAGTTAGCACATCTGTCATCATGCGTAGATAGCGATTTTTCTCTTCTATCTCTAGCAATTTTTTTTTCTCCCAACCGTGAAGAGGCAACGGGTCATCTGCTTCATAATCATCATCCTTTGCGGGCCATAAATTCTTCCATGATTTCTGAATTAACTCTTAGGACACATAAGACCAGGCCCTTTCAAGAGAAAACACCACATGTTTGAGGTCCAATTGCTTCAATAAATGCGAAACGTTATTGCCTTCTTGTCCCACAATATTCAGTAGCAAAGATTTTCGATAATGCAATTTCAAATTCTGTATAACATGTTGATCCATTGGTTGTAATAATGGAGTACAATTAGGAGGTAGAAACATGACCTGAATATTTAGGTCCTCACTGATTAATTCCTATTTCTTGGATGTCCAGGAGCATTATCTAATGAGAGCAGAGCTTTTTGTGGCAATTTCAGCTCGTTCATTTTATTTTTAACATCAGGAATAAATTGTTTGTGGAACCATTCATAAAAAAGTTCTCTAGTTACCCACCCTTTTCTTTGACCTTTATAATAAACAGGCAAGTTGGAGCGGTTCTTGAATGTATGTTGGCTTTTCCGATGACCAATAATTTCATTTTATGAGATGCTGATGCATTAGAGCATGGCATGAATGTAATACGGTCCTTACTCATCTTCCGACCTGGAGCTGAATTTTCAGCAGCATGGGCTAGTGTTTTGTTTGGAAGAATTCGCCAAAATAACCCACTTTCATTTGCGTTGTAAACTTGATTTGGCACTAGATCTCCCGTATTTTTTGAAGAAATTTATTTTTGAATGATTCTACCGCACTAACGTCTGAGGACAATTTCTCTCCTGATATGGTAAGTTGTCGAATTCCAGGTATTTTTTTCAATTTCTCCAACCATCCTTGACTTGCCTTGAAATCATCTGTACCTGTTATACCGGTGTAAAAAAATCTGGCTTTCTCACATATGAGATCACCAGATAAAGGTGTATGTCGAGATCGTTCTTGTAAGAACCAAGTGTATAGAGCATTTTCAACATTCGGATTTTCACTAGTTCTGAGCGTACTCCGTTTCCCAGGACCAGAATCAGAAGAAGATATAAAATTCTCAATTGATTTTCTTTTTTCTTTATATCGCATACTGTAGATTTTTCAATTGAGTGTATTCTGGCCAATTCAGAAACACTTTTTCCATTATCTAATTCTTTCAAAATTTCGCATTTTGCTGCAATGTTAAGGTTTTATGTCGACGCTACATGATTAGGACGGATATCAGGCGCTGTATGTGAGAAGAGAATCTAATCTGCACAAGTGAAGCGAGTATTCAGACAAGATATTGCAAGTTCGGATACTTTCAATCGATGAAATTATTGACGGCGTTCGGATTATAGAGGTAAAACATAAATTGAGCGGATTATAGAGGTGGGTGATTTCAAAGTTTCTTTGTTCGGATTACTGGATGTGCAGATTAGAGAGGTTGTACTGTATATCGAAAACCCATCTTTACTGATATTTGCATCCCATTATGACTCAACACACCCAAAATCTCATAAATACGCTGCGTTTGATACAATGATTCATCTAACCTACCATTATCCGAAGAAAATATGTCCAGGGAAGTGTCAACTATGAAAGAAATAGTGGTTATCCCTCAAATATAATAAACGGAATGATCAGAAAAAACAACCATAAATAGCATATTATAGGTTGGTCCACGAAAAACCGGAATTGATTTCATAACCTAAGTACCTAAGTTAGAGCTTTCATTGTAGATTCTTTTGAATGCGAAAGGATGATGAAATAAAGAATTGTCATCAAAATTCATTTTCGGTAGAATTCAAAATGACCGACAGGCTCAAAGAGAAAATTATTTATCTTTGGATCGGGCCGCTATTTTGAAATGAATAAAATTCCAATTTTAGGACGATATTCGTATGTTTCAACTTTTTTACTCCCGATTGAGTCTAGAAGTTACGACGTGAAACAAAAACTCCAATTTTCCCTTCGCATACAAAACTAGAATTTTCTTCGCTTCACAGTTTCAGCAATTTTTTATGGATTTTCATATTCAATCTCTCATAATAATCAAAAAGAATTGAGATTTTGATTTCATGGATTATATTTAATATTCCATGAAAAAGAAAAATTCCATCGAATTGAAAATGTAGTGTACCTTTGAGCCTACCGGCCATTTTTAATTGTACCGAAAATGAAATTTGATAATTCACAGGTATGTGGACTATAAAGCATTGAACACTCTTCTGTCTTCTCTGTCTTCGGAAAGTGTTTGTGGGGCTGCAGATGTTGAGTCGGCGACGGGGGAGTTTATAGGAGTGTTGTCAACTTGCATCAGTGATAGCACAAAGTCACTGAAGCAAGGAAGAAATGATCTGAAACGAAGTGATTGGATAACGAATGGAATCATAAATGCTGTAAATGTAAAAAATTCACTGTACAGCAGGTTGAAAAAATAACATAACAACACTGAGCTACTCGAAAGATATAAAGTGTACAAAAATCGTTTCGAGAAAATCATCAAGAAAGCAAAGGATAATTATTATAAGAATCTAATTGCCCGCAATCAGAATGATCCCAAGAAATTGTGTAAGATTGTATACAACAAAGATAATAAAAAAGGTCAAATAAAATTGATCAACATTCCAGGGATCGGTGAGACAGGACAAACGTGAAATAGCCAAAACTTTCAACTCGTTTTTTCTAGAGTGGAATCTGATCTAGCAAATATTAATAAAATGAAAAACAAAACAGAAGAAGTGAAAAATCCAAAGAATCCACTCAGTATAATGCTGAATCCAACTAGCGAACAAGAAATCTGTGAGATTATCAAAGTCTTGGAACCAAATAAAGCACCAGGACTAGACGGTATCACAACTACTAATTTGAAGAATATAACACGTCATATTGTCGCCCGACTTACTTCGCTAGTGAATCTGTCAATAGAAACTGGGACATTTCCATCAATTCTGAAAAAGAGCTTAATTAAACCAATATATAAAGGTAATGACAGCAAATCCCTCAATAAATATCGCCCCATTCCACTCACGTCTAGTATCTCGAAAATATTCGAAAAAGTGATAGAAAAGAGAACAAGATATTTTTTAGAGAAGTGTAGTATCCTTAGTGATAGACAATTCGGTTTTAGGCAAGGAAAATCAACACAGGATGCCATTTCTTATCTTACATCTCAGATATACAAGTCCCTAGCCACTTCAAAACCCTGCTTATGCATATTTGTCGACTTGGCAAAAGCATTCGACTGCGTTGACCAAAAGGAGCTTCTTAGAACTTTAGAGGACTATGGAATCAGGGGACAGCCACTTCAATGGTTTGAAAGTTATATAACAGGACGGCAGCAGTGCGTACAGGTTGGGACTCATTCAGTGATTTTTCAGAAGTCGAATACGGTATTCCGCAGGGAAAAAACTTGGGCCCAATTTTATTCATCATATATATGATTCCTTTATTTTCAATTCCCATCAGGGGCAATCTCATGTCGTTCGTTGACGATACTGCTGTTTTTCATGAAGGTTTGACTTGGGCATCTTTGAAGGAGACTGTAGCGAACGATTTCAGACTCGTTTTGGATTTCTTTGATTCAAAGAACACTGAACAGACACTGACAATGAACAGAGATAAGACCAAATTCATTCTGTTTTCTATTACTTCTGCAGCTCAGCCAACCTTTAATGTTTTAACATGCCAAGACGATGGTACTTGTAATATTCAAGCTAGCACATCAATTACGTATTTGGGAGTGGTAATAGATCGTCATTTGAGATGGGGAAAGCATATAGAGAAGTTGATTAAGAAACTTCGGGCGCTGGTTCCCAGGTCCAGGTTCTTAAAGAAATATTGTAGTGTCCAACTAACGAGGAGAGTATACCTGGTGTTGGTTCAGCCTCATTTGATGTACGGATTGCTGGGTTGGGGTGGAGTGACAAACTATTATCTTCATAAGCTAGAAGTCACGCAAAAGTGGATCCTGAAAATTGTTTTTGGCAGGCCGTACCTATTTTACACTGATCAACTCTTCAGAGAAGCTGAGGTGATGGACCTGAGGCAAATGTTCTTCTAAACATTCGGACTCCACCAAAAAAAGAATATTTCGAGTGCGAAATATAATAACTAGGAACACCCTACAAGAAATAAAGGAAAAAATTATAATACCACGGACCGACAAAACCAAAGGACAGCGCTCACATATATTTCTGGCTTCAAAAGTTTACAATTCAATCCGAGATCATATCAAGGTTATTTTGCCGCATCAGTGTATTCAAAAAACAAATTGAAAAATGGGTCTTAAGTAGGAGCCGCTGTGAGGTAGCAGCAATAATTGATTTAAAATTCATATATACAAACATAACTATAAATAGAATATAGGTTTTCTTTGCTATTGATGAGTCTTTTGTTCAAGTTTTTTCATGAATTGTTCCATTTTATCTATAGATTGACTGTTTGTGTCCATATTTTGTATGTTTGAGTATTCGAATATTTATTGTAGATTTTTTGTTGTTCATTTGTATTGTAGAAAATTTAAAAATTGTGTAAAGTTTCAATTCCTCATACAAAGAATTTCTCTTACCTATTGAGAGAGAACTGTTTCGAGGAAAGTCTAACCCTGATATTGTTTATTGATGGAGGGATGCATGTATATGCATAATACATTTGAACATTGTATCGAATGTAATATTCTAATTTATGTTTGTGAAAATAGTAATGAACCTGAGCCCCCCATGCATCTTATAAGCAATAAACAATATTTATTATTATTATATTAATTCTTGTATTTCATTATCCTTTGGCATTTCAAAGAATCTGAAATGAAAGCTCTAACTTGATAATTATGAAAGTTATAGGTTATGAAAGCAATTCCGATTTTTGTAGATCACCCTATATAATATTTATCCACATATAGAATCAATTAATACAGATAAATACATTTCATCAACATATTTTGGCGAAAAGATTGCAAATGTTATTTCAAAACAGTATAAAAAGGTAGCTTTCAAAACCAAAACGCAAGAATTTTTCAATAGTAAAGATAAAACTGATAGAATTGACAATACTGGAGTTTACAAATTGTCCTGTATAAATTGTGAAGGCGTCTATATATGTCAGACTGGTCGTTCATTCAAAAATTGATACAATGAGCATCAATCAGATTACAATTAACAAAGAACATCTACTTTCTCTTCATATCGAAAATGGCCATCATTTTCCCTCCATAGATCAATTTTAAATTATTCACAGAATCCTTAAAGGCGAAAGTTAAATTTTCAACAAACCCCCCATATATATCATCTTCTGAACGACCAGTTTGGCACGGCCTATTTGTCCTTTCGATATCTTCAAATAATGCCTGCTTTTATCACAATTTTTCATTGCCTCTTGTTTGCACCCTTATTAATTTTGTATCTACATGTTTACGTATGTTTTTTTAACTTTAGTTCAATACTAGTTGTCAGCTGCAGATGGTCGAGAGACCATCCTGATTTTCAATAAATCTCTTGTGATAGTGTAATACATTGTTTAATTTCTTGTTATCATTTATTTTATTGATGTTGAAGTGCTAACTATATAAGCATCTCACGATCTTTTGTGAGTACAAATGTTTTTGTGAGATAACTTTGGTTTGAATGAGTTCAAAATATTTAAAAAACATTATACTTAAATCTTTTCTCCCTCAATGAACATTATATTATATTCCACTAGCGGAATATTGTTGAGAAAGTCGCCTCGAGTTAATATACACACACCACAAAAATTGTCGCATCACCTGGTATTTTGAACTCCACAATCGGTTAAGCAGCTCGATCGCAGTTTCTTTGTCAACATATGTTTTTGGACATATGAGGGAAAAAATCTTATCTATGTAGTAACATTTGCTTCCATATGATCTCAAACACGTCCGAAACAAGAGTGAGTTTATTTGACTATCAGTATTCATTCAATTTCTCTTCAGTTTTCACGCTAAATTGTTTGTTGTTTGTTATTTCTTTAACGTGCTCTATTTCCGCCTTTCGGCCAATGACATGCCGGGGAATTCTGTCACCTCACTAACTCGGGAATTTTGCCAAACCCTTCTCGTGTTGAGGGAAGGGATCTTTAATGTCCAACTCATCTCTGTTGGATAGGACCGACGGCATTACATCACCTCTGAAAGATGGATGCTCAAGCGATTCCCAGAATCCGAAATATATATATATATATATATATATATATATATATATATATATATATATATATATATATATATATATATATAAAACAAAAGATTTGATGACTGTTTTCATAATCATGTAGAATCACCTTGTTCCCTAATCTTATCATAACTTCATCACCTAATTCAGATCTTCACAAATCTAATAAAAAATGAAACGCATGAAATGGACTTATGAAATGAATAAATTCATTATGTTTTGTTATTACAAAATAACAAATAATGGAACAAATAAAAGAGGGTACATGTCTAAACTATATAATATGTTCAAAGAAAAATTCCCCAATTGCTATATTTCAGAACAAAGCATTGCGAATCAAAGAAGGTATATTGAAAATAGAAACTTTATATCTGAATCAGAATTAAAATCAATTAAAAACAACATTCAACAAAAAGAACATTTAAATTCTGAAATTTCAGATGAAAACCTAGTCCCATTCATGAAAAGCATCGAAAATAAATCAGAGAATTCATCTAAAAATATTGATAACAAAGATATAGAAAATTTATTTCTCAATCAAATGAATTTATTTGAAAATATTGACCCAACTATAAGACCTAAACTTCCTAAAATTCATTATTCAAAGAAAATTTTCGATTGTATAAACGAGCTTAATGAGAATATTCTTCCAAAGCAACTTGTTAAAATAAGAATATTTATACACTTCATCTGTTTATATATTGTGCCGCTATTACAGTAGTTAAACATTCTGGATACAAATTAGAAAATTTTGGATCTAATTATAATATAAAGAAAAAACCTTCATGGCAAAAAAGGTTAGAAGGTAAAATTTCTTCTATCAGATGTGATTTAGGAAGATTGACTCAATATTCCAGAGGTAATCGATCAAAAAACTTATGGCACATATTGGAAAAATATTCCTCAAATATAAAACCCATAAAAATAATGAGATAAGTAATGGACAACTGATAGAATATATCGATACTTTAAAACAAAAACTTTCAGTATACTCCATTAGACTACGTGAATATAAAATAAATTCAGATAGAAAATTCCAAAACAAACTATTCAAAAATAATGAAAAACATTTTTACAAATTTATTTCAGGTTCAAATGAAAATATTTCTGGAAATGGAGTTCCTAAAATTGATATTCTAACTGATTATTGGTCTTCAATTTGGGCAGTGCCAAGGCAACACAATTCAATGCAAGTTGGATTTTAAATGAAAGGTCTCGATTTTCTGAAATAGAATGCATGCAATTTGAAAATTTTTCAAACGAAGATATAACATCAGTTATTAAACACACAAAAATTGGAAATCTCCAGGTGTTGATGGTATTCATAACTTTTGGTTCAAGAAATTCTCTTGAGTTCATGAAAAATTGGCTGAATATTTTTCATTTATAATAAAGAACCCTCAGCTACTCCTTTATTTTTCACACAAGGAATTACTCATTTAAAACCGAAAAGTGATAATACTATTGATCCGTCTCAATATAGACCAATTACTTGCCTTCCAACAATATATAAAATTCTAACTGCATGTATTACCCAAAAAATTTATGCACATTTGGAGAATTATAATATTCTTTCCGAACAACAAAAAGGATGTAGAAAAAAACACCTAGGTACTAAAGAGCAACTTGTAATTGATTCTGTTGCTTTGAATCAAGCTCAAACTAAGAAGAGAAATATTCATACAGCCTTCATTGATTACCAAAAGGCTTTTGATAGTTCTACCCATTCATGGCTTCAAGAAATTTTGGAAATTTATAAAATTGATAAGACACTTCGTCTTTTTCTTGAATTTGTAATGAAAAATTGGAGAACCAATCTTCATTTAAATATTTCAAAACAATCGTTAAAATCCGAAGTGATTCCAATCAAAAGAGGTATTTTTCAAGGTGATTCTTTAAGTGCTCTTTGGTTTTGTCTTTGCCTTAATCCATTATCTCATGAATTAAATGCTACTAGTTTCGGCTTCAAAATAAAGAGTCTATCAACTGAATTCAAATTAAGTCACTTAATTTATTTAGATGATATTAAATTATATGCCGGAACCAGATCACATTTGAAAAGTCTACTTGAGATTACTTTCAACTATTCCAATAATATTCATATGAAATTTGGGCTTCCAAAATGTAAAAATCTTTCTATTGAAAAGGAAAGATCACCTCTGATTATATAAAGATTTCCAATATCGAAATCGAGCCAATGCATCAAGGAGATACATATAAATATCTTCGATTTTGTCAGAGAAGACAATTAACCATAGCAGCACTAAAGAAAATATTAGAAGTTCATATTACAAAAGACTTAGAATTATCATCAAGAGTCATTTAACTAGTAAAAACCTTTTCAGAGCTATCAACTCCTATGCAGTTCCTATTCTTACATCTTCTTTTGGAATTATTAAATGGTCTAAAACTGATCTAAATGAATTACAATGTCGAACGAGGAAAATGCTCTGTAAATATCATAAGCACCACCCAAAGTCAGCTGTTCAGAGAGTTACACTACCTAGACATCTTGGAGGTCGTGGATTAACTGATTTGAATAATCTTCATAGTAAACAGATTTTTCATCTACGTTCCCATTTTCATGATAAACAGAGAACGTCTAAATTACATGATATTGTTGTTGCTTCAGATTATAATCTTACACCTCTGAACTTGACAATGCAAAAGGTAGATTTTGATATATTTGATGATAATTCTAAAAGAGAAAGTTGGATGCAGAAGGAATTACACGGAAAGCACCTAAAGAATTGAAAATGATTATATTGATGAAATCGCATCGAATAAATGGTTAGTATCTGGAGAATTGTTTGCTGAAACAGAAGGCTTGGCAATTGCGATCCAGGATCAGGTTGTTTTCACGAGGAATTATAGAAACACATCACCAAACAAAATATAGATGATTCTTGCCGTAGATGTTTCTGTTCTTCAGAAACAGTTTTTATATATTATCATCTTGCTCAGTCCTTGCTTCAACAGATTATTTGGAAAGACATAATGCCGTCGCTAATATTATTCATTTTAATCTAGGAATTGAACATGACCTAATTCCCAAAAGAAAAAATTTCACAAATATGAAGCTGAGATTATTTGTGAAAATGACAAATATAAACTTTATTTTGATAAAACAATTCTTTGCAACAGAGCTGTAAAACACAATACACCAAATATCATTCTTAATGATAAACAGAATCAATTAACATATATAATTGATATTGCTATACCCGACACACAATATACAAAATAAATACAATGAAAAATTTCTAAATATATGATGCTTGGCGACGAGATTAAAAAAAGTGGAAAATGAAGAAAATATTTATTCTACCGATTATTATTTCTACAACAGGCGTTATTCCTAGAAATCTTCACAAAAGTATTGAGATTTTGGGTCTGAAGAAAATTTGTTTGAACAGTTACAAAAGATAACAGTCATCAAATCTTGTAATATTCTTCGTAGGTTTCTTTCCGAAAAAATAATGAGGTAGAGTCATAGGTTTTCTCTTTAGTTTATACTGCTCAGAATCTCATTTCATATTTTATTTATTTGTTTATATAAATGTATTATAATTAACTGACAATTTTGTCATATTTATATTCAGAGCAGTATTCTATTCGATCGTTCACCACTTCACACGAAGGAAACTATTAATGAGTAACATTCAATGTTACTTGACTAAGGTCCGTACACTGGATTTTTCCGGGAGAAAGCCTCTGACACTACTCGTTGGTACATTGATATCATTGTCTGATGATGCTATAGTATGTATATATTCTGGTAGATTGATAAATTCTCCTTAACATTTAGCGTTATCCTAATATATAATTATTCCAGGATATGTTTTGATTTAATCATTGCCTGGCAATGGTATTAATTACCGGGTGGTGGATTTATATTTTTCATGAAATCAGTTTGATTGCTTGCATGAACAGATATATGGGCAACTCGTCAGGGTAAAACCCCTATATATATATATATATATATATATATATATATATATATATATATATATATATATATATATATATATATATATATATATATATCCCGTACGCCACCGAGCCGGCCAGTTGATTCAGTCTCATATAGACGGGAGCATAAATGTTTAGTAGCAGTGTTGCCAATTGCTGAGTTAGATTACATTCATCCCCTATGCCACCGAGCCGGCTTTCACGCTAAATTAATGCAAGTTTTCTGTGTTTCTTGTTGATTTTCGAATCTTCGACTTTATTGTAATGGCTGCTGAACGTCCTGGACGCTATTTGAGTGATCATGTGGTAAGAATTGTAACACTTCTAGAGGAGGGGCGAAGCCAACGTTACGTGGCTAACTTGTTGAATGTTAACCAAAGCACTATTTCAAGAGCAATTAATCGATACCACGAAACAGGGGAATATGGAAGAAGCGCCGGACAGGGAAGAAATCGGATAACAACATCAGTCGATGATCGTTGGCTTCGTTTAACTGCACTAAGAGTTCGGCACTGTACGGCTAGAATGCTACAAAATGAACTGACACTTTCCGGAAATGTGCATATTTCATTGCAAACTGTTAGGAACAGGCTCAGAGAAGAAGATATCAGACCAAAGGTGGCTTCTACCGGCCCGCGTCTCACCAAAGAGCATCGAGTTGCAAGACTTCAGTTTGCGAGGGAACATGCAAATTGGGGTATTCCAGAATGGTCGAATGTACTCTTTTCCGACGAGTCCAGGTTCTGTTTAGTATCAAATGATTGACGCATGCCTGTATACAGACGACCTGGGAAACGGTATCAGCAATGCAATATCCGGCAAACAGAAAACTTCGGAGGGGGCTCAGTAATGGTGTGGGGAGGCATTTCCTTCCATGGTCGAACTGAGTTAGTCCTAGTGAATAATGGAAGAATGATAGCAGCCAGATACATCGCAGATATCCTTCAACCCCATGTTGTACCCTTCAGCCCATTGATTGGAGAAAACTTAATTTATATGCATGATAATGCTCGGCCTCAAGCAGCTAGAGTAGTTACAGACTGTCTGCGAAATGCCGAAATTGATATTTTAAGATGGCCAGCCAGAAGTCCCGACTTGAATCCCATAGAACATGTTTGGGACAACATGGAGTGGCAAATTCCGCAACGTAGGATGTCTTGTAGAACACTCCAACAACTAGAAAATCTGCTTCCTGAAATTTGGAACTCAGTGACTCAAGAGTAAATCCAAAATTTGTTTGAGGGGCTTCCGAGACATATACTGGCAGTAATTAGGGCCCGGGGAGGAAACACTTGATTTTGAAAATGATTAGTAACCATTCGATGCTAGTTGATTGGTCTCTTTCCGAATGTTTGAAGATGGTAGAATTTTTTAATTTTTCATTAACTCGAAAATTGTTGATATTTTCCATCATAAACTCATCTCTTTTGAATGATATCTTCTTACTTTACACTTCTGAAAGTTACCAAGCAACTCTTGAATGACCAACCTGAAAGTTTATATAGTATTGTCGTAAAAGTAGGATGATGCGACAATTTTTGTGGGGAGTGTATTATTGTTTTTAATTTGATCTAAAATTCCTTTTATGAAATATGGGCTTAAAATTTTATTATTGTAAACAGCACACGAAACATTCACACTAAACTTTATTAGAGACATGTCTTTAACCACATATCCGGGTTTTCTTGATTCCAGTATCGATGGTCGTTGCTGTTAAAAATACCATTATTGGTAAATGGACATTTATCGGTCCATGTTATTTTTCTCCGAAAATTTAGTTTGTTGTGATGCGTTTGCATAAAATTAAAAAATTGGAGTCTTGTATTTGGATCAACGTTTTCAAATCATGAAGTTTCAGGGCAATGAAAGTTTAAACTTTGTTTACTTTAAATTCCGTGCACTGATAATTCCTTATTAGTGTGGTTCACATGTACCATTTTTTGTAACTCTTTTATATAGTCTCCGAAAATTACGAGGCTGGTGTCATTCGATTCGTATTTTCAATTAGAAAGTTTAAGGAAAGGTGAAAAAAAAGTAAGGGTTCAAAATGTTCAAAATTTTAAAAAAAGATTAGCCCTTTACCTAAACAAAAGTTCCGGGTCACCGAACTGTATCTCTTATATTTATAATGTTTACAGAGTTCTGAAAATGGGTAGTTTGGTTTTCGCGCGCATAGCGATATTCTAACTTAATAACTTAGAAAATTAGTTAAACATATTAATTATAAATATTAAGGAATAAAAGAATTCATGCAGTGCTGGGACATATAAATAAACAATAATCCACGGATAATAAATTTTATCCCATTATTATTATTCATTAGTTAATTAAGAATTTTTTGAAGTGAAAATCCTGATAATTATCAAACAAGAACCGCAATTTCTTTCCAATTCGTGAAGTTTGTTTTAATAGGCTCACAAATAGATCAATGTTTTAAAATTGAAAAATTTTTATTTTCCATGTTTTCGTATACAATTGAAAACTATAAAATAGATAAAAGTTGGTAATGAAATTTTTTTTCGAAAATTTTGATTGTCTCAATGTCTAGTGGTTAAAAGCTACTTAAAATTATTGTTTTTCAATTTTTACTACCATTGTTCTAAAATTGTTATAAACAAATATATTGTTTGAGTAAATCAAAATTATTGTTTTTGTAATATATTCATTGATGAAAATTATGATTAAAAAGAAAATGATTTCTTAAAACATTTATTTTTACCAGTAAATATGAAAATTAAGGAACCATTTTTTCAAAAATCATGAACATTATTGTTTATAAAGATTTTCGAAAAATAAGTTTGCTTATTAATCTTTTATTTGTTCAATTGAAAAATAATTTGTTATAAACAAATAAATTTTTCCATTTATTTTCTTTCAATATTTAATTCTGTAAAAAGTCATGTTATTTTCCATCCTTTATATAACTTTTCATATTATTATGCCTTTGAACTTACCTTTTCATCCAATTGTTATCATAATAATTTTTAAATTATTGCAGATATGACTATAAGTCTTCTTTGTTCATTATTATTTGATTGACACTTTCATCTTCTTCCAAAAGCTCTAGCTCTATTATGTATTTAATTATTTACTATTATATATGTAAAATTTTTTTAGATTTTCAAACTTAAAAATATTGTAACCTATATTTTTCTGTTTTTATCACCTGAAAAACGATGGTATTTCTTTATTTATGATTAAAATGAAGTACTTTTTGGAAATGAAGTCAAGTTGATGTTATAATAATAGCAAAATCAGAAACTAATGGATTTTATTTCAAACTACATTGAATCTTCTATTATACAATAATACACACAACCAAATTTATATGAAATCACTCGGTATTTCACATTATTGATTGTTTTCAACCATGGATCTTTGACGACTTGTGAAGAAGAAGTTTTTTCTTGTAAAAAAACTGGATAGTATGATAAGAAATGTTGAATTATCACCACATGTTCGGGATATTGTACTCAGTAGTCACTGAGATTTGAAACTGTGAATTTCAAAATTTTCATAATTGAGAATGCCTTATGTTGGAGCTACAATGTCTGCAAAATAGGCCTAGAAGAAGTCATAGGAAGATCACTTCTGAAGAACAAGACCACTTTTTGTGTCAATGCAAGAAGAGATCCTAGTGCGTCGCACCCCATACTCCAAAGGCAATTTCTGGAAGCAACAGGCATCAGTGTATCAGTCGAAAGCTAACCAGAGAACAAAAAATTAACAGACTTAATTGGTGTATCGAGCACCAAAATTGGAATATCGAGAATTGGCGAAATGTTCTGTTTTCGGATGAGACCAGAATTGGTGTTCGATCAGATGACCGCCGGATTCGGGTTTTAAGGGGTCGTGGAAGACAAGCTAGACTGCGAGCAGCAAGACAAATTCCGAAATACCAAGGGGGCAGTGAGATGTGTTGGGGTCGCATTATTCTCGGAGGCAAAACAGATTTGATTTCGTTCCATGCGATTGTACCGCATAGAAATTACGTGGAGCTAAAGCTGGAGCCCATAATGAGACTTTGGCGAGGTGTCCTCTAGGACATAATAAGATGTATAGGACAAGTCAGAGGCACATATTAACAAAATATGATATAATATTCAACTCGCATATATAACAAACAGACTGTAATATCCAATATACAACTCGGCTTGGATGAGCTGTTGTGGGGTAGCATTATGCTGGGAGGCAGAACAGATTGGATTTCGTTTCCTGCTAGTGTAACGGCTTGAAATTGCGTGGACCTAGTGCTGGAGTGCCCACAGTGAGAATTTCACTTTTATGCAAGATAATGCTTTTCCGCATACCAGCAACCTCGCGCGACATTATCTTGAAACAGGGAGTCGCTATTTTGGTTTGGCCAGCTTGCTCTCCAGACCTAAATCCATTGAACACATATGGGATAATCTCAAAAGAAAAATTAGATCGTGCCAGGATAATCCAAGAACCCCACAACAGCTCATTCAAGCCGCCACAGAAGATTGGCAGAATATCACCTCAGAGGAGGTCGAAAACCTAATCCAAAGGATGCCTAGACGGATTCAAGCTTGTATCAGGGCAAGAGGATGTAATACAAGCTACTAAGGTCGAGAAAGAACATCTACTCCGTGAGAAAAGAATTTTCAATTTTTTTACGACATGCAGAAAGAGTCTCTTATTTTCTTTTATTTGTTTTTTCTCAAAATAAACCTTATTTCTTTTTCAATTGAAATATCTCAAGAAGGATCAATTCTAACAATCCTTTGAAATTTCCAAAATCCCTGTAAATAATATATAATTATTAATAATAATAATAAAATAATATTCAAAATATCGGGTGGTTCCATATGAATTTGGTTGTGTGTACTTTGATTAAAACATTGTCACAGCTACCAGCGAAATAACTGAACTTCATCAAAATTATAGTTTTCAAACATTATTTTGGTGTATAAAGTCTGAGAAAATAATAACTTTTTATACGTGGCTAAATAAAAAATATTTTCCACACAAATATGTATGTTTTTAAAATAATTTTTTACGTGGCTTTTCCCTTACGCCGTAAAAAAATGTAGTGTTCTCCTTTAATAGCCCTCTAAAACCATTTAACTAGGTCTTTAAATTTTCCAATCAAATCAAGAATAGAGGAGTTACTGCGAACGGTGTTTTTTGGCGAATACATGTACATTTTTGTGTTTTAATTGCAGATTTGTTGAAATGGTAAAATTGGAGAAATTAGAAGATACATCTACACATTCGAGCGATGATTTTGTGAATGATATAAATCGAGAGATTAATTTGAAACATATTGTACACGATGTCAAAGAAACAAATGGCTACAGAAATCATATGGGTGAAAAGTTACTCAATTGTGATTATTGTGATTATTCTACATTTTCCGAAGTAACCCTTACTAAGCATTTCAAGAATATCCACTTGGGAATAAAGAATCATAAATGTAGTGAATGTGACTATCGAGCTAATCGTAGAAATCAACTTACATATCACATAAATAGTGTCCACTTAGGAATGAAAGATCACAAATGCGATCAATGCGGTTATAAAACACATAATAAGAGCACTTTGAAAGTGCATATAGATAGTGTTCATCTAGGAATAAAAAATCACAAGTGCAGTTATTGTGACTTCCAGACTACTCAAAAGAGTAATCTTAAACTCCACATAAATGGTGTACATCTCAAAACGAAGAATCAAATATGCCATCAGTGTGACTATCGAGCAACCCAAAGAAGTACTCTTAAACTTCATATAGATAGTGTACATCTCAAAATGAAAAATCAAAAATGCAACGAATGTGATTACGAGACAACTCAAAAAAGTAATCTTAAAATACATGTGAATAGGGTACATCTTGGCATGAAAAACCATAAATGTAGTCAATGTGATTATCAAACGTACCAAAAAAGTATAGTGAAACGGCATTTCGATAGTGTTCACTTGCGTAAGAAAATTCATAAATGCAATGATTGCGATTATGAAACAAATCAGAAGAGCAATATGGAACTTCATGTAAATCGTGTTCATATCGAAGGGAAATATTACGAATGTAATCAATGTGATTTTCAAGCAATTCAGAAGAGTAAGCTGGTGATGCATACACGAAGTGTTCATCTTGGCATAGAAAATCTCAAGTGTAGTGAATGTAACTTTGAAACAATCAAGAAGGCTACCCTAAAACGACATATAGATAATGTTCATCTTCATTTAAACAAAACACAAGTGCAGGCAATGTGATAATCGAGAAATTCAAACCAATATGTTAAAACTACTTGTTGATATTATATATATATATATATATATATATATATATATATATATATATATATATATATATATATATATATATATATATATATATATAAAAAAATATTAATAATATATTTATTCATCCTTTAGGACCTCATTTGATTGATTAATCAAGAAATTCAAACCAATATGTTAAAACTACTTGTTGATATTTATATATATATATATATATATATATATATATATATATATATATATATATATATATATATTTATAAAAAAATAATAATATATTTATTCATCCTTTAGGACCTCATTTGATGTACACCAGGGGTGCTCAAACTTGAACTGCTGGCGATCTACCTCAATATTTTTAGACTACTTACGATCGACTCTGAGAGGCTGCAAGTATGTGTGATGCAGGGTTGTCGTACATACGCGACACACCCTACCTATCTACCTACCTAGGTAGGGTGTACCATAGCATATATAGGTATTAGCTTTTCGCACAATATACATTATTTTAGTCAAGGTTTGGGTAAGGTTTAGTTAGGTTCTTCTCTATAATATCAATGAAAAAACTCATAGTCATTGAAAATTGTGAGTTTATTGGCTGTAACAAAACAAAAGAGTTACATATGGTGTTAAACTTAACTAATGAGTGACTTTGAGTTCTCAAGCGTGGCACTGCATGTCCTCAGCATGCTTTTCATAAGATGGTACGTAACCAATGAGTGCTAAACGCAAGCATGATGACTTATGATCGTCAGTTAGTCGATTGCGATCTTTTGACTTAATTATCTTCATTTCAGAAAATGCAGACTCGCAAAAGTAAGTTGACCCAAACATTGCCGTCAGTTGAAGGGTGATTTGCCTTAGATTCGGATATTTATCTTCAGATATAAAACACCAGAAATTTGCTGTAGCTTTGAGATGTATATCTGATATAATCTGCACCAACCCATTTCAAACAGAACATGAGTTCATATTAAACTGACTTGCTATTTCAGTAACTAATTCCACAATGTTTTTACATGAAAAAGGATAACTCATAAATGATATTTGCCAATTCACAGCAATCATAAAAACGCATCTCGAATTGTCCCAAAATATTTGATAATTCAGCCTCATACGTATCATAATCGTATCATAATTCAACTGAGGAATCCTTGCTTTCAAAGAGGGAAAATGTTTCAGATTATTTCTTCTCAGTTGATCTATCATAAGTTGCAATTCACTTTTGAAGCTCCAAGTTAATGGTGTTTGCATTGTGATGTCAGTCAAAAACGCCAAATCAGTCAGCCATTTTTCGTTTTTCAATATCTGAGTGTCATCACCTCTTCCGTCTAGAAAAGATGTTATTTCGGGCAATAATTCTTGAAACCTTTCTAGGAATTTTCCGCTACTCAACCACCTGACGTCCGTGTGAAGAACTAAATCAGTGTGTTCAGCTGACTCCCTATTTTCGAAGTGCAACTTAAAGAGCCGCCGTTGCAAGTTACGTGCACGCATGGAATTCACAACTCTTGTTGCAATGCCCATAATTTTCTCCGTGTTTAAAACTTTTGAACACAAAACTTGTTGATGTATAATGCAATGGAATGAAAAAATGAAGGGAAATCTTCATTAGCTCTACACAATGCCACAAAACCGTTTTTGTTTTCAGTCATTGCTGGTGCTCCATCAGTTTTAATGCACACTTATTTATATATTGGTAGCTTGTAGTTTTTTACAAAATTGAGGTCTTCCCCTTCAGAGGAAGGATTGTCAGAAATTCTTCCTTAGTCAACATGTCATTGAATACCATCCAAATAAAAATACACAGCTGGACAGTGTCTGTCATAGCGGTGGATTCGTCGAACTGTAAAGAGTATGTACATTTCATGATATCATGTTTTAGTTTATCTGCCTCCAATACGCCTTATGACAGTCGGACGAGATAACTGAAGTTCTCTAATAGCAGACAAGATATCTGTTTTATTTTTAAAACCTCCGAATAAAGTCTCACACGCTTCAGTAAATGTTTCCTTCTCAACCGATCCATCTTCGAATGGTTTCTTGTGTTTCGCCAATATATGAGATATTTTAAATGACGCGATCGTAGCTGCTTTTGATTGTTTGGCTGGTTTTGTGAACATGGTTTGTTCTTTTTTCAAACAAAATATCAAATCACGGAAATTTCGTTTTCTTAATTCACTCTGTGTCGGAAAATCCTTTTCATAGTTTTTATGAACCGTTCTCTGATGCCTCTCTGAGTTACCTCGCTTAGGTATTGCAACTGACGCACGACAAATAAGAAAAATGCACGTATCCTTCACCATACAAAAGAAAAATTCTTCCTCCCAATCGTTATTAAAATGATACGTTTTAGATTTCTTCGCTGGACTCATTTTGTACTATTTAATAATGAACTTTGTATCGACGTAGTATTGCCTTCAAGTTACAATTCAGAATGACTCCAATTCCTGCGGGCGCAACATTTATATCGGCGTGAACGAAAGTCTCGAATGTTCTGTCAAACGCGCCGCCCGAATTTTTTAGAAAAGCGGCAAGAATAAAAAACGCGGCTTTTCTTTGACAAGTACCGCGCGTTCCTTTGATAGAGCCGCCTTTTGCCGCTAGCACAGTGTTATTTTATTACGTAATAAATTTTTGTAGTTTAGTTACCTACTTATTAAAAATTTTTTTCTTCTCGAGATCTATTCAAAAAGCACTCGCGATCGACCGTTCAAGAACCCTGATGTACACACAAGCAAATTTATATGGAATCACCCGATATTTTGAATATTACCTCAGGGATTTTGGCAATTTCGAAGGATTGTTAGAATTGATAATTTTTGAGATATTTCAATTGAAAAAAGAAATAAGGTTTATTTTAAGAAAAAAACAAATAAAAGAAAATAAGAGACTTTCTGCATGTATTAAAAAAATTGAAAATTGTTTTCTCACGGAGTAGATGTTTTTTCTCGACCTCAGTAGCTTGTATTAAATCCACTTGCCCTGATACAAGCTTGAATCCGTCTAGGCATCCTTTGGATTAGGTTTTCGACCTCCTCTGGGGTGATATTCTGCCACTCTTCTGTGGCGGCTTGGATGAGCTGTTGTAAGGTTCTTGGATTATAGTGGCTCAATCCAATTTTCCCTTTAAGATTATCTCATAAATGTTCAAGGATTTAGGTATGGAGAGCAAGCTGGCCTGTCCAAATAGCGATTCCCTCTGTTTCAAGATAATGTCGCGCGAGGATGCTGGTATGATGAGGAGTATTATGTTGCATACAAGTAAAATTCTCACCGTGGGCACCTATCCAGAATCTTACTATGGGCTCAAGCACTAGGTCCACGTACTTTCTAGCCATTACACTCGCAGAAAACGAAATCAAATCTGTTTTGCCTCCCAGAATAATGCGACCCTAACACATCACATTGCCCGCTTTGTATTTCGGAATCCGTCTTGCTGCTCGGAGTCTAGCTAGTCTTCCACGACCCATTAAAACCCGAACCCGGCAGTCTTCTGATCGAATACCAATTCAGGTCTCATCCGAAAAAAGAACATTTCGCTAATTCTCAATATTCCAATTCTGGTGCTCGATAAACCAATTAAGTCTATTAATTTTTTGTTGTCTGGTTAGCTCTGGAACTCTTAAGGACCTTCTGCTGTATAAACCACTTGAACGAAGTTTTTGACGTATCGTTTCGACTGATACACTGATGCATGCCTGTTGCTTCCAGAAATTGCCTTTGGAGTATGGGGTGCGACGCACTAGGGTCTCTTCTTGCAATTTGGCACAAAGGCGGTATTGTTCTTCAGAAGTCATCTTCCTACGACTTCTTCTAGGCCTATTTTGCAGAGATTCTAGCTACACGTATCGGGCGTAGGTTTTTGAAATCACCCCTTGTGATACCCCCATTGTGGCCTCTGCACATCGGACAATCCAACGCAAGGCACTTTTAATTATGATTATAGGCTTTTTTGAATTTGAAATTCACAGTTTCAAATCTCAATCACGACTGAGTACAATATACCAAAGCTGTGGTTCAACATTTCTTATCATACTATCCATTTTTTTACAGCAAAAAACTTCATTCTTCACAATTAGTCAAAGATCCATGGTTGAAAATAATCAATAATGTGAAATACCGAGTGATTCCATATAAATTTAGTTGTGTGTATAGAACAAGTCATAGGTACACATTAACAAAATATAATATAATGTACAACTCGCATATATAACAAACAAACAATACAACAAGGACAATTTTCAATTAAGCTGAAAACTTCTTGTCCTTTAAATATTCCCTAATAGAGTACTCAATGTTGCGTAAGAGCGTGGCCTTAATTTTTTTTTCAAACGCCCGACTGGATGAGGAAGATCATTGAACATTGAGATCCTCATGGTAAGAGGGAGAATGTTCATAGGTTTCGTTTGTTGTTTACCAAGGATGGTGTTAGATGGTTCTGTGGAAGTCTGACGAAAAAACCGGTATCTCTTAACTTATACTCCTGCCGGCCATATTTCTGGATCCAATATATTAGTTACTTTATCCAAATCTGTTTTGATTTTAAAAGATTCGTGATAGTTGCTTCCTTTCTGTTGTTTTAGATCAGATCTTCCTAAATTGATAACATCATTCATTATTGGTTCGTTTTTCTTCTAGTCGACTTGTATTTAAAATAGATTTTGATTCACTTCATTGACAAAAGTTTTTCCTTTTTGATAATGATTCATTATCAGTTTTGGAATCTCTAATGACTCTGTTCTTTTTTCATATCATCCTGATGATGACAATATCTCTTGAAATATCTAAAAATCCGATAAATATCAAGTTATATCTTTTGATATAATCATTCTGTATCCGTCTATCTCTTGCCTTGATCTCAAAGCCACAATCAAGCATGAACTTCAATCTAATAATACATTAAGCTCAACAACAAAGTTATTTCAAGTTTAATAATGAAATGTATCAACTAGGTTTAACCTGAGCTTTTCACAAATGGAGATCGAATGAGAGCCCCCTACCACTTTGACGAACCCTTTAAGCTCGTCATTCCACCAAAAGAAATTTGGTTCATATCCCACACGGCCCCACCTGGTTTACAGGCGGTCCGAAAATCGGGATGGGTGCAGGCATCGGCGTTCACGATCCGAAGGTAAACATTAGGCAGTAATATTTTCTATTCTCCGATGCATGCAGGAAAACCTACACAGAAACTACAGAGACGCGTACACCTACATATGCTCTAACAGCAAGAACGCCCTAGGATATTTGAAAGATCCAAGGGTTACATCCAAACTAGTTGACGAATGCGAAGAATCACTTCGACAATATTTGAACTTGGGAGGCTTTTACTTGGTAAAATTCCATTATCAATAATAAAAACAAGTACTGTGTTTTAAGAATTTTACTTAATAATTGCTATTCGTAACGCGTTTCACTACACCGTAGCTTCTTCAGACGAATGAATATGCAGAAAAATATAAATGAGAATATAACTATAAATGTTCCTGAGTAATTAAAAGCTTATTGGGTTGCTTCTTCTTAAGTGGTTATTTATGACAGGTATATCCAATAAAATTAAGGAATAGATTGCTCCCCGAAAAGATTCAATAGAGGTGAAGGGCTTAAATCGACTTGTTCATTGATGAGTCTACCTGAGTGTTTGTATTTATTGATTTCTAAAGTATCCCAAAGATCTACCTTCCAATATTTATTATCTGTATGCAAAATTTCAAACTGTGGGTCGAAAGAATGACTATTTTCTAAGAGATGATTCGCGTAATTTGAATCTGATTTTTTATTTGAAAAACTGCGTTTATGTTCCGATATTCTAATATTAAAATTTCTATGTGTTCTACCAATGTAGAAATTATCACAGTCATTGCAATTCAATCGATAAACACCTGATTTATTGTTTTTACCTGGTTTGGTTTTATTATTTTTTATAAATTTGCCTAAATTATTATTAGTTTGGAAAGCTATGTTGAAATTATTGCTACTTAAGAATGATTTCAGTTTCTCACTTGTAATGCCAACGTAGGTTAAGGTGTTGAATTTTGTTTCAATTTATCGACAGGGTAAACTTCATTCAATGCGATTCTACTTTGTTTTTTATTTAAAATATTATTTATTAGTTTGGGATTGTAACCATTATTTTTGGCTATTTGTTTAATCAAATTTAGTTCTTTGTTGAAATTTTCTGGTGATAATGGGATGTTAATTAATCTATGAATAAAACAATTGAATGCTAACATTTTATGTTGATATGGATGACACGACGAGTTATGTATTATAATATCTGTATGTGACGGCTTATGGTAAATTGCGAAAACGTGTTTTCCATTTTCATTCGAAATTGTTACGTCTAAGAAATTTATCGAATTATTGCGTTCTATTTCGGTTGTGAATGCAATTTTTGGATGTAATGAATTTATATGATTTTCAACTGTCTATCTGTTCCTGTGAAGCAAATAATGATATCGTCTACATAGCGATACCAGTATAAACAATATTTACTGAGTGGATGATTATAAATTAATTTCTCTAAGTTATTCATGAATATTTCTGCTAACAAAAGACTTGACGGACGTAATTAGGTTTATGAAGTTTTATCAACGAATATAATTCGGGGATTGTGGATTGAGTTAATGAATTTATATTTTCGTGGTCTGTGATTAATGATTTTGCTGTCGAAATTATGTTTTTAACCACTTTCTGAAATTTTGCGTTAGCAAAATCATTAATCACAGACCACGAAAAATATAAATTCATTAACTCCAATCCACAATCCCCCGAATTATATTCGTTGATAAAACTTCATAAACCTAATTACCCTATTAGACCTGTTGTTTCTTATGTAACGGCACCTTCGTTCAAACTTTCAAAATTCCTCAACGACTTGCTAATAAAACATTGCAATTTTAAATCTATATTTTCGGTCAGAAATTCATACGAACTTATTGCCAATATCAAAAGATACCACTATACCACCTAATTCCAAACTCATTTCTTTCGATGTTAAGAATCTATTTCCCAACATTCCTCCGAAAGATACGTATTACTTAGTTGAAGAATTATTAGAAAAGAATCATGTCAATACTATCATTAAATCAGATATTCTTTCATTATTACAAATTTGTTTAGATCAAAATTATTTCCATTTCAATAACAAATATTATACTATTGAAGACGGCTTGATTATGGGCAATCCGTTAAGTCCTTTGTTAGCAGAAATATTCATGAATAACTTAGAGAAATTAATTCATAATCATCCACTCAGTAAATATTGTTTATACTGGAATCGCTATGTAGACGATATCATTATTTGCTTCACAGGAACTGATACAGTTGAAAATTTTCGAAAATCATATAAATTCATTACATCCAAAATTGCATTCACAACCGAAATAGACAATAATTCGATAAATTTCTTAGACGTAACAATTTCGAATGAAAATGGAAAACACGTTTTCGCAATTTACCATAAGCCGTCACATACAGATATTATAATACATAACTCGTCGTGTCATCCATATCAACATAAAATGTTAGCATTCAATAGTTTTATTCATAGATTGATTAACATCCCGTTATCACCAGAAAATTTCAACAAAGAACTAAATTTGATTAAACAAATAGCCAAAAATAATGGTTACAATCCCAAACTAATAAATAATATTTTAAATAAAAAACAAAGTAGAATCGCATTGAATGAAGTTTACCCTGTCGATAAATTGAAACAAAAATTTAACACCTTAACCTACGTTGGCATTACAAGTGAGAAACTGAAATCATTCTTAAGTAGCAATAATTTCAACATAGCTTTCCAAACTAATAATAATTTAGGCAAATATATAAAAATAATGAAACCAAACCAGGTAAAAACAATAAATCAGGTGTTTATCGATTGAATTGCAATGACTGTGATAATTTCTACATTGGTAGAACACATAGAAATTTTAATATTAGAATATCGGAACATAAACGCAGTTTTTCAAATAAAAAATCAGATTCAAATTACGCGAATCATCTCTTAGAAAATAGTCATTCTTTCGACCCACAGTTTGAAATTTTGCATACAGATAATAAATATTGGAAGATAGATCTTTGGGAAACTTTAGAAATCAATAAATACAAACACTCAGGTAGACTCATCAATGAACAAGTCGATTTAAGCCCCTCACCTCTATTGAATCTTTTCGGGGAGCAATCTATTCCTTAATTTTATTGGATATACCTGTCATAAATAACCACTTAAGAAGAAGCAACCCAATAAGCTTTTAATTACTCAGGAACATTTATAGTTATATTCTCATTTATATTTCTCTGCATATTCATTCGTCTGAAGAAGCTACGGTGTAGTGAAACGCGTTACGAATAGCAATTATTAAGCAAAATTCCTTAAAACACAGTACTTGTTTTTTATTATTGACTTCGACAATACAGTACTACAATCAGAGTTACTCTACTCTGGTACTCAGCACATCAGGATATCGAAGGGAATGAGAAAGCAGACAGCCTTGCCAAAAAGGCAAAAGCTGTTCGGCCGATGGGACCAGAACCTATTCTGACTATCCCATGGACCCGCACGATCTTCTTTCAAAACTAGAACATCACCGAGGCTCTGAACTATTCGCAGGCATCTCGGGACTGAAACAGACAAAAAGGCTTATAAAAGAGCCGCAATCAAAAAACTATTGTACCTTGTCCCTTGAGATGGTAGTTGGTCTATTGACGGGACATCAACTCAATAAACACCTACACGTCATGAGACTGTCGGAAACCAAACAGTGCCGTGGTTGTCAAGAAAATGATGAATCAACGGAACATATACTCTTCCAAAGTACCGATCATAAGGCGACTTGATTGGACACATTGGACACTAGTGCCTGGATGATCCAGGAGGCCCCCTACAACAGTCTAGCTAACTTCATCAAAAGTTTCTGCTAGACTGATAACAACAACACAACACGGCAAATACAATGGGCCAAAAGGCCAGAGCCATACGAGCGCCGTGCATGAAGAAGAAGCTCCACTTATATAGAAGAAACTTTAAACCTATGTCTCCAACAAAGTTATTTCAAGTTCAATAATAAAACGTATCAACTATACCCGAGTTCCAAAATTGTAGGCAGTAAATTCCAAGAAACGCTCTTCACTGAAGGTACCCGCTGAAGACTCTGCGGCAGGTGATTGAACATTTTTCTGCCTAGCCACAGGTATCCTTCGTTTTATAGATGTAGGATAAGCAGGTGAGTATGTAAACAGCTGGTACTGTAAGTATTTTCAGATCCCTGAAAAGTGGTTTACAAGTAGTGGTCGAAGACACCCCCATAATGACCCTTATTGCCTCTTTGGTTGCAGGAGTACTTGTTGTGCGTGAGGAGAGGCTCCCCAGAGAAGAATGCCGTATATTGCCAAACTGTGGAAATAAGCAAAATATATGAGTATAGCGGCAACTTAAATTACTATAAATTTGATTCTTCTGATCGAGTAAATGGCCGAAGATAATTTTCTACATAAATTTTCAGTGTGTTCTGATCAGTTGAGGGTGCTGTCCAGATGAAAACCTAATAGTTTGATTGTTCCTGGCTCTGATAGTTTTTTAGTTGTGAAGATCAACTTCTTCTTCTTCTTATTCTTTTAAATAGACCTATTGGTCTGTTGCTTGCCGAAGCCGTCTCTGGATGGTTTCTTGCGAGGTGGACTGCCAGCTTTCCTGCCACCTTTTTGGTGGTCTTCCTGGTGGGCGCTTTCCATGTGGCTTGCTCTCCATCATTATGCGCGGTAATCTGTTTTCGTGCATTCTTCGCACGTGCGCATACCATTCTCTTCGTCTTTGTCTGCCCCATCTGACTATGTCTACTATGCCGCATTGAGCTCGTATGTCAGTGTCTTTCCGAGGATAGTTCTTAGGGTTTTCATTTCGGCCGCGCGTAGCATACTTTTAGTTTTGTTTGTGTCTTCGCGTACTTCTATGCCGTAAGTCATGATAGGTCTGATGCAAGTCTTATAGATCTTCACCTTGCTATCTGTTCCCATGTGCTGGTTTGACCATATCACATCTCTAAGACACCCTGACAGAGCTGCTGCTTTAGTTATAAGACTTCTTACTTACTTCGCCGGATCGTGGTAGCTGTAGATGTCCATGCCTAGATATTTAAAGACATTGACTTGCTCGATTGACTTGTCTTCCACAACCACTTTACACCTGACAGGTTCTCTGGAGAATGTCATGGCTTTGGTTTTTGATATTGAAATACGATATTGAGTTGTTGGCTGACTTGATAGAATTTAAAAAGCTGTCTCTGAAGATCGTTCTCCGTTTCTGCTATAATAGCTGCGTCGTCAGCATAGCAGACCACAGATATTTTAGAGTGGCCCATTCTGTATCCCAAATCTAAGGATGTGACTTGTTGTATTATTTCATCCATCAAGAGGTTGAAGAGGAAAGGGCTCAGGCTGTCACCCTGTCTAATTCCGCCTGGTGTAGTATGTTCGCCTGACTTGATCTTTGTCACATTTTCGGTGTTTTTAATTAGTTTGGTGATTTGGGACGGGGACTGTCTTTTTATTAGAATTTGTAGGATGTCAGTCAAGCGCACTTTGTCGAATGCCTTTGTTAAGTCTATACAACAGATGTAAGCAGGCTTGTTGAACTCTATTGATTTCTCCTTTAGTTGTTTCATTATGAAGAGAGCTTCCGTTGTTGATCTATTAGTTCGAAATCCAAACTGTTCCTCTCTATTCTCGATACGAGATTCCACTTTGTCTTTTAGGATGCCAGTGAGCTGTTTCATGGACCTACTTAGCAGGGTTATACCCCTGTAGTTTTCAGGTGATGTCTTTTGCCCCTTTTTGAAGATAGAAATAGTGATGCTGCTGCGCCATTCTTCAGGAATCTGTGATGTGTTTAAAATTTTATTGAAAAGAGTTAGCAGCTTCTCAGTGAGTTTCTTTCCCCCATATTTTAGCAATTCGTTCGGGATGTTGTCTGTTCCCGCGGCTTTTCTGTTTTTTAGGTTTTGTATTCTTTTTCTCAGCTCTTCCTCTGTTATCAAAACATCATCTGGTGTTTCGTCTTCGTTCACCCATGTATCAGTTGTTTCTTCATCTTGGTACAGCTCTGTAAAATATTTTTCCCAGATGTCAGGTGATATGATTTTAGTTTGAACGTATTCATGTTTTATTCTTGTTCTGTTTAAGACAGTTGGCTTCGAACCATTCAGCGGCCATGTTGAGTCTTTCATTCTCTTTGTTCGTCAGACTAAACCTATCCTCGTTTATGCTTATTATTGTTGAATCGTCAGCATACATACACAAATTTTTAGGCCCCAGATGCCGAGCAAGATCATTTATATAAACACAGAATAGCAGGGGGCCAAGAATTGACCCTTGTGGTACACTAATTGACACCTCTTGCTCGCTAGATCTATAGTTCTTCCACACAACAATCTGTCGTCGATCTTCAAGGTATGATTTAAAAATTTCATAGGCTCTACCTTTTACTCCACAGAATTCCAATTTGTCTAAAAGTATGTTAAGATTAGCACAGTCGAAAGCCTTGCTCATGTCAAGGCATGATAATGAAACGTCGCTTTTATTCTCAAAGGACTCAAGAATACCTTCGATTATATTCATAAGTGCTGTAACAGTAGACTTTCCGTTTCGGAACCCGTGCTGGGAAGAAGTGAGTACTTGATCTCCAAGATCTTCGAGAATACATGCAATATGGATATTGGCCTGTAATTATCGCACTGATTTACATCACGCTGCTTGAAGATTGGGACCACCTTTGCGAGTTCAAGGCGTTTTGGGAACACTCCATTATTGAAGTATTTATTCATCACCATACTCAGAGGCTCAGAGACTACGTGTATAGTGGTTTTCAATAGTTTCACAGACATTCCACAAATATCTTTAGTATTTGAAAACTTGAAATTCTTAACTATATTTACTATCTCTTTAGCATCGGTGAATTTCAGAGCCATTGTGTGTGACGCATTCATTTCATTTAGAGTTGACTCTCTCAATAAATTGCCTGAGCATTCTGTGGATGCTGAAATATCCAGTTATGTTTGTGAAAAATTTGTTCAATTCTTCTGCAGATAATGACTCATTTGCATTCAAAATTTACAAAAAACCAACTTATTCGGATATCTTGAATCATTACATAAATTCCCAATCCCAGAATATCAAATCGAGTGCTTTTCATTCATTTGTTCACTAACTACTCTATTTTGTTTTTGATAGTTTAGGGCATTCACTGCTATGGTTATTAGCTCCCCATTCATATTATTTCAATATCATATCTTCTTTGTTAGCTGTAGGTTTCGAGAATGAAGTTCAAATATTAAAATTAATCGCTAAGAATAACGGAACTATGAACCGAATTTACTTGACATCTTGATAAAACAAAAACAACTTACTAAGAAATCGAATAGAAAATTTACAATTAATTATATTCCATATTAGCAACAAGATATGTAATATATTGCACAAAAAAATTAACACCATCAGTACTAATAAAAAGAATTTGGGTTCATTGTTCAGTGAATACAAGACAAACCGGAAGATGTATCGAAGATAAATGAAGAACCTGAAACATTCATTATTCAAAACAAAAATTCTATTGATTATTCTGATTATTGTACAGATAAAAATTATTTCATAGACGAGAGAATTGAACTTATATATTCAGGTACTAAAGGGATGAAGTTGGACATTCTAGACATAATGTTCGCTTGTAGGAAAACCAGCAAATTTTAATGGGCAAACAGACTATTTCCTGCTGGAAATGCTGTTGTTTAAGTGAAATCACTTATTTAGCTTTCAGCATTGTATTACTTTTGATTATAGGCTGATAAACCGAAACATATTTAGAGTATTTTAATATATTTTTGTGATACACTCAACACCAAGTGTTGAGTGTATCACAACATATACCATATACCGGGTGGGGCAACTAAAACGAAAAAGACTTAATAACTGCTAAACTATTCGTTTCTGGACTAAAAGCAGAAACAGGTCAATTTTTGTCAGAAAGGGGGCATCTTTTAACATACGGTGATTTTAATTCACATCAACCCCCTAAGCAGGAGTTCACAAAACTCAACTTTTTGAATAGGGAAGATAAGTCGAGTGATACCTCATTGGAAAGCTCTTTTGATTCTCAACACAAATGTGTAATTATTTTTGGGTTCTGACATATTCGGAAGAAGATACAGAATGGTTCGTCAAAAGATGAGTTATTTTCAGTGATTGCAAAATATGTTGATTTCGAAAGAATATTCACCGAAATACTGTTGTATTTTGAGGAAAAATATCGTCAAGCAGTGGTGCTTTTACTACACCCCTTCAGATGAGGGTGTCAACCCCCTCAAATCTTCGAATTGATCAGTTATACCGAGTTATAGCAGCTAATTGGGTAAATATTTAGAATTATCTGATTACAATGAACGAATTTTCAAATACGATTACATTTCAATGAGGATACATGATGGATCATGGACAAATTTATACATAGTATAAGAGCCTCTTTACAAAGAAGCGATGATCGCTCCGTGTCAATGGTTGAATCGCAAAGAATGTTCCCCATCGGTGGACTGATGGAATGCAGACATGTAAAGAGAACCACTAGGGTAATGGCCCGCACGCCTCACGACCGCATACGCAACCGATCGTCGTATGTGAAAAGCCTCTAACAGCATGGTATCCAAGGTTGAAATGAAACGAACTCAAATAAAGTTCTCGTTACAGAAAAATATTCATCGGAAATAACACAGGTGTAATGCAGATTTCTCAATAACAAATGCGGCAGTTTTTTTCCACATTGCTTGTATCTGATGAATGAAATTCGAATTTGTTTGTTTATCTAGTTGCTTTTCACATTCACGGGTTGCATCCATACCAGTATAATGGTTTATTCAATAGCTGAAGGAGTAGAAATTATTGATTTTTTTTTCAGTAATAATACTTGTGCAAATAGGTCAGCTGCTATTTTCAATGAATGCCATGACGACAAACACATGTAAGTACATTTTGGAGTTGGTGGAAAAATGTAGAGAAACTGGCTCTGTTCAGAATAGGAAAAGAGAGCATGTCCAAAGACCCATACGAAATGGGGAAATGGAAACTCCGTTGCTTGGGCAAGTACTGGTTGATCCCATTCTGAGTACAAGAAAATTGGAAAGTGGAACTGGTGTGAGTCGAAGAACTATTGGGCGTGTTTTCAAACAATACAAATTCCATCCGTATAAAATGAAGATGGTCCAGGAATTGAATGAGGATGACTTCGACCGCAGAGTGCAATTATTCTGTGAAATAAAAAGTGAGCGAATCGCAAACAATCCCAACTTTCTCTACAATATTTGCTTCTCGGATGAATGTACTTTTTTTTGAATGGCACTGTAAATCGTCATAACTGCCGGTTCTGGTCGAACTCTATTCCCAGAATCTTTCGTGTAGTACATACCTAATATCGTGAAAAATTAAATGTTCGGGTTGGTATCTATTGGAATCGTCTGATTGGGCTATTTTTCTCACTAGAAAATCTGACGGGAGAAATGTATTTTCAACTACTTGAAGAACTAATCCGGCCATAACTGAAATTTCGGAAAATGATCCTAGCCATTTAGAGGAGGATGTTGTGTTTCAGCAGAATGGTGCCCCCCCTTCCACATATTGCACTTTGCACCTGTCGACAACATCTAGACCAAGAATTTTCTGATCGATGGATCAGAAGAAGAGGCCCTACAGAATGGCCTCCACGTTCTCCCGACTTGTCACCATTGGATTTTTTATGGAGCCACTTTAAGAGTCAAATTTATAAAACTAGTCCAGCAGATTTGATGGATTTACGACATTTACATTCACGGATTTTAGTCGAGTGTAATCGTAGAACCTGAAATGCTACATAATGTCCGGGAACGCTTCGAGCAAAATCTGTATTTGTGTTTGGAAGTTGGCAGCGAACATTTTGAACATTTGTTCGATTGATACCAAGTTGACCTATAAAATGTATCAGGTACAATAAGTTCAATTGTTTTTTCATGTTCTCCCTACTCACCAACATGTAGGTAATTCTATGAATAAGATCTATTATTTGAAAACCAAACAAACGTGTTCTGAATCTCCATTCAAAATCAGCAGAAGTCGCAAACACTGTATCGCTCACTATTAATTCACCCTGTATCTTCATCACAATGTAGATGAAGCAAAAATGTTGTCTACAATATTCAAGAAATTCTAAAACCTTTTTAATGAGATATTACTCAAACTAACTGATCAATTCGAAGACTTGAGGGGTTGACACCCTCATCTGAGGGGGTGTAGTAGAAGCACCACTGCTTAAAAATATTTTCCCCCTAGATACAACAGTATTTCGGTGAATAGGAACGAATAGTTTTGCAGTTATTGAGTATTTTTCGTTTTAGTTGTCCCACTCGGTATAGAATGATAAATGTTATTGTATAAAAAAATAATTTCAGTAATGGGCGCCGGCATTTCATCAGCCGCCCTGCTTAGATCTGTGCAAACGTTGAATACGACCATGAATTTTTTTTGCAATAATGGACTATGATGAGTAAAAAAATGACCCTCTTCTCTTGAAAAATAAATTTAATTACTAATACACATGGAAAAATGAAATGTACAGTTATTTTTCCTTGGAATTCTTCGCTACGTCTCCATTGGCTGGACTTCAATTTCAATTTCATTTTCTCTCTGTAATTCACCTTCTTTTCTAGGTTCTTGAGAAAGTACTGTGTCCATTGGCTCCACACCAGTTTCGAATTCATTTTCTTTCTGCAATTCACCTCCCTTTGCAGGTCCTTCAGATGGTACTGACTGATTATCTTCTTTTTTATCAAAAATTCTAGGATCAATTGTAATACTTTTTGTGCAATTGTAGGTTTTGTAAATACCTACTTGGTAATCACATAATTCAAACATCTGAGATCTCAGCGAAATTATAATGAACTGAGCATTTTTTGTTCTTTTCTGAAAATAAACAAATAAGAAGGTATTACTGATATACTTTTGATTATAAAAGTTTTAAGCCATTTCCGACCACGGGTAAGAAAAATAAAACAAGATTTCCAATTTAAATACATGCCAATAATGTAAAAACGCAAAAAAATTAATTAAATCTTAAGACATAATATATTTGACGGGTCGCGTACGACCATGGCCGAAATCGTTAGCGCATGTGAAATTTATTGAAACACTCAGGATGTATGTGCACATTATATTTCTCGCATATATACACACAACCAAATTTATATGGAATTTTGAATATTACCCTATTTTTGAAATTTCGAAGGATTGTTAGAATTAATCCTTGATTGAAACTATTCCATAAATGTTCAATAGGATTTAAGTTTGTAGAGCAAGCTGGCCAGTCCAAACTAGCGACTCCTTCTGTTTCAAGATAATATCGCGCGAGGTTGGTGGTATGCGGTAAAGCATTATCTTGCATAAAAGTGAAACTCTCATCGTGAGCACCTCGCCAGAGTCTCAATATGGGCTCCAGCACTAGGTCCACGTAATTTCTAGCCGAAATCAAATCTGTTTTGCCTCCCAGCATAATGCCACCCCAAAACATTACACTGCCCTCTTGGTATTTCGGGATTTGTCTTGCTGCTCGGAGGCTAGCTTGTCTTCCACGCCCTTTAAAACCCGAATCCGGCGGTCATCTGATCGAACACCAATTCTGGTCTCATCCGAAAAAAGAACCTTTCACCAATTCTCAATATTCCAATTTTGGTGCTCGAAACACCAATTGAGTCTGTTAATTTTTTGTTGTCTGGTTAGCTCTGGAACTCTTAAGGGCCTTGCTTCCAGAAATTGCCTTTGGAGTATGGGGTGCGACGCACTAGGGTCTTTTCTTGCAATTTGGCACAAAAACGGTCTTGTTCTTCAGAAGTGATCTTTCTACGACTTCTTCTAGGCCTATTTTGCAGAAATTATAGCTCCACGTATCGGGCGTAGGTTTTTGAAATCATCCCCTGTGTTACCCCCATTGTGGCCAATATATCCCTCTGTGTCACCCCTTCTTCAACGAGAGCAATTAATCGACCCCTCTGCACATCAGACAATCTAAGGTAAGGCATCTTTAATTATGATTATAGGATTTTTTAAATTTTGAAATTCACAGTTTCAAATCTGTGACGACTGAGTACAATAACCCGAACATGTGGTGATAATTCAACATTTCTTATCATACTATCAAGTTTTTACAACAAAAACATTTTTCCCAAGTAGTCAAAGATTCGTGGTTAAAAACAATCAATAATGTGAAATACCGAGTGATTCCATATAAATTTGGTTGTATGTATATTGATGTTCGTTCTCTTATATCAAGAACACTTCTGTAAATGTAAATGCAGGAAGAATAAGAATGGTTTAGGTCGTTTGACCTAAACCATTCTTATTCTTTAATTAATAAATAATAAATAATAATAATAATTAATTCTTCAATGCTACACAGCCATTAATTGCGTGACGATTTTTGCACGTTTACGCCGTTAACCAAACGTGATGGCGCAGATGGACAATTGCTTGAATAGTCTTTTCTACATGAGCTTAACTGGTGGCATATGTAGTTTCATTAGAGACTTATAGTCGATTGAATTAATTCATTTTGTTTACTTCATTTATATCGAATAAGGCGCGCTCGGTGTAATCCCGTTAAAATGTATATTACACAAATTATTTATAAATATAATTTCTTGAAAATTCAAAAAATCGTTTTTGCAATACTTTTGCATCAACCCGATAATATTATTTCAGTTAACCAAAACATTTTCCTCACCTTAATGTAGTTACCAACTATGGACACATTTCTAAAATCTAAGGCAGCGTCTATTTCATCCATGACATACAATGGAGAAGGTTTGTAGTAGTGAAGAGCAAACACCAAAGCCAACGACGACAACGTTTTTTCACCTCCAGACAAGTTCGAAATTTTTTTCCAAGACTTCTTCGGTGGCCTCACGCTGAAGTAAAGTTATAAACATATTTATTTATTTATCAATCGAATGAAAGAGACACTGAATACAAAGAACAACTATACCGCTTAAGGTCAAATTTTGATGTGAATCAAAAACACGATGGGTAGAAAGCTTAGTAT
This sequence comes from Cryptolaemus montrouzieri, assembly GCA_013387265.2. Classification (NCBI taxonomy): domain Eukaryota; kingdom Metazoa; phylum Arthropoda; class Insecta; order Coleoptera; family Coccinellidae; genus Cryptolaemus; species Cryptolaemus montrouzieri. Next base: position 13,906,235 of record JABFTP020000165.1, read on the forward strand.
GTAGAATCATGTAAAATACACAAAGCTTCCACGATTGCCCCTAAGGTGTAAACTCAGGAGGACGAGGAGAAGCAAATGAACTATATGTTTTTACGCAGAAAATAAACAGAAAAACTCAAAAAATCAGGAGTTTTCAAAATTGCTTGCAATGAGTGTACAGTAGCTTATGTTGGGCAGACAGGTTGGAATTTGGAAACTAGATTTAAAGAACATTTATCCTCTGACAAAAATTTTCCAATATGTGAACAAATAAAACCACAAAATATTCAATAACCTTAGATACTGTCAAAATTCTTCATGATTGCGACAGAAGAAAGAAAATGAATCTGTTGAAATGTTTGGAAAGCAATGAACAAAGTTCATTGATTTCCAAGTGAAATGACCCTTAACAGCCAGCTAGACATTAATACATCTTCACTACTTAATTTCAAATTAGGCTAATATCTATATAAGTAAGTTCATTTCCTGTAGTTGACCACTTGAAAATGACCTGACTGTGAAAACCGGTCGTGGTTATAAAATTGTCAAAAGTATATACGAGGCTGGATTGATAAGTATCCGGCCTGACCAAGAGATGGCGCCACTAGGACTACTTCGGAAGTGGCTTTCTACACTACCATCCTTAGATAGCTTGTAGGTATAGTTTCAGACCGATCGCCATGTTAGTTTACATTTGAGAGCACGCTGAACAAAACGCCTCTGTGTTGTTTGTGAAAATGGAAAAATTGGAAAGCGTGCTGTCATCAAACCCTTTTATTTGAAGGGTTTAACGCCGAAGGAAATTAAAGAAGAGATTGATTCAACACTGGGAAGGATGTCGTGTGTGAGCACCTCTGATGAGCCATGCTCAGGACGCCCCGTTGAGATCACAACTCCAGATATGATCGAAAAAATTCATAGAATAGTGCTGGAAGGCCGCAGGTCAGTGCGTGAGATAGCTGAGACCAGTAGGATGTCATATGAACGTGTGCAAAATATTTTGCACCAACATTTGCATATAGAAAAGCTCTGTGCAAGATGGGTGCCGCGTTTACAAAAAATTGATTCGAAAAACCATTTCTACCGCCAATTTGGCGCTGTAAAACAATATTCCAATCGAATTTTTGTGTCGATTCGTTACTGTCACTGGTCAATACTACGCAGACTTATTACAACGTTTCAGTCACGAGATGCAAATTAAACGACCTAATTTGGCGAAGAAAAAACTTTGTTTCATCACGATAACGCACCAGCGCATTCTTCGCACGTTGCCATGGCCAAAATCTATGATCTGAAGATCGAATTGATGCCGCACCCTCCCTATTCTCCAGACCTAGCCTCGAGTGACTATTATCTGTTTCCTAACCTCAAAACATGGCTTGGCGGTAAGAGATTTGCGAGCAATGAAAAAGTAATCGAAGCTGTAAATGAGTATTTTGAGGAACTTGACGAATCAGCCTATAGAGATGGCATTACTAGACTAGAACACCACCATGAGAAATGTATCAGCCTTGAAGGGGAATATGTTGAGAAATAAAAAAAATTCTTAAAAGCGTTGTTTTTCTTGGTCAGGCCTGAAACTTATTAATCCATCCTCGTAATATATTTAACCACATCTTCGTTGAAAATGAATTTCCATAAAATAAAAAATCATCAATATTACTCATTGTTCAAGACTAAATGACAGCAGCCTCAGCACACTACAATCTACAGAATTCCACTTGAAAAGCATACTATTATACCGCACATGACTTGTTCTTAAACGATTTAAGGTACTCCAAATCTTTTGAGAACAAAACCAGGAATCTTCTGAGTAGGATCTTGTATGAGGAACATATTAAAAACAACAACTTAATTCCATTCACTTTATCAAAGGGCTTCGGCATCGAAAGGCACTAAATCCAATCAAAAGAGAGTGTTTTTTCCCAACTTTTTTTCAATGCTATTGTCTGTAGATAAGTTGAAAGAATTATATGGCAGAGAACATGTAGCCTAGGAATTGAGGTTGAACTAATGTTGTCACTTATAACGCTCATGGCATAATTCAATTGGAAACAATTCTATGCACATAAGCACTATTTCTCCAGACAGAACAGAAGTCAGCTATAGAAAAGTCCAAAGCAAGAGCTACAGTTCGAAGAGTGTGAACATCGACCCTCCAAAAGGACTCAGCTAGTTTTTGTAGAATATTATTTTTTGTTTTCAGCTTTTGCACGTGATTTGAAGGTTAATGAGGAGTCTAGTGTGACACCAAGATAAACACCTCAAAAAAGTCTAGGGAACACTTACCAATATCTTTAAAATATGAATTTGATGATTCGAATTTATAGAAATCTTTCGGTTTTTGTTAGGATGTATTGTATATAATGTATCATCAAGAAAACAAAATAATATTTGACTTCTCCAAAGCACCTATTATAAAAAAAAATTGAAATTTGAAAATGACGAAATTTGGTAAAACACAAAAAAAATCCTGCACTAATATTTTCGAAACGATATGGAGGCACTTATATTTTTCAGTACCCAGAATGTCCACCTCTGTTACTAATGACACTTTGGCATCGTCGCGGCATGCTCAATATTAAATTGTCTATTACATTTTGGCCTAAGTCATTCCAAGTCCCCTGAACTGCTAATCGAAGCTCCTGTTCATGATGGAAGACGTTTTGACGCAGGAGATTTCTTTTTAGGGTGTCCCACACATGCTCGATGGGATTCAGATCTGGGGAGCAGGATGGCCACGGTAGAAGATCGATATCATTCACTTCAATAACGTTCAAGACAACTCTTGCACGATGAGGAGGGGAATTATCTTGTTGGAAGAGTGGATTTTGACCCATTGTTTGTTTGGAGATACGGTACCACTACAGGTAAAACTATCTCATTTGCGTAAGAATTTCCCGTGAGGTTGTTCTGTATGAAAACGAGGTCAGTTCTTCCACCAAGGCGTATACCTCCCCAAAACATCACTGATCCGCCTCCCTGTCTAACAACTTCTCGAGCATGCTAGAGACGGTTTTGCTTTCCAGGTTCCCTCCATATTCGAAAACTTCCCGAATCGGGATAATTAGTAAATCTAGATCATCACTGAAGAGAACTGTGGCCCACCTCTCTTGATCCCAGTTTACGTGTTCTTGGCACCAAGCTAAACGAGCAGCGCGATTTCCATGGGTCAGTTGTGGAACTCTTACTGGACGTCTGGAGTGGAGTTGACCTTCGTGCAGTCGATTTCTCACAGTTTGGTCGGAAATTTGTACAGTATGAACTCGTGATAGCTCTTGAGCTAATTGAGATGCTGTGGTAGTACGATCTCTTCTGGCTTGTAAAACCAAAAATCGGTCTTGGGCGACTGTAGTAATCCTGAAACGACCTGTATGGCGTTCTTTTACGCTACCTGTTTCATTGAAACGCGACCATAAACGGTTTATGACACTTGGGCTACTTCCCAGAACCCTGGATACTTCCCGTTGTGAGCTCCCAGTTTGGAGCATGCCAACGGCTCGTAACATCTCTTCTCTAGTCAAATATCGTCTTTCCATGCCGGGGAATTCTGTCACCTGACTAACCCGGGAATTTTTCCAAACCCCTCTCGTGTCGAGGGAAGGGATCTTTGATGTCTAACACTAGTTTCGAAGTTATCATAACGAAAAGATTAAGTAATATCATCGACGAACATCAACTTTTTAGAAGCAGTTGTAGGAATATCACTCGTATATAAATTGAATAATATAGATATATGAACAGACCCTTGTGAAAAAACGAGTGATTTTCGAAAAAACGCGAAGCCTTCTGTCAAGCAACATACAAATATCAGACGCGCATAAACATTGTTTCAGACTCACCTGAACTGTATCCCTTCCGTGAACGGATCGAAGCTGTCTATCAACTCGAAGTCCGCGTCACCGCCTACTGTGATCATCTGATACACCTCCTTCAATTTCATTCGGATGATGTGGAAACCAGTTAGGAATTCCTGCTTGCGTTGCTCTCTCAGCTTATCGTAGGAGCTTTTCGTTTCTTGCCGTTGCTGCGATACTTCTTCCAAGTCTTTAGCCCGTTCCACGTAGACGTCCTGTTTATCGCGATACTCCTAAAAAAGAAATGTTATATGTAAATAACCGAGTCTATCAGAAAAATCTCCCCACTATTTTCAGTTATTTCTATCTGCAACATCTGTTGAAAAAAGGGTCTAACAGCCCAATTAGTAAAGTTATTGTATAATTTTTAACTATCCGAAATATTTTATTTCATAATTATTTCATTACTGCTTGTTGAAGATTATTACGTTTTATTAATATTGCCAGTGAGGTATTTCACCTATTGGGTAAACTTTTGTTCAATAAGAATAGATACATTCTGACAAAAAGTACAGAGAATAGATTATTCAAAAAACGATTGCCGAAATTGTTGTTGCTTAGTTGGCACAACTGTTTTCTATACTGACGCGGAGTTTGAATGCGATCTGTCATTTAGTTTGTTTACACTGCTCGATTTTCTCACAAGTGTTTTTTTCAAATAAAATTACCACATCGAGGTACCCGTTTTCAATCGATAGAAGACATAAATAAATAAATAAATAGCGGCGAGAACTGAATTCGATGCCGGTAAATGCGGTTGAAAAATATTTTGATGATTGGATTGTTCGTTGACGTGAATGTATTATTTCGGAATCATAATGTTTGCCCTAGGTCCGTGAACGTCGATGCCTGTAACCGTCCCGGTTTTGGACCTATTCGTAAACCAGGTGGGGCCCTGTGGGGTGTAGTCCAAAATTTTTTTGGTGGAATAACTACTTTGTAGGGCTCGTCAAAATAGTAGGTGGCTTTTGTTTGATCTCCTCTTGTGAGAAGGTCAGGTCGGAGTTCTCTGATTTTGTTCAGGGGTGTGGAGTGTCCAGAGATTGAATTTCTGCCCCTCCACATACCTCCCTCCCACAGTCTCAAAGAGGCCCTCATGGCCACCTTCTCCATCACTATGTGTAGTGGAGGGATGCCCAGAAGACACTCCATGGAGGCCGTGAGTGTGGATCTCAAGGCTCCCGCGACTGCCAGACATGCTTGCCTTTGGATCTTGTTGATTTTGTTCCGTTTTATCCCTTTTTCCAGTGCAGGTCACCATACTCTGGCGGCATAGGTCAGGAGCGGTCTTGTCACTGTTGTGTATAGCCAGTATATTATCTTTGGTTTAAGTCCCCATCTGGGGCCGAATAGTCTCCGTCACGCCCAGAGTGTGTTTTGGGCTCTTTGCGCCTGTCTTTCGATGTGATTGTCCCAATCAAGCAATCATATTCACAGTTGGGCATATCTAGGTGTTCTGGAACATCTTGCACTATTTTGCTTACATCCTCATCTTCATTGCAAATCGGAACTTCATATATCATGGCATTATTTTTTAGTTCTTCCTGCTCTGCTTTATTTCTATTCTAGTAATTTTCAATTCACTTTTTATTTCCTGAATCTCTTTCTGAAGTGTTTTATTTATTTTTAGTTGTTCTTCGTAGTTTTCGAAAGGTTGTCGTATTTGGCCTTCATCGTAAGAAGCTTTCTCATGGCATCATCAATTGTTGCTTCAGGTAGTTTACGAGAAACGCATGTTCACCGTTCCCCTCCGGTTTTTCTTCAATTCCGCTGCATAGCGATTAAGTTCTGCACGTTCCATATTTATGCAAGTGATGTAAAACCACTTCACACAACTACCAGTATTGAGTAAGTGCTTGAAGTAGTTTTGGCACAGTTTCCACATTAAGACATGATGAATTCAAATTTTATTCACTTTTTAATAGGAACCGAAAGAGCTTTTACGCAATAACATACTCATCAATATTATGCATTAATTTTGATATTTTAACGCCCTGTATTTAAAAAAGCGTTTTTTCTGGAATTTTTTGCAGTTACCTAGAAGATTCATGAAGCTTTAAAAAGAGCAATCACAAGATGAGGGTTGTCATTTGAAAGTAAGAAGCGAATGTGGTTGGGAGTAAACTCCCCAATTTATCGTAAAAAGTAAGGTATCAAAAAACGACCTGCGCGAGCGTTTTTCTTAAAAACCGACAATCAATGAACTATGAATTTTATTAAGGACGCAACTCACTATTTTTGAAAAGGTAAGAAAACTATTCAACGAAATCAAAGCTACCTATGGTTTATATAAAAAAATGTAAGTTTGAGAGCATTATATTTTTTAAAACTAAACGTAAGGAAATTTCTATTAAGGTTTGTAAAACATACTAGAGAATTACAGAAGACTATTCAATATCTTGATGAAATTGATTCTCAAAATGGGGAGATACTTCTTCATTTCGTAGTCTGCTGTTATCATAGTTCAATTTTCCTAACAATGGGATAAACCGATTTCGAAACTAGAAAATTCGACAGAATTGGAAAAGGTATCTTAAAATCCATTAGAACTCTATGATATAAAACCTCATGTAGAAATAGTTTCTAACTTAAAGGATATCTTCAACAATCGTTTTAAGGATTTCAACAAAGTTGCTTTAGTGGCACAATCTGTTATTTTACCCTTCTAGGAAATTAATATCCAATAATTAGCAACTTTTGATGAGACAAATATCTTCCGCGATACATTTCGCGAGGAGTCTACATATGTAAATTTGAGACAAGAAGAATTATCCAAAAATCCGTAGACCAATGAATAATCCTTCCTGACAAGAGCTAGTTCCCAAATCTGCCCGCCATGCACGCAGACCCCAAGAGCCACAATAGTGCAACTAATCAGGATGCCGAGAAACGAAGCGGCAGACTGCAGTTTCGTCCTCATTAGGAGCTTATCAGTGTCGCATATCGCTTCTCAGCATCCTAACAAGCTACATCGGGGTACCCTATCGATTCCAGAAAGGACGCATCTCGTACATACGTACGAGAGTCGCCCTCTATGGACCGAGACGGAGAACCCGCTACCGGACTTCAAGAAAGATACGAACAATAACAAACAGATGTGAGAACGTTAAAAATTCCAACACTTGGGAAGTATCTTTCACCGGTCCGTGAATCATATTAATGATACTGAACGAGCGAAATAATCCCGCTGAAATGCTTAGTTGCACTATTGTGGCTCTTGGGGGCTGCGTGCATGGCGGGCAGATTAGGGAACTAGCTCTTATCGGGAAGGATTATTCACTGATCTACGGATTTTTGAATAATTCTCCTTGTCTCAAATTTACATATAATTAGCAACTTGTTATGCAAAAATTTGGCGGACACATTGCTGTAAAAAGAATGGAAGTGAGTTTAAAAGTGAAAGTCGAAAATCGTTGCTCTCCAGTATAAAATGTATCTGGTCTATAGTAAATAAACACAAATATTCAGTCCTATGTTGTGTTGCTTTGAAAGTGAAAGCGTTATTTATTTCGACCTATTGGTTCGAATCTATTTTCTCCAATATGGAATTTATTAAAAACAAATACCGCAATTGACTTACAGATGAATATTTGGATAATTGTATTAGAATGGCTGTGTCAAACTATACTCCAAACATTAAAAAATATTGATAATTCTGATTGTCAGTCTTCTCACTGAACATGCATTTTCACCTGCAAATTTTTTGTTTTAAATGTCGTCACTTTTTTGCGATTTTATTCAATTTCATTAAATCATATGTAACATACCATTCAGGTTGCATAAAAATTTTGTTCATTTTCTAAACACCTACGATTCAAAGGATTATATTGAGCCATGTAGTATGTGTTAGTTTTCCTGTTGGTGATTCTTATTTAATATATTACTAGCGGACCCGACAGACTTCGTCCTGTCAAAAAGATTTGTAACCTGGCAGTTTTTTGTTTCTACCTATTTTATAGAGGGCAAAAAATTCTTCTGAACATAACCGTCACCCTGGTGATAGGGCGTTGTGAATAAAAAAATAATTAAATAAAACATGTATAAGCATTTAAAAGTAAGTAATCGCTTTATTGTTAATCATGTGAATCATAATTATTAAGAAAAATCATTTTTATTTTCCTTGTAGTGCTTTGTGATATACGATGTTTTTTGTCTGATTACCTCGCACATAGACAAACAAATCTGATGGTTTTCCAACACGGGAATAGGCAACATACAATTGACCATGGGTTTTCCAGATTAATACCACAAACACTTAATGATTGCCCCCTGGGACATGTTTATAGTCATGCAAAAGCAAGCCGTTGCAAAGACGCGGTTGATTGATATTTTGCAACATTATAACTACTGATCCAACCTTTAATTGAATATTGTGAGGTGGCAATCCTGGCAAATCCAGCGAGTTTAAAAATTCCGGTGGATAGTTGACTACATCATCTTGGTTAGGAACCGAATCAATTGATTCATCTATCCTCGATTCGCCTGTAATTTGTTCTTGAATTTTGAAATTTAATTAATTCACATCTATGTTTTTTGCAGCCAATATAGCTCGTTCGCTCAACCAATCATGGTTTCTGTAATTTTGAAAAAACATCTGGAAACACCTTCTGAATAAGTTCATCTTTTGATCAAGTTAACTGACAAAAACTTTGGGGAAAGTTAATGCAGCCAGTCAACATGTCTATAGGAAATTTGCCATTACCAATGTCAATGACTTGTTTAGAGAATATGTTTCCATATTGGTCATTTTGCAACTCGACACGCATAATCTTGCTTAAATGAAGTAGTAGTAGTTTATTTTCCCATCAAACATACATGGAACGTCAGCATCAATACATAAAAAATATATACATTAAGAGTGATCAAATATTTTCCACGATTGTTAAAATAATAAAATGTCATGTACACATTAAGTAAAAAGAACACTCAAAAGTAATTATATGAAAAACTATGGGACAACTTGACATTTCGAACCAACAAACTAACACACAATATAAATATAACAATTTAATAAGATTTTTCGTATTACAGTCTCATTGTTGCATCTTCTTTCTCTCAGATTTTATCTCAATATTATATTTGCTTTTAAGTTTAGAAATATGTTCCTTATTGACTATTTCACTATATCAAACTCTTGCTGAAAACTTCTTCGACTTTATATTTAGCTTCTTGTAGTAGGATATTTTTTACTCTCTTGGTGAATTTACTTGTTGTCAATGCCCTGAGGTTTATCGCAAGCAAGTTGTAAAGTGAAATACAAACGTGGTTCGTGGCTAGTTGTGTTCTGGCCATTCAGTGAAATTTCGAAGTTAAATTGTTCTTATTACGAGTGTTGTATGAATGAATGTCGGAATTAGAAGAAAACTTTGTTTGATTTTGGTGAACATATTATAGGTAGATAAGTATGAAGATAGACGTGACCGTAAGGATCTTCTCCTTCTTGAAAAATGGACGACAGCTTTGAGTCCCGGATAGACCACATAGAATTCTGATGGCTCGCTTCTGTTGTCGAAGAATTGGTTGAAGCGTCGACTCGTTACCCCATATTAGTATTCCATAAGTGGCTACAGAGTGAAAATTGGCATAGTATGTTAATTTACATATTTCTTGAGTAGTTATTTCCTTCATTCTTCTTATAGTGAAGGCAGCCACTGAGAGTTTTTTTAGTAATATGGATAGATGTTCGTCCCAATTCAGTTTCGCGGATAAAGTTACGCCCAAGAGGTTGAGTGTCTTGTTTTCATCTACCTGAGTTGAAAAAGTTAATCTTTGGGTCTTTTCCAGATTTAGCTTCAATCCATTTGCAGAGAACTATCGCTCAGCATTTCGCAAGCATGTTGTTTTTTTGCTTCAAGTTACTTTCTAGATTTTGCCACATTGAGGAAGGTGGTATCATATGTATAAAGACTTATTGCTATTCCCGGTATGTTTGCTGGTAGATCGTTAAGAAAATTTATAAACAACACAGGACCCAAAATAGAGCCCTGCAGTACACCCAATTCAACACATTAGTCCTGCGACTGCACCGCCTTCCACTCAACCACCTGTTTTCGGTCAGATAGATATGATCTATAAATCTTCAAAGCCCTTCGCCGTACATCGTAATATTCCATTTTATGAGCAATAAAGATCTTATGATGCTCAGGTCACATGCCAGAAGTTCCGCAAACTGATAATCATTGAAAGCTTCTGCAATGCCATGAACCAGGTTCGTAAGTGCTGTAATTGTTGATTTATTTGGTTGAAAGCCATGCTGACAATCATCCAGTACCTCTATTCTGCACAGAAATTCCATGTCTTTTTTTCAGTATTTCTTCAAACACTTTGGAAAATATCGGAAGTAAAGCGATTGATCTATAATTACATCAGTTATTTTTGTCACCCTTTTTGTATACAGGTATAATTTTTGCGATTTTCAATTCGCTTGGGAAAACACCCTCTCTCAAACATAAATTTACAATATAACTGAACGGGGCTGTTATAATCGGCAGCACAGCCTTCAAGAGGGGCACAGTCAAACGATAAACATCCGATGACACTTTGCTCTTGAGATTGTGTACGATGCCTTCTATTTCCTTTTCTGTTGTTGAATAGTTGAAGAGAGAGGAGGCGGACTTAACAGTTTTCTTCCTGAGATATTTGGATGCCTCTACATGCGAGGGCTTAACAAAAGATGCCAGCGATTCTCCTATATTTGCAAAACAGTAATTCAACTCATCTGCGGTTAAAATACTCTCCCTATTGAGGTTTTTCTCTTTTTTGCCAGTTTCTCTGTTAATTACTTTCCACACAGCTTTAGTTTTATCTGAAGAATTTGAAATAGAAGAAGTACTTTGACATGTTTCCACAAATTGGAGGACTTTAGACATGCATTGAGTTCATCAGCTGGCGTTGATCGTGGAATCACTGGCAATTCATCCCAAACAATCAATTTACATAGCTGTAAAACCTTTGCCATTGCAGAGTTCTTCGAAATGATGCATGTTGGACTTTCATAGCTTTGCATATCTAATGACAATTTTAGTGCTGAATGGACTGTTCGACCACCTTCAAGCAAAGTTGCTGCGATTCCCGACGAAGCGAGTGCAAGTGCAATTTTATTTTGTGAGCGAATTGTTGCTAATATTAATGAAATCAAAAAAGTTTTTCCTGTACCACCAGGTGCGTCTAAGAAGTAAATACCTCCAGTTTCTTCATTTTTTAATTTCATAAGAGTATCAAATACATACTTCTGTTGTTCATTCAAAAGTGGAAGATTTGTTTGAATTAATTCTTTCAGAGTGTTGAGATCATATAGTTTTTCACGGTGCAACTCTTGGTTAAAAGCATCATGCATTGGACGATTGGGCGCGGCCAGGCCTAATTGAATTAATAGTTTGTTTGACATTATCAAGCACATGTCCTCAGTTGAAATCAATGGTTTGTTGTTAATTTCTTCACAGATTTGTATATTTGGATTTCTCATTCTATTCAGTATCCAATAAAAAATATCATCACACATATAATCTTTGTACTTGATCCACAAACCACAAATCAATTGGGTTTGATGGGAAGCATGTAGATATGATTATAGAAAACAATGTTCGTATTTGATGAGCGTGTGATATTACAGCATCATTAAGAGTTTGATCGCAATGAGCGTTATTTTCTAGCAATTGCAAACGTTGACAGGCTCTCTGTAGGATCCGCACAATTCACCATTAACAGTTCTTGAATGTTGGAATAATGTTGGGCCACATACATTGACTAATAGCAGTCGTAAATGAAAACATTCATAATTGATTGGATGTACTGAATAAATTCGACCAATCCGTATCGGTGGAATATACATCTAGGTATCCTGGAAATGGTTTTCCTTGTTTGCGTCGTATAGATCTCCTTGAGGATTGATTCCAAGTATAATATTTTGGCGTTTCAGATTATAGCAATGTTTATGCAAAAGAACTTCATACAATAAAGGTCAAATTGACTCTACGTTTTAGATACAAAACGTTTGTATGGCAAAAAGAAAAGACCTGTTTTTATGTTTTTTCCGGCAATTATTTGAATTTTTCTAGCCGTAAAAACAATCCTTGAACTTGTTGAATTATGCGCTTACCAACACATTTTGCGATTCATTATAGATTAGTATGTATTATTAGTAAATTAGTGAAATAAATACATGCATGTATGTGGAAAGCAACTATGCATTATATCGTCAAGGTTGGTTTACTCCGCTTAAAACTAAATAGCTCTCTGTTTATTTCAAAATTATCAAAGGAGCTCAAAATTTTGAAAAGGTTGACGAACTACTGCGGTCGATATTCCAAATCTCAATAAGTTGGGTGAATCGGTTTAAGGTTCGGCTGAATCAGTAAGGTATAAAGTTTCATAAAATCTTTTGGAAAGTATAACTACCTGTATTGCATTCAGATTTGGCTTCGTCGCACTCAATTGCTGTTCGGCCAGTTTCATATCTCTCTCGACAGTTTTAAGATTATTTTCCTCCAATTCCTCCTTGGTGTACTTTTTGAGCGGCTCCGTCACACTACCTGGTATTTCCTGAAGTTCCAGCTGGCAAATCTATATAACACAGTGAATCATCAAATATTTTTGTATTGTTCATTTTCATTGAATAAGTTAGTGCATTTCATACTCACTTTGACGTTCCACTGATGCATGCTCGACTTCGTTTCATTTATTTTACCATTTACAGTCTTCAATTTCTGATTGACATCGACTACTTCAGATTTGAGCTTGTTCAACTTCTTTTTTAAATCTTCCACTTCTTTCTTCATATCTTGAAAAATGCATAAATTGTTTTCAAATATTGAAAATATGATGCAGATACATGATGAATATCCACATTTAGGTTAAATGAAATAAAACGCACTATAGTCGATTTGGTAAAGCCGTAGAGTGATCAATCTTTAAATGACACGATGGTCATAAGCGCAGCATTATTTATATCCTTCTTACATATTATAATCCGCCAATTCAGGTGGGTTTCATCTCTATTTTTCCGAAAAACTCATAGACACTTAGTTAAATACCGATTAACTGATATGGAAACCGTTTTCATCTTACACAATAACCTGTATATGAGATCATTATAGATGTAAATTTGATGAGTAATTCCTATCATGAATGATTTGCAATGAACACAACAGTTTTGATTACTCAGTGGTACACAGGTACCACCGCCCGCCAGTAGGGATGCAACATCGCTCATTAAAAACATTTTGAAAACTGAAACATCGATGAACGATATATCGATGATTTTTAGCAGAAATGACACACTATTTTATTTATTTTGAGGCTTATTTTCAAAGAATAATCATTATTTTATTTTAACAGAAAACAATTATGTATTAATTCTTCAACACATAAAAATAATAATTTTGTCAACCTGGTGCCAAGTAAGCGGTTTCTCTCCTTTGTGTGTTTGTAGCTTCTAAGTTCTATGATATAGTGAAATTTAAACAACAAATAAAACAATGGGCCGTCAATGTGGGCGAGCGAAGCAACCGCTTAGTTTTGCGCGTGTTTGTATTTTATAGAGAGCGAACGAGACACTAAATAGAAAAAACTATGCTTCGGACAAGAGAGATATATGTTTGCCTGTATAGATGGCATCGTTCATACGACATCGTTCATGAAGAACGATGTTATCGATGTTTTTTCAAACATCGATGTATCGTTTGCATCCCTACCCGCCAGGTATGTTAAGACTAATGTCCATTCGGATAAGGGTTAAAGCGTATTATTAAATATATTCTCCGAATTTAACCCCAAGAAAGGTAATTATTATATAGATATATATTAAGAAGAGTTCCTGAGTAGTTTGTTTATTTTACAAATAATGAAAAACTTTTTTAATCTTACCACTGTTGAACGTTATTAAGTCTCGACTACAGAGGTCATTGACATTACATAATGCAAGTGTACTATATTAGATAATCATGTTTAAATAAAAGAGGAATATAAACAAGTTTTTCAAATACGGTTATACAGTTGCGTTGCTTCGAGGAATTTCAGTAATTTATCAAAATTTTGTGAGTTGTTGAGGGTGTCTGCTATCGACCCTTCAATTTTCTGCGTTTGTTGCTCTTCTTGATATGATGGGCATGTCGTGAGGATATGCTTTACAGTGAGAGAGGTTCCAGGCCAGGACTCGCATAGTGGTTGCGGTTGAGAGGTTATCAGATGTTCATGAGTCAATCTCGTGTGTCCAGTTCGTAGGCGTCGAATGATCACTTTTTGTTTTCTGAGTATGTGTGGTAATTTTGTGGAGGGCACTGAGGTATTTCGTGCAGTTTTTTCTGTGATGAGTCCCACTCACACTGTCATTTTCTGTTAATGATATTCTCCATCTCATTTTTAGCATCGTTTCGCAGATAGATTTCTTCTAGGGGCAACTGTGCTGCAGATACTGTTTTGGCTGCTCTGTCCGCCATCTCATTACCAGCGATGCCTATGTGGGATGGTACCCAGATCAGAGTGACAGATGTGCCTTGACTGGCGAGTCGATTATGGGTTTTGTGGATATTTTGAAGGAGAGGATGTTAAGTGAACATGTCGTTTATTGAATCCAGTGATTCCAGTGAATCCGTGCATATCGCTGCTTTTTTGTCGTCTGATGAGAGTGTTTTGTAAGCTTGTAGTATTGCGAATAGTTCTCCTGTATGTATGCAGCTTGTTTGGGGTAAGAGATGGGTTTTGAGGATGTCTGAGGTAGTTGTGACTGAGGTTCCTACATGGGTGTATCTAATTTGGAGGCATCGGTGTAGAGAATTCTGTTGATTTTTTTTGGAAGTGAGTTCCAGAAATGCTTGCCGGGAAAGGGTGGGCGGAGTTCCTATTTTATTGGAATTACAGAGGCTCGTGTCGATTTCAGGTGGCATCAGGGACCAAGGGAGGGATTGAGAGAGAGAGGGGGGTGATTTTTGTGAGACCGATACTTTCAGTTATTGGAAGAAGAGATTGTAAGGTTGATTGCAGACGTTTGGATGGGGCATTGTTATGAGCATTTCTGTTAGACAGGATTTTTGAAAGTATTTTTGAGATTGAGTTATTGGGATTCGAGATGAATAGTTCAGAAGAAGTTTTGTCGTCTTAACCAGATGGAGGGTTCATTGGCTTCACAGCTGCTGGTGTTGACCGAAAAGCTCCGAGACACATGCGAAGAGCTGTATTCTGAACGGTGTTCAGTGATTTTAATAGAGACTTGCTAGCGGTGGTGTAGATTGGACTGCCATAGTCCAATTTGGATCTGATGAGTGATCGGTATACTTTGCAGAGGGCTCCTTCCTCGGCACCCCAGTTATAGTGTGAGAGTGTTTTTATAATGCTCATTCGTTTCATACAGCTTGATTTAAGTTCCTTGATATGTTTTTCCCAGGTGAGTCTGCTGTCAAAGCACTTATGGTGTTTAACTTCCTCTAGGACACTCCCATTCAAGTTTATGGGTAGTTCTGTTGGTTGGTGTTTTCTTCTACTAAAACGCAGTACTTTTGTTTTATCGGTTGAGAAGCGAAAGCCAGTTCTTTCAGACCATGATGCTAGTGAGTTTAACGTTTCTTGGATGAGACTTGCACATGTTCTTGAGTTTCTACGGTGGCATAAGATCGTCCGCGTACATAACGTGCTTAACTGAGTGTCGAATGATGTTGGAGTTTAGGTCATTAATTGCGAGTAAGAACAGCGTCGTACTCAAAACTGACCCTTGTGGTACGCCATTATATTGCGGTTGGGTTTCAGAAAGAGGGCCGTTTGCTATGAACCTAAACGTTCAACCAGTAACGAAGTTTTCGAGAAAAGCAAATATATTTCCATTGGGGCCGCATTGATTCACGTTATTCAAAATGACAGATCTCAAGGTTGTGTCGAATGCGCTGTCTATGTCGCATATTAGGGCGAACAGTTCACAATTATCTGCTAACGCTTCCGAAATTTCATTCTGAATAAATATCAGGTTGTCCATTGTACTGAAATTTTTTCTAAAGCCAAACTGTACATTAGTTAGATCATTTTTTTCTAGGTACCACATAAGGCGTTCGTTAACCATTTTTTCCTTCAGTTTACTCATGGTGCAGGTGAGTGAGATAGGTCTATATGAGTTTGGGTTCGTAGCAGGTTTGTCTTGTTTTCGAATAGGTAGGATAAGTGACTGTCTCCAGGCTGTGGAAAATGTTCTCGATGCCCATGTTTGATTGTATATATCGAGCAGTTTTCTTCGAGATATTGAGGGGAGGTGTTTCAAGAAAATGAAAGGTATATCGTCGGGTCCAGCAGCGGTGTTTTTACATGTTTTGTGGGCGTGATTGAGTTCTTGTTGGCTGAAAGGATGGTTGATTTCCTCGCACTCCATTCTCCTAATATTGGTTGGATTGAGCAATTCTTGGTGGATTGGTCGTATCTGGGAGGCAGCAGTGGAATCATTGCTGGTCTTATCTCGTATATTTGCTGCAATAATATTGACTACGTCTTCGCTGCTTGTAATAACATTTCCGTTCACTTCTAATGCCGGGATAGAGAGACTGTTCTGTTTTCTACTCATTTTCCTAATTTTGTTCCAGAGTTCAGTTGGTGGGGTGTCGTTGGTGATAGATGAAGTATATTTTTGCCAAGAGTAATTTTTGCTCTGTTTGATAATTCTCTTGGTGAGAGCCTTCAGTTTTTTGAAATTTATGAAGGTTTCAATATTTCTTACACAGCGGTACCTGTTGAGAGCTTTTTTACAATTTGCAACGGCGTTCTTGCAATTGTCATTCCACCAGGGAACGATTTTTACACCTGCCTGTAGTTTTTCCTATGTGTTTTCTGCGGAGGTTATGATACATCTTCTAAAGTTCTCAACTGTCGTATTAACATCCTTTGGAAAGGTGTAGTGTGTTATATTTTCGTCAACTTCTGCGGAAAAATCGGATCAGCCAGCTTTTGCAAGGCACCATCTTCCTCGTGTGGTCGTTGGAGTTTGCATGGTGATGTTGTCAGATATCGCTACCGGGAAATGGTTACTATCATAAAGGCTGTTCCATGTGAGTAGAGGTGCAAATCTGAGATCACAAAAGCTGAGGTCTATAGATGAAAAAGTTCCAGTGGAAATACTGAAATGTGTGCTAGCTCCGGAGTTGAGCAGGGTGATGTCCGAGTCGCGAAACACTTCTTCCACAATTTTCCCATTTCTAAAGGTTCTTTCTGAGCCCCAGATTGTTATGTACGTTGAAATCACCAACAAGGACAAATGGGTGACTTAATTGGTTGATGAGGTTTAGAAGCTCTGTTGCTTGGAGTGAATGATTAGGTGGTAAGTAAAGATTTCAAACTGTGAATTTGGTTGGATTCCAAATAGAGACAGCTATTGCCTCAAGGTTTGTTGTAATAGAAATTACTTGCGAGAACATCTTGCTATCGATAAAAGTAGATACTCCTCCGCTTGCACGGGAGAATTGGGTTCGAATGTAGTGATATCCCTAAAAATTTTTCAGGTATGGCTTGTGTGATTCAGTGACATTAGTTTCTTGTAAGCATATTATATCAGCATGTGAGTCTGAGATAAGTTGCTGCAAACGTTGGAGACGAGGATAAAATCCATCGCAGTTCCATTGTATTAACGTGAACATTGTTGATTGGAATGATTTGATTGTTGGGAGGCTTCAGAGTTGTCTGAGAGGAGATCGCCGCTTGGGTCCACTTCAGATGGAAGAGAGTATATACTTTCGAGATCATCTGCAGAATCTTCGTGTTTGATTTGAGCTTTCAATTTTTTAGATAATCTAGTTAATCTGTTTTTCATTGATCTGTCGTTATCAATTTCAGCGTGAATCATTATAATGTTATGTAGGAGGGCTCTGACATCTTGAGTGTATAGTTTGACTTCTTCGACGGGGTTCTTGTTAGTTGAAGCGTTCTCTAATAATGCAAACAGAACATTCATTGGCAGTATGAATTTTTCCGGATATTCGTCGTATAGGGTTTTCACGCAGGTTTTGGAAGGTTCAGAGATGATATTGTCGTCTGTGTTCTCTCTTTTCGCTCTAAATCAGATTTTATCTTGTTTGATTTAATATTGTGTTTGAAACCTTTCTCCAAGAGATTTGTTTCATCAGTTGTGAAATTAGTATCAGAAAGGTTAACGAATCTATCAAAAATTGATGGTCAGAAAATTTAGTTTTACGTGGAGTAGGTTAGATTCTGATTTGATCCATATCTTCTGTCCAGAGATAACTGCTCTTCGAGCTGCATAACTGTTGTTGTTGGTCTTGAGTTTGATGTATTTAGGACACACTTCACTCTTCAAACACGTGGTTAAAAACCACATATTTTGGGATGTTATAGCATAAAAATGCTATAACATCCCAAAGATAAGATAAAGTTTTAAGTTGTTACTTAAAAAGTAACAACTTAAAATACCAAAGGGCCAAAAAGCTTTAATTGAAAACTATGATGCCTGAGACATTTTAAATAGTGATGAAATTGGCGTATTTCTCAAACATGACAAAGAAAGGTTGACAGTTTTACTTGCAGTAAATATGGACGGATATGAACTTAACTTTAGAGATAGAAAAAGCAATGAAACCGGGATGTTTCGAAGGACTGAAATCGTTTCCTACTGATTATCGTGCTAACAAAAAAGCTTGGATGATGACAACACTTTTTAATAATCAGATTTTAATAATAATATGTTTATTACAAATAGACAAACACGAAATGTAAACAATAATACAGGGATATCCACCGGGACCGTCCGTTAGAAACTTTCTAAGTTCCAATTACAATACCAACCAAGCTGAAATTTTATACGCGGCCATAACTAGCGATTTCCAATTAGAGTGAGATATTTTACGAAGTGATACCATTTCCAGTTATACCGGAAGTGGGTCATCACTTTGTTATTTCAAATGGCAATCTACCTTTTTTATTATACATCTAGAACCGACATTTGAGCAAGGCATAAAATACCCAAGTTGTTGGCACTAATCTGTCAAAACTTTTGACAGATTTAATTATTTTTTTTATGAACTCGATTTTTGAGGAAAATTTAAAAAAATTGTAGCTCGTAGATATTTTGCACTACAGACACAATTTTTGCTTGGGTGGATAGAAGAAGGATCAAGCAATCTACACATGTAAAATGTTTACTGCGTTGTTTTGTATGATTTTTTCAATTTGGCCTTTTTCAAACAGCAATAACTCATTTTTTTCAAATTGCACGTGCTAATTTTTATATCGCCATCAGATGAAGCGTCAAATTTCAGATGGAATTGTATCAGCATGTACTATACACATCTCTTAAAGATCCGAAATGATTTGGGAATATATTGAATTTTGATGATTTTGCAAGAACTAACAGAGAATGCTTTGAAATATTTGAATCAAGTAGCTGAACTGGCTTCGCTCACCTGGCAGGTGCCAAAAATTAATGTACTTGTCACTTCGTTCATTCGAATTTGATATTTCAACAAGAATTGTCGTTATTTCAGGTTGAAAATATCCAAAAAATACAACACATTTGGAATAAAACCACTGGTTATTCAAACGAAAATATATCTAATCTTCTTTTAATTCATTTGAGAATGTCAAAAAGTAGTGGGTAGAAATTGCAGGCAATTCAATAACAATTTCCAAATTTACCGTCTATGAGTAAAATAAAATTTCGAAGCATTAGAAGCAATTTTCTACAATTCGGATGAATAAAAATTGTAGGAACTAAGCGAAAACCAATCATCGAAGATAATTACATTAATACGAATAAATGATAGCAATCATAGGAGAAAACTAATTTACGATCTGAATAAATTTTCAATATGGGCCCCATTTTGCTCGATACACTTGACAGCTCTTATACGAACATTATGAGTTGCCATCCTAGTTTCCTCAGGATCAATAGTACGAAAAGCATTATGAATGCGCTCTAGTAACTCTTCTTTACTTCTTACAGGAATAAGATACACTTCACTCTTAATTATGCCCCATAAATAAAAATCAAGGGGCGTCAGGTCCGGAGAACTCGGAGGCCATAAATTTGGTCCTTGATTACCGCACCATCTATCCTCGAACATTTCTGTTAGCTGCCGATCTACAGCTCGTATTTTATGTGCTGGTGCACCATCCATTTGGTAATAGCAATCCCGCAGAATGTTAAGGGGTAATCCATCTAAAAAATTTACTAATGTTCCTCTCCAAATTTCCAGGTATCTTTGTCCATTAAGATTTTCTCATAAATGTGATAAGCCAACAAATCATTTATTAAAATTGCAAAAACGTTCACGCTGAATATATTTTGGAAATCAATAACCTCAACGAAATGTGGATTTTCTGTGGCCCAAAAATGTCGATTTCTCCCGTTGGTTATTCCACTTTTATTGAACTTGGCTTCATCAGATCATATAATTTTTTGTAGAATTGTCTCATCTTCTTGAAGCCGAATTAATAAATTTTCACAGAAATTTAGCCGCTTGGGAAGGTCAGTTGGTTTCAATTTTTGTAGTCGGATAAAAGAATACGGGTGCATGTTATGTTTCTTAAGGATCCTTTGAATGGAAGTATAACTCACTCCAATATCCATTGATGCTGACTTGATGGACGCATGTGGATTGGCACGAAAATACGCTAGCGTATTAATTTGATTGTCGTCGTCCTTGAGAATTGGTTTTCTTCTAGTTTCTATGTATTTTGTTTCTCCAAATTGTAGAAAATTGCTTCTAATCCTTCGAAATTTTGTTTTACTCATGGACGCCAAATTTGTAAATTGGTTATTGAATTGCCTGCAAGTTCTATCCACCACTTTTTGACATTCGCCATGAATTAAAAAGAGATCAAACATATCTTCGTTTGAATAATCATCCATTTTATTATCAATCTGGTGTTTTTCAAAAATTTTCACTTCAAATTACGAACAATTCTTGTTGAAATATCAAATTCGAATGAACGAAGTGACAAGTACATTAATTTTAGGCACCTGTCAGGTGAGCGTAGCTAGTTCAGCTACTTGATTCAAATATTTCAAAGCATTCTCTGTTAGTTCTTGCAAAATCATGAAAATTCAATATATTCCCAAGTTATTTCGGAACTATAAGAGATGGGTATAGTACATGCTTATACAATTCCATCTGAAATTTGACGCTTCATCTGATGGCGATATAAAAATTGGCACGTGCAATTTGAATAAATTGAGTTATTGCTGTTTGAAAAAGGCCACTTTGAAAAAATCATACAAAACAACGCAGTAAACATTTGACATGTGTAGATTACTCAAAAAATTGCTTGATCCTTCTTCTATCCACCCAAGCAAAAATTGTTTATGTAGTGCAAAAGATCTACGAGATACATTTTTTTAAATTTTCCTCAAAAATCGAGTTCATAACAAATATAATTAAATCTGTCAAAAGTTTTGACAGATAAGTGCCAACAACTTGGGTATTTTCTGCCTTGCTCAAATGTCTGTTCTAGATGTATAATAAAAAAGGTAGATTGCCATTTGAAATAACAAAGTGCGAACCCACTTCCGGTATAACCGGAAATGGTATCACTTCGAAAATATTTCACTCCAATTGGAAATCGCTAGTTATGGCCGCGTATAAAATTTCAACTTGATATTGTAATTGGAACTTAAAAAGTTTTAAAGGACGGTCCCGGTGGATATCTCTGTATATTATTAACGAATATAAATATATAAAAAACCTTATGAATAAATAAAAAGAAAATATGATATTTGATTGAATATGTAGGGATACAAAAAATAACACTTATTGTATCTTCTTAGCTAATTGCACTGTCCACAATAGTGCTCCTACATTATACAACGTAGAATTCTACTCGATTCCGCCAAATACAACTTCCGTATTGCAACCGTTGGACCAAGGGATCATCCAGAACTTTAAACATTCTATCGCAAAGAAATTGTTAAACTCGTTTTAGAATCTCTCGACAAGCAGCTAACTACGAATATCTCGGTTCTGACGGCAATTTTACTGATTGACAAGGCAAGGAGAGCTGTAACACGCCTTACGATTCTCAACTGCTTAAAAAAATCTGGTTTTATAGAAGATCATGAAAATTTTCCAATCATTACGGATGATGAAGAACTAGCAAAAGAACCACTAGTTGTTATCTGCGACAGATACAAATAAAAAAGCAAGGATGAAGATGAGGACGATACAGTCAACACCTTTGACAGATGTCTCAGTTAAGGAAGCAAGAGCCTCATCCGACTTTACAAAGCTTTTGTCTACAAAACGACAGTGATGAAAAATCATTTCAGGCACTTTTTCTCTCAGAAAAAAGTTATTGAGCAGGCTGAGTATCAGCAATGTGCTTTGAAGCAAGCCAATATAACTGTGTTCTTTCGAAAAATTAATTAATTAAGGTTATGAATACACATATGTATGTACTTCTTCACTTTTGTCATTGTTAAAGAACATCAGATAGAAAATAATGATTAATTACCAACACTGAATAATCCGAAGTTTTATTTCTTTTTTCTCAAAAATTTCGAACCATTTGATATTTCGAACACTAGATAATTCCTAATTTTTTAAGAGTCCCTCGAGTTTCGAATTAACGAGAGTCGACTGTATATTAAATGTATACGATGCTTTAAAGCATGAAGGTCATTTACCTTAAATTGATGAAAATGTTAAAATGTGTTCTTAGATTACGGAAATTGGACAGTCCACAATATACAAGCTTCTCAAGGAAAGAAAATCTGAAAATTGATTTATTGTAAAACCTCTAAAAACTTCGCCAAGAAGGCCCCGAATGGTTATTGATGAAGACTTTAGGAATACCATTCGAAAAACTGCATTTTTTTCATTTTCGGAAAGAAATCCCCACTGAAGAAAAAATCCACGCTGCGCTCGTAGATCAGTAGATCAGTACTTGCCTTTGATATCAAAAAACAAATTGTGTTTTGCATGAATTGAATTTTGCATGGGAAAAGCACAACAGGAAGTCAGTTCTCATAGATAAAGAAGAAATCGTTTGTTGGAGAAGAAATTATTCAAGAGTAATTAAAAAATATAGTGCTCAAAGTAAGAAAACTTTTTATCTGGATGAAACTTGGCTTAATCAAAGGTACACGGTTTAGAAAACTTGGAATGATAAAAACATAAAAGATTGTCGACTAGCCTTCCTCCAAGTCTACTGGATTTCAAGCTCCGTCAGGAAAAGGACGACATATAATAATAACGCATATGGGATGTTTTCGAATAATATTTTGAACAGTTGTTGGATTTGATTCCACTATATACACTCGGAGGCAAAATTAGCAGAACACTCGAAAATTTAACCAAATTCGAAGTTCGATATTTTTCCTAACTCTCAACCGATTTAGATGATTTGTTCGGCAAGTTATAGATCAACTCTTCTGCTTTGTAGAAATTATAAGAGAAAACAAAAAAAATTTGAAAAAAATTGTATACGGGGGCAAAACTAAAAGTGTTTTTTTTGTCAAAAATTCGTAACACCCTGTGGAATTTCGTGGTCCGAGTTGAAACGTACAATATCATGGTCTGTCAAGACACATCTTCCTACAGTAACGCCCTTCTTGTTTCATGCGTTTATCTCTATTTTTGCAAAATATATTTAATTTCAAGTGGAAAATCACCATTTTGGAGAAATTCCATTGAATCAAGAAATTGTCATTAAAATTCGTCTATCAATTTGGAATTTTCTTATTATCACTCAGGCGTGTCGAAATTGTCGTTTGCGATTTTTATGTTCGAATTGCATTAGTTATTGATGACAATTTGGTTAATTTGGTGAAAATTAGGAATTCATAGGAGACAACAGTCGGTAGGTATTAAAATAGACAACCGAATTCTGGGACCATTGATAAAACTTTTCATTTACACATGTGCACACCTTTTTTTATCAAATATGAAATACAACACACGTTTTTTTATATATGACCACATTTGCACTTGTTTAAAGAATGAGAGTTTTCCATTCTTTGATTTGATTCGATCGGTTACGGTGTTTTGTGATTCTTTTACTGTTTACGATTCGAAACGGTATTTTTCATTCAGAATGAGAGATTTACCACCAACCTCAGTAGCAAGGGCAGTTACATTGATCGAAGAAGGGCGCACCTATCGCTCAGTCGGTACCATGTTGGGTGTCTCGACGTCGGTTATCCATCGAATCTACCGACGTTACAGGGAAACTGGATTGTACGTGAGGAGGCGAGGACAAGGAAGAAATCGGGCAACCCGCGCTATACATGACCGTTTCCTCGTCAATCAAACCATAAGAAATCCTCGTCTTACTGCTGTTCAGGCACGTAACCTTTGACAAGCAGTAGATAACATTAACGTCGGTGTGAGGACAGTCAGAAGACGATTAAATGAAGTCGGTTTGAGATCATACGCGCAAGCAAGAGCACCAAGACTCGATAGAGCCCATCGGGTAGCAAGATTGGCGTTTGCTAGGGAGCATGTAGCATGGACAATCAATCAGTGGAGACGAGTTTCATTTAGTGATGAGAGCCGATATTGTGTGAATTTCGTGGATGGTAGAGATAGAATATGGAGGCATCGAGGGGAACGGTACAATCAAGCGAACTTCGCAGGAACTGAGCAATACGGTGGAGGGTCAGTTATGATATGGAGTGGCATATGTTTGGGAGTACGAACAGAACTGGAGATTATTGGCAATGGATCACTTTTTTTTTGTGGGTCATCATGAACATTTTTCTCAACATGTTCATTTCATTTCACGAGTGTATCGCCAGGATACACACCTGCTCTCAATTTTGGACAGGAATGATAATTATTATACTGTCACAACAAAAAAATTCAAAAATAAATGTGCAAAATCAACGATTTTTCCAGTGTACTTCGAGTTCTCCCGGAGCGTGAAATTGGCCAGTGAATTTCAAAAATTTTCATTTCGTTAGATTTCCGCTTCTCTAATTTTGATTTTATTTTTTGGCTAACCTCCGATGTTATGCACCTACGCAAGATTAAATATAAATTCTTGAAATTTGTGACTTTTCGCTTCAAATTGGATATCTCTTGTAAAAATAGAGATAAATGCATAAAACAAGAAGGGCGTTACTGTAGGAAGATGTGTCTTGACAGACCATGATATTGTACGTTTCAACTCGAACCACGAACACCACAGGGTGTTACGAATTTTTGACAAAAAAAACACTTTTAGTTTTGCTAGTTTTGCCCCCGTATAAAATTTCTTTTTTTTTTGTTTTCTCTTATAATTTCTACAAAGCAGAAGAGTTGATCTATAACCTGCCGAAAAAACCATCTAAATCGGTTGAGAATTAGGAAAAATATCGGACTTCGAATTTGGTTAAATTTTCGAGTGTTCCGCTAATTTTGCCTCCGAGGGTATTATAGTAATGGATAATGCGACGTATTGCAAAACTGGGAAAATTGTATAGACCGCGTCATTAAAGAAGAAAATGAAAGTGGGAACTGGATTATATTATGGATGCCATGATAGAATCTGTTATAGTGAATTTAGGTGATATAGATACATAATCAGAAGATGAAATATAAATATTTTATGAAAATATTGCAGCTTAAAATATATATGAGCATTTTGACTAGCATTATTTTGATTTTTATAATTTTAAAGTGTAGAAAGAAATTGAATTTAGAACTAGACGTTTTATAAAGTCGTAGAAACTCATGTGGAAAATGTTCATTTCCGTAATTTACTAAAATTCTTGAGTTATCTGAAATATCATAAACATCATTTAATTATTTTATATTTTAACGTATTGAATTGAGCCTAAGTTGAGTATGCATGAAATAATTATTTTTAGTAAACGTAACTATCTAGATATTCACATTAAATTATTATCGTTTTTAAATACATTAGTGTTCATTTATTTTTAATTTCGAAGAGAACCCTAAAACACATATTCGTCTACGTTACTGACTACAACTTTGAGACGTATAGTGTATAAATTTTTTTTTAACGAGGACAGCAATATTCGCAAGCAACAAAAAAGACAGAGAAGATCGTAGTCAGGTAGTTGGGTTCTTCCTGGAGATTTGTACGAGGGTTTCTATGAAAGATCCGGCAATAAATTGGTGTCTGCTCCAACACAAAATTATAGAAACTACATTTATTTTTGAATTTGCCCACATACCACATTTCAAAGGGATTTGCATACTTAATGAGCATTTATCACTACGTCCTTACCAAATAGACTATATTTCCATCAATTATTTGTGCATAAATTTGAGATAGTAGGTGTCACAATAACAATATGAACATACTGAAGTCGTCTGTATAGAGAAACTGATGATTAGAGCAAATGAAACTCATTTATAGTTTCAAATTTGATCTGTTAAAATCAGAATAACGATACGAAAGTCGGGAAATCAGTGAACATCACAATTATAAGATTGTACTCAATAGAACTATGAAAGCATCTGAGGGAGATCAAGAAGTCTAAATTTGACAAATAAGATTATGCACAACAAGTAAAGAGATTTTCTGATACAAATATTAATAACTATGAACATTTGATGAACCGTGTCACAAAAACAAAAACAGAGTACTAACATACCAATAATGGATAGATCATCGAAGATTTCATCAAGAGCCTAAAACACAGAGATAAAAAATACCATATATGGAAAAGAGAAACAACAAGTGATTTCATCCAAAATTAATTCATGAAGGTGAAAAATTCACTGTATGAACTAAGGATAAAATTTAAAACCAGTATGAAGAGGATAATTATGTTGAGTTTAAATTACCTGCACACCTAAGAGATCTAAAAGAGTTACATCACGCATTCTTTAATAAGAAAGATTAGTGAGATCTATTGATGAAAATACTTTGGCGTCCTATAGAAGCCATAAATTCAATCAGGATGTTTCTATTTCATTGGAGAGAAACATAAGCGATTGTTATTAGAGCTTTTAAGCAGATGAAATCAAAAGCAATATGAATCGATGGTATTTCCCATGAAATGCTTAAGGTGAGCGCCTGCCTTATATTATAAAATTATTGACTCATATATTCAATGCCTTTGAAAATTGTCGTTCCAGTTATCCGGAAGACATCTTTGGTGAAGCCAGCTCTTGGCAAGGTTACCGAAGACATTGCTCATGCAATTGATCTATCCTAGCTGAATTATTTGGTGATTTTGGACTAAAGCAAAGCATTCGATCTCAATGATCTTATGGATGCTATTCTCAAACATTATGCGCTTTTTTCAGATTTGAGTCGCCTGTGATTCAATGGTTATCTTGTTTGAAGTATCATATTGTGGAGATGGATGGTGAAAGATCGAGTTCTCTAATGATTCAAGGCGTTCCTCAGGAGAGTATACTTGGCCCCATACTCTATAGCATTTTTACGTCCCTATTGCCCAGTATAGCTCAGAACTGCGGTATTCATATGTATACCGATGATACTTTGCGCCGGAGGATAAAAGTTCGGCACTGATTAATAAAGTTCATGAAGACCTGAATACAATATCAGAGTGCCTCAGAATGCTCTTATCTACTGATTGAAACTAGAACGACCCAGCAGTGTGCACTGAATTTTAACTTTACCAACATACACATAAATCATGTGGAGCTATCCCAGAATAATGCTTGTAGGAACCTTGTTATAATATTCGACGATCAACTTAATCTAAAATGCCATGTTACAAAAAACTGGAAGCTCTCTACATGACTCAAGTCCAAAATTATGCTCAGCAAGCAGGCAAAATACAAGATAATGAGTCGCTCTTGTACTCTTTCATTGATTACTGCTTGCCAGTGTATTATAACATTTTCACTGGTGAGTTTAGGGGAAATTGCGGGTAGAACAGAACTCTTACGTTAGACTTACATATTGTATGCTACGGCATGAGCATGTGACTCTAAGCTACATAGCCAATAAGTGCCCAAATATGTCAAATAGCCATAAAATGGCCTTGGCTCTGATGATTTTCAAGATGTTCCGCAGTGGGGAGGCGAAATATCTTGTCAATTACAACATGGTAGCATGATAATGACGAGTAGCATCCATTCAAGGCAACTGAGAGACATAGATCGGAGAGTTGATTCCTTGGCATAAAACAGCCAAGTTTGAAGGATGATTTGTGTATAGTTCGTTGATCTCCTGAATGGTATGGAATTCTATTGTCAGCTTAACTTTTCCCTCAACAAATTTGAAGAAAGTTATAGGCAGAAACTCTTATACACCATGAAAAATTAGGATTTTTAAAGTGTTTGTTTTTTAGTAATTATGAGAATTTCTGATTTGTCAAAACTTTTAAAGATATCTTTACGTATCCAGGGAACAGGGAAGAACGCCTAATGCGAATGTGTTGTGCAATACATAATTTTAATGTATAATAAATTAAATTTGTTTTGATAACCTTAATCATGCGAAAGGACATATATTTTAGACATGGAAAGTCTTGAACAGTATATGAGGATCAACAAAGATACAGGATAAAATTCCACATATTCATTATCAAGGAAAGATCATCATTAAATAGGAAGAAATAGCTGACACAATAAGCACTTTTCTAATATTGACACGAAACTAGCTGATAAAATGAAAATTAGAACATTAAGTAACTCCAAAAAATATGATACTGAGAGTATATATATTCAAAACATTAAAACGATATACAAGGTACCTAACACAGTGACTAAGAACAACAGCAATCCAGGCATGGACAACATCACAAAGCAAGATGTCCTTAAAATTATGGAAGTAATTGATGAAGAATTGGTATCCTCATAAATAACATGCTGAAGACTGGCTGCTTTCCTGTTGAATTGAATATATCTTAGATAATTCCAACACATAAGAAGGGCTTGAGGAGTGACATGAATAATTACTATGTGATATCCATCCTTACTAAGTTCTCGAATATAAGTGAAAAAATAATTAAAAAGAGGACACTTGATTTTGGTAACGTAAAATTTCAGTTTACAATAGGACAACAGTACACTAGGTGCAATAGTTTTAGGTCTTACATTAACGGTGAATTAAATAGAAACAAATATGTGATTATAATATTTATAGACTTTAAAAAGCTATTATCTGATATACTACTAAATAAACTGTATAAAATGAGATTATGGTTAAAAATAAATTTCTCAGTTTTCTTTGTTAGGCAAGGTACTTCTGGGATCAACCTCGTCAATGTGCATTTTAGATTTAATATCCCCCGATTTTCATAATTTTGCCATCATGAACCATTAGTATCTAAAGAATGGAAGGGGAAATCTAACAGT
This sequence comes from Cryptolaemus montrouzieri, assembly GCA_013387265.2. NCBI lineage: Eukaryota > Metazoa > Arthropoda > Insecta > Coleoptera > Coccinellidae > Cryptolaemus > Cryptolaemus montrouzieri. Next base: position 13,935,273 of record JABFTP020000165.1, read on the forward strand.
ACCTTTAGGTTCTCTGCTATGGAGGCTTGGAGGTTCTCTATATTGTAGAACAAAGATTGCGACATATAAAAACATCAACTTGAGAAAGATTATGGTAACATCTGGTGTTCCACAAGGTTCTCACCTCAGTAAACTATTATTCAACATTTTTGCTGATGTTAAAGATTTTATTTTTGCCAAGTTTTATATTTTTGCAGACGATTTTAAATTGTATTCAGTTGTGAAAAACTCATAAGACTCTGATTATTACCTAGCTCAGGTTGATGCTTTGCTTTGATGGGTGGACATTCTCTCAGGTTAAATCACAATTTTTGCTGATGAAATTATCGATAGCGTGTCAAGTATTCGGTACCTTGGCATAACGTTCGACAGTCAGCTGAAGTTAAGAGAGCATATCTAAAATATTTCTTTGAAGTCTATCAAAATGCTTGAGTTTGTACTGCGAAATTGAAGAAAATTTTCTTCTTTAACTATGAATATTCTATATACTGTTAAATCTAATATAGAATATAGTTCTATTATATGGTTCCTATTCTATATATAGCATGTCAAATGACCTGTGGAAAAAAATGAGGTCTTGCCCCAAAGCATTTTCAGTGGCTATATGTAATGGTGGTGAGACCATGTATCACATACGGCTGCATTACTTGGTGGGAATGTAGCCTTGAAAAGCAATCCCAACTAAAGCTCTCTAAATTGCAGAGAACGGCCTGCATGATGATTACTGGAGCTTTTCGCTCGATACCCACTGCGACCATGCAACTGATTCTGGGCCTAGACCCTCTTCACTTGGTGATTACAGTAGCAGCTAGAATGGTTCCTACAGATTCCATCACCTTTCCCGAAATGAAACAGTTATGTTCAGCTTGGTGCCCGGTGCCGTACAGTCTGAAATCGAGGAAGAGATGCAGAGTATGAAGTCTGACATAGCAATACCCAAACCAACATGGAGCTGCCATTCCAGATCTTCATTGCTTGTAAACAGGAATGAACCAGCTCCAAGGACCGTCTATTTGAGGGTCCCTGTTGGTAAACAGACGGCTCCCAAACTGCAGAAGATGTTGGAGCGAGTGTATATAGTCGAGGTGCTGCCAAGCAACAATCGATCTGTCTTGATGGGCTTGCGACTGTTTTTCAAGCAGATATATTCGCCATGCACAACTGTGCTAACATCTTGCTTGCGGGGTGATTAACAAATAGGACAATAAAAATCATCACCGATAGCCAAGCTGCACTAAAGGCATTGGCATCCGATACCTGTACGTCACTTGTGGTGCAGGAATGTCTTGCCAAACTGGGAAAATGGAGCAGGCTCAGTCTGATGTGGTTACCCTAACACTCAGACATTGAGCGCAATGAGGAAGCGGACTCATTGGCCGCTCGAGGAACAGGCTTGGGATTCATTCGACCGGAGCCTAGGCTCAGAATTCCAGTCTTAGAGACTACAAGGATCGAGCACAACCGGTAGTTTAACCTGAAGGTGGGCACTAGATGAGTCCTTCAGGACTCAGACAGTCTCGACTTGCCATCAGTGGACCTTCCACTGCGAGAGGCAAGGCTTGGCTTAAACTCTCCAAGCTGGACCTGAGAGTTCAAACTGCCATACTAACGGGGCATTGTCGCCTCAGATATCACCTAAACAAATTAGGATTCATTGAAGATCCTTCATGTAGACTATCTGAAGAAGAGATAGCAATGGAACACGTTGTGTGATTGCCCAGCTGGGGGATAAAGTCAGAGTGGAAAAACTTGGATCTAACAAACTGAAGCTTAATAAGCTCAAAATTAAGCTCTCGCCCACAAAGCTCATATTCTTCACTAGAAGGGTGGATCTTGTGAGTAAAAATTAGGACAGAGTGTGCCACACTAGACCAATGTATCGTAGTGGCTGGGCTACTAGGCAGCCCTCACCCATATGATATCTAATCTAATCTAAAGAGATTCGCAAATTGCAATTTTTCCAAATTTCCAGAAATTTTTAATATCTAAGAAACAGACAGAGGTATTGAAATAATTTTTGCACCACTAAATAGGTTTCTGAAAGAGCCATCTATACATCTATCCCTATTCTATAAGGGTGATATTGAGATGGTTCAATGTTGGAATGCTTAGTTATAATTACACATACCCAACTTTTTTCTTTGCCGAGCTCTCATATTTACAGTGTTTGCTATTTTTTTGTTATCTTTCATAACCTTAAAAAAAAAGCTTTTCATGCAACACAATTGCCCGTGATGTAATTTTATGGCCACATGCGCGCTGCAACCGTTCAAGACTTTGTTCATCAGTAATTAACTTTGAAATCATAGAAGATCATCGGTCGCACATGTTCTCTGGAAAATTCCATGATTAGCTAAGAAATAGTCGTTATCGCGTTCAGTCTGTGGAAGTAGCGACTTAACTGAAGTCAGAACTTTACTAATGAAGAATGAGAGTTTTTAATAATGTAATGTTGCCAGATCTCATTCCTGTAGGTTCGTGGCATCCCAAAATATATGGTATTGCCTTCATATTTCTATATGATAGTCATAATGTTCATAATCATACTATATATATTACATTATATAATCAAGTTCAATAAAATCAAATAAAAATTTTATTTAATTTGATTATCTTCCTTCAACCAGTCCAACATACTTCAATTGAAATAATTCAAACTTTACCTGCAAAATCGGTTTCATCACTGGATAGCTCAACTTGGATTTCTTCTATACACTTGAGTAATTTTTCCCCATCAGACTCGATTTCTTCTCTCTGCGCTTTCATTTCTCGCAGCCTGGTTTCGCAACTTTTTATATCCTGTCCCATTGAAGCTATTTTTTCCGTTGATTTTTTCGCATTCCTTAGGAGAGAGAGTGATATTAAAAAAATTTTACAATTTTGGCGAAAAACGTTTCACTGACCTTTCCGCTGTCTTGGCACACACTTTTAGCCTGGCAGTTTCCGTTTTCAGTTTTTCTATAGCCTTAGTTATATCGCCGATACTCTTATCGAGTTTCTTTGTCTTACCTACAGTCTGAGCCTTGATTTCATCGGTTAGCTTAGTCACTCGGACTTGGACTTCATCAGCAGATTCAAAAGCTTTTTCATATTCTGATTTGCGAGATCGTACTATCGTTGTGAGTTTCTTCACTTGGGCCTCATCTGACTTGGTCGCCATGGCTTTAGCCTCTTGTTTTTTTATCTGCTGTTTCAGAACAGGCTGCTGCTGTGATAGAGACTGAAAAAGATATAAACAAAAATATGTCAAAAACGTATGCAAACTAAATACGGCGAAAATTATCTCTCTGATATTTAAATATCAACTAAAGATTCGAAGTATAGTCTGTTCACGTTAAGTTTAAATTGACGTCATAGCTAGGAATATCTGGTTGGAAAAGATTGCAATGGACAAAAACAAAATAACTATTGTTTATTTTAGTTCGCTTTTTTGTGCTGATTGAGATTGAAGTGTTTTGATAATATTTGAATCATTATTTTAAAATCAGTTCTTTTCAGAACTCAGTGTTTCGAATATTTATTCTATATAAATAGTGAAAACGCCAAGTGCTTTCTCGAGCCAAGCCCAAAACATGATTGCATCGTTATGCAATTATTTCCAACAAGAACGAGATAATGGGGGGGGGGCCTCTTCGCCACCTTACAGCTGTAAGAGATGTAAGTACCACTAAAATTAATAACAGAAGGAGCCTTACAGTTGTAAGAGTTGTAAGTACTGCTAAAATTAATAACAGAAGGGGTCTTCCCCCCTCAAAAAAGAAATATTATGATACAACTTGACTTGTTATCTGTCGGTTTCCAAATTGTCTACACATCTTCATACTATGAACTTTTTTGCTTACAGAGGGTAGCGAGTGCTTTACAAGTAAGCATTTCATCCATTAACAATATTATGGCAAAGACAAAGAGTGGTGATCCACTGAGAAGTTCAAGAAAAAAAAAGGAATCGTGAGAAACCTGTACTACATATTGACGATTTTGATCAAACTGCCATTAGAAATACTATCTACGATAAGTTCCAGAACAGTAAGTAATCATTAAAACCTTTGTCTAAATCAAGTTTAATACTATATTTTTTGTAGAGGAACATATTACGTTGTCTGCATTAAAAGAGGAGCCCCACGAAAGAGATTTTTCAATGGGTGGAAAATTGTACAAAACATTGGATTTAAGTATACCAAAGATAATCCAAGGAGAGGTTTGATGGAACTACCTCATATTGCATTGAAGCGTATCCATTTTCTGCAATCATATATATTTGTATAAAAAATGAAGGATTGCATGAATTTGTCTATCTTGATGAAACATGGATTTTCAAGGATGGTGTGTGAATAAAAGAGAAGTTGGTGGAACCAGGTCAGGTTATTAACTATTGTTTTTACTTTTTCAAGATATTCTAAATTTGATACTCCTTTCAGATTCATTGTACTCCATGCAGGCAACAGGCATGGCTTCATTCCTGCTGCAGAACTTGTTTTTTCCTTAAAACTTTGGACTGTGATTACCACAGGGAAATGAAACAAGAAAACTTCAAGCATTGGTTTGTACACCAACAATTGTTGAATTTGGAAAAGCCTTCAACAATTATACTCGATAATGCAAGTTATCATACAACTATTTTGAACAAAGCCCTCACAATAGCAACAAAAAAGGTTGAGATTCAAGTATGCTTAGAAGCAATAATATTGCTTATAAAGAAAGTGATTTGAAATCACAATTATTGAGTCTAGTTAAAATATAAATACTGAATTCAAATAGGATTGTATTTCAAGGAGTAGGAGTGTTTTCAATTTGAATATGTTTCACAGAAATCAGCCAAAACCAATATGAGATTGATAATCTAGTTGAAGAATATGGACACCAAGTATTACGCCTTCCCCCCTAGCACTGCATTTTCAACCTAATTGAATATATTTGGGGTGTAACCAAAAACTATTATCGGTACATGTAGGAGAGCATGGGAGTTCCGCTGAACAATCACTTTCTGTATGGAAAGAAGCTCTTCAGAAAATTACTCCATAGATATGGAGTAAAACTATTGAGCATACAGAAAAAGAAATTCAATATTCGTGGGAACGCGAACTTCATTTTGTTCTTAAAGATGATCTCCCTTTGATAATAAATATGGACGAGAATGACAGTGACAGTGAAACATTTTTAGACTAACTTTCAGAATAAAATGGAGTATTTATTTTTTCAATAAATTTTAACTTTTCAAACTTTCCTCTGTAAAATTATCATTAAATAAATGATTTTGCTAATTTCTGTTATTAGATAATTTTACCTGTGCTCTTTATTTGACTCTGCCAAGTAAACTAAATTCTAGTTTCTGGTGAAAGATTGAAATATTTCGAAAATAATCATTATTTCATGACCTAGTAAGAATAATTTTGATCAGTCAAAAAGCAACGTTTTGATTTAAATTTTGGACTTATTCAAAAACCCGATTTCCTCTAAAACCTTATTCATTTCCATTGTATTTCAAATTCAAAGAGATGGCCAGTGCTCAAAACCTTTATGGCACAAAGTGCATAATGAAAATTTCTTCTTTTTCCTGTTTTTATATTGAAGAAAGGTGAACACAATTGAATTAAATTATGCCTCATATATTGCATTTACAGGTAAGTATTAGTATTCTGAAGATCCATCATGATCATCTGGTCGATTTTTATTTTTAAGTTGAAAATTTTTGGCCGACAAAATTTTCTTTTCTTACGTTCTTTGAAAGGTAGAGATTATTTTTCTGAATGTTTTGATACCCCACACTAGGGGTCTGAGATGCGTAGTTTTCGATATACAGGATGGTCTATTCTAGAGGTATTGATATGAATGATTATTGACACATTTTATTCTCGGGAAAGGAAGGTTGCGAATTAATTTCATATGCCTCAAATTGAAATCAGACAAAGTTTTCTCAAGAAAAAAGTCGAAGTGACAATCGAATTTATTCTGAGAAAAATTCATACCACTACCTCTTGAATGAAACAACCTGTATTTCAGAAAATACGCATCTCAGACCCCTACTATGGGTATCAAAACACTCAGAAAAATAATCTCTGTAAAATAATGATGAAAAACTATGGGTTGTTATTTTGAAAAAATGGTCGATGACGCCATATCTTGCGAATTACAAAAGAGATTTTTGTTTTCTTCCAAATAATTTCGAGTTGAATATAATAATCGACCTGTCTGAGCGTTTTGCACGAAAATCAAAAATAAAGAAATTATGAATTTTATTCCATACTTTACAGTCGCACTGAATAGGAATTTTGGGAAACATTGGCAACATCCGATAAAACTGGTTGATGACGTCACTTTAAACTTAACGTGAACAGACTATATCAGATACCGATTTCTGAAAGTATCCGATACTAAGTATCTATCCCTTCAGCGTTCATATGAATCGAATGTGCATTCTGTCAAAAAAGTAAAGAAAATTGGTCAATGAAACAAAAAAATATTTATCAAAGTAGGCTCCGTCCGTAATATTTCATTTACGCCAACGAATAATCCAATCATCAAAACATTTTTCGAACGCTTTTTCCGAAATCGATTTCAGTTTTCGCCGCGAATTCTTTTTTGTCTTTTATCGATTCAAAACGGGTACCCTGAGGAGGTAGTTGGAGTTTTGAGAAAATAAGAAAGCCGACTGTAGCCATATCAGGTGAATACGGCAGTTGTTCGATGGTATTTGTTGAGTTTTTGGTCATAAATTCATCTTGTCAGATGGTTCATTATCGTGGTATTCCAGAGTTTTATTTTCACAAATATGGCCTTTTTCGACGAATTTGCTGTCTCAAACGCCGCATAACGCTCAGGTAATATTCTTTATTTACTATCCGACCTTCTGGCGAGAATTCCGAGTGCACAACATCGCGATAATCAAAAAAAAAACAATCAACATTGCCTTGACTTTTGATCGACTTTGACGTGTTTTTTTTCGGTTTCGGATCACTTGGAAGACGCCATTCTAAAGTTTGTTGACAGGTTTGCATGTCAAACTTATAAACCCATGTCTCATCACCAGTTACATTGCGTTTAATGTATGTCGGGGTCGGAATTGACTCGCTCCAGCATGTCCAGCGAGCAATACGAGATTCAATTTTTGAAGAGAAATTCTATCTTTCGGAATAGTCGAGCGGCAACGCTCTTCATGCTCAATCAATCGTTCAAAATGGTACGAATTGATTCGTGAGACACAGAAAGTTCATTGCCTATCTCACTCAATTCAATTACCATTTTCTTCACTTTATCGATGTTAACATCAGTTGAAGATATTGATGGCCGACCAGAGCGAAGCAAATCTTCCAACACATCTCGGCCGCTGTTGAATGCACTGTACTGTTTTTCATGAAGTCGATTCACCGTAAGCTTTCTGTAACATTTTCGGCCATTCGGCACACAAAATTCCATTTGCAATACAAATTCTTTATTTGATTTTAATAAATTGTAAAAATCGCAAAAATACTTGTGGAAACTGACAAAATCGAGCACTATAAAGAAATTGACAAATTGCGTTCAAACTTCGCGTCAGTATAGAAAACAGTTGTGCCAACTTAGCAACAACAAAAACTTTGACAATCGGTCTAAGCAGGTTTTTTAAATAATCAATTTCCGGTACTTTTTTGACAGAATGTAGATTGTAAATATTTAGATATATCAAATTAATTCCTTTTCTCTAGTCGTGTGACGATACTTTGTTTCATGTAGCATACCTGCATAACGTTTAGATTTATGTGTTCATTCTATGAATAACACAATTTATGTGTTTACTTTATGGAATAATCAAATAATTTTGAATTCATAAAACCAGACAAAATATCAATGTCCAAATCACTATTTCATTCTTGTATCAATGTACTTTGCTCACTACAACCATATAGTCGAACCGCTTACTTACTTAATATTCATTTTATGTGTGTTTACATACTCACGTGATTCCATTGTTTCATAATATCGAAAACTGCTGAAGGCTGTCAGATATAAAGTATCTGATACCGCATCGAAAAGTATCAGTATCAATCTGAGATGGAAGAAAGTATCAACTGCCCATCCTTAATGCAAACAAATAAGGCGAATACAATAAAATGATAGTTGTGATTATGTACATACGACATTTACAAATTAAGGCAACTATATGCTCTGATAGCCAAAACGTCCTGTGATACCTAAAAGATCAAAGGGTCGCATCTAAACTAGTTGACGAATTGTAAAGGAGCACTATGATAGGTTAGTACAACAGAGCAACACTACTCTGGCACCCAGCCGTCCAAAGAGGCAGCAGTTGTTAGGTCGATGGGGCCGAAACATATTCTGCCAATCTTTTCCAAGACTGAAATACTACCAACGACTTGAATAACTAACTGAGCAGGTGTTCCAGGCTTGAGACAGTTAAAAGAGCTCATAAAAGATCCTCAATCAAAGAAAAGAAAAAATCTACACGACATGAGACTGTCGAAGACCACTCAATGCCGTGTTTGCTTGGAAAATGTTCAAAGCGACCAGATTGGATAGATTAGGTACTGAAACTATAGTTAGTGCCGACATAATCCAGGAAGCCTCGCAAACATCGATAAAAAGTTTTGCAAGATTAACAATACCAAACATAACACGGCAAACACTATAGGGCAAAAGACCGGACTGCTGCCCATAAGGGAGCCGTGTATGAAGATGTTGAATTCAAAGTTCTTCATCTCATAAGGTGTACATACCCTTATTTTAATGAAGAACCGTCTGGCATGCATTACGTATACCGATTAACAGATGGAAACAGTATTAACCATCTGCATGTAAGTAAAAATATTTCTCAACATTTACCAAATAAAAATTTTGCCATTGTTCATGCAACACTATGTTTCAAGTTCAACCACGATCAGTAAGAATTGAAGAATTTAAGTCCTGTATACTATTGAAGAACATCCAGAAAAGAGAATAACGGTTACAACCATTTCACACACAGAGAAGTCAACTTCTTTTACATATGGAATTTATTGCCAGAGCTTTATTTTGCCAATGTGGTACTAGGAGGGCTACGGTGCATATTTTAAATACAAGAAATACACGAGGCGTATGATGCAAATTGGTTTATTCATGTTCAAAGTAATTTACACCTACGACAATGCACTTTTGTAACCGAAGCATTCATAATTTTGAAGCCAGGCTGCTATGTGAATGTTCTCAAAACGTGATGAATTGCGTCATAGATTTTCCTTTCCGTCGACCATGTAAATGTTTCTTTACGTCAAAGAACAACTAGATATCATACATGGTCAAAGTAGGCGGATGTGGAATGACTTTCACCTTATGTTAACGTAAAAAGTCAAGTGTTTATAATACTGTGTGTGACGATGTATTGTCATGATGTATTGTCCCTCGAATCCTGACTGATTCCAGCACAGCAGGAAAACATTTAGTGGTGTAGCAATCAGTCGCCATGGTAAGATAATTTTCGAGCTAAGTTGCTTTCATTAATTCTGTGCTATGAATGAAACCTGCGTGCATAACTTTTTCACAGATCATTGCTTTTTTGCAATGTATGGGGTTAGGTCATCTTCGTGAACCCGCACACGGTTCTCCTAGCGGGTAGAAACATCGAAAGATGGAATGTGTCATCACTGATACAATTTCAGGCAGAATAAGATGACCACAATTATTCAACATTTCTTTCGAATTCTTACTGAATCTGCTTTTTGAAAATCGTTCAACCACTAAAAATTTTTTTTCATATGGAGATGCTCATGTAAAATTGCATTGACTGTTGCGGATACATCAAGCGTTGCCTCGATCACTCAATAGGTGCATCTTCGATCTTCTTCGATCATACAGTCCCTGACGAAGAGGCTCTAAACAGCACGTGGCTCATCACCAAGCGATATCCGTATTCTTTTAAATACACTATACTACCGAAACATAGTTGCCCGTGATGGACTTTCATTTCAAAATGCGCGGTGCAACTACTCAAGACTTTGTTTTTCAGTTAAACCAACTTTTTAATCGTAGTAGATCATCCAGGGTACAAGTTCTCTGGATAACTCCATGTTACTTTAAGAAATAATATTTTCAGCTTTGGTGCTGACTCAGTTGGAGTCAGACATTTAATAATGAAGGATGAGTGTTTTAATAATGTACTGTTACCAGCTCCCATTCCTGTTGTTTTGTGGCATCTCAAAATATACAACGTAGCCCTCGTATTCAGCCAAAAAAAAATCCCTTCCTAGATGAAAACAAAACTTGTAAACAGCATCTTAGTGAAAATTATAAGAATCGTTAATCATACTACTAAGTTTGCTTGTTACATAAATAGCTTAGAATTAAATCACCTGTAATTCTATAGAATACTTCTGGAAATCGATCTTCATCTGCTTCAATTCAGGCTCGAGGGCTCTAATTTGATTCTCTAAGGTCACCTGCTTGGCTTGGAGCGTTCTTACTTTATTCTCCGACTCTTCCAGTTCTTGCTCTAACTTGTTCAAGTCACGGGGGTTAACGGTGGACACTGCGACAGACTGACCCATTCTTCCCCTTAATACCGTTCGTCCTCCACCACTCATTGTACCTTTTCGAATATTAGTTGATTATAATAATATTTATTTCAAATATATTTCTTCAGTATTAAATTGATAGATGATTCTCGTGTCTAAACACCACGTGACCAAGCCACTCTTAAATAAAAATAAAATAAAGTGCGTGAACTTAACATGATGTTTGGCAACAGAAACAGAATAATTTTGTTATACATATCATACATCACGTTCAAAACCCATTGAGGAAGTATCCTTGTTTGGTTCATATGTATTATTATTATTATTATTATTAGAAATAATTTAAGGCTGAGGATATAGTCCTATGAAGCCTAATAACAGAAGATAATTCATAAATTTGTATACACAGCTTATACAAAAAATTAGTAAAATTAGTCTCGTAATAAACTGCACTAGAGCATTGACACACTACTACGCGAAAAGAAGCGAGTCCATTTTGTTTTTGAATTCATTTACCGATTCCGAGCGGACCACATCACCTGGAAACCCATTCCAATCATTGAACACTCTATTGACCAACATGTGCTGTCTTTGCCTTGTCGAAAACTTTTCTTTTCTCAGTTTGAGACAATGGCCACGCAAGCGAGTATCATCGTTTAATGCAAACAAACTCTTAAGGTTGGCGTAGTTGTGTTTAACCATTCTGTAAGTTAAAATCAAATCTCCGCGACGTCGACGTTGCTCGAAAGTCGTTAGACCAGCTGCAGTTAACCTGGCAGCGTATGATGGACGTACGGCACCCAAAGTCATACGCGTTGCACGGCGCTGAACACCTTCCAGCACGTTCTTATCCCGAACGAGAACCGGATACCACACCGTACCCGATTACTCCAAAATGGGACGCACATAAGTTTTGTAGAGTGACATTGAGCTGGTGAAGGATAGGTGTTCGAGTGATTTGCGAATGAGGTGAATCAAAGAGTTAGCGCGTTTACAAACACTAAGGGTATGTTCCGACCATGTGAGGTCTGAAGTAATGGTTACACCTAGGTCGATGTGTGAATACCCCGAGCGAAGGGGTTGATTGTCAATCGAGTACTGATACAACGGATTGTTCGGTCCTATACGCAGCACTACACATTTGTCCACGTTCAATGGTAGGAGCCAATCTTTGCACCATCGATTTATTACATCCAAGTCGTCTTGCAGAAGCTGCCTACCGATTAGCGGGTTTGCATACAATTTGGTGTCATCAGCGAAGAACGATTTGCGAGACCTAATCCGATGAGACAAGTCACTCGCGAAAATAATAAATAGCAGTGGCCCCAGGGCGGATCCTTGCGGCACCCCACTCTTAACCGCCCTTTCCGAAGAGTAAGCACCACCAACTTTAACTACGAATGTTCGCCGCGACATATAATTAGCAGTCCAAAGAAACAACTTCCCCCGAATACCTACGATATTTAATTTATACACTAATCTCTTAGCTGTGACTCTGTCGAAAGCCTTTGAGAAATCGAGATATATTACATCGGTAGGTGTTCTATGGTCGTAGGCGTTTGTCCAGTCGTTAAGGCAAGATAACAGATTGGTAGTAGTCGATTTTCCCCTAACAAAGCCATGTTGCTCTGGTGGTATGATTGAGTTTTTTGTAATAAACTGTATTATCGCTTCAACTATTATTGATTCCATAACTTTCGATGCAGCAGACAAAAGACTTATTGGTCTATAATTATACGAGTCGAGTTTATCACCTTTTTTGTAGATGGGAGTGACACTTTACTTTTTGCAACCTACAGGAACGCTGGGGCTCTCGAAGGACGTTTTCATAATACTAGCCAACGGATGTGAAAGTACATCGGCAAATTTCTTCAAGAAGAACGAACTGAGGCGGTCAAGTCCTGGGGACGAATGATTTTTGAGCTTGAGAAGGTGATTTTTCACTATACCTGGATTGAACTCTACATGTGTTATGCTATTGTCCAGTGGTGTCGTAGCAGAACCCGGCATCTGCTCGAGCTCTGGCTCAGATGTGAAGCAGCTAGAAAATGCATCCGCCAGAATCTCCGCCGATTCAGTGTCAGATTCACATATACTCCCATCATTTTTCCGTAGCAGGGGAGCACTTACCTTCGACTGCAAATTGGTACGAATAAATTTGAAAAGTTTTCTGTTGTTATCGGATGCAGCAATCGATTCCTCGTACTGGCGGCGTGCAGAGCGCAGAGCAAGAGATACTTGGTTGGAAAAATTTCTATGATTCAAAAAGTCTTCAGGGTTATTAGTGCGTTTATATTTCTTCCACAGGGATTTTTGTGTTCTATCAGCGACAAAAGCTCTGAGTTAATCCATGGTTTGAGAGGATTCGCGCGAGAAGTCTTTTTCTGGGAATGTTTGTCTATTAGCAACATCAATGTGGAGTGAAATTTCTTCCACGTAATATCAGCATCATCTGTAGGACTGAAAAGTGACCGCCAATCAGTATTTTGGAGATCGTGGGACAAGGTTTCAAAATTGACTACATTATAAATAATATGATTGAATCTTTCAGGTTTGATATCATTGAGCTGAAGGGTGAAAGTGAGAACTTCGTAATCGGAGATACCAATTGGGGAGTGATGTTCTGGCTGTGTAATGAGATGTTCTTCGTTGGTGAATATCAGGCCCAATGTTGAAGGCTCATTATTTTTTCTGAATCTAGTTGATCTATCCACAAACTGGAAAAGGTTTGAGTCGGAAATAAATCTTACAAAGTCACTCGCAGAGTTTGACGTTTCAGGAATATGACTCACAGGCCAGACGATATCGCGATAGTTGAAATCGCCAACAATAATTAGGTTATTCAGTGATGAAATTCGATCCAAGTAATCGATAAGGAGGATGTTTGATTCTCGAGTGACATCGCCAGGTCGATAAACGCACACCAAGTTAATTTCAGTATTATTCCTAGATAATCGAACATGTAAAGTTTCGACACCTGGAATTTCGACTGCAACTGGGTAGACTGCAAAGTTACGAGTTATTTCATCACGCAAGTAAATGCATACACCTCCGCCTGTACGATTCTCCCTATCCCGCCTATGCATGTTGTATCCGTTAAGTGGAGCTAAATTGTCGGAATCTATTTTATTCAACCATGTTTCAGCTATGAATATTATGTGTGGTTTTAGATCATTTATTCTACAAACTAATTCATTATATTTAGATTTAATTGCGCTAATGTTAGTGTAGGAACAATTTCCTAGACAATTTTTTTATCTCATAAGATATATATAAAAAACATAATGACATAAACCATAACGAGACCTAATGTCACTGATAAAACCAGTACATGTATTGACAACATTTATGCTAAAATTTCATCATTAGAATTTAAAACTAGTTAACTAATATGTGCAAATACTGATCACTATCCACTATTTTTATCTCTCAAGAAAATTGAGGGGTTTTAATAAGAATGAAAACATTACTATTACAGATTATAAAAATTTACATGAAACTGCAACTAAAATAAACTGGAATGAATTGTTGACTATGATATTCAAAATACAATATTGCAATAAAAGTTCCACAATTTCAAAGAAAACAAACAGAAATCTACCTATAACGCAAATGTACGATAGAAATGAACGATTAGTATTGATAAAAATGATATAGCAAATATAATGAATGATTACTTCTGCAATGTTGGTTCAGATCTGAGTAAGAAAATAATACAACCTACTGACAAAGTACTACAATTACCTGATATGAACCCACATTCTATTTTCTTAAGACCCACTGATCATGTTGAAATTGCAAATATTATCAACAAATTGAAGCTTAACCCTTCGAACCTGAATTTATATAAAGCATTTATACAAATATTTTTGGGGTTTTTCTATGAGTTAGACATAGTAAAGGGTTTTTATGTAAATGTGCGATTTAACGTTTTTAGATTTATGGAAATTTTGATGTCCACTTGAGTGGACATTAGGTTTAGAGCGTTGCATTAATACGTATTTCATAAATGATTTGAACTGCTATTTTGAAATAAATAAATAAAATAATTACATTATCAAAATGGGTTATTCATTATTTTATATCTTGTTTTTGATGAAATTTTTGAAAGCAATTCCGGGCCAAGCATTGAGCCCTGCGGCACGCCACTGGTTATCTCTCCCACCTCAGAAAATGTACTTCTAATCCTTACAACGAATCTTCTGTTGGTTATATAATCCCCAATCCACAAGAGAAGTTTACCTCTGACGCCACAATGGTCAATTTTATAAAGAAGTCTGCGTGGTGGTGTGCGATCGAAAGCTCTGGCAAAGTCTAGATAAATCACGTCGTTAGGTGCTTTCGAGTCGAGAGTCTTTGACCAATCATTAATACATGAAATTAGATTGATTAAGGTGGATTTCCCCTTGACGAACCCGTGCTGTTCTTCGGGTATTACTCGGTGATGATTGAGAAGAGTTATTTCGTCCGCAATGATAGATTCCATTATCTTCGATGGTATAGACAAGAGACTTATTGGACGGTAATTGAGGGGATTCAAAAGTCGGTAAACAGGAATTTTCGAAGAGGTCATTATCTCAGACAGCGGGTAATACAAGACATCAACATTCTTTTAAGGAGAATTGTTGTTATTCCATCCAGGCCAGGAGATGAAGAGTTCTTAAGTCTGGAGATATATTTTTCAACCATCTTAGGCGTGAATGAAATTTGTGATATACTTTCTTCTACTCTTGGCGAAAGCAATTGAGGGAGATCGCCATCTCTGGGCTCAACAGTAAAAGCCTCAGCAAAAGACTCAGCGAGTGCTTCTGCTGATTCATCGTCTGCTGAACATAAGAGTTCCGTCAGAGCGACGTAATAAGGGAGTTGACACTTTCGTTCCGAGACTAGTTCGAATGTGTTTATATAGAAACTTCTGCCAATCAGAATTGACAATGGAATTTTCGTATTCATGTCTGTCTAAGCGAATAGAAGCCACCACGAAATTTGAAAACGCTTCATACGCTGCAAAATCGTCAATATTCCTTGATACTCCATACATTCACCATAGATTTCTCTTATGTCAAAGCATCTTAATGTGTTCGTCGCTCAGCCAGGGCTTCAAATTCAATTTCTAACCTCGAGTTTTTAGCAACACTGGAATTTATAGTGAAAAAGAAGTTGAGCCACATTTCGTTTGGATCATCTGCAGATACCAGGACATTTTGCCAATCTGTTTGAGTAAGCTTTTTACTCACTGCATCGAAGTTCTTCACTGAGGGAATTTGAGGAAATATCGCAGGTTATGTATTTTTTCATTATCTCCTTAGTCCTTTTTATGACCTTGCTTGCTAAGTAACATCTTTTCTTAGATTTGTTTAGTCATGTAAGTATATGATTGTTGAAATATTTTTCTGCTGGTTTTATTTTTCCATTGTTACAGATTCCTGTCCCAAACACCTTCCTTTTACCCTTGTCTTTGTTTGGAAATCATGGAATGCAAGAGAGAATGAAGAGACTAAGCAGAAAAATTTTTGGTACTCTTTTTGTACACACGACACTAACACAACATAAACAGATAAGCTATTGCTAGTGCAATAGCGACAGGGAAACGTGTTTTTTTCCTCAGGTTTTTTCACTCATTTATTGAATCATATAGAAGATAGTATGGTTCCCTGTTATATTTCCTGAGCTCACACTTGTTTTTCTTCTGACACACACCAAATTTTTGTAAATCATTTCTTTTCAAAAGAATATATATATATATATATATATATATATATATATATATATATATATATATATATATATATATATATATATATATATATATATATATATATATATATATTCTTTTCTTTCTGTTCTTTTGAAAAGAGAGAGATGCCTATAGATGGATATAGGGCATACTTCATTGCGGTCCGAACTAAAGCAATACTATACTCATAATTCCAAATATTTCTTGGGCCTATATGAAATATAAATGCAGAATTTCTTTGAAGTTAAAACTATTATCCTTACCTGTCGTTTCTATGAGATCCCCTTTTAAAGTAACAACGCGGTATCTCCTGGCTCCATAAGCGATTCTGGATGCTTGATCTAGATCTTTAGCTACCAGTGTGTCTCTCAGGGCGTAATAAAAAGCAGTTCTAACACGATCGTCCTGCACTTGGATCAGGTCATACAGACGAGGAATGTTTTCAGGTCTACAAAGTCATTTGAGTTGATTAATTCCGTGAAAATTAAAGATAATTATCAATTAAAAATTCAAAAAGGTATAGTCTTACGTGTTAATCGTAGACGTGGCGTCGCGTCTCAGATACTCCTGCTTCTCGAGGGCTATGAAAGTGGCTCTGCCAATGTCATGTCTCTTCAAAAATTCCATGCACCACTGTGCCGTATCGACCGTGTCAACGACAAGATTATCCAAGGGACCGCACGCCGTGGAGATGGCAACGTCGTACTTTTGATCAATGGCCCCCAAATCACCCTGAAATTGATACGTAGTATAGCTAAGGAAGTTCTATGGAGGAGGGATGTCATTGTGACGAGACGTCACGACGCGAAAATGCCCGAAGAGTCTGCATGGAATTGAATAGTCATTTGTGAAGGAATTAGTCTATTGGAAAGCGTCAACCGTTCGCGATAAATGTGCTATGTGCTTTAGGACAATTTTTCAACATACACCAAAAAAGAACAGCAACATGTAAGGATATGCTAAGCATTATTTCGTCTTTGAAAAATAAATCCTCTGGTCCGAGCCACCGAAGAACTGCGACAAAAAATGAATTAACCAATGGATGAGTTCTAAAATTATCGATATACTTCTGTTTTGAATGTAATAATTAAATTGCATATATCCTTCAGTTATGTGTAACTTCAATTCAATGAAACATGGTTGAATGAATCACAAGTGCACTCAGTGAACATAAAAGATTATAAATCAAATATTTGTAGAGAAACAAAGGGGGGTGGTGTTGCAATTTATGTCAAGCAACACATTCCTTTTAATGTTGTTGGTGCAGAGACTTTTGAAAACAATGCATATATACACATAAAAATCTCTGCATATAAAGTGAATATAATAGCTGAGTACAAACAACCAAAAGCATCTGAAAAGAACTTTTTGGAAAAAATGGATAAAGTTCTGAATGTGAAAAATGCAATTTGTCTGGGTGACTTCAATATCTGCCTTCTAGGCAAAAAACCAATCTATAAGGAATACATATCAATTCTACAGAGTAAAGGCTATGAGACAAAAAATTCTACTAAAATTATTATACAAGAGTAGATAAAAGAACAGGTAAAAGGTCAACCCTAGATCACATTCATGTGAATCACAAATGTAGCTGTAACATTGTATTAATAGACCATTGCAAATTTATCAATTTAAACTAGTTAACAGCAAGAAGGTCTGTGAACAGGTAACCCAAAAATAATGAAAAAGAATCTGAATGAAATGGACTTCAAGACACTAACTGATATTATAAGAGGTGAAATAAAGAATGCAACGACCCACAAAATAAGGAGAACGTCAGGTAATATAAAAGAAGGTTGGTTCACAAGGGACATTAAACACAAAATAACACAAAGAGATAGAGCTTATATTAAAAAATGTAGGTTCCCAGAGATACACCAATATGAGGAGAACTTCAAAAACTTGAATAAACAATTAAAAAATATGATAAAAAGAAACAAAAAAGCACATATTGACGCAAAATTTTCCTTGGCAGGTTAGAATGAAAAAAAAAGTGGAATGTCATCAGAGATGTGACGTTCTTGGACAACAAGAACGAGCAAACCAATACCATTCTAGTTGATGATGTTAAACTAGTGGACTCAGGAGAAGTTGCTAATGCAATGAATAATCATTTTATTGACATAGTGAAAAAATAATACCCCCTCAAACAGTTGATAAGAAAAGAGAATACAACTGAAATCAAAAAGATGATTGATACATTAAAAACTAATGCTCCACCAGGGTGGGATGGCATCAAGTCAATTCTAATCAAAAAGATGAGAGATGTCCTGGCACCTGTTCTTGCTCACATTATAAATAGGGAAATGCAGTTGGGAAATTTTCCTGCGGAACTGAAAATAGGAAAAGTATCTCCTATATACAAGAAAGAAAATAAACAGGATATGAATAACTATCGCCCAATAACAGTTCCAACTGCCATCTCGAAAATATATGAAATGGTTCTGAAGACTCGACTCTTGGATTTTTTGAAGACATCTGGTTTCAAAACAATAACACAGCATGGTTTTGTCAACAAGAAGAGCACACAAACAGCAATAATGAAAGCCTTAGACCTAATATACCATAATCTATATAAAAAGAAAACAGTAATGGCGACATTTCTTGACTTTTGCAAATGTTTTGATGTGGTCGATCACAACATATTACTCAGAAAGTTGCGAAAGTTAGGAATAAGTGGATTGACACTGGACATGTTCAGGAGTTACTTAACGAAGAGACAGCAATATACAGTGATTCGTGGTGTGGCTAGTGGCAGGGGTGAAGTGATATCGGCCGTTCCACAAGGGTCAATACTAGGACCCCTGTTTTTGTGATATATATAGATGATCTCAATAACTGTGATTCAAGAGGTACACTAATTTTATACGCAGATGATGCGGTGCTTTTTTATGTAGGTGACAGTAAACAGGAGGTAGCTGTGCAGGCTCAGAGTGATCTGGACCAAATTTTAGAATGCACTGAAAAAATAGAATTACACTGAATGCAGAAAAGTGCAACTTTATATTCTTCAATAATCCAGATTATAACCTCTGTCAACTAATTCTATCCGGAACACACTTGAGATAAGTGAACTGCATCAAATATTTGGGTCTTGTTTTGGACACCAAGATAAATTTTCATAATCATAATACACTTATTAGGAAGCTCAGTGCTTTAACATATCATTTCTATCGGAACTCAATTTACCTTAGTCTGAAAACGAGATATAAAATATACTACTTATATATTCATTCTCATCTGGTGTATATCTGCTTTCTGGGGCCAGTCATGTAAAACGAATTTGGATAGGTTGCAGACTACTCAGAATCGAGCAATTAAAGTTCTTTTTCAAAAATCTCCCTTACACAGCACTGCTTTATTATATAACGAATTAGAAATTTTGATGGTACGTGAAATTGTAAAACTAGATAGTGTTAAAATTATTTATAAGATAGAACACAATTTGATTGATAACACAGTGGCTAGCCATCTTCATAACTATAATATTCATCATCATTCAACTAGGTCTAGTCAACATATTCATATATTACCAGCCACTAACATTGGGAAAAGAAAAATAACCTATCAAGCTGCATCACTTTATAATGAACTTCCAAACCTATAACTGATTGTGATAGTATAAAGATATTCTCTATTGATACGAAAAAGTATTTCTTAGAAAATAGAATAAGGATGATTCATAATTGAGTTTATATATAGAATTTAGTTTTTCTTTTCTTATTTTAGTTTGAAACAATGTCTCCTTTGATATTATGTAAATTGTAATGCATAATGTAATAATCAAAAAAAAATTCTAATTCGTTATATAATAAAGCAGTGCTGTGTAAGGGAGATTTTTGAGAAAGAACTTTAATTGCTCGATTCTGAGTAGTCTGCAACCTATCCAAATTCGTTTTACATGACTGGCCCCAGAAAACAGACAGATACACCAGATGAGAATTATATTTTATATCTCGTTTTCAGACTAAGGTAAATTGAGTTCCGATAGAAATGATATGTTAATGCACTGAGCTTCCTAATAAGTGTATTATGATTATGAAAATTTATCTTAGTGTCCAAAACAAGAACCGAATATTTAATGCAGTTCACTTCTCTCAAGTGTGTTCCGGATAGAATTAGCTGACAGAGGTTATAATCTGGATTATTGAAGAATATAAAGTTGTACTTTTCTGCATTTAGTTTCATTCTAAAAATTTGGTCCAGATCACTCTGAGCCTGCACAGCTACCTCCTGTTTACTGTCACCTACATAAAAAAGCACCGCATCTTCTGCGTATAAAATTAGTGTACCTCTTAAATCACAGTAATTGAGATCATCATATATATCACAAAAAGCAGGAGTTCTAGTATTGACCCCTGTGGAACGCCCGATATCACTTCACCCCTGTCACTAGCCACACCACGAATCACTGTATATTGCTGTCTCTTCGTTAAGTAACTCCTGAACATGTCCAGTGCCAATCCACTCATTCCTAACTTTCGCAACTTCCTGAGTAATATGTTGTGATCGACCACATCAAAAGCTTTGCAAAAGTCAAGAAATGTCACCATTACTGTTTTTTCTTATATAGATTATGGTATATTAGGTCTAAGGCTTTCATTATTGCTGTTTGTGTGCTCTTCTTGTTGACAAAACCATGCTGTGTTATTGTTTTGAAACCAAATGTCTTTAAGAAATCCAAGAGTCGAGTCTTCAGAACCATTTCATATATTTTCGAGGAGGCAGTTAGAACTGTTATTGGGCGGTAGTTATTCATATCCTGTTTATTTCCTTTCTTGTATATAGGAGATACTTTCCTATTTTCAGTTCCTCAGGAAAATTTCCCAACTGCATTTCCATATTTATAATGTGAGCAATAGGCGCAAGGACATCTTTCATCTTTTGATTAGAATTGACTTAATACCATCCCACCCTGGTGCAACATTAGTTTTTAATGTATCAATTATCTTTTTGATTTCAGCTGTATTCTCTGTTTCTTATCAACTGTTTGAGGGGGTATTATTTCTTTCACTATGTCAATAAAATGATTATTCATTGCATAAGCAACTTCTCCCAAGTCCACTAGTTCAACATCATCAACTAGAATGGTATTAGCTTGCTCTTGTTGTCCAAGAACGTCACATCTCTGATGACATTTCACTTTTTTTTTCATTTACACCTGCCAAGGAAAATTTTGCGTCAATATGTACTTTTTTATTTCTTTTTATCATATTTTTTAGTTGTTTATTCAAGTTTTTGAAGTCCTCCTCATATTGGTGTATCTCTGGGAACCTATATTTTTTAACATAGCCTCTATCCCTTTGTGTTAAATGTCCCTTGTGAACCAACCTTCTTTTATATTACCTGTCGTTCTCCTTGTTTTGTGGGTCGTTGCATTCTTTATTTCACATCTTATAATATCAGTTAGTGTCTTGAAGTCCATTTCATCCAGATTCTTTTTCATAATTTTTTGGGTCACCTGTTCACAGACCTTCTCGTAGTTAACTAGTTTAGATTGATAAATTTGCTGTTTTTTTCAGTCTTAGGCATCGATACATGATTTCAAGCAGTCGATGATCACTAATGCAATGGTCTATTAATCCAATGTTACAGCTACATTTGTAATTCTGATTGAACTGATTGTGATAATATAAAGATATTCTCTATCAATACGAATAAGTATCTCTTAGAAAATAAAATAAGGATAATTCATAATTGAGTTTATATATAGAATTTAGGTTTTCTTTTCTTATTTTAGTTTGAAACAATGTCTCCTTTGATATTATGTAAATTGTAATGCCGTTGTAGCTCCTCTGAGGGCTTTTTGGCTAATAAATAAATTTAGAAAAAAAAATATTCTAAGAACTTGAATAAAATTCATGACTTTTACTAAATTTTGTTGAAAATGTTAGGTTATTTTTGTACTCGCGGCCTTTTGGACCGAAGCCCTCTCGTATCAAGGACCGTGGCATTTTGCCAGCTCTGCCACCTTATAGTTATATCACTGAATCCATTCGAAAAATATAATTACTTTGGCGACACCGGACAAACGTCCATTGCAAATGCTATGTATAGTCGAGGACACGCAAAATCCATAAAAACTATATCGAAATTCGTATTTCCTCAATTGATTTTTATATAAATTTTGACATTTATGCTCAAACAGATGGTGATCATTAACGAAGAAGAATGTTAGAAAACCTTCAATGTGATAATTTCAAAATGTAATTTTGCTTTAACCGAAATCGAACCATTCTTAACGCCAAATAAAATTGAACAAATTCTGTAATGGCGCAATTCGAATGAGAAAAAGTTTTATAGATATTAGATCTCAACAATTTGAGTGTGGGCTGATTGACAGCCTTGCCACTGCTACCCAGTGGTCTATTGTGGCGCACTCTATCTTAAATTACACCTACAGGCTCCATCCTTCTAGTAAAGATAAGTTTTGTGGAAGAGAGCTTAACAAGCGTATACTCCAGTTTGTTAGATCCAAGTTCCTGAAGCCTGATGGGGACATAATCAGATAGTAACTTATTTGGGTGATATTTGAGGCGACAGTTCCCCGTTAATATGGTAACTAGAACTCTGAGGTTAACCACATCGGTGGCTACACGGTTAGTGCGCAAGCATATTGACACTGCTTAGGCGAGGTGCCTTTACAAGTGATACTTGTAAAGGCCTATAGGGGGCATAAACTTCTGAAGACCAGATAACTTGTAATCCTTGTGGTCGCAGTTATCATTACACAGTATAGGAGAGTGGTTTGGAACCCACTATATGCTGTAGGTCCATCTGTGTAACTGGGCGAATTTCCCGAGCACATTGTAACAGACGAAACAAACAACAACGAACTCAGAGGTTAGGTTAGAAAACAATCCTGGAGAGTTTAAGCCAAGCCTTGGCTCTCACAGTGGAGGGTCCAATGATGGCAAGGCGAGAGTGTCTGAGACTTGTGAGGCTCAGCTAATGATCCCGTACCTTCATGTCCAACCACATTGAATGATTGGTTATTTTCCATCCTTCTGGTCTCCAGGGAAATTTCGAATCTAAGCTCCGGTCCAGTGTATCCCAAGGCAATTCCTCAGGCGGCCAATGAGTCCGCCTTCTCATTGCCCTCAATGCCTGAGTGGCCGAGAACCCAGATCAGACGGAGCCTATTTCTTTCTTCCAGTCTGGCAAGGATTGAACGACATTCTTGCATCATAAATAATGTGCAGTTGTAATATGCCAATGCCTTAACTGCAGCTTGGCTAACCGTAATGATTTTCATTAATCTACTTGTCAATCCTAACAGAAGGTTAGCACAGTGGCCAACGGCGAATAGTTCTGCTTGATAAACTGTAGCAAGCTCTTCAAGACAGATAGACTGTTCCTTGGCAGCACAAGTTGCTTTGAGCAAGTCCTTGTTTCTTTCCACATGTACATCTTTTTCTTCATGCTCGTAAGGAATGTCAAGCCATGAGTATTATTATAGAGTTTTCAAGGTGCGAATTCCACGTAAGATTATATATAATACAAGGTAACCGCAGAAGTTATACCCTGTATTTTGGTAACGAAGCGTTCGCGGACAAAAGTTCATGGGAACTTCTCGTTATAAAATGGCTTGAGGAATCACCTCATTAAATCTTTCACTCTAATTCATTTACACCCTGTAAATAGATAAGTAGAAAACATTTTTGTGTGGTGGGTGTGCAATTTGAAAAAAATGAAAAGGTACAAGCCTAATTCTAATTCAATCATTTTTGAAATTTTAACAAGGTTAAGCTGAATGAATAATTCATCTCTATGATACAAGAAATTAAATTTGAATATTAGTGACTCACCAGTCTTCCGAAGAATCCAGGACAATTCCCTTGGTGTTTTTGTTGTGTTATAGCCTCTAATACCTTATTTCTGGACTTTGACGCTTGCATAGACGACCTTGATTCTTCCAAGGAAGCCCTCTTTTGGTTCATATCCATTCTGATTTGCGCCAATTCTTCTTTTACTCGTTTCAGATCAGCATTCGCCGATTTGAGTGACTCCTCAGTTCGAGGTATCTTCACCTTAAAACTACTAACTTGCTCTTGACGTTCCTTTAGGAGAGACTCGGCATTTTCGAACGTCGCTTTCAACGATTCGTACTTGTTCTTCTCATTCTCTTCATTGCTGAGGCACAGTTTCAATTCCGATTCGGCCAAAGTGAACTGCAACATTCAGAAAATTTTATATTACATTTGTATTATTGGCTAACTTTTAGATGGGTTATACTCAAATATACCAGATGGGCTAAAAAGTTCGTAGGCTAATATAAGTAAAAAAAGGTAAATTCAATATAGTCACAGATACAGCGATTGTAGCGATCAATAATTTTTTCGATGCCATTTTCATTAGTCTTGATTTTTTTTTCCAGCGAGCATTTGAAGTCTGAAAACAGAAAAAAGCCGCTGGGAGCAAAATCTAAGGTAGACGGGGAAGACATTCGAAGCCTAATTCGTACAATTTCGCCATTGTTTTGATTGATTTGTGAAGAGGTGCATTGTCTTGATGAAACAGCACTTTTTTTTTCAAATCAGACCGTTCTTCGTGATTTGGTCCAATTGATCCAATAACTCAATGTAGCAGTTGCTGTGTGTATCATCTGCCCCTTTTTAAGGTCATCGATGAATATAATACCCTCCGCATCCCAGATAACAGATGCCATAACCTTGCCAGCTGACTGCAGCGTTATTGCACGCTCTGGGTGCAGTTCAGTCCACTCGACTGACTGTTTATTGCTTTCTGGAGTGTAGTAATCAATCCATGTTTCATCCATTGTGATGTATCGACGAAAAAATCGTCTTTATTGCTGTTAATTATCTTCAAACAGCGCTCAGAATCATCGGCTCGTTGTTGTTTTTGATCAAGAGCCAATAAGCGCGGCACCCATTTCGCACACAGCTTTCACATGTCCAAACATTCTTTTAAAATAAAACCAACACGTTCCTCGGATGTTTTCAGGGTCTCGATCAATTTCATTTTTCGATTATTCAAAACGATTTTGTGTACTTTTTGAATGTTTTCATCGATGAGAGCCCTTTTGAGAACGCCCACTGCGTCCATCGCAGTGGACATACATTCTTGGATGCTCATATCACCTTGTTTGAACTTTGCAAACCACTTTTCCACCGCGATTTCCCTGGCGTATGTTTATCAAGCCATGCTTTGGCTTCAACTGTGAAAGCAAAGTTTAATCAATACACAGAATTCTCTTTTATTCATTTTTCCAACAATAACAAAAGTATATTCACTTGCTATATCTCGCGATTCTGCGATAATATAATCCTATACAGGGTATCCCAAGTTGAGTGGCCTATTAGACGTTTATGGAGAAGTAAAAATGTTATAGATCTGAAATTTTGGCAGTTGATTCAGCTGGTCCGAAACTCAATTTCTAAAATATTTTCACCTCAATGGCAATGGTTATACCGAAAGTGCATACCATCTTTGTTATTTGATATAGAACACTCTGTATATTGATGTTTGGTTCGATAACACTTGTTATTCCAATTACAAAAACACCTAACACATAAGTCTAGCTTGTTTCGTTCATGAAATATCCTAATTTTACCTGAAGATTATCTTTTGAAAAAATTGATATATCTCGAGAACGGCTTGAGCTACCAAAATAATGAAAGTACTAGCGTGTGATGGTCATAATCTTACATTTGAACACGTTCAAGGGCAGCCTATTTTCTGTACACCACTCATGAACCCGAGTCAATTCATGCTGAGGATTAAGACAGTTTTCGGCTGCACCTATTTCAGAAAACAATTTGGAGTCGTCTGCGAAGGCGGCTCCCTCAACTTGAATGGTTTCTAGTAAATCATTTATAAAGATTGTAAATAGAAAAGGACCCAAAACGGATCCTTGGGGAATCACAGAACGGGCTTCCAATCCATTAGATTTGAATCCATTATATAACACATAGTTTTCTGCCAGTCAAATATGAATGAAAAAACCTCAATAGTAACGGAGAAAAGCCAATACGATAAATTTTCCTAAGCTGAATCAGATGGTTCAGGTGATCGAATGCCTCGGAAAAGTCGATGAGTAGCACATCTACTTGACCGCCACGATTCAAAACCTCAGTGACATACTCTGATGAACAAACGAGATTTGTGACTGTTGACCGCCCCTCCTTAAACCCATGTTGTCGATCTGAGATGACATGTTCAAGCTGAAAAGATAGTGACTCATGGATGAGTGTTTCAAATATTTCAGAAATCTAATTAATAAGAGCAACTGGACGATAGTTCGATACGTTAGATTCATCTTCACTCTTGAAAATAGGACAGATTTTCGCAGTCTTCCATTGAGATGGAAACTGCTCTTTTCGAGTATTCATATTGAAGATTTTACTCAGGGGAGTGGCAAGCAAATGAATAATTTCCTTCACCACAGAGCACGGGATGCCGTCATCGCCGAAACTTGTCTTTGCTTTCATATTTTTCGTCGCTTTGATCACATCCAGATTCGTGAATCTTGGAATGATCAGAGAGCCTGAAATACCGACAGCCCCAGCACTCAACCCCTCTGTAATGGCATTCGTGCTGAACTCTTCGTCCAATCAATCGCCGTCATATACACTACCCAAAAAATCGGCGAAAGCCTGCACGATGCTTTGTGGATTTCCCGATTCTTCTCCGTTATAAAACATTAACCTTGGTATTTCATCCGTTTTTCTATTATTGCTTATGAATGACCAAAATTTTTTAGGTTCCCTTTCAAAACTTACAAATCTTGAAAAATGCCTTCCTTGAGTGACCTATTATTACTATATATTATATTAAGGACTGATTATTGTATGTATAGATTTTTTCAGAATGAGCTCTGAAATTTGGTCATGTCCATATGATGAGTTATCGTGAAGTATTTTGACATTTTCAATAATTCGAGGTTTTTTAACCTCAAACATGTAGAATGAATTGTCAAGGTAACCAAAATGTTTAGGTGATAAGGACATAATCGATAGTGTATTTCGAGAATGAGTTCATGAATAAAACCATGCTCAAGAATAAATTGTAATTCTACGCATTTTCGAGTACTGCCGTGTTGTGGTTTAGATATAAAGCTGGAATACAGTATGGACATTGAAATTTATATATAAATCTTCGAAACCCATTTAAACTCTCTGACAATTAACAGATTACTCACAGCAGACTTGGTCTCATCAACAGTCTTCCTCAAAGCCAACAACTCTGTTTCCAGCACATCTTTCTCTTCTTGTAACGGTAAAGTCATAGTTTTGATGGTAGCCAATAATTGAGTTTTTTCGGATTCCAACTTCTCCTTCTTTCCGCGTAATTCTTCCTCTTTATGAAGACATTCTTCAATTCCCTGAAATCGAAAACATTCAACTTTTCCATTGAAAAAATTTAAGATATCCATTACCTTTTTACTTTCTTCGGGCGCTTTCTCATATTGAATCAATTTCTTCTCTTCTGCAGCCAGTAATTCCATGGTTTCTTTTCTATTTTTGTTGACCCGAACCATTTCGGCCTGAAGTTCCACATCTTTGTTACTCGCCTTGTCGAATGCATCTTTCAGCGTGGCTTTTCTCTTTGTCAGGGAATTATATTTCCTGAAATTTTTGTTTTTCACAGTTAACTTTATTCTCCCATAATTTAATCGGATTTTTACTTCATAAATAAATAAATATATTCAAAACCAACATTGCTCTATATATAAACCATTACACTAAAATATTTATTAACCTCTTGCTAAACCCACTTGATAAAATAATGGAAACGGAAAAGAAAATATCTCATCATAGGTGACATCAATTTAGACCTGCTGAATACTTCGTCGGGTTCCTCTGAATACAAAAATATTCTTCACATGAATGTTTTAAATATGAGAAACACTATGATATCAAGTCGGCCGGTTCGTGATATTTTGTTTATTTTATTTGTTTATTCATATATTGGTGACAACATAAAAAATTACATAAAATACATTACTTGCACAGGTCAGACGAATAAGAACAAATATCTAAAAACTATTTCCGAATCAATAAATTTCAAAACATTTCATGACAATTAGCACAAATTTAACAAGTCAATCCCCTCAAGTCACAATTAAAATAGTCCTGAACATTGTAGAAGGCTTTATCACATAGAAAGTTCTACAGTATTTGCTTGAATCTATTTAGTGGTAAATTTCTGACAATTCATTATAAAATTTAACTGCCATGTACTTTGGATTTTCCTGGCACTTCTTAAGTTTACTAAAAGAGGGCACAAGATCACACCTCTGTGTTATGCCATATTCATGAACATCGCCGTTGTGAAGAGACCAAAGCGATTCCCCACATATACCAGACTCTCAAGTATAAACGCAGATGGTAATGTCAGAATTGAGATTCTCCTAAATGCTGATCTGCAATCATCCCTGTAGTCCAGTCCTGCCAGCACCCTAACTGCTCTTCTCTATAGTCCAAAGATACGGTCAGCGAGGCAGTCGTGCCCCACACCAGAAGTCCATATGTCATGGTTGAGTGGAACAAAGCATGATACGCCGATAAGAGAGTCGCAAAGGACACACAGTTGAACAAGTTGCGTAACAGGTATATAGACCCTCCAAGCTTTTTCGAAATTTCGTCAGCATGAATGTCCCATATAAGTTTGGGAGTTAGATGGATTCCCAACAGTTTCTCACTAATTGGGTTCTCGTGAATATCTAAATGTCTTTGTGTGAAGATCATCATCTAAGTCTTTTCTTTGTTGAGTTTCAGTCTATTTGCACTGAACCACTCACCAACACTGGACTGCACCTCCGAAGCCATGGAAACAACAGATTTGATGTTGTTATCCCTGATAGATAGGGTGGTGTCATTAGCAAAAAGGGTGAATTTAGCTCTTGTGTCGCACAACAGTAGGTCATTCATGAAAATCAAAAAGAGAATTGGTCCCAGGACAGAACCCTGAGGTACCACGATATTAATTTCCCTTTCCACAGAAGCAAACACCACGGATTAAAATGAGATAAAAACACAAGGTTTAACTTTGATCTACACTTTATTTGAAAAAATTCGACGACGTTTCGCTGACACAGCAGCTTTATCAAGAATGAAAAATAGAATGAAAGAGTATGGTATTATAAACAAATCGTAGAACAAGTTGGATGAATAACAGGAAAATCACACCGAGCCATTGTTCAGTTAGTATGAAAGGTAATAAAACTAATTGAACAAGTTAAGTAGAATTGAGTAATTCAAATCTACCTGTTCATTCAAAAGCTTGTCCGAATGTTTGTATCTATTTATTTCTAATGCTTCTAGGAGATCTAATTTTGAACTTTTGATTTTATATGTAATATGTCAAAGTTTTTATTGAATGAATGGTTTTCTTTTATTAGGTGGTTTGAATAATTTGAATCAGATTTATTTTTGTCGAAGCTACGTTTATGTTCAGATGTTCTTATGCCAAAACTCCTATAGGTCCTACCGATATAAATTTTATCACAAGAACCGCAATTGAGTTTATAGATTCCTGATTTACTTGATTTTTCAACACGAGATTTATTATTTTTAATATGTTTACCTAAGTTATTAGAAGTTTTGAAAGCTATATTAAGATATTTTTGAAACTTTCAAAACTTTAAAAAAATAAAGTAGATCAAAGTTAAACCTTGTGTTTTTATCTCATTTGTATCATGGATCTACATCAAGTAACGGCCTCCACAATTCAAACCACGGATTAACTTCGGTTGCTGAGGTATGATCCCAAAAGTGATAAGATGTTGGTATTGAATTTATAAGAATCTAACTTTGCTAGCACAATACTCTGGATTACATAATCAATGGCCTTGCTTAGATCATAGAATAAGGCCATATCAAACTCCATAGTCTCGAACGCACCCATTTTGTCAGAGAGAAGGTCAAGAACAGCCAGACCTGAAGACAAACGGAGCATTATTGAAGAGGCCATTAGTCTCGAAGTGGCTCACAATCGTTTTGCCATGCACTTTTCTACAATTTTAGACAGAACCGACAGCAGTAAGATAGGTCTGTAGTTAGTTATTTCATTTTTTTCACCTTAAATTACTGGCGTAATTCTGGCCCTCTTCGGAGTTGCAGGAATGACCCCCTCTGCAAAACATTTATTGATCAATCTTGTCATGGGCCTTATAATGATGTTCTTTACTGATTTGATCATGCTTACAATTAGGCCGTTTGATTGTTCATATAAGAAAGGGGGACTTTTTGGGGTGTTTGTAGGCTACCGACAATTTCATGAGCAATTTCCGCGAAAAAGTCATTGAAGTCGTCAGGATGAATATTACAACCTTCTCTAAAATTTTGAGGATTACTTCTTTCGCTATTTATAATTCCCCACATGGCCCTGATCGGTTTTTTTGCAGACATAATTTTTTTACCTTTGCTTGTTTTTTTGCCTTTGTAATTGCTTCTCGATATTTATTTTTGAAAATTTTGAACTCCCCCAGATTAGAAGGAGAGCCACACCGCTTGCACACATCTCCAAGACAGCTCAGGTGATCTCTCATTTTTCGAAACTCATCACTGAACCAGATTGTAATATAGGGCCTCTCTTTATTACAATAAGTCCTCTTAGGAAATGCCCGCAAGCATGCCTCCACCACCATATCCGTGAAAGTACGGAATTTGTCTTCAACACCAACATTATTCTCAACTCAACGATGTTATGAAATGCCAGAAGTCTCTCCCCAATGACAGGTCTGAACGTTGATTTGGTATTTGGAGTGCTCTTAAATGTACAAGTAACTGGGATATTTATTAACTGTCCATCATGGTCCGATATATTGAAATCACTGGCTTCTATTGCAGCAGAGTCAATCTCTTCAGAAATATGTTGTCCAGACAGGCGTCTCTTCTTGTAATGTTTTTCACAACGGGTTGAAAACCATAGCTTTCCATTAAATCACAAAGCCTCACTGTTTTCCTTTCACTGGTGCCGAACGGGACATTGAAGTCGCCCGCAATGATAAACCCTCTATTCATGTTGACTCTTTGCAGTGCATCTTAAATTCTCCCCAGAAAGACGTCAAAGCTACCACTAGGAGATCTGTAAATGCCCAGGACATGAATATTTTGGGGCTTAATAAGAGATGAACAGATTTCTATACATTTTTCACTATTAATATCTTCGAATTTCGAGGTCAGCTCAAAGTCAATATCTTCTCTTATTAAGATGAGGCTTTCCCCTCATCTGTATGTCTGCCTGCAAAAATAACTGGCACTCTTATAGTTAGATATTTCAAATGAGGACATTTCTTCACTTCTAAGCCAATGTTCAGTAAGTACTATATCGATGTGATCATTCACTAGACCAGCTTCAAATTCATCTAGGTTATTGTGTATAGAACGCACATTATAATGTAGGACCTTTAGGGAGTCTGCACGGTCACCAAATTTGAGCGGCTCTGAACATTCAGAAAATGGTTTACAATTATACCCTCCGGCCATAGATCTGTATTCATGTATTTGTCTCTAGAGTTAAAAGATATAGTAAGTTTGAAAGAACTTAGGTGATTATCTTTCTTGGTTACATTTTTTTAATAGAGTTGTTTTTCCTTCAAATATTCTGCAAGGCTATTGGCATCCATCTTTGGAGCAAGACCAGAAACAAAGAGTGTCGACATTCTCCAGGCAATTTTGAGAATATGTTGCTTTTCATTGCTTGTTCCTTTCAGTGGTTGTGGACGGTTCAATGTAGGTAATTTATTATTGTGACGCTTGTTTTTTACGACTTTCTAATCATCATCATTGCCTTCATTGAGATGGTGTGTCGTTTTTTTTTACTTCAGTTTCCGTATGGAGAGGTGGTTATGTGGAGAATGCATTTTTCACTGGTTTGATCTGTGACCCTGGTTGTATCACTTTTTTACTTGCTATATCTAAACTTCCAGTTGATGATATTTGATCATCATACGATGATTTTGGTTTACTTTGTGAAGAATAACACAAAATTAGGTAGAAAATATTTAATTAAAAATGTAATAGCTTTTCCGATATTTCTACCATCAGCAGACGTTTACAAATTGAGTTAAAACTAAGGTAAAGTTGTACAATTTGACTTAAATATGGAAAAACAGGTATGAATTATAAAGAGAGAAAAACAACAAGTTTTCTACTATTAGAATATAGACAGGTATTCAAAAGTACATTCATAATTACTTGAAAATCCCAAAGATTGGGGAATAACATAGGTCTGTGTTGTCGGTAAGAAGGGTAAAATTGTTTCTATTGTGTTTAGCATTGAAATTTCCAGAGATTCTAGGTAATTGAGTTTATTGCTTTTCGGGCACGATTAATAATGTGAAGATTATCTATACTAGAGAAGCGGTGATTATTATCTAGGCCATGCTGTGCGATGGTGGAGTCACTTTTGTTTTTTCAAAAGGAAGAGTGAAGTTCTTTGTATCTAATCCGAAAAGATCTTCCTGTCTGGCCTATGTATATACCATCACCATCAGGGCAACACAGTCCGTATACTCCTGAATTGTCTTATTTGTGAGTTTTGTCTTTGGCATTGAAAAATAATTGTGATAATTTACATGTAGGTTCGAAAGTAATTTTTATCTTGTGACTTGTCATTTGATTTGCAACTTGCTGTGAAATTGGACCAAAATAAGTTAAGGGAGAGAATTTTTGAATATCGGTATTTGGTTTGAGATGGGGGTACATACTATCGTAAGCTAACTGTGTTTGTTTTTTAAGAACTATTTTGTCTACTATAGTAGGAGGGTAACCGTTATTACTGGCGATAGTTTTTACGTCAATTTCTTTGTTAAAATTTTTAATAGAAAGTTGCAATGAAAAAGGCCTATGAACCATTGAGTTTGAAAACGGCTAGTTTATGTTGCAAGGGGTGAGAAGAGTGAGGAATGCAAATATATGTGAAAGTAGGTTTTCGAAATATATCAAATGCAAAAGAGTTATTTTTTCGGGAAATGGTTAAGTCTAAAAATTTATTCGATTGTTTATTTCTATTTCTAACTTGAAATTGGTTTTGGGGATACTGTTGATGGAATTCAGAAAAAGATCATCAAGTTATCTTGATGTACCATTGAAGCACGCTAATACATCATCAACATAACGATACCAAAACATTATTTGTGAAGCTCTATATGACTCATGAATATTTCAACAAGTGGACTTAAGAAAAAGCCCATAGCAAGGCTTCCTGACTGTTCAAAAAATTGGGAAATGGGAAATAGTTTTGTTGAAGACAAAGGTTGAGAAGAGAAATAAAATTCAACTTCGAGACGGAGTGTGAAACTGCTAGTGTATGGAGCAAAACCGCCCAGTCGGACCGACGGTTCGAATATTTGTCGCAGCTTGATTTTTAGCAAGTCGGTTTGTCGCTTCTCCTCCAAACCGACAGTGTATGGCTATTTCGTGCTGACAATCTCGGTTTTCTTCATTTCTATTTCGATACTCTATCGATTCAATTCTCCATAAACAAGGAAATTTTATATATATATATATATATATATATATATATATATATATATATATATATATATATATATATATATATATATATATATATATATATAACGTAATAAAAAAAATTTCCTTGTTTATAGAAATAAGAACAGAGCGTATGAACAAAGAACAAGATTGATTTGATTAGAAGGTGTGTTAGAAAAGTGCTGAAAATATCTAAACGTTGAAGAACGGTAGAAATAAATAAACCAAATTTGTGGTATTTTGATAATTTAATGTTTCTTGTGGATTAAGAAACTCCTCGTGAGAGCATCAATAGCCTGGACACTCCAATTAAAAATATAGTACAAATACACATAAGCGATTATTTCTACTAAAATATATTATCAAATGCTCGACGCGTTTCGATACACAGTATCTTTGTCAAGAGCAAATAAGTACTACAAATATATCTTACTAACATATACTTATATATACTAAAAGAGGCAATCCATTCAGAGCTATCTGTATTTGAACTAGTGTTTAGGATAGGAAAGAAGTTTAATAAGGTGAGTTATTTATGTCTTACTGATCATCAAGAATTTCTGGTAAATACCTAATTCTGTTCATTTCAAGTACTTCCATAAGGTTGAGTTTTATACCTCTATTCTCAGAATGTAGGATTTTAAATTCTGAATTGAAAGAATGACTAGTTTTCCTAAGATGATTTGAATAATTGGAATAGATTTTTCCATTAATGAAACTGCGTTTATGTTCTGAGATTCTATCATTAAAATTTCTTCCTATTCTTCCAATTGCAATCTGCACAATCCAATCTATAAACACCTGATTTATTTTCTTTATTAATTGGAGACTTATAATTTCTGATAAATGAACCTGAATTCGTTGATGTTTGGAACGCTATATTTAAATTTGAATCAAACATAAAATTCATCAATATACAAAATATATATCTATGACATTTGTAATATTTTTAAAACGACTGTCAAAATTTTTTCGTAAATTTTTCTTCAAATTAAACAAGAACCACGAAGAAATAATATATGGGAGATGTCAACCCAAATTATTGGGTTCATAATGATTCTAGAACATCTATAGATCATAATCAGCATCACTTAGAAGACCGAACCTAGCCACCGGGGTTCTCTCGGTCAAACATAGAGGGAATTGTTTTGTTGAGTTTGAATATTGAAGGGATTTTGCGATTATACTTCAAAATTGGCAAGCAAGAACAAGGAAGTGATTATATTTCAGGAGACTCACACTGCCACGGAAGAACATCTCCGCGAAAGAGGAAATATCGCAGGTTAAGTACTTTTTGATTATCTCCTTAGTCCTCTTTATGGCCTTGCTTGCTATGTAAAATCTTTTCTTAAATTCAAGTGTGTTTAGACATATAAGAGTCAGGTATGATTGTTGGAATATTTTTCTGCTGGTTTTCTTTTTCCATTGTTACAGATTTATGTCCCAAATCCCCTTCCTTTTCACCCTTATCTTCGTCTGGAAATCATAGAGTGCAAGATGGGAATTGAAGCTGCTGAGCAGAAAAATCTTTGTTACTCTTTATGTACACACGACACTAACACAACATAAACAGACAAGCTATTGCTATCGCAATAGTGACAGAGAAATGAGTTTTTTCCTCAGGTTTTTTCACTCGTTTATTGAATCTTACGCAAGATAGTATGGTTCCCCTGTTACATTTTCCTGAGCTCACACTTGTGTTTTTCTGACACACACCAAAATTATAGATATAAGCATTTATTGTAAATTCAATTATTCGAATTTTTGTAAATCCTCTCTATTTCAAAAGTATATATGTATATATATATATATATATATATATATATATATATATATATATATATATATATATATATATATATATATATATATATATTTTTTTTTTTCCTTGTGTCTTTCTAATATCATATGTATATCATAAGTGTGATGTTCAGTGATTTCTCAAATCTTATATCGATATTCTGATTTCAACAAACCCTACAAACCCTATATCAAACTATACAAGGTGTAAATGAATAAGTGCGAAAGATTTCATGAGGCGATTCTTTAAGCCATTTCATGACGAAAAGTTCACATGAACATATGTCTGCAAACGTATCGTTACCGAAATTTTCAGTTTTTTTCTTATGATTACTACAGTTTTCAGATACTCAGTACAAATTCGGCACATAGGTGCTTTTTTAAATTTTTTATCAGATCACAGAAACAATTATGAAAATCTACAGGATTGTACTTTTGAGGTCACGTTTCCTTTCTACGCCAACATCTCTGTTTCAATACGCTCTGGGCAATTAAATTTTTCTTTTATAAATTTAAAATAATTTTAAATTTTCTATATCTTGCATTTTTCG
Source organism: Cryptolaemus montrouzieri (assembly GCA_013387265.2). Classification (NCBI taxonomy): domain Eukaryota; kingdom Metazoa; phylum Arthropoda; class Insecta; order Coleoptera; family Coccinellidae; genus Cryptolaemus; species Cryptolaemus montrouzieri. The sequence goes on from JABFTP020000165.1 coordinate 13,971,304, forward strand.
ATATATATATATATATATATATATATATATATATATATATATATATATATATATATATATATATATATATATATATATATATATATACTTTTGAAATAGAGAGGATTTACAAAAATTCGAATAATTGAATTTACAATAGATGCTTATATCTATAATTTTGGTGTGTGTCAGAAAAACACAAGTGTGAGCTCAGGAAAAAAAAATATATATATATATATATATATATATATATATATATATATATATATATATATATATATATATATATATATATATATATATATATTGCACTTATTCATTTACACCTTGTATAGTTGGATATAGGGTTTGTTGAAATCAGAATATCGATATAAAATTTGAGAAATCACTGAACATCACACTTATGATATACGAGGAAAACATTTTATTAGAAAGACACCAGGAAAAACTAACAAAGGACCCCAATAAATAGCTCTGTTCCGCATATAACAATGTCCCAATGAGTATACTAGATTTAAGAAATGTTGTCAAAAACTGAATGAACCTCTTAGTAGATAAATATTTCGATGTATGATTTAGGTTGTTATTTATTTTGGTCAGTTTTTGCCTACCTCCCGTTTTTGGATTAGGCTCTGATACCAGTTTGTAAAAAAATTTATTATCTAACCTAACACTTACTTACAGTGCCTCTGGACTGTACTCCCACAATCATGCAAGCAAAAACACTTGCTGTAAACCTCTGCTGCCAGGAGGGACTACGAAGGAAACTCAAGGGTGCAAAGATTTACATTTTAACGGACAGTCAGGCGGTGTTAAAAGCTCTAAACTCTTACAGTTATCGGAGCATCTCTGTCTGGGAATGCCGTCAATCCTTGAAGCAACTTGCTGAGGGGAACAAACTTTTCCTGTGGTGAGTGCCTGGCCATGAAGGCATACAAGGAAATGGAGCCGCTGACGAACTGGCCAAATCAGCTGCTGGAATCCCATCCATCGGACCTGAACCGTTCTGCGGTTTAAATAAGCCGCACAGACGACAGGAACTGGAACGATGGGAAGAATCTAGCAAAAAAGAATACTGGAGGAAAACTCCAGGCCAAAGGCAAGCGAAAAAGTTCATTGACTATTCGTCAAAGATGACAAAACAGCTTCTCGATCTGGACATCCTTACTGGACACTACCTACTGGGATACCATCTCAATAAAATGGGCAAACCGGAAACGGCAACATGCAGAATGAGTAAAGAGGGCGAAAAACTGCCGAACATATTCTTTGCAGTTGCATCGCAACTGTCCGTCAGACATACACTTCGGTGGCGACTAACTAAAGCCGCACGAAGTAAAAGCGAAAGCTCCCAGGGAGATTCTTAATTTTGTAAGAGGTTTAGACCTACAGGGAAATGAATAAGAAGGGTTACGAACAAAAGACCAATTTGGTCGCAGTTCAAAAAGGCTTGCAAAGCCAATCGACCCCCACGAATGTAATGTAACACTTACTGTGATTTTGTTGATAGTTTTTCTTCCTTCTCAGATTTTTCTTTATTTACACTTTCAATTTGTTGATCCAGTTCATGTTTACCCGTTTCGATTACTTTTTTCTCTTCTTCGTAATCTTCTAATTGTTTCTCTAAATCAAACCTGGAAACAAAGTGAGATTAATTATTCTCATTTGCCATTCTTACATGAACAAGCGCAATAATTAATTCCTATCAGAAATTAAGGTATTTATATTGTACCCAGGATCAACTTTGGAATTGAAACCAAATCGTACTCTCTAATTTTGGAATCCAGAATCTTAATCTAACTGGGGCAAAACTGGAAAGTTATGTGAACGAATTAATATTTTTTCTATACACGGGATTTAGGTTAATACTCTAATAGTTAAGGAATAGAAGTGGGTAATCTATAAGAAAATGATTATATCTGAAATTTTGACCAGTGAGTCTCTTATACCTATCACCTATAAGGCAAATGTGTGCGACAGGTTTAGAAATTTGAAAAATATACTATTATAATTATTCGAAAATAACATTAGCAAACGATCATCGCGCTGCCACAGTAGGACAGACACTTTTTTGTTGTATTTTCAGAGTTATTTCACTTAAAAATTTGTTCAACTACGTGTATGGTTCTTTTGAGATGCAGAATGAATGTCATCACTAAAAAAATTAAGAGAAAATTGGAATGGCAATAATTCAATAGCAATATAAATAAAATGAAACACTTTTGTATGTTTTTCACAATGTCTATTTTTAATAGACACGATCGGTATCGACAGTTACTTAATTTTTTAAGTGTCCCATCACACGAGTGATGTACATGCGCGGTCTAAGGAAATATAAACACTTCCGGTAAATTGATATCAATTAGATCATCAACAATTTCATTACATTGACACGTTTGATGTATAAAGACTGATTAACCCGTTAAATTATAAAAAAAAGTAATGAAAATGCTACGAGTTATATATTTAAAGTAAAAAAAAAGAGGCAAAATCTTCCATTTACAATAGGTTTGTTCCAACTAACATTTTAGAATGGTCTTCAGACGGTTCTAGAATCATTCGCGGGCGCGAATCTTACACTGTTCTAGAACGATACCGAAGTTTTTCTCAGTTGGGACAGAATCGGTTAAATACTCATCGCGACTGCCAACTCAGTTTTTATATTTCGTGATTGCCAACCTTTTACCTCATTCTGATGTCTTTAATTCAATGCATTGTAAGATTCAGTTTATTTGTATTTGGTTTTATTCCAGTATTAACTAACGTGAGATTAGCCCAGAATTTATTCATTAAAGAAAACACTATTTTTGTCACATTGAAGTGAACCATAAAATAAAATATGTAAATGAAAAATAGTAATAAACCCAAAATTAATGGCAAACGAATGAAACATGCTATTGCATTGAATACAAGGAATAGCACAGAGTAGACCAAATAATTTCTATAATGATATGCTAGATAAATGAATTAACCGCGGAAATCAGTTCCGAAAAATCCAACTCTCGGACGAGTACTGAAATTACTGTTCAGGGACAGTTCTATAACGATCCGAAAATGAGTTAGAACAGAAGAGGAACCGTTCGAGAACCGTAACCATTGAAGTTAGAACGGCTTCAATTTCGCTTGCGCGAAACCGTTTTTAAATGGTTCGGAGCTCAGTTGGAATAAACCAATAACGTATGTCACGAAAGTCTTGGGAAAAAGTTTGTTCATGCATAGTTCCCGCATTTGGGAAGATCTACTTGCCGTGATCAACAGATGTCATTTATGATTTATATGGAGTATTCCTTCTGTCAAAAGTCTGAATAAGTTCGCTAAAATGGCTTACAGATTAGAACTTCGAAGAAGTATTTACAATTTAGTTGGGCGAGTTCCTAAGCGTGAAATCATCAACATTTTTCGTGGTAAAAATATTTCTAAGACAACTATTTATCGGGTAATAAGTGAATGTGAACAAGGAATACCATGCTTGAATTTGCCAAAATGTGGTCGACCGAAGGCTATGAATGAAATCCGTAGAAACAGGCTCTTAGAAGGAGCAAGATACACAGTAGGAACATCATTACGAAAATTATCCAGAAGATTTCGTACTTCTCATGAGACAATAAGGCGAGAATTACTGAATGCGGGATGTAAATATCGTAAAAGGCGTAAGTATCCAAAATACACCCAGAATCAATTGGAAAATATCCCCAGATGTTGCCGCGCCTTAAGAAGAATTCACTTCGCAAATGACAGAACCATAATTTTGGATGATGAAAAATATTTTGCATTATCCCATTCTTAAATCAACTGTAATGCTGATTTCTATGCAAATAACATAAAAGACTGTCCAAACGAAGTAAAATTCAAAACAAAGAAAAAAATTTTGAAGACAAGATTTTGGTTTGGTGTGCTATTTCTGAAGCTGGGGTTTCAAGACCATATGTAGGGCATGTGAGAGGCGAAGCTGTTGATGCAAATCTATATATTGGTATATGTCTCCCAAAATTGTTAGATTTCATCAATACCTATCACGCTGATGACGAAATAATGTTTTGGCCAGACTTGGCGTCTTCCCATTATGCGCGAGTTACGAGAGATTGGTTAGAGGCTAATAACATCCCATTTGTACCTCGCGGAGATAGCCCCCAAACGTTCCACAAGCAAGACCAATCGAAGTTTTTTTTGGGTTTACTGACAAGGAAAGTCTATGACAATGGATGGAAAGCCCAAAACGAAGAAGGTTTGAGACAGAGAATCTTTCAGAAGATACGAGAAATCGATGTGGATGTCTTCCAAAGATTGATGGGAGGTGTTCGGAGAAAATTGCCCGCCATTGAGCATAACGGGCCCCTATCAATCCTTTAAATACGACTTTATAGAGCTTAGATATGAGGTGAAATCCTAATGATATAATCAATTCAATAAAGTTTTTTTCAGTAATTACTTTATCTATTCGAATGTTTTCCCAAGACTTTTGTGACATACGTTATGACCATATAATGAAATAAAATTACAATTAAATAAGTCGACCAAAACTAATAGTACCGATGATTTTTCGACACTGAAGTACGCATCTTATAATTGTTCATGCGAAATACACGACAATTCAAAATTTATTCTACCTACTTCTAACTATTGGCCATCGATTTATTGCCAATGCAAGTGCACTGGAAACTTATCAATAACAATAAATAACACGACATAAACTTCTAAACATAGCAAAAACCTTTTTGGCGTTGGGAGATGAGAAGCAATAATATTGTAGTTCTAAGTTCCACATTGCTTATTAAACATTTACCGTTAGTGAGTCATAGGATTTTTATACTGCATCCATCTGCTTGCATATCTTATCTAAATAATTCATTATTGAGAATTCATCAATTTCTAGGAAGATAGTACCCTTCAGAAATGGGCGAATCAGCCGTTAAAACAGCAAGGTATAATCCTTTTTATGTTTAAGTTCCTCAATTTGCCATATTCTGGCCCTTCAATAGGTACTAGTAAATCAATGAGATTTACGCCAGCATCTTGTGATTAGTTTAGGTAGTTATCCTTCTCTAGGTAATAAACCAAAATTCTAGATATAAATATACATGTAATTCACCAGTAAACAACCATCCTCTACACATAATGGTAGAGGAGACATGTGGAGGAACAGAAATCCGATTTTTGAATATTCTATATCCCTCAATGAAATTAGAGAACTCCGACCTGATCATCTCACAAGAGAAGATCAAATGAGAGCCACCTACCACTTTGACGAAATTTTTAAGGTCGTCATTGTCACCAAAAAAATTCGATCTATATCCGAAGCCTTACTCAACCCACAGGGCCCCACCTCGTTTACAGACGTGTCCAAAACCGGGATAGGTGCAGGCATCGGCGTCCACGGCCCGAGGATAAACATTACGATTGCTCTAGACCACGTCACCATAACACACGCAGAAATATTTGCCATTCTCCGAATTAGCCTCGATCCTCAGAGGAAGACATTGAGGTGGAGGTACAACTTCCACCTACCACCCTGTCACCGCCGACGGACTTGGATAGCGAACTATTACAGCGTGTGATTTCTACCTAATCTGAAGCGACAGGGGTGGCAGTGGCTGTTAGCGGCGCCGCTGGCCCTATTAGCACCCCAGCAGCTACCGAAGGTGAGACGAAAAGACTGACCCCAAAGCAGAAAAAGCTGGAGGGAGCTGCTAAGAAGCGGTTAAAGAGACTGCTTGCAACTGGCGTCGAATATTCGGTTGCTAAGAGTATGGCGGTCAATAAGACAAATCCGAGCGGAGAGCAGCTCTCGGGGATGAGATCAACCTCGCACTGCGGGAAAGCGCCTCATGTATGATGGCAGTACTCCGGAGCAGGGGCAAAAAAGGTACCGCCCGGAGAGCCAGGAATAGGAGGCAATGTCCTACAAGGATGCCACGGAGGGATCAGAGTTGGTGTCATACCATCTGGCTTCTCTGAGGTACAGCTGACTGCAGGATAGATTAGGGTCCTGCAGGATGCCATCCTTGAAGCATACAGCGTGACCGCTCCAGGGGAGGTGGTTGCAGATACGTACGTAGACGACCACAATGTGGCGTGGCTTTAGACCTGCATAGCTGCTCTGAGGCCATGGGAGGGTGCTAGTCTGCGCAGTGTGAAAGGTAATAAGTTACCAAAGCAACACATTTGTGTGGCTTACATTCTTGATCGGGCGCCTTATAACAGGTGGAAGCCCGATATTGTCCTACACAACTTGTTGGTGGGAAATCAAGGCCTCAAAACTGGGGAGTGGAGAGTGTTCCGCCATGAGGTGAGTGGGCCAGGACAGACGTGGATCTTCGCAGTAGACGAGGGTTCAACAACTGCCCTGGAAAAGATGGGTTGCAAGCCGTTCTTCGGGTTCGGAAGAGTAACCTTCCAGGTCGTGAAGGGGAGTGCGCCCAAGGTGACGCAGGGTAGCGCCGCTGACGTGGGTGGTGCAGAGGAGACTCGAATGCCGCCTCAGCAGCCAGTAGCGCAGCTGTGTCGCTGTGAGTCACAAAGGGACTCAGACTGCAGCTCCCAAAGGAGGTTCCTGGGGGTCTTCCAGGGCAAGACGCTCAAATAAGGCTGGAGGCAGGGGTAAACAGCCTGCCAGCGACCAGAATAACAGAATCGGCAATCTTTTACTTACCGAATTCCTGTAACAGACACTACCCCTGTACTTGTGAGTGTCCCGGGAGGGCATGACAGACTTTACTCAGTGGTCTGCTCAGCATATTTCCAGGAAGATTCTGTTGAATGCCCTCCTGAGATGATTCGTAACCTGTTGAGTCATTGCAAGAGGAAAAACGCCAACTTGTCGTTGCGTGTGACGCTGTGAAAGGTAAAAGTCTTTTCGACTTTCTCATGGCAGAAGCCTTCATTCTATTGAATAGAGGAGACGAGCCAACCTTTGTGTCGCGACATCGAGCTGAGATGTTGGGCATTACATTCTGCTCGAGCTCCTGGGCAATAAAATCATGAGATAGGGTGTGTCAAGTGAACACTCGAGATCTGACAACAGACACATTCAACCACCGTATTCAATGTACTATTGAACCTGGGATCAGAACAGTGGTCGAATACAGAAATGACTGTCCACTAAGGAAAAAGCCCGAGAATGGCACAATTTCATGGTGGAATCCTGCCCTCGAAAATCGTAGGAGGGTTCGGAAACTATTTAATCGAGCTAAAAATACCGGCAAATGGGAGCACTATCGTTCTACTCTAGCGTCGTATAATAAAGAAATTAGGAGGGCAAAACGGGAGTCCCAGCGCAGGTTCTACGAGGAGGTGGAAAGTACCCCGTTAGTGCAAGGCTGCATAGGATTCTCGCCAGAGGCCCGGTGCCCCCCATCGGATCTGTAGAGGGTCCGGATGATCAGTACACGGGCTCTAGAAAGGAGACTTTAGAGATTTTTGCGAGAACACACTTCCCAGATTGTCGGTTTCTTGAAGGGCCTTGCCAAAAGGCCAAAAAAAGGACGATTGGAAGAACACAAGAACGATTATCAAGCCCGGAGCAGTCAGGTGGGCGATTCGCTCATTTAACCCATTTAAAGTTCCTGTGGAGGATGGCTTCATGCCTGCCTTGTTACAACAGGGGGTGGTGGATGTCCTCCTCCCATATCTCATTATGCTCTTCCGATCGAGTCTTGCCTGGAATGTTGTCCTGGCCAGCTGGCGGAGGATTAGGGTTGTTGACATCCCTACGTTCCTAAGGTGGGTAAATCGATCACAACTTATGTGCAGTGTTAGATGGATACATCAGGACCAAGGTATTATCGCTGAGGCCTTTGACTGAATATCAATTTGCCTTTCAAAAAGGTAAATTAACCGATCTGGCACTTAACAACTCAGTCGGGAGGATCACTCAGTCTCTGGACCGCAAGAATACTGCAGCTGCACATTGAAGGTGTGTTTAATGCAGCCCCCACTAGTTCGCTATGTGGGACTGCGAGAGCCAGAGGACTACCAAATATTACTGCGGAATGGATTAGTAACATGCTAAATGCCAGAGTGATCAACACTTCCGTGAAAGGGGAAGTATTCAGTTTTGTGGCTGGCAGGGGCTGTCCTTAGGGAAGAGTTTTATCCCGTCTGTTGTGGTCTCTACTGATTGATGACCTTCTGGAAATAATTGGCACACTGGATGTTTATGTATAAGCGTACGCTGATTATATAGTCATTCTTGCTGTCGGAGATGACAGCGATGTCTCCGTCAAACTTTAGGAGACAATGTCAGCTATTCAAGAGTGGTGTGAGAGAGAGAAACTTAGCATGAACCCCTACAAAACCCTAATTGTACCATTTACCAGGAAAATGAGGATATTTGTTTCTCCCCTGACCCTGGGTGGAGTGTTTATTACAGTTATGGAGTAAGTAAAATATCTCGGGGTTACCTTGAATAATAAACTCATGTGGAATTCACACCTGGAAATCACAATACACAAGGCTAGACATTCCTTATGGGCATGTCAAATGACCTGTGGAAAGAAATGGTGTCTTGCCCCAAAGCAACTTCAGTTGCTATATGTGATAGTGTATTACATACTGCTGCATTGCTTGGTGCGAGTGTAGTCTTAAGAAGCAATCCCAACTCAGGCTCTCTAAATTGCAGAGAATGGCCTGCATGATGATACTGAAGCTTTTCGGTTCAAACCCACTGCGGCCATGGAACTGATATTGGGCCTTGCTCCTCTTCATCTAGTGATAAGAGGAATTGCTAGAATGGCTTTCTACAGATTCCATCACCTTTTCCGAAATGAAACGGGTAAGTTCGGCTTCGTACCTGGCGCCTTACAGTCTGAAATCGAGGACGAGTTGCTGAGTATGAGGTCTGACACAGCAATACCTGAAACCAACATGGAGCGGCCATCCCAGGTCATCATTTCCTATAGACAGGAATGGATCAGCTCCAAGGACCGTCTACTTCAGGGTTCCTATTGGTAGACAGACGGCTCAAAAACTGTAAAACGTGTTGGAGCTGGTGTCTACGGTCAAGGTGCTAGCAAGGAACAGTCGATCTGTCTTGGCGGGCTTGCGACTGTCTTTCAAGCAGAAATATTCGCCATTGATCACTGTGCTAACCTACTGCTTGCCGAGGATTAACAAATAAATGAATAAAAATCATCGCCGATAGCCAAGCTGCACTGAAGGCATTGGCATCTGATACCTATACATCACTTATGGTGCAGGAATGTCTCTCCACCCTTGCCAAACTAGGAGAACGGAGCAGGCTCCGTCTAATATGGGTACCCTGTCACTTGGGCATTGAGGGGAATGAGAAGGCGGACTCATTTGCCACTCGAAGAACTGGCTTGGGATTCATTGGACCTGTACCTAGGCTAGGAATTTCCCTGGAAACTGCCAGGATGGAAAATAACCGATGGTTGGACCCGAAGGTACGTGAGCACTGAAGGAGTCGCTTAGGTCTCAGACACGCTCGACTTGCCATCAGTGGACCTTCCACTGACAGAGCCAAGGCCTGGCTAAACTCTCTAGGTTGGACCTGAGAGTTCCAACCGCCATACTAACGGGGCATTGTTGACTCAGAAGTCACTTAAATAAGTTAGGATTGATTGAGGATCCTTTAAGTAGGATATGTGAAGAAGATACAGAATCAATGGAACATGTTATGTGCGAGTGCCTAGCTGGGGACAGAGTTAAGATGGAAGAACTTGGATCTTGCAAACTGAAGCTGAATGAGCTCATTAAGCTCTCACCCACAAAGCTTGTATCCTTTACAGAAAGGATGGAGCTTGTGGATGAAATTTAGATAGATAGATGATTTTATTTGTTCAATTTCGTACATATACGTACAGTGAACATGTCAAAACATGAGAAGAAACAAAGACAATGTATAAATAAAAGCATAAAACAATACATTACATAAAAAATAGCAAATACAATGAAATCAATTACTAAATGAGTCATCTAAGTAATCCTAAACTGCATAATAAACCTTCTACAAAAGTTTCTGTTTAAAATTTTGTTTGAATGCTGAAAGTGGCAGAATTCGGAATCTTACAGGAATTTTATTATAGAGTTGAATGGACATGAACACTACTTTTTTCTGCAGATATGTGTAGTTTTGCCTACAGGTTGTTTCTGTAAAGTGTAGTGTATTGATGTTCCACGCCATATGCAGTGAACAGGTGTAGGTTTCTTTTCACAAAGGGACAGTACTCAGGAACAAAGAGACAGGGAAGAGTGAGAATCCTCTGGGTGACAAAGTGCTCCCTGCAGATTTCTCTTGGGTTCAATCCCAGTAAGCTCCTAAGACATCTATTTTGCAGAACGAACACCCTATCACTCATCATGAATTTCCCAAAAATACAACAACACATCTAAGGTGGGACTCTACCAATGCATGATAGGACAAAAGCGCTACCTCTCTACTAACCATTCTTGACAATACCCTCAGCGCAGAAATTTAGGACAAAGTGTGCTACAATAAACTACTGGGTCACAATGACCAGGCTGCTAGGCAGCGCTCACTCATACGATATCTAATCTAATATAAAGAAATTCGCAAATTACAATTTTTCAAATTTTCAAGTATTTTTGATATCTCAGAAACAGACAGAGGTATTGAAATAATTTTTACACCACTAAATAGGTTTCTGAAAGAGACTGAGCGATTTCACACCATAACGGTCAAGTTTGAATATCAATAAGATGATTTTGGAATTTTTTAGAAAAACTGAAGGGGTGTATGACAAACTGATGATTCAGATTCTGAACCCCAAATCTAATTATTACTGTTTGTCATTAAATTTTAAAACTGTTCTTGGCTACAAAATACTAATATTCTAAATTAAGAACTCTCACATTTTTTTCTGATAGAGGACATTCTTGCATGTTACCACCGTGTTTTCAGCCTTTAAAAATCCCACCGCCTCCTCCATTGGTCCCTTCAATTCCTCCAATTCATTTTGGACCAATTTTACTCTGTTCATTTTTTCGGATCTGGCATCTGTCAACACTTCGACTTTTTCGTGTAACTCTTGCAAGGGTTGGATGTACTTAGATGTACCAATGATGTCTTCTAGATATTCTAGCATGCCTACTTCATGGGGATTGTCTGCCTTACATTTCATCATAGCTATTTGCTCTACTTCACCCTATTAATTACCATTCAATGAATAAATACTCTTCTCAATTAAATAAAATTTTGTTTTTGATTGTATATGAATTGTTTATATTTACCTGCAAAATAAGGAACCTGCTATGATCCAAATCAATGCCATGTTTCTTCAATAAGACAGCTACTTCTTCAAAGCTAACTTTACGGCCATTTAGTGTGTAATAAGAAGTATTATCTTTCATTGCTGTCCTAGAGACAACAAATTCACTGCCAGGTATAACATCATAATTATCTCCATCCTAAAAACTTAAATATATTACAAAACCTACTTTACAAGTTCTATTTTAAAAGTCAACTGATATTCACAATCATACAAACTAGACAGTATTTTGCTACATTTCTATACTTGCCTTGTCAATAATTTGTGCAAAATGTACAGCTACGGAACCAGACTGGACATTTCTATAATTCTCAGAATTGTGCAGTAGAACAGATACTTTCTTGCAACGAATTTTTGTAGCACGATAACCAAAAACAAACAGCATAGAATCAATGACATTACTCTTACCACTTCCATTTGGTCCAACAATTGCATTGAAACACTGCAAATAGCAAATACATATGTTAACAAATTCGACTTCATACATACGAGGTTATTTATTTCAAAATTCCAACCCTTTTTTACCCCTTAACGCACTCAATTTCCAAGAATCCTTTCATAAACAACACCTACTACTTCAGTATCTATTTGGGAAATTTTAAGTTTGTAGCATTCAAAATAAGATTTCCTGATTAATTAGTCAGTGATATTTCATGCATAAACATATAAATGAAAGTGAGAGGTATACCTTGTGAAAAGGCCCCAAAGTTTGATCTGCGGCATAACTCTTGAAAAAATTGTTAACTATTTTAGTTATGATCAGTCTTGGGGGCGCCTCATTTGGCGAAGTCGTGTCTGCAGTCATTATTATCAATACTATTTGTGCTTAAACTTTAAATTCACGAATTAATCGACAAATACAATGAGAAATTACAAATTCTTGGCGGTTTGAAATTGGGCATCTTTTTTCTTTCACATCAAATTCAATTTGATTTTTCTGGTGCAGAAAAAAATATTCAACCTATTCTGTGTGATAATTATTTGTTCAGTCCTTTAAACTGTGATTATGCTCATACACATTATATCTGCAAATTAAACGACAAGAATAATAAAAAATTAACATTCTTTGTAGTTTCCAAAACCCAATTTCTAGTTGGCCTAGAAAAATACATTAGACCTTTGATCAGGGAGATGAGAGGATTGGTAACTCACGTTCTATAGACCGCGTAGCTTATACCGTGTATAATATTCGCGGCCATTTTTTTGATGGCAAACATACCTACGAAATTTTTGTATAAAATTCTTTGATTTTGTATAAATATGAGTAGTTTTTATTAATAAAGACATGGTGAATGGTTCGGTTTTCGAGTGTAAAGCTATATTTCTACATGAAATTTTTCTTGGCCACTGGAGCCATCTTTTGCATTAATTATAATCGATTTAGAGGTTTCCAATAGAGAAGAAAACATTATGTTTCAAAAATATAATGTTTTAGGCTGGACTCGAACTATTAAATATCGAATATATTAACATTATTTTGGGAAAAGTTTTTAGTACCAAACAGATTCGCGGATAATATTTTTGGTGAAGTTGTGCCCACTATTTTTCTAGAACGTCCCAACTACATACAACCTGAAAATTTAGATATCTAGAATTTCTTGCACAAAATATTTTTTCAACATATGCTACTTTCACTTCCAGGAAAGAGCAGGGAATAAAACTATTAGTAGGAAGGCATTGTAAGATATTGTGTACGATCAATTAGAAAATATGTTCGAAGAATATAATTATATAATACATGAACTGAGTCCGTCAAAAATATATATATATATATATATATATATATATATATATATATATATATATATATATATATATATATATATATATATATATATATATATATATATATATATATATATATATATATATATATAATTTAGCAATTTAGTAGTAAAACTTTCGCTCAAAAATTTGTTTAGGTTCTTGTACTATTTATTGTAGGTATTTTCAAAATAGTATAATTTTTCAATGTCTATCTGAACATATCCTTGAAATTGCAGTTATGTTTAACCATAAGTATTTATTCTTGGAAGTTATTGTTTTAAAATATTTTTAAAATATTTAAATATCAGATATGAGATTCAAGACAGCTATAAGAAGTTGCTTCGCTAAATCAATTTTATTTAATCCTTCAGCAAGTGTATGTGTATTACTTAATGTAGATCACAATTCGGACGGCTTGAATTGAATTTCTTGTTCCATCATGAAGTTCCTGATTATTTAACATGATATTTCTGAATCCTATAACTACATACCCTCTAACTCAATTTCTAATTATGATTTTGATAAGTTCCAAAATATTCCTAGGATCTGTATCTTTTTAATTTTTCAATATAATGGAAATGAAAACGATGATGCGTTCTGTATTATCCTTGGTCTTAGGTGTCATCTATTGTGGGTGATTTTTGTTTCGTCTGTTTTGATCTTTGGGCGGATTGCTGTGGTTTGGGAACCGAACTACAATGTGATCCATATGTTGCGCTCAGAGCTGTTTTTCCAGAATTTCTCATGTATATTTTTTCCAATAAGATATCAATATTCGTGAAACGTTCATTTTGTGATCGTCATTACTGTTGAAGCTCTAATGAATGGCTCAAACAATATGTTATATCAATTGCTACTAAAAGATTTAATATTTTCACATCTACTTATAATCGAATACTATTGAATTATCCATAGTACTTATACAGTAACAAGTTTATAAATTTGTCAAGATTTAGCAAGATTAACAATAAAAACAATTAAACTGGTCGAAGAGTGAAGGCAAGACTGTTCATGTTCGTTGATATTTGAAAGTTTCCTGTATTATCTATATTTCTGATAGCACATAGTAAATGTCATCACAATTTGACATTGCACCATACATATTGTAATTTTAATAAACATTACCAATACCGAATGTAATTTTCTAAGTGTAAATATGAATTAAATCTGCTCTGAACAATAAAAATATTCAAAATAAACTATTCATGCAGCATAGCTTATTTTAATTGAAACTAAATGTGCGTAAAAATGTTCGATACAATATTTCAATCTGCTACACGTCACAGAAGATGAACCCTTTTAGAAGGGTTTCATTTTATTGGTTTAGTGTTTGTTAACGATGCAATCTAATTTGAAAACCAAAGAAATGTTTATTTTACGTGCTCTAGAAAAAATTCTCAATGATAGAGAAATAAAAAATCTCACCATTCGCAACTGAAACGAGCTTGTGAGGTAGCACTTGGTAAGTGGATGTAGATTTCATACATCATGACTTTAATAATAAAGATAATATAGAAAGCTGCTTTATTTTTTTTATATGAATGCTGAAAATTAAACTATTAAATATTATTATATATGGAATTCTCGTTTAACACTTAGTGAAGCATAATGAATAAATAATTAAAATATGGCATAGGTTTCACAACATAAAACAATATTTACGTGAAACCTTTACCAAGTGTTTCAATCAATCATTCATTAAACATTAAACAAGTCTATGTTGGGAAGTCTGTTATAAGAATCATTTGATCTCAATTATTTCCACAGAAGAAATCAAGAAAGAATTGGAAAATGATACAGAGAATGGTTCACAAACCTCGGATGCCTTACCCATTCCTAAAAGTGGTGAAGCAAATATATTAACTACTGAAAAATATTTTCTTCCTTTTGAACTGGCCTGTCAAAGTAAATCTGCAAGAATTGTTGTAACTGCTTTGGATTGTTTGCAAAAATTGATTGCTTATGGACATCTGACAGCCAATGTTCCTGATTCTACTACTCCAGGAAAGCTACTTATAGATAGAATTGTTGAGACAATTTGTGCTTGTTTCACTGGGCCACAAACAGATGAAGGTAACTCAAACTTTTAAATATTCTAAAAAATAAGTTTTGAATATATTAGGTGTTTCATTAACAATTGAAAATATTTAAACTGTGGAATCCTGGGCTCAAAATATTAAGGTTTAACCCAACTCACGTTGATAAAATGTGCCACCTTACTGATATACAGGGTGTCTGTTTCGTGAAAAGAATTTTTTGTTAATATCTCGAGATCTTCTGTTCGATTCAGTTGAAAATCGGTAGTGATATTCTATGTAACAAGAGGCTAATTTGACTTTTGTTCGTTTCAACTTATAGACTCCAGTGGCGTTCTGGCAGACAAGCAACCAAAACTTTCGATGAAAAAACAGCAAGCCAGTGATTTTTTTTTCAATTTTCATATTTTTTTTCAGATTGATCTACTCAAAATACAACTTTTTGGTTTCGTGACTTTTTTATGTACCACACTGTAACTTGTCTGTGATACTAAGTACAGAACCCTATAACTTGAAACAGAGGCACATTTTTGACCAAGACCCAAAACAAAAGTTGTTTAGAATTGTTCAAAGTATAGCATATTTCAAAATCAGCAAATTTAACTGGTACACTAAAATCAGTACCCCACACGGTTAGTACTGATTTTAGTGTACCGGTTGAATTTTCTGATTTTGAGATGTGCTGTACTTTGATAATTCTAAACAACTTTCGTTTTAGCTTTTGGTTAAAAATATGCCTCTATTTCGAGTTTTCGGGTTCTGTACTTAGTATCACGGACATGTTCCAGAGTGTTTCTTTTATGTCTGGAAAATAATAATAATACCATTTATTGTGCCCAAACAAAACATACTATTACAGTAACTCACAAACTAACCTATATAGAAGGGACACAAATGGACGAATTCAGCTTCCTGATCTTCCACTCATCCTGCCTAACGTTAAAATAGCAAAATAAAGAAAAAAACAAAAATTAACAAACAAGTGAAAAACAGTGGGACGAATCAAACACCGGTAACTTTTCTCAATTCAGTCTTAAATTTTTTTCATCCAAATTTAATATTGAAAACACCCTGTTAAGGAAAACTGCAAGCAACCCTCCAACTTTGATGTTAAATGCATTGGAATCACAAAGGTATCTCTTCTAAGAGGAACACCGCGTTCATCAGACCTCTTCCTAATGGTAGAAAATAGGTAACATGGAATTTTTGACTTCAATAGCTTGTACAAGAATATACAACACAGTAAAGTTATATGTTTCTCCATGGGCAATACATTCAATTATATGTAATGTTGTGTCATATGGTCATGTCGGGTAATGCAGTGTGAAAATTGCAAACAACAATTCTGCAACTTTATCAATTTACTTCTATTTTCAGATGTCAAAAAATAATAATAAACAGGAGCACAATACTCAATTTTAGGCATGATAAGCGTCCTCACCAGTTTCAGCTTTACCTCCGATGGGAGAATATGCTTGTATTGATACAGAGATTTCAGTTTATAATAAGACGTCTGGCATATTTTGTTAGCATGAGCAGTGAAATCTAGATCCTCATCAAATACTACCCCCAAGCTGTTCGCACTCTTCACAAATTTTATGGCCTGGCCACTCATATGCACATCTGGTTGTTCTGTAATCAACATGAGTCTTCGTCTAGAGCCCATAAGAATGGCTACACTTTTATTGGGATTCATTCTGAGTCCATATTTGGAACACCACAGGAACAGGTTGCCTAGATCCTCATTCATTCTTTGTGTGACTACCTCTATGTCATCTACAGGAAATCGCAGCATGAGCTGGATATCATCGCAATATAAATGACTGATGCAATGCTTAAGAACTGATGTAATTTCAGATATATAAATGCCAAATAAAAGAGGACCCAGAACACTCCCTTGCGGGACACCCGTCTGGTTAGTTAGAAAATTGGACGAAATGCCATTTAATTCAACATCTTGACAATGATTAGTTAAATAACTCTCAAACCACTTTCGCACATTTCCCTGAAAGCCCAAATAAAATAGGATGGCTAGAAGCAGTTGTGTGTTGACTAGATCAAAAGCCTTAGTTTGATCCAAAAGTAACAAAAACAAAAGTAGGACCTCATCCAGAGCAGTGGCCATTTCATTAGCTACACTCATGAGAGCAGTTTTGGTACTATGCAGTTGTCTAAAGCCTGATTGATTGTTTGGAAGCAAGTTGTTGACCTTCAAATAATCTGTCAATTGAGAAGCCACAGCCTTTTCAATGATTTTGGGAACAACCAAGAGTATATTAATGGGTCTCAACTGGGAGTATTCTGTTGCTACCTCAACCTTAGGTATTGGCACAATGACCTTCCATATGGAAGGAAATAATTCAGTGTTCAATGACTCGTTCACAAGTTCTCTTAGTATGTCATTACAATAGGGTAGTACAATTTTCAACATTTTTAAACTGATGCCATAGAATCCCACTGCTCTCGATTTAATTGTTCCTAATATTTTACGAATATCTTCACTTGTAATGTTTTTGAAACTGAATGATAAGTTAGGGTTCAACTCACTATTCCTGAATCTATTCAAAATATCTGAGTCAATTGTACCACGGCCTATCGCATTAATAAAATAATCATTAATTTCATTTGGATCTCTGATTTCTTCAGATATAGTGAAGGCTCCTTTCTTTATGTGAACAAATAGTTTGTCAATTTCTAACCATAGTTTTTTAGCGTTATTCCTATTTTTCTAGATCATAAACTTGAAATAGGCAATTTTCTCCCACTTGATTGCTTTACTTACATAATTTTTAAGTTCAATATAGTAAGATTTGTGTGTTGCCAACTTGGACAGATTATACCTTTTCAAAGCTTTAACCTTGATTCCAATCATCTCCTTAATGTTATATGTTGTATAGGGCTTATGGGTCTTTCTACTGTGAAATTTTTTCATAGGTGCATGCTCATCAAACAGACTCTTAATGTGATCATTTAATTTGTTAACCTATTCATCCAAAGCATCCCCTTCAACCACACTCTCCCAGGGTACAAGCAAAGCCTCAGTGGCAAAATCGTCGCCATTCAATTTGGCAAAATCTCTGAAATACCCCGCAGGCCGAGCCTGAGGGGCAACCTGCAATGGTATCTCACACCTTACCAATATATGATCTGCAATACCATTGAAATGAAATGAAATATATATTATGACATCAATTACTTACATGTCAAGTCAAAATTAATAGAAGATTTAATAGAAGTATGCCTCGTTTACGTCGCCATTCATGTCTACCACATCACATGCAATATTTCTTGAACTATAACTTACACATACAATATCTATTAGAGTCTCACTATGTGAGGTTATTCTAGTTGGACTTGGATATGTCTCTGAAAAATTTAGTTTTATTGTCTGTATAATTCAGAAAGTTTATATTAGCATCTCCCAGTAGGACAACATCACCGCATGACACACACACCTCATCCAATACATCAGTTAGGCCCTCTTAAGCATCTTAAGTTGAGAGAAGGAGGCCTGTATAGTACACCAACTGCGATATTGCTTTTTATTTTTACCGTAATCCACAATTGTTCTATTTCATTTATTGAATTATTAGAATTAAACACTTTATAGGATACTTTGTTCGAGACAGATAGCGCCACTCCACTCCCTCTGGTGCCTCTATCCCTGCGAACCAAGGTGTACCCCTCAATAGTGAGCAATTGTGATGATTAACCCTCATCAATCCAAGTTTCACTCACGCCCATTATGTCCACTTCTTTAATATATGTTTAGAGTTGAGAGATCTAAAAACAGATAAGTGAAACACTCACGAAACTAAAAAAAAAATGTATTTTGAGTAGATCAATCTGAGACAAATAAGAAAATTGGAAGAAAAAAAAGTGGCTTGTTGTTTTTTCATCGAAAGTTTTGGTTGACCTGTCTGCCGGGACGCCACTGGAATCGATAAGATGAAACAAACAAAAGTCAAATTAGCCTTTTGTTATATAGAATATCACTACCGATTTCCAACTGAATCAAACAGAAGATCATCGAGATATTAGCAAAAAAACAATATTTACACGAAATTTGGAAACCCTGCATATCAGTAAGGAGACACATTCTATCAACGTGAGTAGGGTTAAATCTTAATATTTTAAGCCCAGGATTCCACCGTGGAAATATTTCCAATTGTTAATGAAACACCTTGTACAAGGCGATTCTTTCAAGTGGACCACTACAATATTTTTCCCTTTTAATAGTCTTAGAACTCTAAAATTTTGCATGCTGTCCAAAGTTGTGTTGAAAAATTTGGGGAAAATATGTTCATGATTGAGACACTTTTATGTACACCAGACATTGACCAACTTTGTTATTTCAATTGGCATTGGTGAGTTTTTCTATTTTTTTTTCAAAAAACTTCATCTAGAGTTTGTTGCACCTTAAACTTACGGAAAAGATATAATTTTATTTTTAATTTTCGAAAATTTTAGTATTGTTGGTTAATTCGTTAGTTAATGTTGGTTTTAGAGGTGTGTTCCTTGAGTGGATCCGCAGTTTTATCATTATGGTCGTGCTCTCTCTGTTAAGGTCTGGGCGGCTTGGTCTGCAAGATTCGAAGTTGAGTTGGGGGTTCCTCAGGGTTCCGTTTTGGATCCGCTACTGTTTCTCCTTTTCATTAATGATCTGACAAACAATATAAATGCAGATAAAATCACCTTGTTTGCTGATGATACGTCTGTGGTGGTCACTGCGGGGAGCGCTGTGGATTTCTTTGCTACATGTAGTGAGATTTTGGTTGTCTTCAAGACTTGGTGCCAGGAAAACTCGCTGATACTAAATATGGCTAAAACTGTGTCTACTTTAGATTGAAACACCCAGCGCCCGGATGATCCAGGAGGCCCCCTACAACAGTCTTGCAAGCTTCATCAGGAAGTTTTCGCAAAACAAATAACAACATAACACAAAACTGCAAGCACAATGGGCCAAATGCCTGAGTGCTGCCCACAAAGGCGCCGTGCAAGAAGAAGAAAGAAGTGGTGTGTCGGATATGACAGCGATGTCTCCGTCATACTTTAGGAGACCATGTCAGCTATTCAAGAGTGGTGTGAGAGAGAGAAACTTAGCATGAACCCCCACGAAACCCTTATGGTACTATTCACCAGGTAAAGGAGGATATTTGTTTCTGCCCCGATCTTGGGTGGAACGTTTATTACAGTTGTGGAGGAAGCATATCCTGGGGTTACCTTGGATGGTAAACTCACGTGGAATTCATACCTGGAAAACACAATACACAAGGTTAGACATTCCTTAAGGGCATGTCAAATGACCTGTGGAAAGAAATGGGGTCTTGCCCCAAAGCAACTTCAGTGGCTATATGTGATGGAGGTGACACAATAAATCACATACATCTGTATTGCTTGGTGGGAGTGCAGTCTTAATAAGCAAACCCAACTCAAGCTCTTTAAATTCCAGAGAACGGCCTGCGTGATGATTTCTGGAGCTTTTCGCTCTACATCCACTACGGCCATGGAACTGATATTGGGCCTTGCCCCTCTTTACCTGGTGATTAGAGGAGCAGCTAGAATGGCTTCGTACAGATTCCATAACTTTTCTCGAAATGGAACGGGTATGCTCGGCTTCGTGCCCCTCGCTTTACAGTCATAAATCGAGGACAACGAGTTACTGAGTATGAAGTGTGACAGCGATATCGAAAAACAACATGGAGCGACCATTTCAGATCATCATTCGTAGCAGACAGGAATAGGCCGTCTACTTGAGTGTCCCTATTGGTACACAGGCAGTTCAAAACTGCAAAAGGTGTTGGAGCTGGTGTCTACGGTCGAGGTGCTGCCAAGGAACAGTCGATCTGCGATTGACCACTGTGCTAACCTCTTGCTTGCGGGGGGATTATCAAATAAGTCAATAAAAATCATCACCAATAGCCGAGCTGCACTGAAGGCATTGGCATCTGATACCTGTACGTCACTTATGGTGCTGGAATGTCGCTCCACCCTTACCAAACTGAAAGAACGAAGCAGGCTCCGTCTAATGTGAGTACCCGGACACTCGGGCATTGAGGGCAATGAGAAGGCGGACTCATTGGCCGCTCGAGGAACAGGCTTGGGATTCATCGGACCGGAACTTAGGCTCGGAATTTCTCTGAAAACTGAAGGAACGTGAGCACTGGATGAGTCTCAGGTTTCAGGCACTCTCGACTTGCCATCAGTGGACCTTCCACTGCGAGAGCCAAGGCTTGGCTTAAACCCTCCAAGCTGGACCTAAGAGTTCAAACTGCCATACTAACGGGGCATTGTCGCCTCAGAAATCACCTAAACAAGTTAGGATTGATTGAGGATCTTTCATGTAGACTATGTGAAGAAGAGATAAAATCAATGGAACATGTTATGCGCGAGTGCCCAGCTGGAGACAGAGTCAGGATGGAAGAACTTGAATCTAACAAGAAGGATGGAGCTAGTGGATGAAATTTAGGAGTGTCCCACAATAGACCACTGGGTGGTCGGGCTGCTAGGCAGCCCTCATTCATAATCTATATATCTATATCTATGTCATTAGAAAAATTTCATTCCTAAGAAGATCAATTTTGAAAAACTGGCGTCAGCTGTTCAGTATGAACAGCAAATAGTACAGATTCATGAAAATGAATATCTAGAAGTTTGACTGGATTTTCTCTATCTATAAACGTTTGAATTTGGGAGGCTTTTACTTGGTAAAATTCCATTATCAATAATAAAAAACAAGTACTGTGTTTTAAGAATTTTACTTAATAATTGCGATTCGTAACGCGTTTCACTACACCGTAGCTTCTTCAGAACCTGCATAATCATTCGTCTGAAGAAGCTACGTGTAGTGAAACGCGTTAAATCGCAATTATTAAGTAAAATTCTTAAAACACAGTACTTGTTTTTATTATATCTATAAACGTATCACAATTTATCTTCCCAAGGCTGCAAAAAGAATAGGTCTTATTTGTGTTATGTTTCATTATGTTTGCACTTACCACTTCTCCAAACTGATTCAGCACTACCTTATAATGTGGAGGGCATTTAAATCTTTATTGCTATATATTGATGATTTGTTGTGGAAATTCGTATATTATTTATATAAACAAGAAACATTTAAGGTCCTAGGATTAGACCCCTGGAGCACTTCATCAACTTGACTTACTTTGAACATTAAAAACTCAATTCTTTTTGAATTAAACAACCATTTCCATTCATGCTATTTCGAAAATCTGGCGATTTACGAGGAATCGATCATTTATCTGTCTTGGTTGTGATATAAAATGGTCAGAACGAATTGATACAAAAAATATTTATTCTGTATATCCATATGTAACATATACAAAACAGAAAAAAAACTAAATCTTTTGTACCCAAGCGCTGCAATATATACTGTTTTTGGAAGAATTATAATGCTATAAATTTTTTATCTGACCCCACAAAAAAAATCCAGAGATGGAATAATGGCCAGAGTTATGGTCCATTATTTCCCCACCTCTTGTCTTTGAACAGGCTCTTCGATTAGATAATCACAGGTGATGCTCCGTCCATTTGCTGCAAATCATGATGTGAGAATTTATATTTTGCTGTATATTGTATTATGGAATATGGAGAAGTAAGTTTCTCAACTTTGGCAAGGTAGATCATGCGTCAATTTTTAGAGCGAAAACGAATTTTCGATATAAACATCATAACTTCAGAACAAGCCATTTTAGGAATAATAAAATTTGATACATTTCCATTATATTTTTCAGTAGGGCTTAGGTTATTCATAAAAAAAATTGAGTTTTTGAGGTTCAAAGTTGCCATGTGATTTTCGAACATCTTGTGTTGTCAACAACTGGAGAGGTTTGACATTCCCAATTAACCATTCTTCCTATTGATTAGATAAAAAAAACACTTCACACGAATATAGCTAACTTAATCAAGGTTTCTAATTTTGAAAAAAATTATATCTTTTTGGTAAATTTAAGATGCAACAAATGTTAGAAGTTGTTCAAAAATTAATTCTCTTTAAGAAAAATATAGAAAAATACATCTTGTAATCCGAAATAACATATTTACACTCAACTTCCGGTGTAACTGGAAGTACCAGATATTGAAAATATTTTCCAAAAATTCTTTAGCATAACTTGAAATCGCATACAAAATTTCAGAGTTCTATGACTATTAGAAGTCGAAAATATTCTAATGATCCACTTGAAAGAATCACTCTGTATGCTAGAAGATTATTTATGAAATACTTTGATTTTTGTTTTTCAGGGGTTCAGTTACAAATTATAAAAGCTCTTCTGACTGTGGTTACTAGTCAACATGTTGAAGTCCATGAAGGAACTATCCTGTTGGCTGTTCGAACATGCTATAATATATTCTTGGCCAGTAAAAATTTAGTTAATCAAACTACTGCTAGGGCTACTTTAACACAAATGTTAAATGTCATATTTAGTCGAATGGAAAATCAAGCTCTGGAAGCAGAAGTACAGACTCATTATAATAATTCCAATAATATTAGTAATGAAAGTCAAAATTTGGAACAAAATGATAAGATGTGTAATGGAGTAGAAGGAAACAACGAGTGCCCTAAAATAGAAGTTATCGAAAAAGAGAATGTAGAAGTCATAGAAAATCCATCTGAGGTTGCAGGCGACATATTGAACAGTATTATTGACAATGTTTTGATAGAAGTTAGTGAGAAAACTAGTACTGTTATTACGGAAGTTGGTAAAAAGATCGAGGATGTTATTAATGAAGTTAGTGAAAATACGGATATTGTTACTTGTGAAAAGATTGAAGACAAACCTTATGGAGATACTGCTAGTGTTGATGTTTCGATTGAGCAATTGGATACAGCAAGTTTGCATTCTTCAATTACAAGGTTAGTGTTCTTCGGTAATATTTCGTTTTGATTTTCTGAGCAAAATAAAATTTTTTTCATAATAATTGAATTATTGATTAGTTAAAGTTTCAAAAATGTAGAAGAACAATTTATACATCTTAGCACACTGAATCCATCCAAACAGCAAGAAATCGCTTTCAAGATCTACTTTGAAGGAAAACACTGATTGAAAACCGCTATTGCCCGTCTCCAAGAGCTACCGTAGAGAAGTACCTTAATGATTCCTTATTATTTGCTTTGTTGAGCAAAGCGGTATCATCCACAAACAATTAAATGATCTCTCATGCTCTTACTTTGCTAGGCAGGTTATTCGCAAAAACCAGAAATAATAAGGGACCCAAAATTTATGGAAGCTATAATTTTCATTTTGTTCATGCTAGAGACCTTTCAGCTGAAACTTTTTCCCCAAGTACGAGATCAGAAGATCGGACACCAAACCGTGGAAACCGAGGGCTCCAGTTTTAGCAACAGTGACTGATAACGATCAAAATCCTTCATCAGATCTAAGTAAAAAAGCTCCACATCCCCTTTGTTTTCAATCGATTCTAAACCGCTTTCATAATTTTTACTATTGCCATGCTGTAAATCTACCAGTCCTGAATCCATGTTGGTTATTGTTAATCATTTCATTACTACATCCCGCTAGGCCATTGTGTTGCCGGACACTTACATGCTCTGACGCTTAGGGATGCAACATCGTTCATGAAAAACATCGATATTAGAACATTGATATTTTGAAAACTGAGACATCGATGTTAGAAACATCGAAGTTCATGAACGATATATCGATGTTTCTTCAGCAAAAATGAGACACTATTTTATTTATTTTGAAGTTTTTTCTAAGAATATCATTATTTTATTTTAACAGAGAACAATGATGTATTTTTTCAACTCAGAATTCAAAAATAATAATTTTGACAACCTGGTACCCAGTAAGCGGTTTCTCACCTTCAATGATTGTGGCTTTTATGTTCTATGATATAATGAAAGTCGAACAACAAACAAAACAATGGCCGTCAATATGGGAGAGCAAAGCAACTGCTTAGTTTTGCGCGCGTTTGTTTTGCAGAGAGCGAACGAGACAATAAATTGAAAAACCTACGTTTATGACTAAGAGAGATATAAGTTTGCGTATGTAGCTGACATCGTTCATACGACATCGTTCATGAAGAACGATGTTATGTTACATCGATGCCTCCGGTTTCGATATCGATGTTGAACATCATTTGCATCCCTACTGACGCTCAGTTACTTCTGCCGTGTTAAATACTTTTTCACCTGGGTTATACATGATTTTCATTGATATTATATCTATAATGGCTAATTACTGAAAAAAGTTTAAAAATGGAATTTTGTCACAATTTGAAAAATTATTATATTTTAATAAGTTCATTTTTTGAGTATTACATTTTTTAAGTATTTGTATTATTCGGTCATTTTTCAATTATCATCACAATGATACGCCATAAATCTGGCACCTATATTGGCTTTCTTTTCGTTTTTTGTGCTTATAGTAAACAATACATACTCTTGCTGGATGCATCTTTTTAGATGTTTCTGAAAGCAATGAAGGGTTCTACTTGATAATATTGAAAAAAACTTCTCACCCTGAGGCAGTTATTTATTCTAGAGTCTATTATGAACAACTATGAACATCTTAAAGAATCATTTACCAAATCTGCAAGTGTTACAAGAATAAAACTATCTGTCTTCCAAGAAAAACAAGAGAATCAATGATAAGAATAGTTTTTATGTGGCAATAAAATATTGTAATATGTTACCTAATCCACTCAAAATTTTGAGTTACAGTAGGAAAAATATAAGCACTAAATTGAGGATGTGGATTGAGGGGTGTGCAGAGGAGGGCTTAAGATGAATTTTGTGTTTCAATTTTGAAAAGTTGAGACTCAAATGTTTTTAATTTTTTTTTTTTTAATGAGGGGAAGTACTGTGAGGGGGGTCGGGGGTGGTTGAGGTGTGATTGATTTGATGGGGTTCAGTGGTTTAGGCTATTAGTTTATTAGGTTAGTTCAGGTTTTAATGCCAGTCTATGTATAGGTACCATGTGTGTCTATAGCTTTGTATACTGGTTCTGAATAAATAAAAAAAAATGCCGCCCCTGCAGCCGCAGAGGCGTGTCCTCAGCAGACCTTTTACCTCCCTACTCATAGGTTTTTCTCTAAAATATTCTGCGAAGATTTCACGAATCAATTCAAGGTGAAATTGACCTAAAGACTCATTCGCTCCAGTTTGTACATTGTATAGAGTATGAGCATTCGAAACAGACATGTCTAACATAGGAAGAAACCTTCTTATACCATTTTACTGTTTTCCTAATGCACTCAATTAAACTTAGCAACATATCAGTTTTGTCAACCGCGCCCATGTTGGCACTAGAATCAACAACGCATTGAGTCTTTACTTCATAAGAATCTGTGGAATGATCCCTCTTCTCTATGGTCACCATTGCGCTTTTGTGGAAAGTTGTCAATATATACACCTCTTTCTGGTCCATCCATTTTATAGCTAGCATAGTTCCTTTAGAATTGAAAATCCGTTGCCCCTTTTAAATTTTTTTTTAAATTTGGACATGTTCTTTCGGTTCTTACATGCTGTTCCATATGCATTTGTTTCACGTTCATGCAACCATTGAAACAATGTAGGGCTTGTATGAAAATTATTGAGAAAAAGAGTATGACCCTTATGAAGATATTGTAGTATTAGCTACAAATTTTCCCGATTTTCCCAGTTCGTCCTCAAGGGTAGAAGTTCTCGCATCTGTGTAAATGATAAAATCTAAGATGAAGCTGGTCTGACAATCACATAGGAGATAAAACTTTATTCCAAACCTACTGCGTTTGGAGGGGATGTACTGGTTGAAATAAACACGGCCTTTATACAGCAGCAGACTTTCGTCAATGCAAATATTTTGGAAAGGGTAAAAAGCAGTTTTGAAGACGTTCGCGAAATGATCCAGAAGTGGTCGTATTTTGTAGAGAGGGTTATTACTGGCCGGCAAGTCATTATTGTTGAAGTGAAGAACGCGTAAAATATGAATGTACCTATCTCTGGCCATAATCTGACCAAAAGCAAGAGTTTGAATCAATGAGCCTTTGGAGCAGAACTCTTGAAGCTTCAGCTTTTTAGTTCGTGGTATCAATAAAGTGAGTCCCAAGAACGAGAACAATTCTTCGACATTCAAAATTTTGAATCGTTTCTGCATCTGCAAAAACTATACACGGTAACGAAATGCAACAGGTGGAAACAACCCCTCACAAGGTCGAATCATAATCATCAAACCGATGGACAGGTGCATCCTACCGGTAAATACTAGAATTCTATACTTCCAAAATTACTCTACCTAGTGAGTTATAAGCAAACTTCCGAAGCGACTGGAAGGTAAAACTGCGAACAAGGTGAATGTACGTGCGTATCATGCCAGGCCCATCGTCAGGAAAACGTAATATTACGGGCGTAGCACCCCCAGCCCCGACACCGTACACGTATATATACGCGCGTAGTAATGAAAATGTTAAGAATAAAATTTAACCCAAAATAGTCAACGAGTTCTCCTCCAGTAAAGCTTTAGAATGCTTTGAAGTAACTGGAAATACAGAGAATGGTTGATAGTTTCTGCATTCATTCTTTTAACATTTTTTGGACAAATTCGAAAAAATGTAGCAAATAACCTCTTCAAATACAAATCCAAAATTGCATTCAGACTTCAAAATAAATTGTCATCATTCACATTTAACACAAAAAATCTTGTAGAGAATTTAAATAAATCAGAAGTTATAAATTATCTTGTCCAGTCTGCAATTATTTTTACATATGTCAAATTCGTTGTTCCACAAAGTTCGATGTAAAGAACATCAAACTTCATTTAATAAAGATTCAACATTGGCTAAACACTACATTAATAAATTTCATTCTTTTCCTAATATTGATTGAAATCTAAATAAGGACCTATTTATAAACACCACGGCACTTTATACTTAGATTCATATTGTTGATGATGAATGAGAGTTTGCAACCGTTAATTTATTTCTTGGTAGTAAAAATTTCATTCGTGTTAACATTTTCTCTTGGTTTCATCCGATTAATGAATCTCAATTTAAGTTGTTATTTATTTATACATGGATGTGCGCTGCCTGTCGGTTTTATACCTTATGCCGTGACGTGGTACAGGCCTTTTAAATCAGAAAAGCAAACTACCAAATAGTAACAGCTGAATCTGTACAGTGTCTTAATTCTCATAAGTCTTGAGATAAATAATAGTCATTCATTTTGTTTACAGGATTCCATCCCAAGAAAGTGTGGATACACACAGCGAAAACGACTCAGTTGTCACAGCGAAATTCACACATATCTTACAAAAAGACGCCTTTTTAGTGTTTCGAGCATTGTGCAAGCTCTCCATGAAACCCTTGCCCGAGGGAACCCCCGACCCAAAATCCCACGAGCTACGTTCGAAAATTTTATCGCTGCAGTTATTACTCTCGATCCTCCAGAACGCGGGACCCGTTTTCCGTTCCAACGAAATGTTTATAACGGCCATCAAGCAATATCTGTGCGTGGCGCTGTCTAAGAACGGGGTCAGTTCGATACCGAAAGTGTTCGAGTTGTCGCTGACGATATTTCTGGCGCTGTTGTCTAATTTCAAACTGCACTTGAAGATGCAGATCGAGGTGTTCTTCAAGGAAATATTCCTGAATATTTTGGAAACTACGAATTCTTCATTTGAACACAAATGGATGGTGATCCAGGCCTTGACGAGGATTTGCAGCGACGCCCAGAGTGTGGTCGATATTTATGTGAACTATGACTGTGATTTGGCCGCCGCCAATCTGTTCGAGCGTTTGGTTAATGATCTGTTTAAGGTTGCCCAAGGCAGACACGCCGTGGAATTGGGTGCTTCTCCTAATCAAGAAAAAGCTATGAAAATAAGAGGTATGTTAATGTTTTTACTACCAATAAATAATAACAATAGATTAAATTAGTTAAACATCATATAAAAACATCACCTAATAGCCCCAACCATGGATTCTATGTTTTTGGATAGGTTTTGAACATGCCTATGCTACGACAAATTGTTATTTATGTTCAGTCTAAGATACTTAGAGTTAGTCTCTTTCAAATCAATATTACATAAACTAATATTAATATCACAATTATCTCTTTTTTTATGCTGAGGTTTGATGATCATCTAAACTGTTCTTTCTAAATTTATGCTGAGCTTATTATAACATACGTAGGTTGCCTTTTAGATTTTGCGTCCGACAAAGAAACAAGTAACTTAGGAAAAAATAGCTTTATTGTTTTTCAAAATATTCTCCATGAAGATCGATACACTTTTGCATATGTTTAATGCAACTTTAGAAACTTTTATCACTCCAAATGAGATATCTCCTAAAAACATGCTTTTGGAAGGCTTCAACTGCCTCTTCTGTCATCGAAAATTATGCCCACGCAGTTTTTTCATGATGTGTGCAAACAAAAAGAAGTCGTTAGGTGCCAAATCGGGACATAAGACAGATGGCCCATTAATTCAATGTTTGGGTTGTTCAAATATACCATCCTATGCGCTGATGTGTGTGAGATTGCATTCTCATGATGCAGAATAATTTCAGTTCTTCGATTTGATTTCCTTAACTCATCGAAAACTTGCGGCAAACTAATTGTTGTATACCAATCAGAATTGATTGTTCTACGTAACTCTAAGGCTAAGGTGGCGACATGTTCGGTTTTCCTGAAAAAGCAAAAAGCAACTACTTGCTTCGAAGTGCTTCGTACACGAACAACTTTTGAAAGTGAAAAATAAAATAAACTATAATAGAAATATGCACCATGAAAAATTGTTCGAAAAGACAGACGTCTCAATAAAAAAACAATTTAACTCAATAAACGAAACCATGGACCAAAAAAAAAGCATAATTAGTTCAATTAAGAATGTTATTGTTGAAAAATATATGGATCCTCAAAAAATAACTATTGTGCTTAATGAATATTTTGTGGAAACGTTAGAATCAATGCACCTGGAGTATATAAAAACTAGTGATTAAAGAAATAAAATCTATGATAGCACCCACCATATCGAATTAATCAACAAGCATATATCCGAGGGTACATTTCAGACACACTGAAGGTAGCTAAAATCACACCAATTCATAAGAGCTGCCCAAAAGACGAAACTAAGTTATTACAGGGCCATTTCTGTTATAACATTTTCGAAGATTCTCGAAATGGTGATAAAACACCTTGAAAAAATATTAATTTTCTGAATAACCATCAGAATGGGTTTCTGAACAAAAGAGCACTCAGACAGCTGTAGCAACTATCATAGAATACATCTGCGAGGAAATAGATGAAGGAAATAATGAAGTGGCAGTATTACTGGATCTACGCAAAGCATTTGATGTGGTCTGTCATGAAATTTTACTTCAGAAGCTCAAGAAATTTTACTTCAGAAGCTCAAGAATATATTTTACTCAATGCGAAAGTCTATGATTTCTTCAGATCATACTTAATGAATCGGACGCAGTACACTGTAATAGACGGAAAAGAAAGTGATAGAGTTGAAATGACCAGCGGTGTACCTCAAGGCTCAGTACTTGGGCCTATATTGTTCCTGATTTATATAAATGATATTTGTGACATGGAACTCTATGGACAAATAGTGCAATATGCTGATGACACTGGTTTGTTCTATTCAGGATCACTACAGGATATTTCCAAAAATGTCCAAGAACACTTAAATTTTTCAGTGGACTAGTGGGAACAGAATAAAACTCAATGAAAAAAAAAATGTACTTATATTATATTCAAATCTAGAAGACCTGAAAATTGTGAGCTTTTCATCAATGGCATTGAGATTAGGGAAAAAGAGACGACTAGATTTCTCAGATTGACTCTCGATAAACAATTAAATTTCAATGAGCACATAGAGCATCTTGTTTCAAAAGTTCATAGTTTGTCATATCTCCTTAGTAGAACATGATATTCATTCAATAATAAAACTAAACACTTGATATATCATGCACATGTGAGTTCAATCCTGAGTTACTTAGCAGCTTTTTGGGGGCAAGACATTTATAAATCACAAGTTGTACAGAACAAATTATTGAAAATATTATTCCATAAACATCCAAGAATTCATACTGAAGAACTATATCAAGAACTTAAGCTGCGAGACATAAATAATATAATTAAACTGGATAGTATTAGACTGATATATAAAATCGGAAACAATATGGTGAACACACCAATTGATATAAGACTCAGTAGTGATATACACACATAAAATACATGAACAGGACATTTACATACTTCCATTAACATCTAATATAGGATGAAAAAAAATGACATACCAAGCAGCCTTATGGTTTAATGCGCTACCACACAATGTGAAGGGGTCCTCCACATATAAGAAATTTTCTATGTTGGCACGACAACATTTACTGGGACCAAGAAGATAGTTCAAATTTATCATTCTCTATTATATAATTTCATCTTATTTACCTGTCATAGATTTTATAATCTTTTTGGGTTGAATATATAAACAAAAAAAAAGGTAGATTCGGGCTACGCATATATCAAAGATTCGTCGCCAGCAACAATTTTGTAAACGAATTTTGAAGCACCACGGTCGAATTCTTTTCAAATTTCTTTGCACCAAATGACACGAGTCTTCTTTTGAGCAATTGTTAAGTTGTGTGGGATCCAACACGAACAAATCTTTTTGACAGCCAAATGTTCATGCAATATTGAATATACGCTGGTGGAACTAATGTGTTTAGGGTTATCTCAATCTCACGGTAAATCATATGGCGATCATCGTGTATCAGTTCGCGGACCCAAAACCGATCCCTGAGGGACTCCCGAATGGGCTCCAAAATCCTGGGATCTGAATCCATTGTACATAACATATTGCTTTCGCTGACTCAAATATGAATAGAAAAACCTGAGAAGGCTCAGAGGGAACCCTATCTCCTTCATTCTTTTTATTTGAGCAACATGGTTCATGCGATCAAAGGCCTTAGAGAAATCCGTGAAGACCGTGTCAACCTGGCCACCCCGGTTCAAAACCTCACTTACGTATTCCGAAAAGCATGCAAGATTCGTTACAGTTGATCTACCGACCCTAAAACCATGTTGCCGGTCCGAAATCGATTGGCTCAGCTGGAATGCTAAAGATTCATGCAATAGAAGCTCGAAAACCTTTGCAAAGGAGCAAAGCAGGACCACAGGACGGTAGTTCGTTACATTGGTCCTATCACCGCTCTTGAAGATGGGACAGATTTTCGCGATCCTCCACTTAGACGAAAACTGATTGTTCTTCAGGCACAGATTAGAAATTGAACATAGCGGAGCTACTATCGCCCCTATGACATCCTTTACTATAAAACAAGGTATGCCGTCATCCCTAAAACTAGCTTTAGATTTCATATTTTTAGGCACACGCAAAATATCTTGTTCGGTTATTGAGGGAAAAAAAATAGAATTCGAGCCTCGACAATCAACCACACCCTCCGAGATAACGTCATCAATATTGACATCTGAATCCACAACATCATATACCCCACCGAAAAACATAGCAAATGCAGAAACGATCTTCTGGGGGCTATCCAGCCTCTCACCTTGGAGGATACATGACGCCAGGTAGTCCATCCGCTTTGCGTTTACTCCGAACAAAAGACCAAAATTTGTTAGGCTCCTTCTCAAAACTATTTTCCGAGCTATCCAAGTACTCCCTATATGCACACCTCATCTTAGCTTTAACCGACCTTCTCAATTCTCGGTACAAATCGAGAAAGTGATCGTTCCTTGTTCTAATAAACTTTTTGTGCATCCGATTCCTAGACTTAACAGCATCAACGATCTCTTTATTGTACTATGTGGGGTACCTCCTATTTTGTTTACGATAAACTGGGACTGATTTTCTGATTGCATTGTATAGTTTTTTATAAAAATCATTCACCAGAAAGTTTATACTGCGAGGGCAATCCTGTTTAATGATGAATTGTTCACTTAGTAAGTCTTCACAGAGAGTTCATTCAAAATTGAAAGCCCCAAAATTCGAACTACGAAAGAATCTGACACAACTGTCCGAGCCCAGGTTCAAATGACACATCAGAGCCGAGTGATACTTATCTTCCTTCAAAAAAGGTGACATATCGCGGTGAACTCGGCAGTGATTTTATCACATTGTAAATCTCAACTGGTTCTAAAAACTCGAGTAGCAACCTGTTACAGGGGTTATGGTTGTGCTTTATGCCTGTTCCATTACTATTGTCATTCTGTGTTATGTCACCAGCGCCAATGAAGTGCTCGTTGACATTCTGGAGAACATTCTCATAGGATTTGTTTTCTCCTTAATTGAGTATTTATATGCTTTTAGGCATACTATTAATATATTGTCCAATGAGTTTCTAAATGGCTTCTTGCCTGTTGTCAGTCAAATATGTATCTTTCATTGTGCATTAATATCTTTTTCAATCTAGTTTAGGTAATTTCTTGACAAAACAAGTACTGTTTCGTCAGTGTACATAAAATATTTCATTTTAATCTTCGAATACTTGAAGCTGTGAACATATAGAATGAACAAAAGGGGGACCAATACCATAACTTGGTACTCCATCCTTATGAGTTCTTCCAGTTCACTTCTGCTATCTCAATGACTGTAAATTGTTTTCTAGATTTAGTATAGTCGCAAGTAATTTGAGCACACACCAGAAAGACTGTTTTATACAGTTTATCGAATAGTACATATAGCTGAAAAATCGTATCAAATACTTTTGTTTTAAGGTTTATCAATATATTAAGCACATATTTGTTTTCATCTAATTCACCGTGAATGTACTCTAGAAAATTCACTAGAGCATCACGTGTACTGTTTCTCTCTCAAGAACCATATTGATGTTCATCAAACTGAAATCAACAATCCTCTTTTCAATTAGTCCCCATCTTTATGGATATCATCTTTATTCGACCACTATTGGAATTAATTTTTAGTGCATATTCTTGGTACTCTCTTTGTCTCTATAAGAAGGTTCATCAATTCTTCAAAGTTGTTAATATTTATATCTGAAAATCTCCCCTGTAGTTTTTGTGGATAAACTTGTCTGTCAAGTTTGGACTTCTTGATAAAATACTTTCTCAGATGCTTTCGTTGTTCTATTAAGTTCAATATAGCAGTTTGTGATCCGAGATGCAGTGATCCTTTATATTATTTGTTCACATCATATCATTATTCAACCTCACGACTCTTGCCAATGGGAACTCAGAGATCGATGAAAAACAGGAAACCCGTGTTCTAGCAGTAACTTGTCTCCTGGAACAACTGCAGTGTAGGTAACCACAGCTGTTTTATATGACCATGGTGGTCCAATGAAGCTGTTACTTGCTCTGGCGTATATCATGATCATGTGTAAGAGATATTGCACTATGGTAGCTGAAGAGGCCATTGTCATAGAGCTTACTGGGATATTATTGGCTGCGTGTAAATATTTCTATCCAACTGGCGAGCCAACAATCGTTAACACTTGTCGATTATATTTGAGGTTATGGTACGAATCGTGGTTGCATATTCCAGTGAGATAGTGTTTCTGTATTGATCATTCATGTGAACAATATTTTTGTATTCAGAGTAGCAGGTCTAAGTTGATGTCGCCTATGAGAAGACAATCTTTTTGTTTCCATCATTTATCACGTTGGTCTAGGAAAAGGTTAACATTCGACTCTGGTGGCTTATTTATGCATCAAATATTGATTTTGTAATTTTTTATGTGAATGGACACAAAGTTCCATGATTGCGTGTCAGCAGCACAACTTATAAGTTCAGATTTAGTTTTTATGATTTAAATTACACGTTTTTGAAGTTTTTCAGTTATTTTTAGAAAGAAGTTCCGTATCCTAAAGACCTTAATCCGGAATTTGGTGATAATTGATACATTCGTTTTCCGTATACATATAATGTCTAATATTCGGCAGCCACCTGTTTACAATCATTTATTTATTTATTCGAGTGGATGAAAAAGAGTAACGAGAAAATAGACTACATGGATTATGCCATAATGTCAAATTATGTAGAATGGATAAACATTCAAAACACATTAAGCCTTCTAGGATCGAAGTGTAAGCTCAGGAATGTGACAGAATATGTCAACACCAGGCTCAACCAACAAGGCCGAAATCTTGACGGCTATGAACAAGGTTTGTAACAAAAAATCTTGTGGTATAGATGATATACCTGGAACTATTTTAAAGGAAGTAGCAGAATGCATCAGTGAACCATTATCTCTGATTCTGAACATGAGCTTTGAGGAAGGAAGCTTTCCTGACACCCTTAAAACCTCTAAAATCATCCATGTATACAAAAAGAAGGGTAGTATAACCAGTGCATGCAATCATAGACCTATAGCAATACAATGCCAGTTCAGTAAAATCTTCGAATACATCTGTAACAATAGATTATCAGAATTCTTTGAAAATAATTCTATTTTATCAGAGTACCAGCATGGCTTTAGGGCAAATCGCTCAACAATTACAGCGATTGACAGCGCACTACAGGTCATATTTGAGGGAGATCTGGTCGTAATTATACTGTTTGATCTTACTAAGGCATTCCACCTAGTTGATGTAGTGATCCTGGGATCTGGACTTGAGAACTGCAGTATCCGGGGAGTTGCATACAATTGGCTTATATCATATCTAACTAACAGATCTCAGATAGTGTACTCAGGAGGATCCTGCATCTCACCCACACTTTTCAACATATATATCAACTTATTACCTAGCATTCTCAGGAAATTTGGTCATCCAGTACTTTATGCGGATGACAGCACAATTATCATAACGGGTAAAAACAGCAGCGAGGTAAGAGAGAAATGTAAAGGATGTGTTGAGGCAATGTCTGCTTGGTGTGAAGACAATGAATTGAAGCTAAAACCAGCATTTTGGAAATGTATCCCAAAAACAAGAAAATAGAAAAATTTATTTTAGTCAAACTGAAGAAAAAACTCTATTGCCAGCTGTCCAGAAACAACTTGTTGGGATATTCATTGACAGAAAACTCACTAGGGGCCCACACATTGAACAACTTACATGGCAACTTATTTCATGCTGCAACTTAATACGTAATAAGAAATTCAGTGTCGATTGATGTCCTCAAGCAAGCATATTTTGGGCTATTCCAATCCCGAATGAGCTATGGTGTAACATATTGGGCTCTTGGTACTGTTGCCTACAATGTGCTCATACTCCAAAAACGAGCCATCCGCTACATGCTCAATCTTAATCCCACAGAATCATGCAGACCACACTTCAGAGTACTGGGAATACTTACTTTAACAGGTCTGTATTTATTTTGTGTAATAGTTAAAATCAAGAAGAACATCAATAAGATGACAAGAGGTGATATTCATGATCGCATCTCTCGACAGAACTCAATGCTGGAAGAACCTATTCAACGCTTAGTAATCTGCGAAGCAAATCCATCTTTCTTTGGGATAAGATGTTATAAGAAACTACTGAGAATGGACCAAACATTTACATTACTTAAATAAGCTGTCTTCAAAAGAAAGCAAATGAATTTTTTGATGAATAGACTAGCACAGTAAGACTGAATAGTGTTTATTTAAGTAAATTGCTCATTTTTTTAATTGTGATGTAGTATTTAAGTCTGTTTTCCTCTTCTTTTTTGTTGTGTGTATGTACTAAGCACTAACCTACTTGTTCTTTAATTCAATTTATTGATGCTAATATATTTACGAAATGTCTAGACACAGTGTACTAAGTGACTCTATGAATGACTTAATATAAAATGAAATGAAAATGATAAGAAAAAGGTGAACCATACATAATCTTTTATATGATTTCTCTCCGTAGATGAAACATCAGTAACAGCTAGTCTGTAAATGAGTTTTGAACAAAAAGTGTAATCAGAATTCTTGTATTTATGCCACATTCTTCATTCTACCAAGTTTTTCAATCAGTAGTGGTACTACAACAATCTGAAAAATATAAGAGAACAACAGCAGAAAAACGTGGTATAAATAATAAATATCCTTTCGTACCAACTAATCATAATTGAAAGGAGTATACTTAACATAAGTTCGTACACTGGATTAAGAAAATAATCAAACAATTTGGAAACATGCACTTCAAGGAACCATCTTAACAGCAAAATGTACTTCCTTTTTGAGCGGGACGGTTAAAACAACTGGTCCAATCTTCCACATGATGGTAATTATGTTTAACCGCAGAAGCAGGAACACTATGGGCCAAAAATGAGGGATGCCATTTGCCATATTTCTTAAATAAATATTAAGCCAAAAAGTTCACCAAAAGTCCGGGAAAAAATATTTGTCATTCAATCCATAAAATATATGTAT
The DNA here is from genome assembly GCA_013387265.2 of Cryptolaemus montrouzieri. Classification (NCBI taxonomy): domain Eukaryota; kingdom Metazoa; phylum Arthropoda; class Insecta; order Coleoptera; family Coccinellidae; genus Cryptolaemus; species Cryptolaemus montrouzieri. The sequence goes on from JABFTP020000165.1 coordinate 14,008,619, forward strand.
AATGTATACAGTATATTTGAATGCAAACCACAATGTAGATTTAAAATATCATTTAATATCTTGAGAAGAATTAGATACTAAGACACTTTTTCCATTTTCAGGTTTAGAATGCCTAGTCTCCATCCTCAAGTGTATGGTAGAATGGAGCAGAGATCTATATGTCAATCCTAACCTACAATCTACTGTTGGTGAACAACCACCCAAGGACAATGACAATTCGTCTTTGAAATCCCGAAGTGGCTCAGTCAGTAGTTTGCACTCGAATGACAGCTCTGGTGAAAATAACAAAGAGGTGTTGGATTCTCCTGAGCAGTTAGAGGTTGTTAAACAACAAAAAGAGGTAAGATTATGTATGAAAAATTCTTGCCAAAATTTTGGCAGCCTAGACATTTGAAACCAATTCATAAGAGGGTGCGAGGTAGAGAACTGCCTTTTGAAACCAAACTGATGTTTCAGTATTTTGGCCTCCACTACTTCCATCAGTTGTATCCTGATTATTTTCTTAAATATCTTTCCAATTGAAGCGTTATTGGTCTGTAGTTGTTGCCCTTTTTTTGATCTCTATTTGGTTTAGGAAATACAGTAATACTTCCCACTTTCCATTCAGGTAATGGATTAGCCAAGCTGAAGTGGAAAATGCTCAAACTATGGAGATGTATTTTTTATGTTGAATTAATTAACTACTTTCCCGGAATCGAAGCAGTAACAGGTGCTGAATTTTTTGTTTTTGCTGAATTTGGAAGCTGTCGCTTTCTTTTATCTCTCTTCCTTCAGTTGGTGGGTCATCAGCAAATTATTGCTCACACCATTCATTCATATCACGCTCAGTATTTGGTTGAAGTTGGGATATTTAGTTACTTCATAATAATTTGATTGAGGAGGTTGTTACTTGATGAAAATCGATATACATATATATTTTCAATGAAATAAAACTAAAGTATTTAGATTTTCACTATATTAACAAAACTGTGACCGGTTTCACCACACTGGTTCATCAGATAGATACAAACTAATGAACAGAGTTATTCCTTATATATTAGTCTTATTTCCTACTTAATATTACAATAGGTACAAGTACAAGAGGTATGTTGGAAAACCCATCGGATTTGCTTACTTTATGAATTGAAAAAATTGAGTAAAGGAGAAGGATTTAGATTTAATTGACTATTAAGTAACCTACCTGAATTCTTTTCTTTATTGATCTCTAAAATTTCCAATAGATTGAGTTTTTGTCTATTATTTTCATTGTGTAAAATTTCGAAATTATCATTAAAGTTATGGTTTTCTTGAGTAAGTGATTAGAATAATGGGAATCTGATTCATGATAATTAAAACTACGTTTGTGCTCTGATAATCTAACTTTGAAATTTCTGAAAGTTCTACCAATATAAATTTAATTACAATCCCATAAGACAGTTTATAAACATCGGATTTAAATTTTAGATTTGCAGTTTTTGATATATAGGTCTGAAGAATTATCAGTTAGGAATGCTATATTGAAATTATAATGCAAGAGGAATGATTATAATTTCAATATAGCATTCGAACTGATAATTCTTTAGGCCGACAAATCAAAACTGCAAATCTAAAATTGATAAAGGTAATAAATCCGGTGTCTTGCGGGATTGTAATAAAATTTATATTGGTAGAACTTTCAGAAATTTCAGTAAGTTAGATTATCCGAGCACAAACGTAGTTTTAATTATCATAAATCAGATTCCCATTATTCTAATCACTTACTCAAATTTTACACAATGAAAATAATAGACAAAACTCAATCTATTGAAAATTTTAGAGATCAACAAAGAAAAGAATTCAGGTATGTTACTTAATAGTCAATTAGATATAAATCCTTCTCTTTTGTTCAATCTTTACAATTCATAAGTAAGCAACTCCGATGGGTTTTCCTATATACCCCTTGTACTTGTACCTATTGTAATATTAAGTAGTTAATAAGACTAATATATATGAATAACTCTGTTCATTAGCTTGTATCTATCTAATGAAGCCACAGTGTATTGCAACCGGTGATAGTTTTGTTAATATAGTGAAAATCTAAATACTTTAGTTTTATTTCATTGAAAAATTACTCCATAATGTTGTCGAAAGTGCTCCGCAATGATACTGACCTCCTCATCTCTTTTTTTCATTGTTGTCCATTTCTTATAGTTTTGGAATTGGAGAGTTTTTATGTTGAGACAGTTTATCAATTTTTTGATAAAATAATCTTTTTGCTGATTATTGATTTCTTTACAGGTTTCCAACCAATTATGTTCTCTGTAAGGTTGTAGAAGTTTCTGTATGTCTTAGTTTTTATGTGAGACTTTATTTTGGGTATAGAAGTTTATCTGTTTTCTATATACGTTTTTCTTTTATTTTTTTTCATCATTTGAAGAATAAATTCCGGCAGTTCATGAGTAAAATCTCTTTTATTCATCTTTGGAGTATTACTCAAGAAAGTCTCGGCAATGATTTTGAGCTGCAGCTTTGCAGGCACACCCTTCTTTTTACTGATCATCATCAGCTTAGTTTTTCTGACATTAATATTTATGCCATAGTTACGGCTGGTCTCTTGCATCTTATCCAGAAGTCGTTGCAGCCCTTCTGCTGATGAGGCAATTAGGACAGTGTCATCAGCATATCTTAAACTGTTAATCAATTGCCCGTTAATAGATATCCCATCATTCACACCATCAAAAGCTTCTGCCATAATCCTCTCCAAATACAAATTGAATAAAGTAGGCGAAAGAACACATCCTTGCCTAACCCCGCGTACAATTGGAATATCTCTTGTCTCCTCTGATTCAATCAGCACTGATGCTATACTTGGTTCCAGTAGAAGGATGCTATTGTGCCAACATTCTTACCGTCTATCCCAGCATTCTTCAGCATCTCAATCAGCAGACGAACACAAAACTTGCAGACCAAAAAGTGAGAAGTTCACTGTGGACACTGTCGGGCCCTGCCGCTTTTCCGTTTCTTAGCTGTTTGACGGCATACCGCACTTCATCTAGCATGATTTCTGGTCCTGGGCTGGCCACCTCTAACATCATTGAATAGCTCTTGTATGTACTCTTCCCACATTCGCTTCTTCTCCTCCATTTCGTACACTGGGTTACCGTTTGCGTCTTTGAGAATTGTTGTGACTTTGCCTTTTTTCTTTCTCAACGTTTCCCTTATCGTCTTGTGGAGATTGAAGGCATCATGCCTTTCTTGTAGCGCTTCCAGCTCCCGGCATTTTTCTTCCTCTGTTTGTTGCTTAGCTTCTCTGACCTTCTTTTGGATCTTTCTATGAATTTCACGGTATTTCGTTCGATATATGCTTTGCCACCGCCGTCTTTCTTCCATCATTTGTAGAATCTCCTCTGTCATCCACTCCTTGTCTGGTTTTCTTTTAGCTTTCAAATGTTTGTCACTCGCTTTATTATCTACATCTACAGAATTCTATTACATGTAAAAGATAACGAACAAGAGTTTGCAAGAGTCTCAAGCTTTCATGATCAAGTGACCTGGGGTGGTGCAAACATCTTATGCATACCTGCTCATAGGACTAGTGAGTATGAATTTTCCCCCTCGTATCAGGGTATTCTATAGTTCAACCATCTCCCACTCTTTGTGAGGCGTTACCGAGATCTACATTTGCAGGATCTATCAAGGCGAATCTCCAACGTAAGGCCTACTATTGTGTCAGAGAGTACTTAAATGACTCAGACTTCCTATGGTGATTGTGAGTTGTCCCTTTTGCTCTGTTTATTTCATTTGATTCGTGTGACCATGAAGTGTGATACAAAATTGTTTGTGTAAGATTGTTTGATTGTATTGTTCCATTTACATTCTGTATTGCTATTATTTGACTTGTTGTATACCCTTTTTTGTGGAATTAATGGAATAGGTATTGTTGTTGTTCCAAATTGTAAGTGTAAGATCTATTGATTGTATTTGCGTTGCTTATAACTATAATTTTATTAAGATAACTTGTCCTATACATAATTTCTACGTTCCTAAGGATGCATAAATTATTTATTATCGTGGACTTATGCACTATCTCAGCTGTTAGCTGGATATAATTTACCTTTCCCAGATTTAGCAATCAAAGGGAATAGGCTCGATTACAATATACTTGACATAAATTTCCTAACAATCCTACATGTATTAAGAATTACAGCTTTTTGCATTTCTATATAGGTATTCTTATGCAATTCTAATTTCTTAAGGCTATCATGCACAGTTTTGGGTATTAAACCAGTCGAGGATACGATGACAGGAACGATATCTATTTTATCGAGGTGCCACATCTGCTTGATCTCAATAGCAAGGTCTGTGTATTTGGACTTTTTCTCCTGGAACATGTTCAGCACGTTGTTATTATTCGGTATGGCGACATACACCACTATGTCCGGCCTATTATTCGTCACCATTCTGTCAGTGATAACAGGCCTATCGTAGTATAATCTGATAGAGTCATTTTCTAATACGGGCGCCGGCTGATACTTGTAATATGGCTGGAAGGTGTTCAAAAGTCCGTACTTGTGTGCAAGTTTCTGGTGGATAATGTTGCACACTTGATTATGCCTGTGAAGATACTCCGTATTTGCCAGTTGTTCGCATCCGGACGTAATATGCTGTATAGTCTCCGATCTTATATGGCATTTTCTGCACTTATCTGTTTGTAATGTTCCGTCCTTCATAATAAATTTTTTGTAATTATTTGTAGCGATCACTTGGTCTTGGATGGCCATAAGGAATCCCTCTGTTTCTGCGAATAATTCTCCTTTCATCAACCATTTGTTGGAGGCTTCTTTGTCGATGTGTGGTTGATTAATCTCATGGTGGTGTCGTCCATGCAATTCCTTTCTTGACCATTACTCTTGTTTTTCAGTATCTGATCGGAACGGTAGATTCAGCAGGTCGTCTCTGGTAGCAAGATTTAGTGGTGTATATCCCCTATCAGCCAACGATACCACTCTACCACTCTATGGAGGTCAGAAGTGAAAGCTTTTGCAGAGAAGAATTCTCTGAGATTTTTTATCTGTTCGGTGTGTAAATTGACAACATCTATTAATCCGCGTCCTCCTTCTTTCCGCTTCAAAGTTGTTCGTATCACAGACGATTTTGGATGATGATTGTTGTACTTTGTCAGCATCGTTCGGGGTCTGCCTTTGAATATCATCCAGTTCTGTCTTAGTCCATCTGATTATTCTAAATGAGTAAAGCAACACTGGAATGGCGTAGTGGTTAATTGCCTTGACTAGATTCCCCGAGTTCAACATCGATTTCAGCACATACTTCAGACGCTGACTGTATTCTGAACGAATCTTCTCTGATTGTTTTTGGTCTAGCAATCTGGCTTGTTGGTATCCCAGATATTTGTATGTTTCGCCATCTCTCATGCACTGTATAATATCACCGTTTGGAAGTTGTGTTTCACCATCTATGACTTTCCCTCTTTGAATGTTCAGGGTCTTACATTTTTCAATCCCGAATTTCATATGAACATCTGCCGAGAACTCACTGACAGTTTTCAGCAAATCATCCAATTGCTTCTTGTTCGAAGCATTTAATTTGATGTCATCCATATACAGCAGGTGGGAGATTGTATGATAATTCCTTTCTGCTTTTATCCTAAATCCGAATCCTGTTCTATTGAGCATTGAGGACAATGGGTTCATTGCCAAACAGAACCATAGTGGACTCAAAGAGTCTCCTTGAAAAATTCCACGACGTATGGGTATCTCGTCGGTTTTAATTGATTTATTGTTCATGTTGACCTGCAGAGACGTGCGCCAGTGTGTCATTATTGTCTCCAAGAACTCTACTAGGGCTGGGTGAATTTTGTATATCTGCAATACTTCAACAAGCCAAGAATGGGCGGTACTATCGAATGCCTTCAGATAATCGAGAAAAGCTGAATGAACATTCCGATGCACTAGGTGTGCCTGTTTCATTATCACGGAATCGATGATGAGTTGTTCCTTGCACCCGTGTTGTTTCTTTCTGCATCCTTTCTGCTCCTCTGCTAATATATTGTTGTCGTCAAGGTGTTGGTATATTCGATTGGATATGCATGAGGTGAGTATTTTGTAGAGTGTTGGCAGGCAAGTGATTGGCCTATATTGAGACGGATCCTGTGTTCTATCGCTCTTAGGTAGCATATATGTTAAGCCTTGCGTTAGGAAAGTGGGTGTTTTCTTGGGATGTTGAAGAACATTTGCGTTGCTTATAACTATAATTTTATTAAGGTGACTTGTCCTAAACATAATTTCTATGTTCCTAAGGATGAATAAATTATTATTATTATTATTACCTGAGCATTATGCGGCGTTTGAGACAGCAAATTCGTCGGAAAATGCCAAATTTGTGAGACGAAAACTTATGGATTTTGCACCCGATAATGCATCATCTCACAAGGCTATCATTGTGAATGAATTTCTGACCAAAAACTCAACAAATACCATCGAACAACCACCGTATTCATATGATATGGCTCCGGTCGACTTTTTTCTTTTTCCAATACTCAAATTACCACTTCGAGGTACCCGTTTTGAATCGATAGAAGATATAAAAGAGAATTCGCGGCGAGAACTGAAGTCGATTCCGGAAAGAGCGTTTGAAAAATGTTTTGATTGGATTATTCGTTGGCGTGAATTTATTATTTCGGAAGGGAAATACTTTGAAGGCGATATATTAAATTTGGATGAAAACTAAATATTTTGTGTTTCATTGACCAATTCTCGGTACTTTTTTGACATAATGTAAAACAATTACCTGTAAGATTTGCATCAAACGATATATCTAGTAATATATCATTATTATTATTCAATTTATCGTTATCTGCATTGTTTATACCATAGCTCATAATTTGAGTTCTATCTGTATTTAATTTCATCTGCTATGCATTGAACCATCTCCTGACCGAGACGTATAAGATGTTCGTGTTGTCCGCATATATTTATGTTCCTCCTAATTGCAGGTTTGGGAAACAGGCATAGACATGTTCAATAAGAAACCCCGAAAGGGTATACAATTCCTGCAAGAGCAGGGCTTATTGGGGTCTACCAATGAGGACATCGCAAAATTTCTGTTGAACGACGACCGTCTCGACAAAACTCTCATCGGTGATTTTCTAGGGGAAAATGACGATTTTGCCAAAGGCGTTATGTACGCTTATGTAGATCAGTTAGATTTCAATAACTTGGATTTCGTTGCGGCTCTGAGGAACTTCTTGGATGGATTCAGGTTACCTGGAGAGGCCCAAAAGATTGACAGGTAAATAATGTTGTAAGCACATCAATTACACTTTAGCTTATATACAGGGTGTTACATAATAGTATGTCACAACTTGAGGGGGTAAATCTATGTGCAATTTTAAGAAAAAAAGTTTATATAAACATAGGTCCGCAAAAGCTTCGTTACGGAGCTACAGGGTGTTGATATTTCCGGAAAAAATTGTTTTTTTCTTCAAAACTCCTGCAGTTTTTGAGATATTCAGCCCAAATCTGGAATGCAAGCTATTTTTTACAGCCTCCATCATTACACGTCCTAAATTTTAACTAGAATCTACAAGGTGTTTTCTTTTCCGGAGCCATGTCTTCTTTTGCCCTTTCAAACTTTTTTGCAGTATGTCACTGATTAGCGTACAATCAATTTTCGTCATCTTCGTTCAACTTAGAAACTTTTTTGACCCTTGTAATTTTTTCGTATCTCCAACCGTTCTCGAGCAAATGAGGAAAACTCTCATTTGATTGAAGAATCTCATCATCAAGAACAATTCTCACTAAATGTCTGGGTCGGAATAATTGAAAATTATTTGATTGGGCCATTTTTTTGCCTAACAGACTAAACGGTTCCGCTTATCGGCAATTTCTTGAGGAGGAGTTACTTTTATTGCTCGAGGATGTGCCACTTTTGGTGAGAAACATAATGTGGTTCGTGCATGACGGGGCATCAGCACATTTTCGTGGAAAAGCTAGGGAATTCTTGAATAATACATTCAACAACCGATGTATAGGTCGGAATGGGCCAGAACCATGGCATCCTAGGTCCTAGGTCCTAGACTTAAATAGTTTAGACTTTTTTTTATGGGGATATCTGAAAAGTTTAGTTTATGCCACTCCAGTGAACACTGTAGAAGAATAGAGAAATCTAATAATAACCTCTTGTGACAGGATAAGAATTACCCCAGGAATATTTCAGAGTGCTTGATAATATGCGAAGAAGGACAGAGGCCTGTATTCTTGCAGGTGGAGGACACTTCCAGCAATTTATTTAGTTTTTAATTGTTATTTTTTAGTTTGATATTGAATAAAAGTATAAGTTGAGTCTCAGAAGACGAGCTATGAAAATAAAAGCAAATTTTGGGCATACCTATCGAGTATTTCTATTATTTTTTTCATTTAGCGAATAACATACAATTCAAATTCAATAATTTTTCACTCGTTGGAGATACGAAAAAATTACAAGTGCCAAAAAAGTTTCTAAATTATGAACTTCTCAGCACCTATCGTAGGAATATTATAAAGAATTCCAATCACAATATCAACATTCACACATTCATCTAAATTTCAATCAATAACAGATTTTTATAAGTTTCTCAGTATTCTATTAGTGGTTCAATTCTCTATTCATGTTTTCAGATTAATGGAAAAGTTTGCCAGTCGTTACTGCGGTTGCAATCCAAATAACACTTATTTCGCCAGCGCAGATGCAGCTTACGTCTTAGGATTCTCCATAATCATGCTGACGACGGATCTCCATTCGCCGCAGGTGAAGAACAAAATGAGCAAAGAGCAGTACATCAAGCTCAACCGGGGAAGTACAGAGAGCAAAGACGTGCCTGAGGAGTACCTTTCCCAGATATACGACGAAATCGCAGGTCACGAGATCAAAATGAAAAACACTGTTAATAAACCAGGAAAGCAACAGATAAACAGCGAGAAAAGAAGGAAGATATTGTTCAATATGGAAATGGAGGCCATATCTACTGCGGCTAAGAATCTCATGGAGTCGGTGTCCCATGTGCAGACTCCCTTCACGCTTGCCAAACATTTGGAACACGTGAGACCGATGTTCAAGATGGCCTGGACATCTTTTCTTGCGGCGTTTAGCGTTGGTTCGTTGAATCTTATTTTTTCTTGTATAAATCAGTTACTCTTTACTGAATATTAGTAAATATTCGCGAAATACGCTTATCCACTTATTAAAAAAAAAAAATCATTCTGTTTGTAGGCTTACAAGATTGTGATGATCCTGAAGTCGCCAGTCTCTGTTTAGATGGCATCCGTTGTGCCATTCGCATCGCTTGCATTTTCCACATGTCACTGGAAAGAGATGCGTACGTCCAAGCTTTAGCAAGATTTACGTTACTGACGGCGAATTCCCCGATCATGGACATGAAAGCTAAGAACATCGACACCATAAAAACCCTAATCATGGTTGCACATACCGATGGTAACTACCTTGGGAATAGTTGGTTAGATATACTGAAATGTATATCCCAATTGGAACTAGCTCAGTTGATTGGAACTGGAGTTAGACCAGAATTCTTATCTGGACCTGGGCATAAACCTCCAGATCCCAGTTCTAAGGAGCACATTGGACAGACCAGCTCGCAAAGTGTGGTTGTTGCTGTTGATAGAATTTTCACAGGTCAGAAATGAGATAAATTGTATGGTTCATTATTTTTATATTCATCACTTATTTCATACTCCCAAATGGAAGAAATTAATGATTCGAAAAAATTGTAGGATAGCTAAGAGTTGGGCTGAAATAACATTTTTGAGTCTTAATCTAGACTTAAACCTTGTGACATTGCAAATAATGATGTATGAAACAAAAGTTAGTTATCGGGGATTGTCAAGTAGAAAGCAATCATAACATTATTTTCGCGAAGATAGTAAAGGTCTTTTGAACATCTTATATACATAAAAATCTCGTGTTACGAGTATGTACGGTGTGATTTTCGAAACTTACTGAATCGCTTTTCATCAAATGCTGTACCTATTTGTAATTTGGTCCAATTTAGAAGGTAGGATATTTTTTATCCTAATTATTGACCTCAATATTCGTTATTGGTAATTGAGTGCCTCATGAGACAATAGTATGTATTTATTGGTTAGTTCTATAGATTCCTAATAGATGGCGGTGTGAGCTAATTCATCGAAAAACTCTCTTAATATCGTTTGACATCTAGGTTGCGCAAACATTCACTTTATTCACGTCCTATTGGTTTAGGTTCACGACACGGTTTTTCTGGGGAAGTATGCCGATGGTTTAGAAGTTATCTTTGCTCTAGAACACAAATAATAGAGCTAGATTGACAGAAATCAGATCCTTGATGTCTGGGTGTGGAGTTCCTCAGGGCAGTGTACTTGGGCCGCTGTTTTTCAGCCTGTATACTTCTGATCTTCCTGAACAGGTAAATCTCTGCTCAATTCATTTATACGCAGATGATGCCCAACTTCTCATTGTTTTTTTTACCAGAAGATGCAGATAATACTATGCAGAGAGCAAATGATGACCTGAGTAGTGTGGTTGGGTGGTCTGCTAAGAGTGGACTTGTACTCAACTCCAACAAGAGTGCTTACATGATTATAGGGTCAAGAGATGCTCGTTAGAAATTTGAATTGCACTACTTTATCGCTCCTAATATAAAAGGCTCTTTGATACCACGTGTTGAACAGGCTAAAATTCTTGGAATCATTTTTGACACTACTCTTAGTTTTGAATTCCATGTCGAAGCTAAATTACGATTATGTTACATAAAATTGAAAAGCCTTTGCTCATTTAAATACGTATTGCCAGAACAATTAAAGCTGATTTTGATTGAGTCACTTGTTCTTCCGCAGTTGGATTATTGCAGTGTGGTCTATTACACTGATTTGAACCTTGGCATTAGGAGAAAAAGCCAACTGTCGCAGAATGCCAGTATACGTTTCACTTTCTGTATTCGTAAGTTCGTTCATGTGACCCCAGTCTATAGAAGGCATAGCATACTAAAATATGAGAGAAGGGCTGAACTTCATCTTGGTCTGCTTGTCCAGAAAATTTTGGAATCGAAGTGCCCAGAATATCTTTCTGATATGATGATCATTAGACGGGAAGTGCATGGGTTAAACCTTAGAGGCTCTATTTTTCAACTACCAAGACTCTACACCTCTGGATTCCAAAGTACTTTCTTGTATTTGTATGTCAAGATGCTTAATAATCTTCTCTTCTTTGAACTGGCAAGTTCCTCAATAAAAACCTTCAGAAAGAAATCATCCAGTCTACTGAATGACAGAAGTCGCCCTCAGGTGTCAATGTGTTTTTCAATGATTTATGTATGACTCAAATAGTTTACTATGTTTGTTCAATCTTATATTACAGTGATATCAGTTGTACGTGGCATGTTTACGCGCCCGCAAATCATCAGCCCTATTTGCTTTTGCGACTGATAAAACAAAAACAAAAGATGTCGTAAATCACAAGGTGCTTCAGTGAGAATTAAACCAAGTGCATCACATGCTGCACAATATGTACATAGTTTCTTTCAATCATATTTTGCTGACACGCGATTGAAGTACTTGAGTTTTGTACTTTTTTATTTCTTACTGTATCATTATCTTAGTGAACTTAATATTTATTTTATATTCATTGTATTACTTACATAAAATCCTAAAAAGGGTAACACGACACTTGAAAATGACGTAACTCTCGGAACTAGGTGTGTGTATTAAAAATAAATATAAACGGTTAATTAAAACACACGGCACAAAAATATATTAAGATATTAGGCATATGTTTCGAGTCATCAGCCCATTATCAAGAGCCATACAATAGTGAAAAGGACGAGATAGACCAATGTCTGTTTGCTCAAATTGGAGCAAGGACTAAGGAGATAATCAGAAAGTACATAACCTGCGATATTTCCTCTTTCGCGTAGATGTTCTTCCGTCGCAGTGTGAGTCTCCTGAAACATAATCACTTCCTTGTTCTTGCATGCCAATTTTGAAGTATAATCGCAAAATCCCTTCAATATTCAAACTCAACAAAACAATTCCCTCTCTGTTATCGAGACCGAGAGAGCCCCGATGGCCAGGTTCGGTCTTCTAAGTGATGCCGATTATGATCTATAGATGTTCTGGAATCATTTTGAACCGAATAATTTGGGTTGACATCTCCGATATATTATTTCTTCGTGGATCTTGTTTAATTTAGAGAAAAATTTGCGAAAAAATGTTGAAAGTCGTTTTAAAAATATGACAAATTAACTGTGTGAAATGACTTTAATCTTTACAATGGTTGGAAATACCAATAGAATTTTTGTTTTGAATAATGGATCTTTTATGTTCTTCAATTCTTTTCTCCATTTATTGCAGTGTATTTTATATACTCCGCTTTTATCCAATTATTTCATTTTATCTTTGTTATCAACTAACAATGAACCCAAATGCTTTTTATTAGTACTGATGGTATTAATATTATTTTTGTATGATCTATTACATATCTTGTTGCTAATATATTATTGAATGGAAATTTTCCATTAGATTTCATAGTTTGCAAAGGATAAATGCTCTTCAGTAAAAATTATATTTTATTAAGATGTCAATTAAATTCGGTTCATAGCCGTTATTTTAATAGGCGGTACGAAGTTCGTTGGATCAACTAGTATTTAATAAATTATTGTTTTCTATTACTGTTCACTAAAATTTATTAAAATTAGAAGACAACAACGTTTGTTCTTTAGCTAGTCATCTATAAAGCGTCAGTTATTCAAAATAATACTTGAGTGAATAACTGAAAAGAAACCAACAAATCTTCTATTTACAATACAAGCAATAACCCACAGGTTCAACAAGGTTGGATGGGGATGCCATAGTGGACTTCGTCAAGGCTCTGTGTCAGGTTTCACTAGACGAATTGGCGCATCCGGGACACCCTAGAATGTTTTCCCTCCAGAAAATTGTAGAGATCTCCTATTACAACATGGGAAGGATTCGATTGCAGTGGTCGAGGATCTGGCAAGTGCTCGGCGAACATTTCAACACTGTCGGTTGCAATCCTAGCGAAGACATTTGCTTCTTCGCGGTGGATAGCTTGAGGCAACTGTCGATGAAGTTCATAGAGAAGGGTGAATTCGCCAATTTTCGTTTCCAGAAAGATTTTCTCCGTCCTTTCGAACATATCATGAAGAGGAATGTCTCTCCAACTATCAGGGATATGGTAAGATACATTTTTCATCTGTAACGTTTTTCTTTGTTTTCGTATTTAACCTGTGTTTCAAAACGTTTTTAAAGTAACATTCAAACATACGGGTAGCAGACCAGAAAAGTAAATCGTAACGTAATTGTCTATTATTTTACCTAAATAAATGATAATAATAATATCAAATAGGTGCGAGAGCATACAGAATAAAAATATACACTGAAAGGTTTAGGTAATATCAGCAAAATGAACAGTTCTCAGGAAATATGAGTTGATGTTGCAACGATGTTCTCGGTAGGAAATGTGCACGGAAAGATATGCCTATTTAAGAAATGGTCCAATAGTAGTGGAGAAGTATATGACACATAAATGTTTGTCATATAAAAACAGCAGATTGGATTGATGAAAAATATGAAAAGACTGACAATATAAAGTGAATGAATAGAATGAAATAACAATCATACAATTTGGAGCACTCAACAAATCTGCAAACAGAATACCACCAGATGGCATACCTAACTTCTGGTGGAAAAATGCTTCTTCACATAACCTTATGAGTCTATGAAAATTGATGAGGGAGGAAGGCAAAATCCCTAATTGTCTTACTTAGTTGAAACTGAGTCAAAGAACTACCGGCCTGCCTAAATACTCTATATAAAATCCTCATTAAAAATATATTGTACAGACTTTACACCCATATTCCAGAAAACAATTCATTTCCTGATGAACAAAAAGGTTAATTTAAGAACTCTTATGACAATAATCACGTTCTAACTAGTAATTTAATACAAAAAGATGCTCAAAATGATGGAAAAACTTTATCAGTTGAAGGCATGAAAATAAAGACTGAAATGTACCGGGACGACTCCTTATCCCCTTTACTTTTCTAAATGGTCCCATTCCAACTCAGTTCAAACTTAGAAGACACTAATACAAATGAAATAATGAAAACCAGAAAATGGACCACTTATTATATAAAGAAGATGAAAATTAGAGGATCCAAAGCAAAACAATGGAAACCAAACTACAAGCAGAATATTATCCAAGAGTAAAAACAGCTCTTAAGACTGAATCGAACGCCAAAAACAAAATGTCCGCTATTACATTTCTTGTTGTTTCTGTCATTACCAGCTTTGGCATCATCAAATAGATACAAACATAAATCAAGCAACTTGACTGACAAACTAAAGAGCTACTAAACATGCATGGTGCACTACACCATGAAACCGACATAGACCATTTCTACGCCTAGAAATACACCTAGAAATAAAAGAGGAAGTGCATCATTGACTTCAAAAAATATTCATCCCATCGCCATCAAGGAGATCAACAATATCTGAAACTTAAAACAAATGATGAATACAGAGACTCTTGTATACAGACAACGCGAAAAATAAAGAGACAAACACTAATGAAAGTCCTTCCACTACTCCAAGTGAGTCAGAAACAAAGACAGTAAAAATAAGTTGAAATTCAAAAAGAAAGAAGAATAAATGACAGAATGGCGTGAGAAAGAAATGCTCCGATAGATCGTAGAAGGAGCTGAGAAAGGTTTCGTAAACTCCAGCAAAACACGTAAATGGCTAAGTCATGTAAACTTCAAAGCAGAGAGAGAAGGTCTAATAACAGTTTGCCAAGAACAACAAACTACATGAGCACTAGGATCATGAAAACCCGCATCGACCCAAGATGATAAATTTACCGGGCTCATAATGAATTTAACCATCATATATATCTTGGTCACAAAAGCTTACTTGAACCACTACAACATAATTGTACTGCACTAGAACATTTGTAAGAAATATGGCATACAATTGAATCAAAAATTATACGAACATGTCGTAGATCCATTTATCGACTACCCAGAAGTCACAATCATATGGGATACCGATGTATGAACGAATAGAGCCATCTTCATCAGACAACCAAATTTATATGTAATCACTCGGTATTTAACATTATTGATTGTTTTTAACCATGGATCTTTGACTACTTGTGAAGAATGAAGTTTTTTGTTGTGAGAAAACTGGATAGTATGATAAGAAATGTTGAATTATCACCACATATTCGAGATATTGCACTAAGTCGTCACTGAAATTCGAAACTGTGAATTTCACTATTTAAAAAAGACTCATAATTGAAAATTCCTTATGTTGGATTGTCCGATGTGCAGTGGGGTCGAATAATTGCTATTGTTGAAGAAGGGGTGACACAGAGGGATATAGCAGCCACAATGGGGGTATCACAGGGGATGATTCCAAAAAAAAACGTGGACCTACAATCTCTGCAAAATAGGCCTAGAAGAAGACGTAGGAAGATCACTTCTGTAGAACAAGACCGCTTTTTGTGCCAAATTGCAAGAAGAGACCCTAGTGCGTCGCACCCTATACTCCGAAGGCAATTTCTGGAAGCAGCAGGCATCAGTGAATCAGTCGAGACGATACGTCAAATACTTCGGTCAATGGGGGTTATACAGCAGAAGTTCCTTAAGAGTTTCAGAGCTAACTAAGCAACAAAAATTAACAGACTTAATTGGTTATCCAGTACCAAAATTGGAATCTTGAGAATTGGCGAAATGTTCTTTTTCGGATGAAACCAGAATTGGTGTTCGATCAGATGATCGCGGGATTCGGGTTTCAAGGGGTCGTGGAAGACAATATAGACAAATTCCGAAATACCAAGGGGGCAGTGTGATTTTTTGGGGTGGCATTATGCTGGGAGGCAAAATAGGTTTGATTTCGTCTCCTGCGAGTGTAACGGCTATAATTACGGTGAGAACTTTACTTTTATGCAAGATAAAGCTCCTCCGCATACTAGCAACCTCACGCGACATTATCTTAAAACAGAGGGAATCGCTATTTTAGACTGGCCAGCTTGCTCTCCAGACCTAAATCCTATTGAACATTTATGGGATAATCTCATAAGGAAAACTAGATCGCGCCAGAACGATCTAAGAACCCCACAACAGCTCATCCAAGCCGCCACAGAAGAGTGGCAGAATATCACCCCAGAGGAGGTCGAAAACCTAATCCAAAGCTGGCCTAGATGGATTCAGGCTTGTATTAAGGCAAGAGGAGGTAATACAAGCTACTGAGGTCGAAAAAAAAACACCTACTCCGTGAGAAAACAATCTTCAATTTTTTTACTAGATTCCGAAAGAGTCTCTTATTTTCTTTTCTTTGTTTCTTTCTTAAAATAAACCTTAATTTATTTCTTTTTTCAATTGAAATATCTCAAAAAGAATCAATTCTAACAATCCTTCGAACTTTCCAAAATCCCTGAGGTAATATTCAAAATATCGGGATATCGGGTGATTCCATATAAATTTGGTTGTGTGTATATACTTATATAGAAGTAGCTGAATATCTACAAAACTGGGAAAGATGAGAAAGCTAGCAAACCTTTGAATTTTCTCTCAGAGCCAAAAGATTCTTGAAAGGTAGTTGGTGGTGGTTAAATATATTATAACTCTTTATAAGACATTATGGCCAGCAGGTGGAGCGGTCTGTCTTCCATACGCACAAGTGCGACAACAGCTTGTGCAATGGTTCCTCTTATTCAATAAAAATGTTAACAAAATTCGCCCTTTGTCGCATTGTAATTCAAATTATAAAATATAAAGTAAAATATTTTACAAATTCAGATGAAATAGAAATATACTAGAAATGGAAATAGGTCCAAAAATAGTGAATCTATATTTAAAGATCCTCTGAATTTCAAGAATCAATTGAAATAAAAACCCTTTAGGTACTTAATATTGGTTGATTAGGATAAATAAAAAGATAAAAGGATTCAAGCAATTACCTGAACTTTATTATTTATTATGTAAGAAGTACAACTATTAAACAAATCAGATTGAAATGATTTCGAATATATCTTACAAAGATAAGTATTGAAATGCTTTCTATTAACGATAACCTTAACTTTTTAACATTCAAGAGAAAGCCATTTCCACTTCCTTCTCATTATAGTTTATGATGATTGAAATTAATGCTTATTGAATATATCTCAAATCTTTTATATAAATTATGAAAACTAGAAACCACAAATGGAAAATTACAGTTTAGATGAAAAAATATTGGCAGAAGTTATCATTTACAAAAATAAAATTGCTAGAATCCTATGAACAGTCAAGTATGAGTATTGATTTCAATTTAAAATGGGACAAGCACGTGGAGTGCTTGATCATAAAAAAAATATTCACTACATATATTCTATAAGGTGTCAGAAATTATGAGTATAGAAAAATAATAATATATATTCATCTATTTAATAAACTATAGAGTGGAAGGCAAATACAAAACGTGCACAAACTCACTTCAGTGGCTACAAACTACATTACTGAAAATTATTAGTAAAAATACTTTATTGCAGATAGACCAATTAATATATAAACAATTATTTACTTATCAGTCATTGAAATTAACGGACATTGATATTAACAAGCGCAATTTATAAACTCCAAAGCTAATACTAGAAACAAAGACATACTATTATCTACAAAAGTTAATCTATAGGTAGCTACAAAAATATTCAATCAATTTCCAAATGATCTCGTTAGGCATAACTTCTGGTTCTGTCCCTTTGTCTTCTACACCAATAACATCGCAATGAACTTCTCACTTTCTTAGCACAAAAAATCCGCAATAATTGTGTAATATGGTGGTTGTTGGGTTTTATTAAAACGTCGGGATCGTCCATTATTATTTTATATATTCACTACTCACTACATGTATCCCAACACACCACTATTCACTATATTGATTATTCCTATGCTACTACGCTACATGCTACCATAATACCTCTACCTAACTTATATGATACTCACTGCATTCACTCACACATTCGTACCCATCCCCTATGACCTACTTTATTAACTTACGTTAGAATTATATCTAAAGCCTACATTACACTAATTCTACACCTAGTACAATTGAAAACAATTCCAAATCAAATTTAAACAGAGCAAAAATAATCAATACACAATATTTATGGTTAGAAATAAGAGAAAATATTTCACGCACGCGCAAAATTGTGTATGGCCGTTGTGCGAAATTGATATTTTCGTTTCACAATGTTGGCTTCAGATACTACTCGTTGGTTGTACAGAAAATTCACTATATAGACTTATAATATATTTGACATAGACATAGAGACTCTCTCTATGCCGCTCTTACATAACTTACTTAGTTTTTCCTTTTCAAGGTTGTACGCTGCGTTGCTCAAATGGTGAATTCTCAGGCTAACAACATCAGGTCAGGTTGGAAGAATATATTCTCCGTTTTCCATCTAGCAGCCAGTGACCAAGAAGAAGCAATAGTCGAATTAGCTTTTCAGACAACGGGAAAAATTATAACCGAATTGTACGATAAGCAGTTTCCTTCGATGATCGATTCTTTCCAAGATGCCGTCAAGTGTTTATCCGAATTTGCCTGTAATGCCAGGTTTCCAGATACGAGCATGGAAGCAATAAGATTGGTTCGACAAAGTGCCTGTCACGTGCATGGATCGCCGCACCTCTTTGCAGAATTTGGAGGTAAGTTGTACAGAATGATGCAATGAATGTGTTATTTGTCTTACAGTGAGTTTTACCTGACTGTAAGTAGTTTTTGTTAATTGAGACTGATTCTTTGTCTAACACTATTTATTCACACATATATACATTTAACGATACATACAACATTGTACTGATAATGGACTGTATTGACGATATAAAAGATGATGAATAGTGAATGAATACAATGTGATGATTTTAGTTACGATTGATACAGAGTAAAATTATAGTTTGAGTGTTACAAACTGAATGTTAGATACTGAATGATAGATCGATGATGAAAGATAGATGATAGAAGAATGATAGAAAAGTAAAGTTATGATAGATAGGCGATAGAAAAATATGATAGATAGTAAAGTGATGTCTCTTTGGTCTGTGTATTTTCTTAAATACTGTAGAAGAGGGGAGAGAGTTTGAATTCTAAAATTTAAAGATTCTAAGAATAAGATGGGATAAATGGCAGGTATGTATTGTTTACGATCGAAACCTGTCTCAAAGGGACAAGAACGGTCTAATGTTTACTGTAATGAAATTGGCGACAAGAGGATAACAATGTTCTGTGTAGATGTAAAACGAAATTATATAATTCCAAATTGTGGGTAATTTCTAGAACAGAAGGAGAATTTAGAATATTTAGGGAAAATATTTATGTTTTGTTTTGTCACAAAATTTCAAGTTATATTATATCCAGAATTGTTTACCCTAATCTTAAGGCACATAATAGAATGGACTGTTGAATTTCAATTTCAATTGCGTATGACACTATACAATAGTTCCATTATAAACTACTTTTACGATGATCGTCCAGATACAAAGAAGCCATTTGTAAATGAAATTTCTCTTACTTTTAGGTGAAAAACATTTCATAATTTATAAATATGATGTGAACGCAACAATATATTGAATTATACAGGGTGCTTCAACGAAAACTAAACAGAGGCTATATCTACCAAGATATTCATTTCTGATCAAAACGCAAAAACAGATCAATTTTTGTTTCAAGGGGGACATGTTTTGGGGTACAAAACTTGCCTGAAATATCAACCCCCCAAGCGGGGGTTGCAATCCTTGAACATTTTGAATAGGGACGATGGGTCGAGTGATGACTCAAAAGAAAGGTGGTATCTTTGTCTACATTGCCTTGAACGAATTTCCATTTTTAATTGAAAACTGTAAAAGATACAGGGTGAGCAACTGAAAGATAGGGAAGACTATTTCCCTGAGACTATTCAAGTTTCAGTAAAGTAAACTGGAACAGATCCATGCTGATCAATGGCAGTCATCATCGAGTACCATCCTCATCTCGAATTTCAACCCCTGGAACAGGGCTACAACCCTTGAAAATTTGGAAGAGGGTAGATGGGTAAGGAAGGTATTATCTTTGTCTGCATTACCGTGAAAGAATTTTCATTTTTGATTGAAAACTGTAGAAGATACAGAGTGAGCCACTGAAAAATAGAGAAGACTATTGGAGTATTAGTGCGAAAAACTGGAATAGATTCATTTAGATCAAAAGCTGTCATCTTCCGAAATCACCTTCATCTCGAATTTCAACCCCTAGAGCAGGGGTAATATTTCGATCCAGTGATACCTTTCAAGTAAAGGGTTTCGATTGCCTTCATGACTGCTCGCAATAATTCTATTTTTCAGTAGCTCACTCTGTATCTTATACAGTTTTCACGGGATGCAGACAAAGATAATACCTTTCTTTCGAGGTATCACTCGACCCATCTATCCTCTTCCAAATTTTCAAGGGTGATCAACCCTGCTCTAGGGGTTGAAATTCGAGATGAGTTGGTACTTGATGATGACTGCCATTGATCAGCATGGATCTGGTCCATTTTACTTTACTGAAATAGAATTAATGCGAGCAGTCATGAAGGCAATCAAAATCCTTTACTTGAAAGGTATCACTGGATCGAAATATTACCCCTGCTCTAGGGGTTGAAATTCGAAATGAGGGCGATTTCGGAAGATGACAGCTTTTAATCTAAATGAATCTATTCCAGTTTTTCGCACTAATACTACAATAGTCTTGGGGCGATAGTCTTCTCTATTTTTCAGTGGCTCACTCTGTATCTTCTACAGTTTTCAATCAAAAATAAAAATTCTTTCACGGGAATGCAGACAAAGATAATACCTTTCTTTCGAGTTATCACTCGACCTATCTACCCTCTTCCAAATTTTCAAGGGTGGTCACCCCTGCTCTAGGGGTTGAAATTCGAGATGAGGATGGTACTTGATGATGACTGCCATTGATCAGCATGGATCTGTTCCATTTTACTTCACTGAAACTTGAATAGTCTCAGGGAAATAGTCTTTCCTATCTTTCAGTTGCTCACCCTGTATCTCTTACAGTTTTCAATTAAAAATGGAAATTCGTTCAAGGCGATGTAGACAAAGATATCACCTTTCTTTTGAGTCATCATTCGACCCATCTTCCCTATCCAAAATGTTCAAGGATTTCAACCCCCGCTTAGGGGGTTGATATTTCAGGCAAGTTTTGTACCCCAAAACATGTCCCCCTTGAAACAAAAATTGATCTGTTTTTGCGTTTTGATCAGAAATGAATATCTTGGTAGATATAGCCTTTGTTTAGTTTTCGTTGAAGCACCCTGTATTTATTAGATGTGTTAATGGCTCACCAATTTCATACGATGTCTTCTTTAGATTGTCAGACCGAATACCATCCAAACCACCTGAGCTTTTAGATTTTAATTTTTTAGAATATTGAAGATTTCTGTTTCGTTGGTGGGTTCTAAAAATATAGATATAGGATTTTTTTAATTGAAGTATTGATTTCCTCATTCTTAAGTTTTATTCGTTCTGCCACTTTGGATCCAATACCAGTAATTAAGCTATTAAATGATAATTGAGTTAGTTTTTAGTCCACTGATACGTGATGCACAGCCTATTTTATTGCTGATTAATTCCCAGAGTTGTGCTGGATCATGTGAATGGTTACCTATATTTCCCTTGTAATGATCACATTTTGCGGTCTTTATCAATTTTTCCAATTTGTTCTTGTAGTTTTAGTTGCTTATAAAGATTATTCTTCCTATTGACTGCCTTTACAATGCCATTCGTGATCCAGGGATTCCCTTTCTGGTTAACTGTTTCAGTTTTGATTAATTTTGTATGTTTTTCAACTAGTGATTCAAATGTGTCAATATCTTGCATATCATACATATACCCCCAAATAAATTGAAGCAACTCGGCATTTATTGTGTGATAATTGATAAATCGTTTTGTGCAAACACGAATCATCTTATTAATCTCAGTAGGTGTAGTTTTCTGTTATATTAAATCCATGAATGATGGATTTGAAGAAATTTATTGGCATAGTTGTCTTGACAAATTTATGATCTAGGCACGTGATACTCTCTGGTCTGGTGATACCGTTGATATAAGATACATATTCCTGCTCTGACATAATATTTAAGTAAATTTCATTGTCATTCTCCCAGTTTGGCATCATGTCTATATTTGTGTCTCCCACAAATATGTTTATGTCACTTTTCATATTCTGAGTTAAAAAGCTCTTCAGATCTTCGCAAAAAGATTTGACTGTTACACAATGCGGTCTATAAATAACTAATATCTCCACGGATCGCTTACTAAAAAAAATCGCTTTTCAAGTTAAGTATCTTGAGATAATTTTGTGAATTATATGTTTAGTGCTTAAAATTCAGACTATCTTTTATTTATATCAGGACTCCGTCATTTTGGTTGATATCACCATGGTTGTATATCAAATTGTATCCTGGTATTTCAATTAGGTCTGTATTCGAAATCTGCTCCTGAAGTTGCTACATTCAAAAAGTTAGTGTCATCGACATACAAAGAGGCTCTGGTACAGGAAACATTTTCGAGCAAGTCAATCATGTAGAGAATGAATAGAATTGGCTCCAAAATTGAACCTTGCGGCACGCCAACTTCGATCGCCTTTTCCTTTGACCAACTGTTCTTCCACTCCACCAGCTGCACTCTACCAGACAGGTACGACTCAAACACTGACAAAACTGTCCCTCTAATCCCATAGTACTCCATTTTGCTCAGCAGAACCTCCCCCATCACACAATCGAAGGCCTTGCTAAGATCACAGGCCAATATCTCCGCCCCCTGATAGTAATCCAGGGCCTCAGCAATCCCCTCTACCAAATCGATCAATGCAGTTGCTGTTGATTTATCTGATCGAAAACCATGTTGATGTAGATTGAGTATGCTTCCTCTACCCAGAAACCCAACCAATCTTCGTTTTAAAATTTCTTCAAATAATTTTGATATCACTGGGAGAAGTGATATAGGCTATAATCGTTACAATTATTGATTTCCTCCTTCTTCAGAACAGGTATAACCTTGGCTAGTTTGAGCTCTCGTGGAAACACACCCTGCTGCAAGCACTAGTTTATGACGCGGCACAGAATGTTTGAGATGATAGGGTACACTTTTTTAAATAGGACAGTATTCATTCCATATACATCTGCGATGTGCTTACTTTTAAGGTTTTTAACCACACTTGCAAGTTCATACTCGGTAGTAGGATAATTAAACATGGAATTGTATCCCACTGCTGACCTTGGTTTCTGATTTTTTAGCATTTCAGTTGCTTCACTTATTGATGGTTCACACTGACCAATCACTGACTCTCCGATTGAAGAGAAGAAGTCATTGAGTTCGTCTGCAGTCAAGTTTGACTCATTCTCATGTCTAACCCTCATGACTCCACTTTCTTTAGTTATGAGGTTCCATATGGCATTGGTTTTATTTCCTGCTTCTTCAATTTGTTGAGAGTTATGAAATTTTCTATCATTAGTATAGCTCTGTCTCAGATGTTTTTTCAAGATCGTTAGTAGTTCTCTTGACTCTGCTGTTTTCTGGACCCTGTGAATAGTCTGAGCCGCTTCAATTGCCCTTTTCAAGGCTGAAATGCCATTATTTGGTGTAGTGTTATGTTTACGGCTATTCTAGGGAACGAATCATTGAAACAATGCTGAAACATGCCATGGAAATTTTTATATGAGTCTGAAAGGTGCGGGTCATATGTGTCTTTAAAGTAAGTATGGCTTTCTAAATTTGAAAAGATATTATCAATGCTAGATGTTAGAATCAGACAGTCAAATGAGCAGTTAATCTGACCCAGTAATATAATTAACTCATCCATATTCTTATTAACGCTTCTTATATCATTATGAAAAACTCTGAAGGCTTTCTCGTTTTTTAATCCTAACACTGAATTTAGTCTACAGAAGTCGCCAATGCTATAATTCTCAACCACAACCGTATTCCTATCATACTCTGTCAAATAACTATCCATCATTTCGTGAAATATTTATCATCCCATAATCAGTTCTTATTAAGTAGCTTTGCCCTTTGCAAACATATCGCAGACTCTCCATTGAGTGCCTCATGATCCACACTGTAGTTAGTACCAAATTTAACATTACTTTCATGACAATTAATACATTTAACAGTTTCTGACTTACATGACTTGTAGTTATGGTCGCCAGCACATTTAGAACATTTTTCTATTACAGTCCTTATTTTGTGGTTGAATTTCAAGCACCCAAAACATCTCGTCACATTGAGTTGCTCATACACTGGACACCTATTTAACCCAACATAGACCCTGCCTCTCGAAATAATTTTATGGAACGCTGTTCCATTACATTCAATAATGGCATTGTGTGCATTTCCATTCTTGGCTGGCTTAATAAGTTTCAGATCTAATACGTCATTTGCATCCAGAAAGCAGTTTTCGCTTTTTATGTATTCTATTATATGATCCTGGTTAATGTTAGTCGCGATATTGCTCACCAAAATACGTGGATTTCGTAGCTTCGTCACACTTATTTCATAACTTCTTCCTAACTGTGCATTCAATTCTTCTTTCATTTGAATCGACCGAATCACACTTATCATCAAACATCCATTTGCTCTATTTTTCACATCGCTCACTCCAGCAGTTATTTTCTCCAAGTTAATTTTTTCCTCAATATCTTTTTTGGTTCTTGAATTATCCTGACTCGATTTGGATGTAATATATGGTATATTCTCCCTAGTTGTACTTTCCGACTTTTGCACAGCTTGTGCATAGGATTTTCAATATTCGCTGATCTGTGGTGCTGATCTGATAGCCTCTAGTTCAGGTCTTTTCTCCAGAAGGTCTTTTTCCAACAATTCTATTATCTTATTTTTACTTGAAACCAAATTTTCATTGTCTTCAACAATTTTGTGCAGGAGCTGAAAAGTGTTGTTTCAGGCAGTCCTTACAGTGAAATATCTCTTACTCTTAGCCTCAAAACCGAAACTTCTGACGCTGTTAGCTTCGCGCATAATTTGCAAATATATATATATATATATATATATATATATATATATATATATATATATATATTTTTGAAAGGAGAGGATTTACAAAATTTGAATAATTGTATTTACAATAAATGCTTATATCTATAATTTTGGTGTGTGTGTCAGAAAAAACACAAATACAAACTCGACATCCATCACAGCTGAGTATAGGATTCTCCTTTGCTGATGTTTTATTGCACTGTTCACATTCCATCATGAGTCATGGAATTCCTTTTTGTAGTAATAATCAGAAAGAAACAAACACAAATAGCATATCATAATATTTACTCACGTATAGAATCAACTAATACATATTAGCACATTTCATTAACATATTTTGGCCCTATCAGCGAAAAGATTGCTAATGTCATTTCAAAACAGCATAAAATACTAGCTCACAAAACCTACATGAAACTCCCAAGAATCTTTCAACAGTAAAGCTAAAACTGTCAGATTTGACAATACTTGAGTTTACAAGTTGTCCTGAATGAATTGTGAAAACGTCAATGTTAGTCAGACTGGCCGTTCATTCAAAACTGGATACAAACAGCATCAATCAGATCACAATAACCAGAGAACCGAATCAACTTTCGCTTCACATTGTATCGAAAATGGCCATCATTTTCCACCTATAGATCAACTTCAAATTATTCACAGAATAGTTTAAGGACGAAAGTTAGATTTCTTAGAAACCATTGAAATTTTCAAACTCCAACAAACTCCCCATAGAGATAATCTTCTGAACGACCAGTATGGCACGGCTTATTCGTCTATATTTGATATTTTTAAACAATACCTCCTTTTATTATAATTCGTTTATTACCTCTTTTTTGCACCCTCATTAACTTTGTTCTGTTTATCTATGTATGTATTTTCTACTTAAGTTAGTTTAATTTTTTATTATCATTTGAAAAAAATAATATTCTACAAAAACTAACTGGATCCACTTGGTGTGCCGGTGATTACACTCTTCCAAATGTTGCTTTTGCTCGGGTCTTTGCCACAGTTAAGTACTATAGTTCTGCCTAGCTACATAGTGCTCAGGTGCATAGAATTGATTCCCAGCTGAACTACGTCATGATAATTTTAACTGGTACCGTTAGCTCTACCTTAGTTCCCTGGCTATGTAGCCAGGGAAAAGGACAAAGGACATGTGTCCTTTGTGATATGATTCCACCATATTATCCGCAGATAATTGGCATTGAAAAAAGTTGGGAAAGGTATCACTCTCCTCCAAAACTTTTCCAGTTATCCACGAACTTTGAGTACAGCTGTTTTGAGATTGATATCCCGATTAGCCTTTTCAAAACGTGAATGGAATGAAGATATTTCAATAAGTTCCTCATACAAGAACCTACTAAGTTCCTGGTTTTAGTCTAGGAAGAGATTTGAATTTTGTAGTTAGTCCAAATTGTCTTGGACTGTACTATATATAGTTGATATCCAGAAGGTTTTCTATATATAAGTATGGTATCAGATTATTTTCTTGTTTGGGTTGAAATTTTGATATCCATTCATTATTACTGAAACGAATTTTCTGCTAACCCATCATCCCACATCGACTAATCGATGTTCTGGTTAAATAAAGAATGAAGCGTTAACACAATAATCATGTTTCCGCTTTCTGTTCACAACACACTTACAACCAGCTGTTATTTATGTATCAGCGACGGGCGAGACGGGGTTTTCCTTCGATTTTTTGCCTATTCTCTCGAATTATATAAAAAGTTACTTATAGTTCACCCGTTTCTCCCCATTTACTTGAGTTTACACTTTATGGGCGACAGTGGAAGATTCAATGTGTTTTACTTGCTATGCTTTCTACAGATCATGTTTTTGACACATCAAAATTTAACATATAGCAATATAGTTTTTTCTTTTTTGTGTATGTAGCTGAAAATTTGATTCTTACAGGAATGGAAAACGATATAACCGTAACCGAGGAAGACAGAGTATGGGTTCGAGGTTGGTTCCCCCTACTCTTCTCCCTGTCATGCGTAGTGAACAGATGCAAACTAGACGTGCGTACGAGAGCGCTGACCGTTCTTTTCGAAATAATTAAAACTTACGGTGATTCGTTCAGTCCTCATTGGTGGAGGGATTTGTTCAAGGTGCTCTTTAGAATTTTCGACAACATGAAATTACCCGAACAGCACACGGAAAAAGCCGAATGGATGACCACTACTTGTAATCACGCGTTGTATGCTATCGTGGACGTTTTCACTCAATACTTTGATACTTTAGGACCTCTGTTACTGGAAGAATTATATACGCAGTTGCACTGGTGTGTTCAACAGGAGAACGAACAACTGGCCAGATCAGGTTTGCTTTAAGAATTTTATAATCACAAATATTTAAACATTCAATTTTTCAGGTACTAATTGTTTGGAGAACTTGGTGAACTCAAACGGCCATAAGTTCAATGACGAAACATGGGAGAAGACTTGCCAATGTATGTTGGATATATTTAATTCGACTGTTCCGTCCGCACTATTGACATGGAAACCTGATTCCATTAAAACGACTGCTATCATAGAACAGAATGGTGACGTTGGAGTCAACAAGGGGATTCTGAAAAGACCAAGTTTGGTTGACGTTCGAAACGCAGATGGTATATTACTGAACGGACTGATGATTAAAAGCGTGGTTCAGTTGGAACTGATTCAAACAATAGATAATATCGTATTTTACCCCGCCACCTCGAGAAAGGAGGATGCGGAGACGTGGGCGTTAGCCGCCGCCGATATGACGGGTGACACGACCTTGACGGAATGTCAGAGGGAGGAGCAAGGAATGTATCGATTACTAAGCACTTCCCACCTACTTCTATTAACTGACTGCCTCCTACAATCTCATCGTTTCGCCAAGACTTTCAATTTGAATCATGAACAACGAAATTTGTTGTGGAAGGCCGGTTATAGGGGTTCAGTAAAGCCGAATCTGTTGAAACAGGAGTCCCAAAGTTTAGCTTGCCTGTTGAGGATACTATTCAAGATGTATTGCGACGATGGCAGGCAGGAAGACTGGTCGGTGATAGAAAACAAGTTGATCAGCGTGTGCCAAGAGGCCTTGGAATACTTCTTGAAATTGCAAAGTGAAACTCATAGGGATGAGTGGACTTCTCTACTGCTCTTAGTACTGACGAGATTGCTGAAGATGCCAGACAATAGGGTGAGTATGGAAGAATTGATTGATTTAATCAATGACCTTGTAGATTATCGGCGCTAATATCAGTGGCAGATCCTTTCAGGTACGACTGCCTGAAACGATTCGACGTGTATGCGTCGAAGCTGATTC
This sequence comes from Cryptolaemus montrouzieri, assembly GCA_013387265.2. Taxonomy (NCBI): domain Eukaryota; kingdom Metazoa; phylum Arthropoda; class Insecta; order Coleoptera; family Coccinellidae; genus Cryptolaemus; species Cryptolaemus montrouzieri. The sequence continues at coordinate 14,037,006 of JABFTP020000165.1, forward strand.
AGCTGTGCTTTAGTTCAATGGTCGCCAACAAAAAAAAAAACAAATAACAAAATGTACTAAATAATTGGTTGCCGTAATTGAACAAATGAAGTCAATATGTGCATATAAAGATATGCCTCCTCAAACTATCAGAGATATTTTTTATTTTTATGCATTTAGAAACTTTTGTGCTTCGATTGTTAATGAACAAAATCTGAACTATAAACTTGACCCCAATTGTGCTCATTCCGATGAATTAGTTCTTGAGCAAACTGGTTCTCTGTTGGGAGTCCAGGGCCCGCAGATCTTCTGGGATGAATTTTATTTTTCAGAGCTCAGGTTTACATATTTATAATAAAATAACAATTTGATCTCAATAAGATGTTTATTGAAAAAAGTCTTTTCTCTAAGATTTCTGTTCCGCAAAAGTATCTAAAACATCATCAAAGCTCAAAGATGATAGGCCCATGAAATTTTCTGTAGACAAAATAGCCAAGTTACATAGCCTGTTTTGTCTTATATACTGTCTTTCATAGATTTTCATTGATTTTGGTTTCGAAGACGATTTTACAGCACTAGGAATTATAACTAATAATATTAATGCAGTACATTTTCTAGATGAGAAAGTTATCTAATACACAAAAACGTTTCTATTTCGTCTCTGAAAGAAACACTGAAAAATTTTATCTGTACATATTTTTGTAGGAAATTGCAAATGAGATCTGATTGAAAACTGTTGCCAGTCTAACCGTTTCCACACAATTTAGCCTTTAAGAGAATTTGATGCTCTACAAAGAACAATAATTTCAAACACAACAATTATGTAGTTTTACTTTTTAAAATTATTTATTTACAATATTTAATACATTGTTGTAAAAGAAATATCGGATTAGGGCACATAAAATACTTGAATCAAAAATTGGATTAAAATCGAAAAACAAGAAATTAATTTTCTCTTCAATTGTGAATAACTTTTGAAAAATTAAATTTTTGTAAAATTGCTTGGGACTTTTTGTCTTTTCAAGAATCTGTCTTAATTTTTTTATATATTGATTTGTTTGTCTTTTATAAAATTCCAAAGTAAAAAGTTTAATTGAATGAGAACATTAATACTTTTTGCTGAATTGCTTGGAAACGATTAAACTGACGATAATTTTCGATCAAACCATTTTTCAGGAAATTTAATTTTCTACAAAAATATGTACGTATTATTTTTCCACTTCAATGGTTTGGCAGTTTTCACGGGAAAATGAGATGATAGACCTCCTAAAATTAACAATAATAATAAATAATCGTTTATTTAGCAATATATGCCATTCTCAGCTCTCAACGAATAAAATTTACACACAACAATAATTTTAAAAGGTATGAATGGAGAGGCTCAACATGGCCTGTCATTTCCTACCTATGTTGTTAAAAACATTTCACATACATATTTTTTTCAATTTTGACTTATAAACTGGTAACCCATCACAATGAGCAATGTCTAGAGGTAAGGTATTATAAATTTTTAGACCTCTTGACAGTACTGATTTTTCTACAAATGTATCTACATAAAAACATCTCTTTTACGAGTAGAATAGGAATGTACTTCTCTTATGAATCTCACATTTTTATGAAGATATGTAGGGAGTTGATGTGATTTCATCTTATGGATGAATATCAGTGTATTATAAACAATGGTTTGGTGGACGCTCATAAAATTTAAGACCTCTTGCATCAGTCGAATAGGTGTGTATCGGTTACACTTCGATATAATTCTCATTGCCCTATTTGTATAATTTGGAACATTTGTAGTTGACCTTTATTCTACTATCTGCTTGATATACAGTGACCTGAATGCGATAGGAAACTGGTCTCGGGATAATGGACTTTTGTTCAATCCATGCAACACTGTGGTCCTTTGTGTGGGTAATAAATCACTGCGAGAAAAAGCAATAAGACAGGTCAGTGCGAATGTCATTCTGAATGGCTCTATATTGAAATTGAGTGACTGCAAAAAATCTGGGTGTACTATTTGATGGTGAGCTAAACTATGAAGATCACATCAAGAACCTGCTAAGGGCTGCATACTTAAAGTTCAAGATGATCTACGGCTACAAATCGTTCCTATGCAGTGCTGTTAAGTGGAGACTAACTTCTGCATTGTTATTGTAGTGCCGTTTATTTTTCATTTTCTACTGGAGTGTCGCGGTCTTCGGTTCAGAGGTTGCAAAACCGATGCTTGCGTTACTCTTATGATAGTGGGTATCGCGAACATGTAACACCATACTATATCACTCTTGGGTTGTTGAAGTGTGAATATGTGTTTCTTCGTCAGTATGCTTTGATTGTCTTTAAGGTCTTGAAGTTCTCTGAGCCTTCCTACTTGAGTGAGATGATCGTGAGAAACAATTTTCTATATGTATTTGAAAGTTTTCTATGGCTGTCATATAGCATTGTCCTTCAAAAGGTGTTTCAACGCAAAACTATTTGAACTACAAGCAAACACTGTTGGATCTTCAACCATATGTTTTGTCTACCTTTGATTTTTGGTGTTTGAGCCTCTTGTTTTGTGTTTGATTTTTAATTAGATAAGTTGTTTAGTTTTATGGACCTACTTGTATTTGAATTTTAAGGACAAGTGGAAGAACAGCCTTTAGCTGAACTCTGTTTCATTTTTATTTGGTGTGTTGTGTATATTTTTATCCTCCGATGCAATAAACATTATTATAATTATTACCTATTCAGGAGGATATGGGTCTTTGGGATTCCATTATCATCTTTCATGACCATACATTAATGGTAAAATTCACACATTTGCTCAGGCCGTGAAAGGCCTAATTACATGTTGAATTTGTCAGAGCAACATCAATGTATCTAGAGAGTACTAGGTGTCAAAAATAATTTTCTTTCTTGAGTGTATACTCTTGCTCTTGATTTAATGTTCCACGTGACAGCCACTGTTGATACATAAGACAAGAATCCAGGTCAATTTCAATGTCATTCTGTGGCATCTACAATATATTTCATCATTTAGGGAAACATCCTGTCATTCATGGATGTAATATTTTGGTTAGACATTGCTGAGGCAGTTCGACCCTTAACTTCATGAAACGCTTAAAGCTTCGTGAAGATGGGCGCCTATGGGATTCGATTATTATTTTTCTCGATCATACAATAACGGCGAAGTTCACACATTTGATCAGTTTTTGAAGTATCTTGAGTTGAATCGAATATGATGGAGTAAAATTTCATTTAAGAATGCTTTTTCTATTTTCAGAACCAGAGCAGAAATTAGCTCATTTTGTTTTTGTGGGCTTGTGCATTTTACCTGGCCCTATGGTTTACTTAACTATTTTTGTAAAATCGGATCGTATTTTGTTAACAATTCAACAATACTAAAAAAGTTTTCTCGAGAGCTTGTATCATTGGAATCTGCCTCGTATTTATGGCCACGAAAAGTTAAATTACACGTTGAAAGTGTTAGCCTAGCATCAAGGAGTCTAGAGATCTAGAGACTACTTGGCACAAAATATGATTCAATTTGATTTTTAATACCTTGTTGTGGTTATTTTCAATCTGAATATATACTGGTGTCGAGTGCTGCATCTGCTATACATTCTGTCAAAAAAAAATCGTAAACATAAATGATTAATTGTTATAACAATCAAAGCGTAGTAGGTCACTTATAATTAGAAAAAAAAAAGAGTGGCCCCAGTAGCAGCGCCACGAAAATTGTACTTCTAGGTTAACATAATACAGGAATTCCCCAAGCGTCACTAGCTCACTCGGGCAACCAAATGAAGCAACCAATGGATGTGTTCTAAGATGATCGATATCCTTTTGCTTTTAATGTAATTAATTTGAATTTGTATTAGGTCTTTAGTTGTGTTAAACTTCAATAATTTTAAACAGATGCATAAAATTTACAATTTCCTTTTAGTTTTGTCAATAATATTGGTTTTTTTTTGAGTTCGTGGCTACTAGGGTCGAGGATCCGTGGCAATTTGCCAGCCCTGCAACCCCCTAGTTGCCCCCACTGAGTTATTTGGTGTATCACTTATTAGACGATCAATTTATTTGAAGATGATTTATGATATGATTGGATAATGATCTCAGTTATACGAAGCCTCTTCGGGTCGAGTCTTGCCTGGAATTTGGTTCCGGCCAGCTGGCGAACAGTCAGTGTTGTTTACATCCCTAAGGTGGGTAAATTGAACTCACAGCCTAAGTCGTTTAGACCGATAAGTCTTACGTCTTTTGTTTTTAAATCCCTGGAGAAGATGTTAGATGGATTCACCAGGACCGAGGTGTTATCGCTGATGCCTCTTGAGTGAACATCAATACGCCTTTCAAAAAGGTAAATTACTCAGTTGCAGCTGCAGCCTTCATGAACATTGAAGGTGCGTTTAATGCGGCCCCCACTTGGTCGCTGTGTGTGGCTGCGCGGGCCAGAGGAGTACCAAATATTATTGCCGAATGTATTATAACATAATGAATGCCAGAGTGATCAACACTTCCCTGAAGGAGGAAGTAGTCAGTTTTGTGGCTGGCAGGGGCTGCCCTCAGGGAGGATTAATCACCTCTGTTGTGGTTTCTGCTGGTTGATGACTTTTTGGAAATAATTGGCGCACTAGATGTTTATGTACAAGCGTACGCTGATGATATAGTAATTCTGGCTGTCGGAGATGACAGTGATGTCTCCGTCAGACTTCAGAAGGCTATGTCAGCTATTCAGGGGTGGTGTGAGATTCTCTCCCTCACACCTCTCCCTCCGAATAAACCCCTACAAAACCTTTATGGTACCATTCACCAGGATAAGGATATTGGTTTCTCTCCCGACACTTGGTGGGGTGTTTATTCCAGTTGTGGAGGAAGCAAAATATCTAGGGATTATCTTGGATAGTAAACTCACGTGGAATTCGCACCTGGAAAACACAATACACTAGGCTAGACATGCCTTATGGGCATGTCCAATGACCTGTGGAAAGAAATGGGGTCTTGTCCCTAAGCAACTCCAGTGGCTATATGTGATGATGGTTAGACCGCGTATTACATACGGCTGCATTGCTTGGTGGCAGTGTAGTCTTAGGAAGCAATCCCAACTCAAGCTCACTAAATTTCAGAGAACGGCCTGCATGATGATTATTGAAGCTGTGGCTAGAATGGCTTTCTACAGATTCCATCATCTTTCCCGAAATGAAGCGGGTAATTTCGGATTTGTATCAGGCGCCTTACAGTCTGAAATTAAGGACAATGAGTTGCTGAGTATGAGGACTGACATAGCAATACCTAAAACCAACATGGAGCGGCCATTCCAGATCATTATTTCCGATAGATAGGAGTGGATCACCTAAAAGGACCGTCTATTTGAGGGTCCCGGTTATTATATGGAAAATTTGGCCACCAAATGCTCGATGTGATCACTGAAATTCAAATGTTTGTCCAGTATAAGTCCTAGATATTTAGTTACCGCACTCTATGAGATTTCAATAGAATTAATGTAGAGTTCAAGATCATCTGGTTTATCTCTCTCAAAAACTGTATAGGTACTTTTTTCTCATTCAGTTTTATTCTATTATTGGCAGTCCAAATTGTTATTTTTTGTAGATCTTCTTGTGCCCTCCTAAACATGTCCGTCAAAGTCCCTGAGTAGAACAGACCCGTATCGTCGGCGTAAAACACTATTTGCCCGTTTAGTTGTAGATCTCATATATCGTTATATATATGAGGAACAATATGGGTCCGAGCACAGAACCCTGAGGCACTCTACTGGTCACCTTAACCCTTTCACTCTCACCCCATCAACAACTGTATACTGTACACGATCGTAAAAGTACGAATTGAAAAGTCTGAAAGCAGAATCATTGATGCCTATTGAGGCCTGCATGATGATTATTGGAGCTGTGGCTAGAATGGCTTTCTACAGATTCCATCATCTTTCCCGAAATGAAGCGAGTAATTTCGGATTTGTGCCATGCGCCTTACAGTCTGAAATTATGGACAATGAGTTGCTGACTATGAGGACTGACATAGCAATACCTAAAACCAACATGGAGCGGTAATTCCAGATCATTATTACCGATAGATAGGAGTGGACCACCTCCAAGGACCGTCTATTTGAGGGTCCCTGTTTGTACATGGGTGGCTCAAAAAGTGCAAAAGGTGTTGGAGCTGGTGTCTACGGTCGAGGTGCTGTCAATGAACAGTTGATCTGTCTTGGCGGGCATGTGATTGTCTTTCAAGCAGAAATATTCGTCATTGATCACTGTGCTAACCTCTTTCTCGCGAGGGGATTAACAAATAGGTCACTAAAAATCTTCACCAATAGCCGAGCTGTACTGAAGACATTGGCATCCGATACCTGTACATCACTTTTGGTGCAGAAATGTCGCTCCACCCTTGCAAAACTAGGAGAGCAGAGCAGGCTCCGTCTAATAAGGGTATCTGGTCTCTCGGGCATTGTGGGGAATGAGAAGGCGGGCTCATTGGCTGCTCGAGAAACTGGCCTGGGATTCATCGGACCGGAACCTAGGCTTGGAATTCCCCTGGAGACTGTAAGGATGGAAAATTTCTAATGGTTGGACCTGAGGGTACGTGAGCACTGTATGAGTCTCGCAGGTCCCAGACAAGCACGACGTACAATCAGTGGACCTTCCACTGCGAGAGCCAAGACCTGGCTTAAACTCTCTGGGTTGGACCTGAGTGTTTTAACCGCCATACTAACGGGGCACTGTTGCCTCAGAAAACACCTAAATAAGTTAGGATTGTTTGAGGATCTTTATTTTTTTTTGTTTTTATTCAATTCAATTAAACATACAAAATACCTAACTTATTGTATGTATAATGGTAAATGGAAACCCCTTTTAACTTAAACAGATTATTATAATATAACAAACAAAGAGAAAAACAAAAAGAAATCAAGCTTGATTCAATAATACAATTCGAACTCCAGTTCTGAAACGATAGAATGAGGATGAAAATAGATCCAACCTGTAACCAAAATCATTTGCTAAAGAAATGCAGCGATTAAGAAAATAATGCATACCATAGTTATTCCTACAAACTTTTTCCTGAAACAGTGGTGTGAACCTCGTCAATCTTCCAGGTATATTGAAATCGATACGGACCAAAATGTCAGGGCAGTCAATGAAAGAATTCAATACACATAGATCAGCAACCTTTTTGCTAAATTCGAGTGGCTCGAGATTGAAGCGCAAGCGCAGCTCCCCAACACCCACGTCGCCAACCCCTGCAAACGATTTGAAACGCAGATGCCGAAAAAACTTGCGCTGCACTCCCTGTAAAATGTTAATATCACACATATAATAAGCGCCCAGACGCATGATCCATATTCCAGAATAGGCCTGACCAAGGAACAATATAGCATTTTAATTGTCTCTCGAATTTAGAATGATAAGACGAAGCATGCGGTAAGACTTGGTGGTGATAGAATGAAGATGTTCTTTGAAGTCAAGTTTCCGATCAAGAGTAACACCAAGATCTTCAACATGACTGATCCTTTCTAAATTTTGTTCGCTCAAGAAGTACCGGAAGTTGACGGGTCTGAGTGACCTGTGGAAAGTCATGACATGACACTTTGTTATGTTCAGATTCAAACAATTAATCGTAGACCAGTTTAAGAACTTTTCGATGCTAGCCTTGGGCATCTTGAATAGATCTGATAAGTGAATATATTCTCATATCATCTGCGAACAATAAAAATTTAGCATGAATAACCGGTTTTACGTCATTAATGAAAATATTGAATAAATCAGGCCCCAAATGTGACCCTTGGGAAACACCTGACATGACATTAAACTCTCTAGATAGAAATTGCTTATATATTACTATTTGAGACCGACCATACAAGAAACTCTTGAACCAACTCAATAGTGATCCTAACACTCCCAAAGCTTCCAGCTTTAACAAGCAGGTTGAGATTGACTTTACGCATGCTTTCGAGAAATGCGTATATACAGCATCTACCTGATAGCCCGAGTCAAAGCACTTCACAATATCACCAACGAACAACAAGAGGTTTGAGCTTGTTGATCGATTTTTTCTGAACCCATGTTGCTCATTTATCAGGATCGGACAGCAGTGCCATGACAAAAAGCTGCAGAGAAGACAGTCTAGCATTTTTGGTATTGCAGATTGGATCACTATTCCTCTATAATTAATTTTGGACCTATCGCCCGACTTGAAAATTGGTACTATGAAACTTTGCTTCCATATATCAGGAAAATGTCCATTGTTCAGTGAAATATTGAACAGTCTACTGATTGGCGTAGACAGAGTACATATGCATTTTTTCAAAACGTAAGCGGGTATTCCATCCGGGCCAGAAGACAACCTAGGTTTTATGCTAGAAATTAGTGTAGGTTTACTCGAAGGAGTAAACCTACTGAAACACCCCCAACCCCGGTCTCTGAAAGACGATGCAAAATGCATCGTTTTTGTGTAAATTGCAATACCTGAATTATCTTATTTTCTTCCCCATATTAATCAAACCTGAGACCGACTGAAATCGGTCAAATGAAAACCATGTGATCGTCTAGTACCTGAACTTGCCTTGAAGTTCTTTTTATAAAAAAATGGACCCTTTTCTTCGTTGTCTATTTGTAGTAACCTAATCAAGTTCTTTTATGTGAGGTTTGATGTCATACGACCAATTCTTCGACGCTTAAACCATAGGTCAGGAAATTAGAAAATCAAAAACAGATTCGGTAACAACGTCTATTTGATCTTTGTAGCATTTGTATTAAATTCTTATCCTTACATTCTTTGGCGTTTTTTAATGAATTTAATGAAATATCAGATCATTTAGATAGAGGCCCAATTTGCTCTCACCCATATTTTGAGTGGAAGTTGATATATTAGATTATTATATACAGACCTAATTGTCCTCACCCATATTACGAGTGGAAGTTGGTATATTTAAATATTATGAACAGACCTAATTGGTCCTCACTCATACTTCGAGTGGAAGTTGGAATATTTGATTATTATAAACAGGCTTAATCGGCCCTCATCCATATTCTGGATGGAATTCGGATATGAGATTATTATAGACAGGCCTAACTGGCCCTCACCCATCTTATGAGTGGTAACTGACCCGATCTAAGGGTTTTGGTAATATGATGTCATGTTTTCTGAAGAGGTCGTTGCCCTGATACTCAAAACTCGGGAAGATTTGCTTTTAAAATTCTAAGGAACAAGTCCACAGCTGACAACTTGCAAGCGTTAATTCGCTCGCGTATTTTTAATCGAATTCAGTAATTCGTATGGTATTAAAACGTTATATATGGAACTAGAGGTAAACCCGTAAAGCCATACGTGATTCTTTTTGCTCAACTGAGCGCCATTATTATTTTATTGTGTCACTGACTGCGGATCATATTCTATTCCCATATCGCGGATTTGCCAACCAGGGAATCATGCCCTCTGATCATACACCTGTATGTACCACAAACGTCACATACATTCCACCAACTCAGACATTCTTCAAAACTTTCATACCGACAACATACAAGCCTCAATGTCTGTGGGTACATGCGTATCGTCCCTAAAGCCATTTATTTATACTAATGAGTAATGATATTATTCGTAGGTGATCATTACACCTGAGGGCAGGGTAAGTTCCCTTATTGAACTTAAGAGTATCGGACATCAAATCAATAATTTGAAAGTAAGATCTTCCCCATAGTTGGGTACTATGAAATATAAACATATTCGTTACAGTTTAAGTATGTTCTACTAAGTTATAAAATGAGCTGAATAGAAATACCGAATAAAAGGATTATGATATTTCAAATAGGTAATTATAATAATAATATATAACGATAATAATAACAATAAGAATCAATATTAAATGTTCTCACATTTAAGTGTATCAATCATCGGATTATAGCAAAAGATTTCGATTGGCAAAATGGTTTAGTAACATTTCAATGAGATCGATTTCCGGAGTTATAAAAGTAAAGTTTCACATCAATATTAAACTTCATAAAATTTCAAATTCAAATAGTTCTCAAAGTTGCTGGAATCAGTACACAATTGCTTAATTACGTTTCAATAATGTTGCCAGTTTGATGAACAAATATTGAAATCAATACTAAAGAATTTTAGTATACTTCAAAATAATGTGTCAAGTTAAAACAACTGTGGAAATCAATATAAAATAAATTCAGTACATTTCAAATTCTACCAAGTTACGAAAGCAAACGTTTTAAATAAGTCTATGAAAATAACTCTTCAAAATAAATATTAGAAATGTCAGTGCAGTTCAAATAGATCATTTGCCAAGAAGAAAAAAATATGTGAAAATAATATGGAATTTGAGAAATGATTATTTCAACTCGCCCTTAGTGCGTTTAGAGATTACGTAGCATATACTTCAAGAAATTCGTGAAAATTAAATAGTGAGCAGAAATATTAAAAGAAATTCAGAAAGTAATCACCTGTGGGACACAGCGGGAACGGTGCTTCTTCTTCCCCTCTTCGGCTTCTCGGAGAGGAACAATCTGCGTCTTCCATTCTTCTGGACTCATGTTATGCACGATTAATTAACTCAAATTTAATTCCGGTTCACACGAATGGGTTAACTCACTGAGCTTCGAAAACTGGATAACTGAATAATAAGAGTAACTGCACCTCGGAAGAAAATAACTCAATAATGATAATGATCCCTCAAAGTCGCGATCGTGATCCTTATATATGCGTGACCCAGTAGCCCTTACATCCTCACTTCCCTCTGCCCTTGGTACTCAAGTACCTGTTACATAGTCTTTTACAAACGCGTTCCTTCGTCGCGACGTGGGAAATTTCTGTTTTAGAAAATACCAGATGTGTGGAATCGTGGATATACGAAAGGGTGCTTAAGAGCTTAGGTATTAAAGGCGAATTTTGTTTTCGCTGGATTTCTTATCTGAGTATAGATGAATTCCTTCGCCTCGATATTTACGCTTTTGGGTGATTTTAAGCTGCTATAAAGATACGTAATATTCTACCATATTGAGAATTTAAAATAAAATTATTGAATCATTATGGCAAATGACCGTCTTTTCACTGTAATTGTGAATTCAGATGAACAATATGAAATGTTATGCAGGTAGATCTACAAAATAGAGTTATCACAATTGATAATAAAATTCAATTAGATAAAAATCAAGGAATATATAGATAGTTTTAGCAAATTAAACAAAAAAAAAATAGATCTCGGTTCTGGGTCGTCGGTTGACATTAACAGTTTCTTCATATTCAACTGACTGTGGAACTATGACTTCACTATTATAAACCCAAGAAAAGAAGTCGGCAAACAAATCCACTATAACAACTCCATCAGACGAGGAAGTTCCATTATATTACATAGAATTCGGTAACTCATCACTTTTTCTTTTGGAGTATATATACTTCCAAAAAGACTGTGGGTCAGAGTGAACATTCCTTTCGATATTTAGCAAATACTCCCTATGGAGTTTTACAGATACGAGTCTGGCACTCCCGACGCAGATCACTGAATTCTCCATAATTTTCAACGCATTTATTAAATTCATACCTTCTATGTGCACGATTCTTCATATTAATCAATCATGTAGGCTATGTGAAGAAGATATAGAATCAATGGAACATGTTATGTGCAGAGTCTGGATGGAAGAACTTGGATCTTACAAACTGAAGCTGACTGAGCTTATTAAGCTCTCACCCACGAAACTTGTATCCTCTAGGAGAAGGATGGTGCTCGTGGATGAAATTTAGGACAGAGTGTCCCACAATAGACCACTGGGTCGCAGTAGCCGGGTTGGTAGGCAGCTCTCACTCATATGGTATCTATACAAAGCCTGCTTCTGGAACATGTGGTGCCACTGTAAACCACCTTGGCCAACTTAATAGAGAGTTTTGGCATAAACACACTATTTGTTAAGTTTTTGTAGTATTATGAACAGTATCGTTTTATACGAAAGTCCTGTTTTCTGTTCACCATTCAGTAACTACAATTCATTAATTTTCATAATTTTCTTTTTCAGTTTGCAGTCCATGTATCAAGATACTACCCCTTACTTTGCGAGATCGTTTGTTTCGATCTCAAAGCTGAGCTGCGCTCCATTCTGCGAAGAGTCTTCCTCAGGATAGGACCTGTTTTTCAAATAACATCTACATAGTACAAATTTACTTTTCCTCTAGTTAACAGAATAAAAATCTTGAATAAGTAGTAAACCACAAGTTAGCAATAGTAGTGAAAATGTCATTCCTGAAATTGTTTGGTTAAATGATGAAGATGTTATCAACTAGTCTCGTCAGGCGGGATTCTATATTTACTTCTTCATTCGAAGGGACTTTCTACAGTGATATTTAGGATGGTAAGATATTTCCTTTAGTTTTCGTAAAGGGAAGTGTATAGTTTGGATGAAACTATCGAACAATCAAGGTCGAAATAGTTAGAAAAAAGTGTTGATTTACATATTCGAACAGAGGTTTTTCTCATATAATAGTCCTCTACCACGTCACGGTATAAGGTATAGAACCGACCAGCAGTGCACATTTATGTTTAAAAAATACCAGCTTAATCAAATGAAAATGATTAAAGCACTAATGGAACTCTTATTTTCATTCTTCCAACAACTAAGTTAATAGATCTCGATTCCGAAATCTCGTTTATCATCGGACAGTATGAAACAAGTATAAGTGGTATATAGATATATAGTTCACAAACTATTGAAAGGAGTTATTAATTGAATTAATCAAAAATTGGAGATTTACGTAAATAAATCGTTGATTATCTGAGAGATGTCATTATAAAGTGATTTGAAAAGTTCAACTAATTTTGGGTGATTGATTTTTTCACTTTTTGGGGCAATGTGTAGGCATTTCATAGTAACAATACTAGGAAAAGAGTGACAATTTTGAATGTAGTGGTTACCCAATATCAGGTTTGTTCCTACACACACTTTAATTAGTTCAGAACAGGGTGGAGTGTGCGCCAATTTAGATAGGCATTCCTCCAAACATCCAAATTTATTCTGAACTGGTGAATAGTGTTTCAACATACCTAAAATTAGTTCAGAAATGCGTACTGTGGATATTATTGTATATTCCGTTGCCATTTTGATACTTGATTCAGAATCAATTCAGGCCTACCATATAACTAATTTTTTTCATTCAATTCATTAAACCCAAAAAGACACATAATCTATATCAGGTAAATTAGATTTAAGTTTCGAATGAATAGTAAAAAAACATTTTTATTTTGAAGTACTTTTTTATCATTCAGTGTTATTCTATTATTGGTAATCCAAATTGTTATTTTTTGTAGATCTTGTGCCCTCCTAAACATGTCCGTCACAGTCCCAGAGCAGAACAGACCCGTATCGTCGGCGTAAAGCACTATTTGCCCGTTTAGTTGTAGATCTCATATATCGTTGATATATTTGAGGAACAATATGGGACTGAGCACAGAAACCTGAGGCACTCCACTGGTCACCTTAAGCCTCTCACTCTCACGCCCATCAACAACGGTATACTGTACACGATCATAAAAGTACGAATTGATGAATCTGAAAGCAGAATCATTGATGCCTATCGAGGCAATTTCCAAGCAAAACTGAATGACACGACGTCAAAGGCCTTACAATGGTTTAAAAAAAACAGCCATCATATCTTTTTCTATATCAATTTCTCCATATATATACTCTATTATAGTTGCTATAGCTGTCTGTGTAGTTTTTTTCATTCAGAAACCCATTTTGATGCACGTTCAAAAAACCTATATTCTTCAGATGTTCTAGAAGTCTATTTTTCATGACTATTGCTAAAATTTTAGAAAATGTGGGCAAGACAGAAATAGGTCTATAGTTGCTAGGTTGATCCTTCGGACCATCTTTGTGAATTGGTATGATTTTTGCAATCATCTTTTGCAAGGAACGACTAGTCTAGGTGAAATGACCAAAAATACAAGTAAACAATGATTTCTACTAAAATATATGATTGAATGCTCGACGCGTTTCGATACACAGTATCTTTATCAAGAGCGAATGAATACTACAAATATATCTTACTAACAAATTTTATATTTACTAAAGAGGCAATCCACTCAGAGCTATCCTACTTGAACTAATGTTTAGGAAATAAATTTAATAAGGGTGAGTTATTTATGTCTACCTGATCATTTAGAATTTCAGGTGAATACCTAAATCTGTTAATTTCAAGTACTTCTAGAAGGTTAAGTTTTATACCTCTATTCACAGAATTTAGGATTTTAAATTCTGAATTGAAGAACGACATTTTCCTAAGATGATTTGAATAATATGAATCGGTTTTTCCATTGATGAAACTGCGTTTATGTTGAGATTCTAACATTAAAATTTCTTCCTGTTCTACCTATATAAAAACAATTGCAATCTGCACAATTCAGTCTATAAACACCTGATTTATTTTCTTAATTAATTGGAAATTTATAATTCCTGATAAATTTGTTGATGTTTTGAACGCTACATTCAAATTTGAATTTTAAGAAGGATTTTACATTATTGCTAATATTGCCTATGTATGTTAAACTATTGAATTTCTTGTCTTGGTGTTCTCCGATTGGATATATATATATATATATATATATATATATATATATATATATATATATATATATATATATATATATATATTATAAAGCTAATTTTGTTTTTCTTATAATATTGCTAACTAAATTTGCATCATAACCATTATTTATTGCGATCTATTTTATCAAATTCAATTCTTGAAATAATTATCATTAGACATCGTGTATTCAAGAGTATGTATATAGCTATTAATTATAATAATATAATATTAATGCATAGACTCTCGAATACACTGATGTCTAATGATAATTATTTCACAGAATTGAATTTGATAAAACAGATCGCAATAAATAATGGTTATGATGCAAATTTATTTAGCAACATATTAAAAAAACAAAATTAACTTTACAAGAAATTCAATAGTTGAACATATATAGGCAATATTAGCAATAATGTGAAATCCTTCTCAAAAATTCATATTTAAATATAGCCTTCAAAACATCAACAAATTTAGGTTCATTTATCAGGAATTATAAATCTCCAATTAATAAAGAAAATAAATCATGTGTTTATAGATTGGATTGTGTAGATTGCAATTGTTTTATATAGGTAGAACAAGAAGAAATTTTAATGTTAGAATCTCAACATGAACGCAGTTTCATCAATGGAAAACCGATTCAAATTATTCAAATCATCTTGGGAAAATGGTCACTCTTCAAATTCAGAATTTAAAATCCTACATTCTGAGAATAGAGGTATAAAACTCAACCTTCTGGAAGTACTTGAAATTAACAGATTTAGGTATGCACCGGAAATTCTTAATGATCAGGTAGACATAAATAATTCACCCTTATTAAATTTATTTCTTAAACATTAGTTCAAGTATGGATAGCTCTGAGTGGATTGCCTCTTTAGTATATATAAAAATTTGTTAGTAAGATATATTTGTAGTATTCATTCGCTCTTGATAAAGATACTGTGTATCGAAACGCGTCGAGCATTTAATAATATATTTTAGTAGAAATCATCGTTTACTTGTATTTGTGAAAATGGATTTCTATCACGTAAAAGCCTTGTCAATCGAAATTATCAAAGTCTGGACAAGATAACTTACAGACTCCCGATTCATTTAAATCTTCTATAGGATTTTTAGCGTTAAATTGCATTGTTGACAATTTATTGTGAAGTTTAAATATGAATTTGATTTTTAAATTAGAAGGATTATTTCCTATATTTTCATTTATTTGTGCAAAATACGTTGAAGAGATTAATTTTTCGGATTTGTTGATACTTATGATTGGATATATTTGGTAAATAACTATATGTAAGTGTGTTCGTTTCAATATTTTGTCGATTAAGTCCCGATCAAAGCCGTTGTTGTTAGCTATAGTTTGAATAGTTTTCAATTTCTTCTTCAAGATTTTCTGATGATAAAGGTAATGAAAATGCTCTGTGGATTATCGAATTGTAAAGTGAAATTCTATTTGAATGTGTGTGGGTGGAATACATATAACCCAGCTAGTACCTTTTCTGAAGATGTTGAAGTTAATTTTGCTATCTGAAATTGATATTTAATGGTTTCCTTTTTTATGGATCGATACTGTTTATGAATATGGGCAAATATTCAAATTGTCTGGTCGTATCGTTTTGACAAAACGTATTTCAAACATTCCTGAAAAAGAAAGTCTGTGTAGAAAAAAGAGTTAGCTCAACGTATGATATTTTAGAACAATCACATTTTAATCCTTTGATAAAATTTATAATTCTTTTGGAGTTATGAATATAAGTGGCCTTGCGATGGGATTACCACTGAGCTCTCTCATAACGGAATTAGCACAGAAAACAAAATTATAGTTTGCTAGTTAAATTAGAAAAAGAAATTGAAACCTTAAAACTTTTAACTCATAGCAACGGTTTCGATTGTGACTTAATTGACTAAATAGTGAAACGGAAATAATTACATATAATTATTAGCTAAATTATAAGTACCAACAGATCTGAAATAATAATTCTGTAACATATAAAATAGAATAAATAAATGAAAATGTAGGAAATGATCTTTCCAAATTGAAGTCCACAATTATTTTGAAAGCTCAAAAACAATTGTCATCACTGTTATTCAACGCTACAAATCCTATAAACTGGTCGTTTCTCCAAAAAATCACCAAACTTCATTTATTAAAAATGAAGAAGATTCAACAGTAGCTAACCATTGCATCCAAATTGGTTACTCCTCACCTAGTAGTAATAATTTGAAAATTCTACACATTGCCCCAAAAATTAGAATACACAATTACCTAGAATCAGTTGAAATTTTCTGTGTAAACTCACAGATAAAAAAGGACCTGACTGATTTCCCTGAATCCCAAATTTTGGATGTATTCAAATAATAACTCCGTTTCAATAGTTTTCAAGCATACCTACTGGCCTGTTGTGCCAAATCCAATAAAGACCTATTTATTATTACCACGGCACTTAATACTTAATTTCATACTGTCCAATAATGAGCGATGAGAGTTCGAATCCGCGGTAACATTAACCAAATAATAACGGCTAAATCCATACAGTGAAAATGAAAATTTAATGTATAATGTACTGGCCTGTTGTGCCAAATCCAATAAAGACCTATTTATTATTACCACGGCACTTAATACTTAATTTCATACTGTCCAATAATGAGCGATGAGAGTTCGAATCCGCGGTAACATTAACCAAATAATAACGGCTAAATCCATACAGTGAAAATGAAAATTTAATGTATAATGTAGTTGTGTTTAATTTTATTTGAACTTTTCAGATCACCATTGATATGCAATTGGTAGATAGAGCACATTTTCTTGAAAAATATAAGCGCAATTTCAGATTCAATATCATATTTTCACTTAAAAACTAGTTAAAGTGAAGAATATTGATAACTGATTAAGTTTCATGAAATATAATAAATAAAAATATTTTTGCCATACATTTTGGGTTTCATCCTATCTAAAAATAAGAGGAAATTAAAATATTACAATGCCATTCATACCTTCTTTGTTATTGATAGATGATGCTTGTGGGCTGATAAAATTTCTACGAATTCTAATATATCTAATTCAAAGTCTCATAATGTTTTTATACCTAAGAAACAGATGGGAGAAGTGGGGACAAAAGGAAATCAAGCTGGTGGTTTATTTTGGTAGACTATGCTTGTGAGCTGATGAAATTTCTACGAATATATTTAATCTTTTGCCTTTGTTACCTGAATGTAAAATTTGTAAATGATTTTAGTTTATACAATGTTTTAAAGAACCAGTTGTTAAGTTATTATGAATTATTAAATTTTCAGGCTCGTTTACTCTGATATTGACGGAACGACCAGTTTGACCTATATAAAAAAACAAGATAATCATACAATATAATTTATATACACCGCTTTTTTCACCAATATCAAGTCGATCTTTGTTATTGACCAAGATTGAACATAGATGTCTTATTCGTACATATTGTGTTGATTTTATTCTATTTTGATATATGACATCTTTTAGTACTTATTTGTGGAACAAAATTAATGCGTTGATATTTTATTGTTTCCTGAACCTGAAAGGTTGAGTACATCGAGGATGGAACTACTTTCGAACAAAATGTCCACGTTTTATACATTTGTGCACAGATTACTCACGAAAAAACATTGAAAAAAATGAGAATTTCGAAAACATTATCGTTAAATAACGGGTACGAAAATAACATTGACAAATAAATAGCTAAAAATAACACAAATTTTTATTTCAGATTTAACCTACCTCTCAGGTTCACGAAACAAAATATCATAATATTAATTATGTCCCACTAACCAATAAGTACTAAATCATGATATATATTGAAACATAATAAAATCAACACTATGCACGAATAAAAAAATCTATATTCATTCTTGGTCAATAATAGTGAAGAAAGACGAAAAAGCGGTGTATATAAATTATGTTATTTATGATTATCTTGCTTTCAATTAATTAGATTTCACGAAAACCAAAATTTTACATGCAGGTAACAAAAGCAAGAGATTAGATTTATTAGAGCTCGTAAAAATTTCATCAGCTACCAATAAAACTACAGTGCTCGCACCTTGAAATAGTCCATGAATGCTCGCGTGGGGTACATGTGTCACCCATTTCAAAATGCATTTTTAGAAATGAAACTTTTCTAAATTATAAAAACAAGTAGTAATATTTACCAAAAACTAAAATAAAAAGTAACAATAGTTGTATTTATTATAAATTTTTGTTCAACAAAAAAACTTCTAAACAATCAACAAACTTGGACTAAATTAAAGCCCATGAAGTTTATATATACAAGAATATTATAATTTAACAATTAAGATGTCTTAATCAAAGGTTTTTGAATGTAAGATCTCTATTCAATTATATCGTCACAGTTGGGACATACTTTAATTTCATGGTCTGGACAAACACGTCTATTACACTTTTCACATTGCTTACAGGTACTGCGATCTCCGGCCCTAGAACAAAAATCACACCACCCCTTTGCACCCCTTATTGGCATATTTTATGCCTGCGCATATTCTTGTATCCCCAGAAGAACTCTGGCCTTTAATTCTATAGCTCTAGGGATATGTTTTTGTGAAATGCGTCTTGTAATGAACGGCTTCACAAGTTCAAACCCCACTTCCTGTAGATATTTGCGGCGAATAGATTTTATTTGAGGGTTTTTCAATTGATATATAACCAGACCATTTATGCCAGCTATATTTATAAAATTATAAAATAATGTAAGAGCTCATCTACGACTATTACGCGTTACGTCGTGTTGACGACACATTTTTTCGAAAATGTCCATGCCATACTTTGTATTATTATTAAATGTAATTATCTCAGGCTTTTTGGCGTCACCACTTTTGGGATCTATTTTGTCGTCGTTGTACATTGTAGACAGCAGTAGAACGATCTTTTTTTTCGGAACATAGCTTTCTAGCGTGCAATCTGGTTGAAAACTTTTTATAGTTCCAACTATTGCGATTCTATTCTGTAGCAATTTTTTGCTTACGGGTACACTTGTGAACCAATTGTCCATGGCCACATTACGCCCGAGGCCATAAAGCGGTTTTAGGTTTCTATAAATAATTTCAGGTACTTGATTGGAGACTCTAATGGGTCTTTTGGCTGTAAACCTGCATAAACCTCAAAATTACATACAAAAGGATATTTGACATCTGCCTTCATGATTATTTCTATGCCAAATTTGGAGGGTTTATTTGGCATGTATATTTTAAAGCCACACCAACCTTTGAAAGTTGTTCGTCGAGCGTCACGTATTCGCTAGGCGTGTAATAATTTTTGCAGTTTCGAAGCATGATCTCGACAATCTGGCGCATGACTGCTAATCAAAACGCAAACAACGTAACAGAAATCGGAATCTGCTTTTCGACATTGTGCTGTAAACTAGTTCAACATGTCCCAATAATCTTTGATGATTCTGCGTACGGCTCTACTGACTCCAATTACTAACAGTATTCCTCTAACAAATCTGTCAAGGCACCATCCCTTTGTCTCTGATATTTATGTTTGATTACCTCAATATAAATATTTGTGCACTCGACAAGAATATTCAAAATATCAGAGTCAAAAAATAAAAACGATTCTAGAACAGTTTTCGCATTTATGGCAATGTCTTTGGGACCTGGGGGTCGAGACGCAATGTTGTAGCCCTAGTTCTGGATGTAGGCGGTGGAAATTTACTCCATTTTATCCCGCTGCGGGATTGATATCCCGCTAATTGTGACAACGGTATGTTGTCTTCTTCATACTCATCATCTCGTTCGCAAGCTTCTTGTGGTGAACTTAGTGGAGTATGATGTTTCTCCAAATCACCATCGTCTTCATCCTCACTCTCCGATGCGATGTTTTGTGAGAGATCTTCTTCTAACCATCGTAATATTGTCTCATCTCTCGGGATCGCCATTATAACCAAAAAAATGTAAATTACTAAGAAATAAATGTCATTTAGCGCGCACAAAAGCATAAATAAATAAAATACAAGTAAATAATAATGTATGCAATAACTTACCTGAACATATAAGTGTGTTTCACTGACAATCTTTTATTTCCAAACTATTCCCCGAGAGATCGCGCGGGGACATACGTCACCCAGGAACTTTGTAGGTACACTGCGCAGACGTCGATGTATTGTGTCGACAGGCACGCTACTGAGGGTGAGTCACCCGTGCGAGCACTCTAGTGTTAACTAACGACCAGCTTGATTTCCGTTCGTTTCCACTTCTCTCGTCTGTTTCTTAGGTATAAATAACATAATATTTCAATTTCCTCTAGGTTTTTGAAATGGTATAAAATTCGAAACATATGTCAAACATATTTTTATTCGTTGTATTCTGTGAAACTTGAACCTAATGTTTTTTCCACAATTATTTGATTATTTAGTAAAAATGTTTTACCAAGTGATTAGCGAGATTTCTATGTCTATAATAAGGATTAGGTTTGAGTTTTTCACATCACCATCGAGATATTGAAATCGACGTCATTCATGTCCCAAAATTCCGAATTTCTGAAAGTAATTCATTTTCATCTCAATAAAATATAAACCTCCCACCGTTTGTTGAATCATAGTTACCATAATTAATTTATAACATCGAATCAAATCACTGAATCTGACGAAACTGTACCTCTGGATTACAAATCTGAAGTGAAACATTTTTCGTTCCATATACAGAGTGATCTTTTTGAGGATGCCTAGAGAAATTTTGTCTCGAGTCCGGACCTGTATTCAATTTTTTTTGTTGCTGCCTATTGAAAGAAGCAAACTGAATCTTCATACGAAAAATGGTCGAATTAGTCTTAATCGTTTGAAAGATATGGCGGTTTGAAATTGAACACTTTTCAGAAATCAGCCTGTATCTTTGTCACAAACGAGAAATTTGAATATCATGTCGGACTCTGACGAACACCCTCTATATCGACTTGAGCCATGTCACCCTGTATTAACGGAGATATTATTCAAGCCCAGCAAAAATAGACACCTTGTACTTCCCATGCTTATATTGATTCTAGTACAGGATATTTATAATTTTTTGGTTCGATTTTGTTTTCTATATAGTTGATGCTTTAAATGTTGATATGATTATCTGTGACTAATTTACTAGTTTAAAAAGAATTAAAAATGATTTAAAATTAAATTAATAATTATTTATTATATAATTTATAATTGCATCGTAGATATGATTAAAAATTTGTTGTTATTTAGTTAGGCTTATCTAGTGGATTGAGCATATAGGGTGCTTAATAATGAAAGGAACTCAACTGAATTACTGCTATAGGGTACGAAACCCTCAATCATTTGAGTTATATTGAAAAAAAGGCGTTATTTAGAATTACACTGTTGTTGATAAACTCAATTCATTTTCTTCCAGGTTTGTGAGAGTTGAGTGTCTGTGTATATAGCTAAGATATAGGTTATTTCGTAAGAAACACCAATCGCAACAACTCCTTATTTCTCATACAATTGGAAAATTTTTAATACATATATTTATTTTCAGAGGGCTCCTAAATATGTGGACGATATTTGCTTTACGGAGTAACGGGGAAAGCCCTAAAATTCTTATTTTCAATCGGAACATACGTTTCAATTTTTTTATGTAGAGAATATTTTCTTCAAAATAGTGATGTATGAAAGTTAATGCTTTCCTAGTATTTAAACAAAAAATCAAATTTAAAAATATAATAAAATAATTAGTTTAGAGTTATTCTGCGTTGTTAAAGGGGTTCCCAGAAAAATTTTGGCCAAAAAATCGAATTTTCGGAAACTATATTATCAATCTACATTATATTAGGCATAAACATTCAAAATATTAGGTTAAAAAAATCTAAGTGGGTGTAAATGGTTACCTAAGTCACGGACCTCCACTTTGAAGTCTTCCTCCAGCTTTTTTCGGGTTTTAGATTTTTTCAGCCGTACTTCTCTCTTTATACTTTGTGCAGCTCGTTCAGCATGTCTAACCCGTACCCTGTCGATTTTCTGTTGGGTGTCTATGCAAAGTTTAACCGGATCAATCTCAAAAGAAATCTCAAGCGATTGCAGAAGTTCAGCGTGGGAAAAGTTTCCCTTGTTATAAAGAAGCACAGCTTGGTGTGCTCCTAATCTAACCGTGTGAATTAGCACGAAAACTCTTTTCGGCAGCACCTTCCACTGAATATTATTGAAGCTCTCATTTTCGTCCTGCGTCTTTCTAAGGGGGCATTAGGAAACGAGATCTGGTTGGGAGAGACTTTGATAAATGGGTTTCATTTCGGACATGATGGCTGTGGGGAGATGAAAATGTTTTCTGTGGTCATACATGTTTTTTGGTTTCAGCCTTCTTGTACTTGCACCAGGAGTCCTCACCTGTTCGACTAAGGCCAGGATTGGTAGCTCCATTATTCAACTTCAAATGAAAAAATGTTGCGCAAAACTCCTCCTTCACTTTACTCAGATTAGTATTCGCCGTTCTTCGAAAAGTAAGGCCATAAAACGTCTGAATTTTATTCATAGCTAAATCGGTAAATCGGCCTTTACCTCCAATAGGTTTTCCATCAGGAAGCTTCGTTTCTCCATATTTTGACTTCAATTTTCTCAGCCGTTTTCCCATCCGTTTTTACGTGACCCACAAATTCAAGCTTTGGCAAGTCTACTGCTGGGCCATAGGGCTTTTCATTAGTCAGTGTTTGAAAGGCTGCAGAGTCACTATCTCCTAGGTAATACAAGTACCGAACATGTGGAGCTCTTGAGAACGACCATAAATTTGTCCATCTCTATTCCACCACTTGAGCCACTGCAGTTGGCAGCACATGTTTCATCATACTGGTTACTATATTTGATTTTACAGTAGCAGAATTTTGACATAACCTCGATGTCTATGATCTTGCTTGATTCCCCTGATTTTGCGATCATAACACCATTTAGCGACGTATGACCTCTGCGCAGCCAAGAGCCATTCAAACTGACACTTATATCTCGACTACCGTTATTTTCAATCACTGATTCCTCAACGGCTTGCATCTTTTCTTTCTTACACGCTTTTTTAGTTCGGAGCCTATTATCTTTATATAAGGCACTCAATCCTATGTTTCGGAACGCATACACCATTCTGAAGTTTAGATCGTAGAATTTGAGAGTCTTACCTTCTCGATTGGTAGTGTCAATTTTCTTGGCGTTCGAATAATAGTGTCGAGGAACGCAGCTTCCATCACAAACAAGAATCAATTTGGACGTGGCGTCGATTCTTTTCTCTACAGATAACTTGATTTCTTCACCACAACCTTAACATCTCACGTGAGGTGAGATACATTCTCACAAATCACTTATGTCAATCAAGTGCATGATTTTGGATGACTTGAATTCATCATACAACTCAAAAACCTTGTCCATTTTCTTCTGTGAAAAATATACAGAGGTCGATCGAGAATTGTTAAACCTGTTATCAAGTGCTTGAATACCTGAAGGTTGTTCGTCAGCAATTTGATCTTCAGGAGCCAACGCGCCCGAGTTGGATTGTCCAGCTTCCTGGAGGGACGGGATCTAATCATCAACTTTCACCGGCTTCCAACGGTTTGGAGGAAACCTACGGCACTTTTTAAGAATACGCTTCGATTTAGTCATACTGATTCGTTTTATAAAAAAAAACTCACAAGCACAACAAGTTTTCCTTTTTTTTGTCTTCTTTATCGCAAACATGATGATAACATCGAGTTGTTTATTATTTCAGGATAGGAACACATTCATGTAGGACACAGAACTATATGCAGTCATTTCTAGACCGAGATCGTGTCCTTTTCAGTAAAACTTTTCTACTGAAAACTTGACATTTTTGGCACTAGAGACCTATTTGCGTGAAAACAAATGAACGAATGGTACTCAATTTTTTATGACATATTTCTGTCATTGTTTTGAAGCTTTTCATCCAATGAAATTCAAATCAAAGAACTGAGTAACACTGAGCAATTTTTCAAAGTTGCAAGATGATACAATGCGTAATGTAGGGTTGAATGCTCATCCATAAGCGGTATTCTGCCGAAAAAAAGGGTTAGCATAAATACGTACGTCTTGATTCGAGTTTTTATTGCATTCAAAATAACACTGTATTATGTCTGCCTTTTCCTTGTCATATTGATACTTTTAACGATACTAAAACAGATAAATTAATAGGTATCAATATCGTGTACGAAATAAAAATGACATTTATAATAATTTATTGTTATCCATGCTATAACATGAGTGTGTTTCAAAGCACCCTCCGAAATAACTGAAATTCATTCATTTTAAAACTATATTTTTGGATATTATTGTGGTGTATAAAAAATAAGACCACTATAAAAATCGAAACAAATATATTCCAATTCCAAATTAATTTTTCACGGGACTCTCCACTCACTCCGTAAAAGAATGTGGCGTACCCGTTTAATAGTCCTTTAATAACCATATAATCACGTATTTTAATTTTTCCAATCGGTAAAAGAGTTATTGCGATCGGCGTATTTCATGAAACGCCATTCATTATCATTCCAATTAAAGTGATTTAAGGATTGTATAAAACGGTTTTTATAATGTACGGAAATTGTATAACGTGCCTTACATTTATTGTCTTTATATATTGTAAACTATAACCTATGTAAGTTTTTGTCGCTGATAAATCACTAGTTACTTTCTTCGTGCAATTCAGTTTGTATATATATTGTAATTTGTTTTTTTGCTGTTGAAATTATATTACATTGAGTAATAAATATTTTAATATTCAGAGTGGATTTTCTGTGAAATCCTTGTTGATTTATACCGTAAGAATGGAATTGGATTCTGTGAACTCAAAAAAAAAATTATCGCCCAAATGTGAGAAATTCAATATCAAGAATTGTTCAATTGACGAGGCTTTTACGTGATAGAAATCCATTATCACAAATACAAGTAAACGATAATTTCTTCTAAAATATATATTAAATGCTCGACGCGTTTCGATACACAGTATCTTCATCAATAGCGAATGAATACTACAAATATATCTTACTAACAAATTTTTATATATACTAAAGAGTCAATCCACTCAGAGCTATCCGTTCTTGAACTTATGCTTAGGAAATAAATTTAATAAGGGTGAGTTATTTATGTCTACCTGATCATTAAGAATTTCCAGTGAATTCCTAAATCTGTTAATCTCAAGAGCTTCCAGAAGGTTGAGTTTTATAACTCTCTTCTCAGAATGTAGGATTTTAAATTCTGAATTGAAAGAGTGACCATTCTCCCTGAGATGATTTGAATAATTTGAATCGGTTTTTCCATTGATGTAACTGCGTTTATGTTCAGAGATTCTAACATTAAAATTTCTTCCTGTTCTACCTCTATAAAAACAATTGCAATCTGCACAATCCAATCTATAAAACCTGATTTATTTTCTTTATTAATTGGAGATTTATAATCCCTGAAAAATGTATCTAAATTTGTCGATGTTTTGAACGCTATATTTAAATTTGAATTTTAAGAAGGGATTTCACATTAATATATATAATATTAATATTGCCTATATATGTTAAACTATTGAATTTCTTGTCTATTTCAGAAGTGAATTTTATTTTTGGGTGCAGGATGTTGATAAAATTTTCGAATACAGTGAAGTGTCTGTTTGTTCCTGTGAAACAGTTCACTGTATTCGAAAATTTCATCAACAACCTGCACCCAAAAATAAAATTCACTTCTGAAATAGAACAGAACAATTCGATCAATTTCCTAGACCTAACAATAACAAGGTCAAATAATAAACACCAGTTTTCAATTTATCATAAGCCTTCTCATACAGATATCACAATTTATTATACATCTGCACTTCCTTACCAACATAAAGTTGCAGCATTTATCAGCTATATACATAGGCTCTTGAACACACCGATGTCTAATGATAATTATTTCAAAGAATTGAATTGGATAAAACAGATCGCAATGAATAATGATTATGATGCAAATTTAGTTAGCAGCATATTAATCTTAAAAATTCAAATTTAAATATAGCGTTCAAAACATCATCAAATTTAGGTTCATTTATCAGGAATTATAAATCTTCAATTAATAAAGAAAATAAATTAGGTGTTTAAAGATTGGATTGTGCAGATTGCAATTGTTTTTATATAGGTAGAACAGGAAGAAATTTCAATGTTAGAATCTCTGAACATAAACGCAGTTTCATCAATGGAGAAACCGATTCAAATTATTCAAATCATCTCAGGGAGAATGGTCACTCTTTCAATTCAGAATTTAAAATCCTACATTCTGAGAAGAGAGGTATGAAACTCAACCTTCTGGAAGCACTTGAAATTAAAAGATTTAGGAATTAGCAGGAAATTCTGAATGATCAGGTAGACATAAATAACTCACCCTTATTAAATTTATTTCCTATACATTAGTTCAAGTACGGATAGCTCTGAGTGGATTGCCTCTTTAGTATATATAAAAATTTGTTAGTAAGATATATTTGTAGTATTCATTCGCTCTTGATGAAGATACTGTGTATCGAAACGCGTCGAGCATTTAATAATATATTTCAGAAGAAATCATCGTTTACTTGCATTTGTATCAAGAATTGTGAAAAACCTTGGGTTAGGTTAGGTTAGATACAAGAAAAATGACAATTTTTAATAATTCTTTTTGCCAGTAAATTATTTTATTTTATAAAAGTAAAAACATAGCATCATTGAATAAGGTTTCGACTTGAATTTCAGAAAAAAATTATTAATTTTACAAGTAAGGGCTGTTTATGTTAATCCAGTTCCAACCGAAGCTCCTTGCGAGGGTCATCACTTATCCTTGAAGGTTCATCTAAAATCATCAATCAGACAAAAAATTAGTTTTGTTAATAGGTAATCTAGTGCCTGATCGAAGCTTTTTTTTATTTTTAAAATGGTGACCTCATTTGAATAAAGTACAACTCGACAAGAATATCTGTGCTGTTGAGATTCTTGTAAGATGCGCGAAAAACAAAAAAGATAGCAAGCAGAGGAAGTAAGATGAATAATACGTTCTGCAATGAAATGTCAAATAGCTATCAGTGTCGGCGTAAGGGCTTTTCAAGAAAATTATCCCTCTTAGGCATATGTCATTTAAAGGTACTCGATCATTTTAATTACTATTACAAAGAAGTGAGTCACAGCCTTTCTTGAGTTATAAATATTGTAACTAACACGACTTTCTTTTATAGGGTAAAGATGCCTATTATGAGATACCATTTCCATTTTGGGTATAAAAAAAAACTGTTACATTTAAAGCTTTCTAAGATATACTTTTAGATAGAAAATTTAATGTACTTTAAATGTATATTAGCTATTTTAGGCTAAATTATATTATTTTTGGCTATGCTGTAAAAAGTGAAAAATATCAGAAAAAATTCCAAGGCAAAGGGCGCCTATTATGAGATATTAGGGGTTCTAAATATAAGATACTATCTTATATTAGGTTCCATAAATTTTAGGGTCAACAAACAAAAAAAACAATATTAACGTCATAATCACGTTTTTATTGTAGGTAACTTATTAATTAAATATTAAGACAAATCAGTCTTAGCAGTTTGGTACATTAATTATTAAATTTTAGACTAACATCAGTCTTCAAAATTTTTACTTTACTTAAACTTAACAAAGATTTGAGCAGAACTCAGTTATCATAATAAAAATTAGCATTTTTAATAAAATTTTAAAATAAAGGTTATCAAACAAAGAGAATATAATAAACAATAAAAAATTAAAATCTTTTCTAAATTATTTTTAGTCTTACCATGTCTTACACATCTAAACATAATGAACACAAAAACGATTCGATGCTACATCTCCACAATCTTCATGAGCCCATTTAAAACAACTATCACATTTGGCCCATTTTTCTCCTCTTGTATCCTGCGAAAAGTTACCGCTACAGTAGGGACATTCAGCATCATATTCATCCCCACTGCTATCTGCCAACTCAGGCATGTCATCGTCTTCGGAACTGGAACTAACTTCTTCAGCTTTTTTCTTTTTAATAGGATTTTTTTCTTTGTCTGCTGTTTTTAACTGATTGTTTCTTCTGTCCTTTCTTATTTTCTTTTTCTTGTTTTTTATTTAGGATTCTTCTAATGACTTCTTATACGGAGATGCCGTGATTATAGAAGCTGCTCCAGTTCGGGTTTTCTTAGAAGAAGAATTGTTCTTAGGTAGCCTGGGCACTGGCTTAAGTGCAAACGGGGAGACAGAAGACGATGTACTGGGTACTGGATTGTCATAAACACTAGCTGTTGAGGCTGTTTTAGAAGATGCTAATCCTTGGTACTCATCTGAAGGATTGTCATTTGTAATTCCGCTATTGGGTAAGATTTCAGTTGGCTCTGATTGGTTTTCAATCGAAGTAAGCACACAACTAGTATCTTCCAGATCTGCGTTCTCATCATTTCTCTGAACATTAAGTAAATCTTGCTCTTCATCCCCATCATTAAAGATTGAAAACTCTTCGTCTGTAAAAATATGTCGATTGCACGGAAATAACCCAGCTTTGCGAAAACCGTTAACGGAGTTGGTCATGGTAGCAGCTTTTTCATAAGCCGCACCAAACAATCTAGCCACATATTTGTTTGTTAGAGTGCGCCCCGAATTATTACGCAGCCAAGTTTCAATTTCTTGGGAGTAGTAAGCTTTTAGTGGCTTCATAAATGCTACATCCATTGGTTGCATTCTATGAGTGCAGTGTGGCGGTAAACAAACTATAATTACGTTGTTGTCTCGAGCTAAATTAATAAGATCGATGTTTCTCGTGTGTGTAGTGGCCATCTAAAACCAATAAAACTGGATCATCTTTACTTGGCTTTGTAAAGTTGATAAAATGCTGAAACCACTTTGTGAATAGGTGTGTCTGGATCCAGCCTGACGGATGACAATCGCCAATGGAACCTGCTGGTGCACCATCCATTAGGTCTTGAGCCATATTTTTCCTTGGGAAAACTATTAATGGCGGCACGTAGGTACCACAAGCGTTCATACAGGTCACTATGGTCATGAGCTTTCCTCTTTCCAGGGATGTCAACGCACCGACCTGTTTTTTGCCTTTCATACTGACAACTTTGGAACGTTTATGTTGAACTACTGTTATTCCTGTCTCGTCAACGTTGTATACCCTATGTGGAGCGGATTTTATCTTATCAAGTTCAGGCTCGTACAAATCAAAAAAGTTGGCGACTGCAACTGGATTAAATCCTTTTACTCTAGCAGCAGAAACTGCTTCAGGTGTCCTAATAGATAATGTAGGATGTCTCCTCAAAAATCCACGAAGCCATTTTTTACCAGCAGAAGCTTTAGTAACACTGAAGGGATGCCTCAAATTATTTTTAATTGCCAATTGAAACGCCATGTATTTAATGTCCTGCAGACGTAAGCCATAAAATCTTCTATCCATTTCTTTGCAATAGCTTTCCAGCTCGGCTTCTAAATCAATAGGCAAGGCTGGCCGTCTTCCCATACGAACCTGGACAAGATCTTCTGCGCGGACATCCTTTTCACATAGCGCTCAAGGGTACCCTTAGGAACACCAAATTGTTTCGCTGCTCTTAAGTAACCAATTTCTTTTCTTCGTACTGCATTCACAGCCTGTATCATGGCAGCGTGGTCCCAGGTCTTTCTTTTGATGGGAGGCATCTAAAATAAAAAAATATACGGTTTAACCCAACACCCATGATAATTGTTCTTTTGTGTACCATAATATGAGATATCTCAATTTAGGAACCCTAGCATATCTCATATTAGGAAAACAACAGTTTTAGCAAATGGCTGCCTTTTTTTTTGTTTCCAAAAGAAAATACAATTTAACTGCATTCATAACTTAAAATTTACCATATAAGCTACAAACAAAACATAAATTAAATGCGTTTAACGTAATAATAAAGTTGTTACGTACCTTGTAAACATTTGATGAAAAATATTTGGTTTTACGATGTTGAAATAACCAACACGCACACGTTCTTACATTGCCGTTAGCCGGCGCGAACTGACAGACGTTTAGCACTGTTGATGTGTCAATCCGAGCCACACTAGCGCCAAATGACTGACGTGAGTAGTTTGACCAATATCTTCCTATCTCATATTTAGCGCCTATCTCATATTAGGCATCTTTACCCTATATATAGATTACAAAGAAGTCACAGACTCATCACCAGTTAGATTACAGGCTTTTTCCAACTGAACCTTCATTACGAGTACTACATTTTCTCCTTATAATTCAAATTTTCAAGAATACCTGGAATCTGTACAATAAGATGAAATATAGCAATTGAAGGTTAATATTCCATAGGGATTTGATGCAAAGGATTAGTAACTATGTTTTTATTGAGAACCTAGTATTTTTGTGATACCTCGATGGGTTTATATAGGATTAACGACATAACAAAGAACAAGGAAATTTTAAGAGGTACAATCGTATTGCGTTATCGTGAGGACGAATGATTCGGGTTTACCTGGTTGTCAGTTTGATAATACAAATTCATTAAAAATGGTAAAAACTCTATTTATCTAGATAATTCTTGCAAACAATTCAAATATGAAACACAAAATGAGTTGAATAACGAAAAATTTTCTGTCAGACAGTTCTTTATCAGAGCTAGAAGACTCGCTGTTGCTGTTACTATCGTTTGTTTGAGAAGTAATTATGAAATTGTTGATAACGTCATCCAGCATAGGTTCTTGCTCCATAATAGATTGTTCAATTTTCTGCCTATTATCGCATAATGATTCCCACTGATCTGGGGAAAACGAAGAGAAATCTCACCACAGAGTTTTTCCACAATTTTCTTTGAGAAATCAACATTCCTGTCAGCTACATGAAATTTCATGGCTGCCCAAACTTTTTCAATCAGGTTTAAGTCCGAATGATGTGGAGGAAGTCTAAGTAGCCCTGATCATTCAGGAGTTTGTCAATAGCATACGTTTTATATCTGGGTTTGTGCCATTCGATTAGATAATAAAGTTCTGCTTTGAGCATCTCATCTGCGAAGGCAATATCTCTACGTTGCACCCACTCTTTCATTTCTTCTTTTCGGGAAACAATGTTCGTGTATTTTCTGTTATCGTTTTTTTCTGTTTGTACATTGTGATATGGAGCAGCGTTATCGATCACTAACACACATTTTCGTTTGTCAAAGTCATCGAGATCTGTTTTCTTCGCTGATTTTCTCATAGGGAGTTGAAAAACTGTAATTTTCGCCATCTTCAATCTTCTTTATTTCGCTCAAAATTTTTCGCACAGTTCGCAAACCTACTCCAGTTGCGACAGCTACACGTTCTTGAACCTTTCTCAGAGAAATTACAGCTTCACTCTGCATCTCTTCTCATTTCATGAAATGAATGACATTCGCAATTATTTCCCTGGATTGCCCACTTAATTTTTTCCCTTTCAAGTTGGAAACGATCTCCATCATCACCAAAATTTAGAAATATTGATATGAAATTTGCAAGATTCGGTCCTGTTCGCTCGGCTCTTCTTAAAGCTTCAAAGGTTCATTGAAAACTGTGCTCTTGGTCACGCGACCGGCAAAGTTAACGCGCAACTAGGGGAGGGGCTATTTCACCCGCACAGATGTTTTTGTCGACCCGTAATTGCAATAACAACCCCAATTTCTTGAATGTTGGCTACACATTTCTTTCATTTTCGTGAAAATGAAATTGATAACTACTACGACTTCAGCTGGGAGAAGATGATTAACATATTCTTAATCAGGCCCGCCGCTAGCGGTTTGAACGCCGGTGTGCAATTCCTATCGTGCCGCCCCTATCTAACTACAAAACCTAGGTGTTTATAAAAATGTGAAAAAAAAATGCTGTACAGTGAAAAACTATGTTATATTAGGTTATTTTATACAAGATAGATACACTAATACATTAAATGAAAAAATGAAGGCAAGAAAGGTGCAGTTCATACATATTATGTAGGTAGGTATAGGTATTAAGTTATTTTACAGAAACTGCACCTTTCTTGCCTTCATGTTGGCAAAATCAGCTATAATTTTTTTGGTGTCGAGTCTATTTAGAATCTCATGTTCAATTGAAATTATTGCTAAATTACTTAGTCTTTGCTGGTGCATAGTTGATCTCAAATAGTTTTTTATTATTTTTAACTTTGAAAATGACCTTTCACGAGATGCAACTGAAACCGGCAATGTAAGTAGTATTCTTAGCGCTATTGCTGTATTCGGAAATGTTGACATTAGCAAAAATGTATTGCAATAGGGTTTGTGGATCATTAGACTGGTTTTTAGTTAAATACAACTTTAAAGCATTGATTTCATTAAACATATCTATACCCTCAATATCTGCGTCACTACTTGAACTATCTTTTAGCTTCACATTCAAATCTTTACAATGTTTCATTAAATCATCTTTGGAGTAACTAAACAAGTTATTATTGGTGAAAAAGCCAAAAACGTCGGTAAAAGTTTCCAACTCATCGAATCTACGTTTTAAAGAAGTTAAGGTTTGGTCCAGGATCCTAAAAAAAACATCTACCTTGTATTTTGTTTTAGGGTCTAGTAAGACTTCATCACTCTGTTCATACTGAAATTGAGTTGGTTTTCTTCGTGGACGAACGGTATCTATAGGCGGAAAATCTGCATCTACATTAAGTTCCCGAGCCACAGTGGTAGCTTCTTCTAACACCCTTTCGAAATGCTCATCTGTGCGATATTCGGTGAATTTATGAATCAATTTATTTAACAAATTTATGCAGATTTGAGTATTTATTGTGGGGTTTTGCATCATTTTGCTAATAGCATTAATTTCGTTTAAAATATCAAACCAAATTACAATTAAGCAAATAAATCTATAATTTTGAATATTCAAAGCAAGCGAACGTGCTTTGTGAGTTGTTGTACAATCCCATTCCGACGAATTGTTTTCTGATATTTCAAGTAAAGCGTCAAATATTTTTTCGAGGTGATACCGTAAAGGTTTGACTACATCGATTCTGCTAGACCATCGCGTGGCACTTAATGTCTTTAGTTTTAAATCAGGTAAATGCTTGCAAATTATTGACCACCTTTTGGTAGAAGACGAAAAGAAAACGTAAATTTCTTGAATTAAGTTGAAAAAGTTGACCGTGTCGTGCGTTATATTTGCCGCATCGTTAACGACCAAATTGAGACTATGTGCCGAGCATGGAACGTAAAATGCACGATTATTCATTTCCAATATTTTTTTTTGTAATCCATTGTGTTTTCCACGCATATTAGAACCATTGTCATAACCTTGGCCACGTAAATTTTTAATATCAAGGTTTAATTGCGAAAATAAATCTAAAACAAAATTTAATAGTCCTTCACCTGTGGAGCTGGTTATCGGACAGATGCCAATAAAACTTTCGCATATTGTAACATTTTTAGTTTCACTGTTTAAAACAACATGCCTTAGTATAACTGTAATTTGTAAACTGTAATAACTGTTGTTGTTTGTGTGACTTACATCTGGTGTGCAATCTAATATGATAGAGAAATATTTTGATTCTCTGACTTTGTTCAGGATATAATTTTTTATGGTCGTGCCGAGTAAATCAATGATTTCATTCTGAATCTGATCTCCTAAATAGTGAGTCATGCGAGTTGAATCGAATTTCGAGGCTTGAATTCTGTGAATATGTTCCCGCATAACTGGATCAAAGGATGCTATCATTTCTATTGATTTGAGAAAATTACCATTATCATGCTCATATAATATTTTGGACGAGCCCCTAAACGCCAGACATTGATGAGATAAAAATTTTATAACAGCTATGATCCTTTCCAATACATCACACCATTGTTTTTTTCAGATTCTAATAGTCTCAGTTGCATTTGATTTACAGTAGTTTTATTTTTAACATATGATTTAGTTGGACCCAACATTTTAAATTTTCGCTATGGGAAATGCTTGTTTCGTGTCGTTTTAAGGTAGATGACAGATGTTGCCAATCGGAAAAACCGCTTGGAGCTGACAGACTACTTACAGTTTTACTGAATATTTTACAACAAAAACAATAGACTCAATCTTTTGACGTAGAGTAAACAAGCCATTCTCTGTTAATTTTTTCTCCATTAGGAAGATTTCTAGAGTAATAACTGTTTGCAAATTTTCTTCCATCGATATTAGCAGGAAAATTGTGGTTAAACAGCTGCACGGGACCACGGCTAACCAAAATATTAACAATATCATTAGTCATACTGGCGGGCCACGAACCGGGATCATCACCACAATCTGAACAGCTACTTGATGACGATAAATTGCTTACAGGTTCTTTAGCACTACTTTCTCTTTTTTTAGTTTCACTGGAGTCTCCTTCTGAAGGACTAACATTTTTCTCTTCAGATACCTCCATAACTTCTAGATTTAAAGCTGCGCTTGTTGAAGTTACATCTACGTCAACATTCTCTTGACATTCAGAGTCCCTATTTTCTGGTTTGCTAAAAAATTTCCAAGAGATCCCGCTAGTTTTTTTTTCTCTGTATCTTTTTCTCGTTTTTGCCGTCGAAATTGAGCTCCTGAAATTTTTTTCCTTTTTGCGGTTCCTGGAATTTTTTGAAAAAGTTTAGTATACGGTTGTACAAAAGTAACTTAAATCTCAAAGGGGTCGATCATTCCACCCATTATTGCGAACAACCTTTATTAGGGGTCAACATTGAAAACGCGAAAAAATCAGCTTTTCCATACATTTTGTATGGAATAGTTATTTTTTCGCGATTTCACCGTTGACCCTATAGTAAAAGTTGTTCGTATTTATGTAGAATGACTCCTTTCGGGATTTAAGTTACTTTGTTACACTCTGTATAGGTATAATTTTAATATTTTTCTTATAAATCTTCACTCTTAAGTTGTATAACAGAAAAAATATCCTTTAAATCACAATAATAATCACAATACTACTGCGAAAAAAAATGTTCATACCTACTGCACACAAATGTAATGGAATACCTAATTTTTTTTTCGCGACTTCAGAGTTTACCCCATAGTAAAAGTTGTTCGTATTGATTAGATGGAATGTCCCCCTTTCGTTACTTAAGTTACTTTTGTTACACTCTGTATTAATTTTAATACATTTTTTAATAAATCTTTACTTTAAGTTTTTCAGTAAAATAACCTTTAAATTTTTCATGAATACCTGCTGTTTATATGAATGCGCCCATATGCTGATTAATTAAACAAAGACACTTACCATAATTATGATTTTTGCGCCGACGGATAATATAAATAATTTTCTAAATTATTTTTATAGTCACACTTCGCACAAAAATATACAGAATATTATTAATTTTAAGTACCCTGGACCGTTTCCGGATCTCACATTAGGGCTATAACCAAATAATTGAAGTTTGTTGTTCACTCACATCACTTTCGCATTTGTGTTAAATAAATAAAACAAAGAAATGAGTATATAGTTTTAAGGATTTCCCTGATATCTTGTGGGATTTCCCTATTTCGCATAGAGCACGATACGGATTAACTTTGTTCTCATGAATTTCAATAGATGGCGCTATGTAATGCTACGATATAAAAGAAATATTTGGGCGCCGTTCATCATATTATTTTTATAAGGATAATCTTTTTAGTATTGTGAGGTGACAATGTCTCAATTTTAGTCGATGATTGTCTGATTTGCCGCCCCCCTGAATGCGCCGCCCGCGTGTATTGCACGCCTTGTACGCCCGCTTACGGCGGGCCTGTTCTCAATCTACGCCTACGGAACTACCAAAGTGTGAAGCGTCAAAATCTGAAACCTAGCTTTTCTCGCAATTTTTTCCAGCCTTACCAGATGCCCCCCAAGCTCTTTGACAAACTGAAAGGTTTCGTCTACTTTTTCATTATTAAATTTTACATAACGAATCACTTCAGATATTTGATCGACATGTGAAACGTCAGGTGTGCTATCAAACATGATTCCGAAATATTTGCCGATTTAATTTCGTTGACAAGCTGACATTTTACATGATTAGCTAAAACATTTATGAACTCATTATGTATTTCTGGCGATAAATATGTTACTTCAGGTGATTTTTCCTGCTCCAAATATAGTATATGTTCTTCGAGTACTGCATCATACTTTGACAGCAGTTTAACTAGTTCTAAGAAATTACCTTTATCTGACAGAAAATTTTTAATTTTTCGTTATTCAACTCATTTTGTGTTTCATATTTGACTTGTTTGCAAAAATTATCTAGAGTTTTCATCATTTTTAATGAATTTGTATTATCAAACTGACAGCCAGGTAAATTCGAATCATTCGTCCTCACGATAACGCAATACGATTGTACCTCTCAAAATTTCCTTGTTCTTTGTTATGTCGTTAATCCTATATAATCCCATCGAGTTATCACAAAGATACTAGGTACTTAATACAAACATAGTTACTAATCCTTTGCCTCAAATCCCTATAGAATATCAACCTTCAATTACTATATTTCATCCTATTGTACAGATTCCAGGTATTCTTGAAAATTTAAATTATAAGCAAAAACAATAGTACTTATTATGAAGGTTCAATTAGGAAAACCCTTGCCTCGAAAATTTCCTGTAGTCTAACTGTTGATGAGTCTGTGATTCACTTCTTTGTAATAGAAAATAAAATGATCGAGCAGCTTGAAATGCCATATGCCTAAGAGGGATAATTTTCTCAAAAAGCCCTTACGCCGACACTGATAGCTATTCGACATTTCATTGCAGAACGTATTATTCATCTCACTTCCTCTGCTTGCTATCTTTTTTGTTCTTCGCGCATCTAACAAGAATCTCAACAGCACAGATATTCTTCATTCCGATTATAGGAACATCATACAATTGCTCTCGTATGTTATAGGTGGCAGGCGGCCTCACCCCCGTCGCCTGGTGTGATACCATCACATCCAGCTATAGGTCCCATGAATTGGTCACCTGTACGACTAAGTTTCGGGATCTGGCAGATGGTCCGGTTTCCAAGTTGGGAGGGATTGGCAACGAAGCTTGATGAGCTCTTCTGGGACAAAATCATCTTGAGTTTAAATAGTCTCCCATGCGGATTTCCGAGGGGGACTGCCTCGAGGGGTTCATGATGCGGGTAAGTCGAGCACTCCTCCAGCGAATTCACTAATTCGTTCAAGTTCTAGAGAAGAAAGCAAACTCTTAATAGAGTTCTGCAAAATCAAGGCACAACAACGTGAATCTCGATGCAGTCCACCAGCATCTCCAAAACGCACAACCCCATGTGCTGGCCCTAACCGAAGCTCAAATAAGTCAAACAACTGACATAACGTAATTACGTTCTAATGGGTATGAGTACATACGCGTTTCAT
Organism: Cryptolaemus montrouzieri; assembly: GCA_013387265.2. Taxonomy (NCBI): domain Eukaryota; kingdom Metazoa; phylum Arthropoda; class Insecta; order Coleoptera; family Coccinellidae; genus Cryptolaemus; species Cryptolaemus montrouzieri. Next base: position 14,074,842 of record JABFTP020000165.1, read on the forward strand.
GTTTAAAGGGGCCTTCTGTGTTTTCGCCAGATCGGACGTTGCATGCCAGAGAGAGGACACGATTGAGGACGACGCTTTCGACCTTGCGTGGATTAAAATCTGTTTACAGAATAAAACAGTGTTCTTATGCTGTCTATATCGCTTGCCAAACGATATTCACTTCCCTAGACTGTTTCAGTATCTAGGTAATAAGGTGGATTGGAATCAGACACATAATCCGGCAGCTGAGATCATTGTACTGGGTGACTTCAACGTTCACAACACCAACTGGCTCCGACACTCCAATAGAACAGATGAAGCGGGAAGACAGGCTGAAACTTTCGCAATCAGCCATAATCTAATGCAGCTAGTCGACGAACCGACAAGAATACCTGATCAACTAACTGACTTCCCGAACACCTTGGATCTTTTTTGATTCTTGATTCAGATGATTTTAGAGTGAAGGTCTCTACACCGCCAGGCAACTCAGACCACAAACTTATATCTCCTACTGGAACCATTGTGCGGTTGCTAAACCAAGAACCTAAACCACCCAGACGTGTTCGGCACTATAACCGTGCTTATTGGGATGAGCTGCGTGAATTCTTTTCGTGCTTCCTATTCCGTGATGTTTGCCTTTCAGATCCTGACATCAATGTGTGCACTGAATCTGTTACAGAAATCATTCATGCAGGAATGGATCTCTACATTCCTCATTCAATGAAAAGAACAACAGCACAAAAGCCATCGTTCAATGAAGACTGCGAAAGAGCCTCTACAACCAAGAGCAGAGCTTACAAGTCATGCAAGATAAATCCAACAACTGCAAGAGCAAAGACCAATTTCAACGAAGGTGTAACTAATAAACTTCTTGAGCAGTCAAGCGGGACTAGACAATTCTGGTCTATGGCGAAGACTGCCAGTGCCGATTCCTGCAAATCTGTGTTTCCGCCTCTTGTTAGAGAAGACGGAAGTATATCATCATCTCCGAAAGAGAAAGCCGATCCCTTTGCTCTCTTGTTCTCAAAGAATTCTGTGATGGATTAATCTAACGCAATACCACCGAATATTCCACCTACAAATTCTTCCATGGCAGAAATCAAGTTCGCACTGTGAGACGGGCTCCCGAGCAGCTGAACTGCAAGAAGGCAGTTGGTCTAGATGAAATACCGCCAATCATCCTGACAAAGTGTGCTCCCGAACTGGCACCCATTCTTAACCGTCTGTTTCAGATTTCTTATGAAAGCCAGACTTTTCCGAGCAGCTGGAAAATAGTGAGAATTCAACCGATACCAAAGAAAGGAAAGAAGTCGTTACCCCAAAACTAACGCCCTGTTGCACCCATTATGTCCAAAGTGATGGAGAAAGTCATAAATGATGAACTCATCAAATATCTTGAGTTGCGTGGAATTATTAACGATAGTCAGTATGGTTTCCGCAGGCATGTTTATACATCAACGATGGAAAAGCATGGGGCTTCTAGAGCAATAGCCCTCGACATCTCTAAAGCCTTTGATAGGGTTTGGCATGCTGCCTTGTTGAATAAACTTGCTGTATATGGGATTTCCGGAAAATTGCGGGATTGGATAAGTGCTTTCTTTCAAATAGATCAATACAAGTTGCGGTCGACGGTATAACATCTGATTGTTTTCAGTTGCAAGCAGGAGTACCTCAGGGATCCATTATTTCGCCAACCTTTTTTCTGTTACATATAAATGATCTTCTGTCATCTACAGAGTACAAGATCTTCGATTTTGCAGACGATTGTACCCTGGTTTCGTCTTTCAGAAGTCTGCGACCCATTACAGCTGCGGAATATCAGCGTCAGAGATGTCAACAAATTAATTAATTATACTCTGACTTACAGAGGATATCTGAGTGTCTGAGTGGGGTCAGTTGGACCTGGTGAAGTTCAACGCGAGCAAGACGCAAGCAACTACGTTTTCTAGAAAGGTCCCCTCTGGAGAACCTCCTCTAATGATGCAAGGCCAACAAATTGCATCCTAAGATTCGATGCACCTTTTCGGAATAACGGGTTTTGCTGGCATGAACATGTATCAGCAATAGCTAAATCGGCATCAGCTAAACTTAGTTTTCTTTTCAGAGCGAAGCGATACTTCACGTCATCTCAGCAGTTGCTTCTATATAAGGCGCAGATTCGACCTGCTTTGGAATATTGTTCCCATGTATGTTGGATATTGTGCAAAAACGCGCTGTGCGCCTCATCGACCACCCATAGATCACCCGCGATCTCAACCGCTGGTTCTCAGAAGACAAGTTGCTGACCTTTCTCTGTTTTACAGATACTTCCACGGAAGATTCTCCAAGGAGCTGAAAGACCTTGTTCAGGGAAAACTCATGTTTTACCGCAACACTAGGCTGGAATGTAGTTCTCATCATATGACGGTACATTTAACGACCCCTCGAACCTCTCTATGAGAATTCCTTCGTTTACAGGGCCGGTGAGCTGTGGAACTCGCTTCCGTCCAACATCTTCCAAACATCCTACAATTTGACCTTCTTCAAGAAGCGAGTAAACAGAGAACTCGATTCTTCCCAGGCGTCCACTCATGTGGTGGTGTAACAGGTTCGCCTATTCCGGGAAGCGCTCATAAAAAAACAAAATTTGAAAATTGTGATTTGTAGGGATCAAATTTTCAAAGAGATTAGGCTAGATGCTGTTCTTACTGATTTGTCCTAGAATTTCTTCAGGAACCACCTCTCAAAGTTTCTCAGAGAGCTAAGGGACAAGGCTCGAAAAATCTTTGGATTCAGAATTTGATGAAAATTGACACTTTGGTAGTTCCTTAGGCATAGATAAAGAATCTTCTCCGTCGTAATAGTTAATAAATTTCTTTTCACGAAAATGGAAGAATTTGTACTATTACGATATTAGGCCACAGTTACACCAAACTGTAAAATGTGTTGCCAACATTCAACTAACTGGGCGTTTTAAATGCAATGTTTTCTTCATTTGAACCCTCCTCAATCCTACTCCAGTACTCTCCCCTCGAGAAATTTCGAGCCATTTCCAAGTTGAAGATAAATATTTTCAAAACTAGGATTTCTTCACTGAAAGTCTTCTTTTAAAATTCGACTCCTCCATAAACGAATCTTAAATCCTGTACATAGGAAAAATATAACATTTTCAACAAATTTTGAAAATATATTTTATTTTAGGATTTTGCTTTATCAGTTCTTCTACATTTCTCTAATTTACCTACAATATGACAATAAATTATATTTACAGATAATTCACAAGATAAAAAACTAAATAAACAGCTTATAGATTAGCACCTAATCTCTCAAATTCTTCAACTAAATGCTCCATATCCTGTTTATTCAATCCTGAATTTTGAAAAACTATCCTGAAAAAGTTGGGATTTCCCTTTTGAGACTGGTAGGTGACCATCATAGTTCCTTCTTTCATCATTTTTTCTTTCATTGCAGGTGCTACACGATGCAGGCGTTCTTTATAATCTTTACTGGATTTTTCGTTACGTAAACTTTTCGGAATATACCAGAAGCAGATGTTGGTACATTCTGGTGTTGGATGAACTAATTCGAAACCTGGTCGGTTTCTAATTAATTCAGTAAAATGAGCTGCATTTTCGAATACTTTTTCGATGTGTTGTACAAGTCCGTTGGTTCCTTTTGCTTTCCACATGTACCAGAATTTAAGAACGTCAGCTCTTCTTCCACATTGTATGTGTTTATCACCTGGGAACAAAGATTTTATTTATTAATACTAAAAATATGCTGATACTAACAAAAAAACTGATATTAGCAAATACAGAAAATTTGCACAAAAACATTGAAGTTAACGCTTTCACCTTCAGGACAACACAACATAAGGCTGAATATTTGTTTTTGGATTGATGAAAATTGATATACATTTTCCTTTTAACACTAAACGTACCATGACCGGTCAAATGACCGGCTATAAACTTTTAATTAGAAAATTCGCATGAAATATTCGCTTTTCCTCATTTGACTTCATGACTTTTCTTTTAAATATACACAATCAATTTTACATCAGTAGTAAAACAAACAAAATATTTTTATATATATATATATATATATATATATATATATATATATATATATATATATATATATATATATATATATATATATATATATATATATATATATATATATATATATATATATATATATATATATATATATATATATATATATATATATATAATTGTATTGAAAGTATTTAGAAAGTAAGAATCTACTTCAGCAATTTATTTTGCTGTAGACAGGGTGTCCCAATTTTCTATAAAAAAAATCTTGGGAGGTTTTTGCAGATTGGAATACCAATTTTTCGTTGAACATTCAAGAGCGTCCTAAACTCTGCTATAATGTCTTTAAGTAATAAGTTTTTTTTTGGTGAGTAGTTTCGACTCAATATTTTGTCTCCGTAAAAATTCACGAAAATAGGCTCTCACATCATCGCATGCTCCTTCGGCCAGAGAAGATGAATACTGATTTCCTTTCGTTTCCTTACTGCCCAAGGATAGCTTCATTGATGAATTGAAATAGATTATCCTCATTTTATACAGGAGTGACTCAAAAAAATTATTGAATATTGTAATTTTAAAAATATCTTATCTTTATTTTTTCAAATGGAACATCCTGTATTTTATTATTCGTGTCAACGCATAAAATATTGCGCCATATTTTTGCAAAAATAACCTCATCTTTTTCGAAATAAAAAATAAACTAAAATAATAAAATGAGAGTTTGCGAAAGAAGAGTTTATTAGTACATATTATTATACTTGATCAGAGAAATGGAAATATTTTAAGGTAGTCGTGTATGAATTACGTAATAGATTGGTTTTTGGTGAGATGATCTACAAAGTGTTGAACTATTTCAATAAGTGTTCGAAATGTTGCCCGTTTCTTTGTAGACACAACTCAATCCTTCTGAGGAAAGACCGTTGAACTCTCGACAACATTTGCGGATTAACTGACTGTAAGGTCCGGAGACCTAGCTGACCATCTAACAGGACCACCACGTCCTATCCATTTGTTTGGAAAAACATGAATCAAATGCTCCCTAACCTGATGTGAGTAATGTGCCTGTGCTCCATCCTGTTAAAACCACAAATCTTGTCTTATATGCTCTGGTACATCGGCAAGTAACATTGGTAGTTGATTTTGCAGAAAATTTAAATACATTTCACTATTGAGGTGCCCGTCGAAAAAGTACGGCCCTTTTAGATATCCACTTACTGTAGCGGCCCATACATTCAAGGATCAACGATGCTGGTGATCTATTTGCCTCATGAGGTGTGGATTTTCCGTGGCGTAATAATGGAAGTTGTGCTTGTTAACAAGTCCATTCTTGTGGAAAGTTGCCTCGTCCGAGAAAAGAACTCTGATAACATATTTGGATTTTCCGCTACTTTGTCACTTGCCCAATTGCAAAAATTGATTTGATTTTCATAGTCTTGATTGTTCAGTTCCTGGTGCAGCTGTACATGATATGCATGAAATTTTTTCACTTTCAAGATTCTCTGGACGGAAGTTCGACTTATATCTGTTAACTGAGAAATCTCTCTTCGGCTTTTATATGGGTCCTCTGTCACTGTCAACAAAACTGATAACTGGTTGTCTACAGCTGTAGCAGTTTTTGGTTTTTCATGTTTACCCGATATTACTCGTTTCGATAAATCTAATTAGTTTTTCAAAGCATCTTGCATCAGGATGCCTCTTATCAGGAAATCTTTGTGCATAAACTCTACTTGCCAACAAAGAATTTCTATCACACTCACCCAGAATAAAAATCATATCAACCATTTCTTCCTTGGAGAACTTCATGGCAGTCAATTGAGAAAATTGGGTTCAAACCTCACTTCAACAATGTTCAATAACGAAACACTGATAAGTTTAACGTGTAAAATGCAGAATATATGTCCGGACACCTGACAGAAGGCACAAATAAAAAATACTGTCAAAACATACCTTGATTTACGTTTTAATCATCTCGATTTTATCATTCGTTAAAAGAATTATCTTGTTTAGGTTTCATTTTTTACTACTTGAATCATTATAGAAAAAAAAACTTCTATGTGAATAATGATGCATGTTGATGAGTTTGATACGGTTTGTAGAATTTTCATCAAAAATTTTTACAAACAATCGAATATTTCGGAAATGATCGGAGATAAAGATAAGGTTTCTTCTGCAAAAATATAGCACAATATTTTATGCGTTGACATCAATAATAAAATACAGGATGTTCCATTTGAAAAATCAGGGTATGATATGTTCAAAATTACAATATTCAATAATTTTTTTGAGTCACTCCTGTATAAAATGAGGATAATCTATTTCAATTCATCAATAAAGCTATCCTTGGCAATAAGAAAACGAAAGGAGAAAGTATTCATCCTCTCTGGCCGAAGGAGCATGCGATGATGTGGGACCCTATTTTCATGAATTTTCACGGAAGAAAAATATTGTGACGAAACTACTCACCAAAAAAACTTATTACTTAAAGACATTATAGTAGAGTTTAGGCCGCTTCTGAATCATGAACAAAAAAGTGGTCTTCCAACCTGAAAAAACCACCTAAGATTTTTTTATAGAAAATTGGGACACCCTGTTTACTGCAAAATAAATTGCTGAAGTAGATTGTTACTTTCTAAATACAATACCGTTCATACAAAAATGAAATCTTCAAGAGTGTATGAGCTACAGAGCACCGCGCCACTGGTGAATCACCCAGTATACACTCTCGGTGCATTTAGTGTTAAATAATACAATGCTGTTCATGTTTTGACTATAGTCACAACCTTATGAAGCGTTTCACCACACTGAGGCTTCATCAGATATCATCATCTATTCAAATATACCTACTACACATTTAAAAAGATTATGTATCTCATACAGGGTGAATCCAGATGAACTGCACATAATTCTACAGTGGATGCAATTCGACGCGGATTCAAGTCCGGTATTAAAAAATTCTGAACATTCTTGTTGGTGGCTCTACAGGGTGTATTTTGGAAATTGTCAAAAAGTTTGAGTCCCTCTGAAATTCTCAATAATCAATGGAATAGCATGATTTTCAGAACATTATTGGCATTAATCGCGTCAAAAATATTATCGAAAAGAATTCGGTAAATCCAGGATGGAAATGAAACATCCTTATTTTCAGTGTTCAGGCAGTAATATCAAGCTGTACATTGAATTTTAACACATACTATTTTTTTAGAAAAAGCATAGTAGGAAGTTGAATACTCAGTAAAAAATATCATGGCACAAAACAGAAAAACATTTTTTCAATTAACGTCGCTTAACACTGTACTGACTGATACGTTGATCTAGTTCGAAAGTATGCTGGATCAGACTAAGATTTCCTGAAATCTGGTGTTGAAGCATATGGGGTCGGTCCATATGCTTCGACACCAGATTTCAGAAAATCTTAGTCTGATCCAGCATACTTTCAAACCAGATCAACGTATTAGTCAGTACAGTGTTAAGCGACGTTAATTGAAAAAATGTTTTTCTGTTCCTGCTTTTCTCGACTATTTCACGAATTCGAAAAAAATTGACATTTTGACGTTCATTTAGAATTTACATTCATTCCAATTTCCACTTCAAAAACGAGCCGATGCGTTACGGGCTAGGTGACAAATTCATCGAACGAAAGATCACATTGGTGTATCATTTTATATTCACGAGATAAATGAAATTCTGGTTGAACTCTGAACATTATGAAACAGTAAAGAATAGGAGCACAGTAAAATGCCGAGAGAACCAGAAGAGAAAGTAAATTGTTGTGAAAAAATTTTTAAAAATGGCAGAAATGCAACCGAACTAACTCAAAAAAATTATACTTACGTAGAAAATTGAAACCAATGTGAAAAATAACAATAATCTTTAAATTTCATAATAAATGATCAATATCCCCTCCACCAGAATCAACACATTTTCTGGCCAAAATAAAGAGGTGGTTAATATATTTCCTGATAGCGTCAGACCGATTTCGGACCTTATGGTAAGCTTCGCGAATTCTGGTTTTCAATTGCTGACTCGAATTAATTTCCACCTTACAAACTGAATCCCGTAAGTATCCCTTTAAAGATTGAACTAGGACCGATCAATTGGTCCCTTTATAAGACACACCACGTGTTCAAAGACAATCGTTGGTGGCAACATTTTATGAATTTTCCGTGCAAACATCAAGATGCTTGTGTACTTCGTTCCATAGAAAATTATGGAATGACTCTATGTTCTAGTACGGAGCCACAGATCTGTGTTGTGTCTGTCAGAACAAGTGATCGTTCTCTGCAATTCACTGAGTTTGAGTTGGGATTGCTTCTTAAGACTACACTGCCACCAAGCAATGCAGCCGTATGTGATACGTGGTCTAATCACCGTCACATATAGTCACTGAAGTTGCTTTGGGTCAAGACCCAATTTCTTTTCACAGGTCATTTGACATGCCCATAAGGAATGTCTAGTCTTGTGTATTATGTTTTCCAGGTACAAATTCCGAGTGAGTTTACTATCCAAGGTAAACCCCAGAAATTTTGCTTCCCCCACAACTGGAATAAACACTGCACCCAAAGTTGGGAGAGGAACAAATATCCTCCTTTTCCTGGTGAATGGTACCATAAGGGTTTTGTGGGGGTTTATGCTAATTTTCTCTCCCTACCGCCACCCCTGAAGACATCGCTATAATCTCAAACTACCAGGATGACTATATCATCAGTGTACGCTTGTACATAAACATCCAGTGCGCCAATTATTGCCAGAAGGTCATCAACCAGCAGGAACCTTAACAGAGGGGACAGTACTCCCTGAGGACAGCCCCTGCCAGCCACAAAACTGACTACTTCTCCTTTCAGAGAAGTGTTGATCACTATGGCATTAAGCATGTTGCTAATCCAATAGTATTTCGTACTCCTCTGTCTCTTGCAGCCGCTCGCGTCGAGCTAGTGGGGGCCGCAATCAATGTCCATGAAGGCTGCAGTTGCAGTCTTCTTGCGGTCCAGAGACTGAGTCATCCTCCCGACTAAGTTGTTAAGTGCCAGATCAGTTGATTTACCTTTTTGAAAGGCGTATTGATGTTCACTCAAAGGCCTTAGCGATAACACCTCGTTCCTGATGTATCTATCTAACACCTTCTCCAGGGTTTTCCAAACAAAATACATAAGACTTATCGGTCTGAACGACTAAGGTTGTGAATTCGATATACCCAACTTAGGAATATAAACAACCCTAACTCTTCGCCAGCTGGCTGAGACAACATTCCAGGCTAGACTCGACAAAAGAGCCTAATGAGGTATGGGAGGAGGACATCCTTTTAGTAACAAGGCAGGCATGATGCCATTCTCCCCAGGAGCTTTAAATGGCTTAAATGAGCGAATCGCTCACCTGGCTGCTCCGGGCTTGATGATCGTTCTTGTGTACTTCCAATCGTCCCTTTTGTGGCCTTTTGCAAGGCCCTTCAGGGCGACGGTGTCACAGCTGTCACTGATATCAAGAAACCGACAATCTGCAAAGTGGGTTCTCGCAAGAATTTCTAACGTCTCCTTTCCAGAGCCCGTATACCGCCCATCCGGGCCCTCCACAGATCCGATGGGAAGCACCGGGCCTCTGGCGAGACCCTTATGCAGCCTTGCACTAACGGGGTACCTTCCACCCCCGCAGAACCTTTACCAGGACTCCCGTTTTGCCTTCCTAATTTCTTTATTATACGACGTTAGAGTAGACCGATAGTGGTCCCATTTATTGGTATTTTTGGCTCAATGAAAATGTTTCCGAACTTCTTTTCTACGTTTTTCGAGGGCAGTATTCCACCAGGAAGTTGTGCCATTCTCAAGCTTTCTCCTAAGTGAACAGTTATCTTGATACGCTGACTCGATCGAACGGGATATCTTCTTAGCCATACGCTAAACGTCTACATGATTGTTAGTAGATGTGGCAATACCTCCCAAATGAACAATAAGGGAGGCCCTATAACCGTCCCAATCATTGCTACTTGGGTTTCTGTATTCGACTACTGGTCTGATACCAGATTCAATAGTAAATTGAATGTTTCTGTGGTCAGATCCCGAGAGCTCACTTGATACACCCCACCTCGAGATTTCATTTCTCAGGGAACTCAAGCAGAACGTAATGTCAACACCTCAGCGCGGTTTCGCGTCAGAAAGGTTGGTTCATAGCGTCACACGCGAAGACAAGTTGGCGCGTTTTCCTTCTGCATTGACGCAAATATTATATTCGTTTATGGGTATTGTAATGGTAATTGAAGAGCTGCTGCGATGGAATGCCGGAGGAGGCACCTGAACAGCATATTCAGATACTGCAAAGAACAAGGAAGATTCCATCCGTACCATTTTCAAAAGGTTCCACGTTTAGAATTAGCAGACCATGCTCCACGAGTTCAATTTTCTACGTGGTTATTAGGCAACAGAAGAATCATCCTCAGAATCGTTTTCACTGACCAGGCGCAATTTACTCGTGAAGAAATCATTAATCTGAAGAATTCCCATATGTGGGCTCGGCAAAACCCACACGACAAAAATGTCAAAAATTCCCAATAAGGGTTTCCATTGATCATGTGGTGCACTCTATACCACATGTAACTGAAACTAGGGCCACCCCTGTAACTTTTCTTCTATTTGAAATATTTTGATGAAATTTGGGGATCGAATAGAAGACAACATCGTTTCCGATTATGCCGAAAAAGATACCAACTTTCGATTTTCAAATGGGTATTTTTTTGCTTATTTTAATTGTTCATCTCATCCTACGACCTTTTGACATATGTTTTAAAGAAAAATAATACACCAATTAAATTCTCAGACACAATTTTGTATTTTCGTGATAGGAGATGTTGAGCTAAGCCAATTGTCACTGTTCATGGCTTTCTAGATCAAAAAACAAAATTGTCAAACATATTAATGTTATTGAATTCAAAATGTTGTCTTCTATCCTATTCCCAAATATCATCAAAATATTCCAAATAGAAAAAAGTTACAAGGGTGGCCCTAGTTTCACTGACACCCGTTTAAGACACCTGCACAATCCATACAGGACAACTTGTAAACTACAGTATTGTCAAATCTATCATATTTATCATTTTAATTGAATAATTCTTGGGAGGCTTTCATGTGGGTTTTGAAAGATGCTTTTTCATGTCGTTTTGAAATGAAATGACCTTTCTCTATTTTAATTTTTTTGAAAAAAGACTGACATGACATAATTTTTTCACACAAATCATCGGTGTTAATATCTAATGAATCATTTGCTGAAAGTTTTTCCTTCAAACGATTGCAGCTACTTCTTAATTGATTTTGGTCTTGTTTATCACTAAGTTTGAATAGAAAATTAAACCTTCGTTCTGATTATTCAACAGTTTAAATCTTTCGTCTACGGTGAATAAAGTTTGATCCAATGTGTAAAAAATACATTTATTACAAAAGAGGTTTTCGCATCATTTATAGTGTAGTCTTCGTGTTCATAATCGATACTTTGTGTAGAGGCCTGGATCTGGAAGTTTCAGATTCAACCTCCATATCTTATTTTTTAGCAAATCTCATGGCATCGTTAACGATTTTCAATAGGAAACAATATTTTGACATTTTTTTGTACGACGCCAAGTTTTTGAGTAAAAAATGTTGAAAAGAAAGTCCATACATTTCATTGTACGATACGTAGTCTTCAATTAAAAGAACCATCGTAGTATATTTCTTCTTATCATTAAGTAACCCATGTTTGAAAATTAAGTGTTTAATTCAAGGGCAAAACTAAGACTTTTGAATATCACCAATAACTCTTAAAAAATTATAAAAGCCGTTCAGATTACAGTCTTCTTCTCATTGATTGGCGAACTCTTTCAAAAACACCTGTTCTTATCGAGTTACTACCAGCGATGCTTCTATTTTTTACGTCTTCAACATTTGCCACGAGGGTAGTATAAATCAAAGACTTCAAATGATCCCACGGGAATAAATCGAGGGGGTTTAAGTCTGGGGACCGTGCAGGCCAAAATTGAGTTCCACCTCGACCAATACAGCAATTTCGATACTCTTGAGTTAGGAAGTTACGAGCAAGTTGACTAACCATATCCTTTGTCTCATTGCCGAAGGTACATCATCCAAAAATTCTGGAAGCGTGTGTTCCAAGAAGTGACGGTACACCTCTTCCGAAAGTCTCCCTGGTGGAAATACTGGTACAATTAGGCAGTCACCCACAATGCCCATCCAAACGTTCAACGGAAACTGATGTCGAAATCGATTTTCATTTTCATGTTTGATGTGAATTTCTTGAAAAGCTCGCTTCATCAGTGAACAGGATCAGCATAAGAAATTGAGGAATTTGAATCAACTTACGCAAAAGCTATTAACAATACGAAATACGTGCAGGAGAATCGGTAAGAAGAAGTGTTTGTACGCGTTGTAGGTGGAATGGATACAAGAAATTCTCATGAAGAATTTGCCAAACAGTTTCATTGCTGGCACTTGAAGCGTCAGCAATTTTGGAGTGGAAGTTCCAGGATCGTTTTTCATATAGGCTTCGATAAATGCTTTCAAAAGTTTTTCTATCAGGAGCAATAAGGTTTGCAAAACTTTTCAATGTACAACCGCCGAGCTTCTAATGCTCTTCCGTTAGCACGTCCATACATGAACTTCATGTCAGTTATCTCAACATTCGTATAATGAAAGACAAATGACACTGACGTTAATCATTTTTGAACACAACATGACTTAACATAGAACAGGTATTATCAATTGAATCGCAAAGATTCCTAGAAAACATTTTTCTACTCAAAAACTGGAGTTCATACAAAAAATGTCAAGAGAGCTTTTTTTCTTGAAAAATAATCGTAAAATTCAAAAAAATCAGTAGCGTCCTAGTTTTTCTTTGAGAATAACCTGCGTTGTGCCCATACGCGCACCCCTCGTGAGCCAAAATATTCTTTCGTATTGAAAATTATGCGTATTTGAAAGATTTCTACCCCTCTCCACAAACAAGTGGTTTACGAAAACTTTAAATTTAACTGTATTTTTCGATTAAATTTTAACACCCTGTAAATTGGTAACGAATTATTTGCAGACCCATGTTTATGTGAAACTTTTTCATGAAATGACTTCAGCAATCACCTCCTTAAATATAGCCGTGTCATTTTTGAACACCTTGTATACAGTAAGGTGGATCAAATCAATATTTAAATTTTTCATTCTATGAAAATATCGTCCGAAATGATGAAAAAAAATTTAGTACTGTATGATCTCTAATATTGATATTAACAGTGAGGATTCATAAATTTTCATTTCCCAATTAAATAACACAGGAATTTTTTCTCATTTTGTTTGGATTTTAACTCATTCAAATAAATAGTTCTCTAGTTAATACAAAAAAACATTTCTGTAGGAAATTAGATAATTTACAAAGAAGATTTGAAAATTTTTTTGCTAAGTCGACTCCTTTAAAAGTTATTCGAGGTTTAAATTTGAACCTTAAATCGTGAACTATAATTTTTATATAATTTCAATATCTCAAGTGGTTTACGAAAACTTCAAATTTAACTGTATCTTTCGATTACAATTTAACACCCTGTAAATCGATAACCAAGTATTTGCGGACCTATGTTTATATGACTTTTTTTTATGTTTCTTTCTTAAACACCCTGTATGACCCTTTGAGACGTCATACCGAATCCAACGAGCCATCACTCATATTTTAGAACCTTTTTTCAAAAATTAACTGAAACAGATCACGTTCTCACCCCCGATCTCTAGAAGCAACAAATATAAATTATGATTAAACATACCTGTGTCATATTTTACATCGTAAAATTTGTCCTTCTGGAACAAGTAAGCTGCATTCGTACCGTGAGCGTCGGCAAGCAATCCTTCTTGTTTCAAAAGAAGAGTGGAACACTGCTGGGGGGCTGTTAATAATTTATGTGGGTTCCACGTAATTGAATCAGCCCTGAAAACAAATAAAAATATATCGAGGAACTTACCTCGACAAAGAAGAGAGAATGTTCATTACAAATTGTATAATTATGAAGGAGTAAAAGTTGACCTTTGATGACTTCAAGGATTACATTCAAATAATTTGAACAATTCTCCTTGCCAGAAAAATATTTTATCGGCCTATTACATTAATCATTCGAGATTGATAATTATTTCGGAAAATGTGTTAATCGACTTGTATAATTAGCTGATTTTATTATTCTTTCAAACATACATACCAGGGAATCAATTATGGAACAATGAATAATAAATACGTTCAAATATTACACTGCCCAACAATTATACAGGGTGTTTAAAAAGACACGGTAATATTTAAGGAGCTGATTGCTGAAATCATTTCATGAAAAGAGTTTATATAGGGTGTTACATAATAGTATGTCGCAACGCGAGGGAGTGAATCTACGTGCAATTTCAAGAAAAGAAGTTAATATAAAAATAAGTCCGCAAAAGCTTCGTTACGGAGCTACAGGGTGTTGAAATTTCCGGAAAAAAATTGTTTTTTTCTTTAAAACTCCTGCAGTTTTTGAGATATTTAGCCCAAATTTGGAATGCAAGCCTCCATCATTACACGTCCTAGATTTCAACTGAAATTCACAAGGTGTTTTCTTTTCCGAGGTCATGTCTCCTTTTGCCCTTTCAAACTTTTTTGCAGTACGCCATTGATCAGCGTACAACCAATTTTCGTCATCTTCGTTCAATTTAGAAAGTTTTTTGACACTTGTAACTTTTTCGTATCTCTAACCGTTTTCGAGTGAAAAATTATTGAATTTGAATTATTTGAATTGTATGGTATTCGCGAAATAAAAAAACTAATAGAAATGCTTGATAGTTATGCCCAAAATTTGCTAAAATTTTAATAGCCTCTTCTAAGTGTCTTCTAAGACTCTACTCATACTTATTCAATATCAAACTAAAAAAGAACAATCAAAAACTAAATAAATTGCTGGAAATGTCCTCCACCTGCAATAATACAGACCTCTGTCCTTCTTCGCATATTATCACGCACTCTTTGAAATAATACCTGGGGTATTTCATATCGTGTCACAAGAGGTTATTATTCGATTTTTCAATTCTTCTACAGTGTTCACTGGAGTGGTATAAACTAAACTTTTGAGATATCCCCATAAGAAAAAGTTTAAACTATTTAAGTTAGGACCCCGAACTATCCATCAGTTGTTGAATGTATTGTTCGAGAATTCCCTAGCTTCTCCACTGAAATGTGCTGGTGCCCCGTCATGCATGAACCACATTATGTTTATCACCAAAGGTGGCACATCCTCGAGCAATAAAGGTCTGTTAGGCAGAAAAAATGACCCAATCCAATAATTTCCAATTATTTTGATCCAGACATTTAGTGAGAAGTAATCTTGATGATGAGATCCTTCAATCAAATGGGGGTTTTTCTCAGCCCAATAATGATTATTGTGAAAATTTGTGATAGCAGATCTCAAAAAGTTAGCTTCGTCTATGAACATTATTTCACTATCAAAATGAGCATTTTCTCTAATTTTATCTAAGAACCATCGGCAAAAAAAGGATAATCTCGAGGAAGTAGAGTTTGGGCTCGTTGAATATGAAACGGGTACAATAAAAAGTCGTGGAGAATCTTCCAAAGTAGAACATGTCAACTGATTTCCAATTTTTCTTGTACTCACATGAGGATTCAAATCAATACAATTCAAAACTGCTTCCTCAATATCCGGAGTTCTCATAGTTTGAGTTGCACCTTTTAAATAATCACTTGCAGTAAAATTACCAGTTTCCCTCAACCTTCTGTGGATATTTGAAAATGTTCGCCTGTCTGGTGTTACTCGATTTGGAGAGCGCACCTGATATAATCGCCTAGCTTCTGTTGTGTTTCCGTCAGCCAGACCGTACATGTAATTGGTATCAGCCCAGTCGGCGTTAGTAGAATTAGCCATTTTTTCTTACAGCAATAACTTCAAAAGTCTTAACCCTGGTTCAACTTGAGCAACTGTCAAAATAAATAAATGAATGAAGAAAATGAAAGCCTACTAGTCACTTTTTTAATTAGAAGTGCTTTCAATTCAGCGAATGCATACAATCGTTCAATAATTTTTTGCTCGAGATCGGTCGGAGATACGAAAATATTACAGGTGTCAAAAATGTTTCTTTATTGAACGAAGATGATGAAAATTGATTGAACTGATTAGTGGCATACTGCAAAAAAGTTTGAAAGACCAAAGGAGATATGGACTCGGAAAAGAAAACACCTTGTGAATTTCAGTTAAAATCTATGACGTGTAATGATGGAGGCTCTAAAAAATAGCTTGCATTCCAAATATGGACTGAATATCTCAAAAACTGCAGGAGTTTGGAAGAAAAAAACAATTTTTTCGGAAATTTCAACACTCTGTAGCTCCGTAACGAAGCTTTTGCGTACCTATGTTCATATAAACTTTTTTTCTTTAAATTGCACGTAGATTTACCCCCTCAAGTTGTGACTTACTATTATGTAACACCCTGTATGAAAATAGGTCCTCAAATACTTGGTTTCCGATTTATAGGGTGTTAAAGTTTAATCGAAAGATTTAAGTTAAATTTGAATTTTTCGTAAACCGCTTGAGTTATTGAGGTAAAATTTTGGGGGTGGCGAAAAATTTCAAAGAGAAAACACTTGATTTTTCAAAAATAAAAAATATTTCTGAATTTTCCAATCATTTTGCGAGAAAAACGCTCTTGACAATTTTTGTACAACGCACAGTTTTCGAGTAAAAAAATGTTGAAAAGTTTTTTAGGAATCCTTGCGATTCCATTGATAATACCTGTTCTATGCTCAATCATAGATTTGTTCAAAAATGATTAACGTTACTGTCATTGGCGTATTTCTGTTTTTCAATAATTTTGAATCTATTGAATTTCCATTTCAAATCGGCTATCAAGAAACGTTATACGAATGCTGAGATGACCGACATGCATTTCGTGTATGGAAGTGACGGAAATGTATTACAAGCTCGGCAGTTGTACATTGAAAGATTTCCAAACCTTATTGCTCCCGATAGAAACACTTTTCAAAGCATTCTTCGACGCCTATATGAAAAAGGCACATTAAGACGATATGAAGAAGCAGGAAAGCCAAGGGAAGTAAGAACGGTAGAGCTGGAAAATGAGTTTCTTTTAATAATTCAAGACGATTCTGGTACCTACACTCGAAACATTGCAGACGTTGTAGGGATCAGCAATGGAACTATTTGGCAAATTCTTCATGAAAATTTGTTATATCCATTCCACCTACAACGCGTGAAAGCACTTCTTCTTACCGATTTTCCTGCCCGTTTTGGCGTATGGTCAATGGCTTTTGCGTAAGTTGATTCAAATTCCTCAATTTCTTATGCTGATCCTGTTCACTGATGATGCAAGGTTTTCCAAGAAACTTCGAAAGGAAGTTTCATAATAGTCATTAATAGTTTGAAGAAAATCCACATCAAACGTATGAAGATCGATTTCAACATTAGTTCTCGCTGAACGTTTGAATTGAAATCGTGATTGTACCAATATTTCTACCAGGGAGACTTACTGAGGAGGTCTACTGCTACTTTTCCACACGCTTCCAGAATTTTTGGAGGATGTTCTGTTGGCAATTAGACAAACGATGTGGTTTATGCACTACGGCGCACCTTCCCATTTTAGTCAGCTTGCTCGCGACTTCCTACCTCAAGAGTATGGAAATCACTGAATTGGTCGAGGTGGACTCAATTTTGGCCTGCACGGTCTACAGGCTTGAACCCCCTCGATTTCTTCCTGCTGTGGGGTGATTTGAAGTCTTTGGCTTACACCACCCCCGTGGAAAATGTTGAGGACTAAATAGAATCATCGCTGGGTGCTACTCGATAAGAACAGATCCTGATGTTTTTGAAAGAGTTCCCGAATCAATGAGCGTACTGGAATCTTGCATCCGAACTGGAGGAGGTCACTATGAACAGCTTTTGTAATTTTTGTTTGGCCCATGAATTAAATATTGATTTTAAAACATAGGTTATTCAATAATAAAAAGAACTTCCCTTCTTTTCTTATTATTTTCAACATTTTTTACTCAAAACTTGGTGTCGTAGAAAATAAGTGCCTGGGTAGCTTTTTATTGAAAAATAAATTGAAAATTCAGAAATATTTCTTATTTTAGTAGCGTCCTTGTTTTTGTTTGAAAATAATAATAATAATAATGAATGAATGAGCCCTCAGGGACTCAGGAACATTGTTTCTGAGTACGGGCTTAGCGAACCCGAGGTACCCAAGCTGAACCTGGCAGTAGGTATAAAATGCAACTTATCCAATGATGTACAATCTAAGGAATAAACGGGTGAATCGACATTGTACCACCATAACCTCTTATCGCGTTCAAGATTTAGGAAGAGGGTCTTGTTCGGAAAGTGAGTCACAGTCTCCCTCGGTTAGCGACGCAAGCAGCGTGATATCGAGTAGGGATACTGCAACACAAAACCAAGTGGGAAATAACATCAATACCTCCCAACCGACTCTTGATGTTTCAACGGTGGCGCAAGCCATTATGCCTACGACCACGAGAGCCGGACTCCCTAGGAAACGCATGAAGTTGACCCCAGAAATGAATTTCTTCATTATGCGTTCTTATTACAAGATTACAAACTTGGAATCGGAAATGACAGCATACAGATACGCGTTACATCTTGCGTTCGTAGAAAAATATCCTGAATTACAGCACATATCCGAGCAGAGAATTTCGGATCAACGAAGAACAATTGTTAAAAACAGGCTACTTTCTTCAGAAACGCTGCAAAGCATACGAGAAGAGGTCATAACGGAACTCAGAAGCAAAAATGATACTCATAACGGTATACCTGCCGGAGTCAATGGAACTTGGAATCGGAAATGACAGCATACAGATACGCGGTAAAAGACCTGAACTGCCCAGACTCAAGACGAACAAGAACACCAATATCATCCTAGCAAGCGTGAATTCAGTGTTTGAAGAATATACCGACCAGAACACCTTGGAGAAGATTCACACTTTGATTTACTGTGGAGCAGTAGCGGTTTTTCGACTTCACTAACAACAAATCTCCACAACTCTGATTCAAGCTGGGCCAAAAAGCGTCCGAAAGCCACCATGGCAAAACGACTGGAGAAGGATATTGATAATATTAGAGCGGAAATCGGTCGCCTCACAGAATTCCTGAGAAACAGAAGACCCTCAAGGCGCTTGAAATCACATATACGCAAAATTTATAGGAAAATTGGTACGAACACAAAACACCCTGATCACAAACAACACATCGACGTGTATATGGACACTTTGAAACAGAAACTCCAAGCAGAAGCAAATAGGCTTTCAAGATACGTCAAGTGTACTGAAAGGAAACACCAAAACCAAAGGTTCCTCCAAAACGCAGCCAATTTTCATAAGGGAAATAACAAAACTGCGACCACCAATAACAGAGAAGTACCTGACGCACAGTGCTTGACCGACTATTGGTCATCACTATGGTCGAACCCCAAAGAACATAATAGAGATGCGGAATGGATCACGAATGAAAAAGAACGTCTTGATATCAGACATATGGACTTCGATGGAATAACGGAGGAAGAAATCATAACAGTAGTTCGAGCGACCAACAATTGGAAGGCCACAGGTATAGATAATATCCACAACTACTGGTACAAGAAGTTTGATAAGCTCCATGGAGCCCTAGCGAAACAGCTCACGTTTGTTCTTCAACATCCCAAGAAAACACCCACTTTCCTAACACAAGGCTTAACATATATGCTACCTAAGAGCGATAGAACTCAGGATCCGTCTCAATATAGGCCAATCACTTGCCTGCCAACACTCTACAAAATACTCACCTCATGCATATCCAATCGAATATACCAACACCTTGACGACAACAATATATTAGCAGAGGAGCAGAAAGGATGCAGAAAGAAACACGACAGGTGCAAGGAACAACTCATCATCGATTCTGTGATAATGAAATATGCACACGTAGGGCATCCGAATGTTCATTTAGCTTTTCTCGATTATCTGCGTGCTGAATAAGTTCCAGGAGAAAAAGTCCAAATACACAGACCTTGCTATTGAGATCAAGCAGATGTGGCACCTCGATAAAATAGATATTGTTCCTGTCATCGTATCCTCGACTGGGTTAGATAGCCTTAAGAAATTAAAATTGCATAAGAATACCCATATAGAAATGCAAAAAGCTGTAATTCTTAATACATGTAGAATAGTTAGGAAATTTAAGTCAAGTATATTGTAATCGAGTAAATAATAGTAAATTTATTGGTAAATTAACGATACCAATCAATTACAATACATTATATCCTAATTATTATTATTCGATATAATGCATGTTCGATTAAAATAAAATTTTGCGTGTGAACAAATATTATTTAAAGATTAACGTACCCATACTAAATTAAAATTGAAAATTAAATGACCACAATTATTTTTATACAATTAAATCACTTAAGGACTGCACTTTTTTCATACCAACTCAACAAATGGATATGACTCTACAACAACAACTCAAGTATTTCGGTTGTTTATGAAGCTACGAATTTTTCAATTTTTTTCATATATATTGGCAGAGATTGTATGTTATTTACATTCTTCAGTTCAGATGGCAAAATATTATGGAGTGAAACACCAACATTCATAAAACTACGAGCAGTTACCTCTTTGCTTACTCTATTGATTTTTATATTAGAAAGATGTTGATTCCGAGTAACACATACATGATCAAACAATCTATAAGATGTTCTATTCAGAAAAACGAATCATTAAACCACCACGGCATACAACTGTACTACCTCAAAAACTTTTGCCTCATCAAAAAGAGATTTGTAGGAAATCTTCTAGGTTTCCTCATAATTATCTTAAGGATAGATCTCTGTATTATCTCAACTTTTCTCAAATGGGTTTTATATGCTCTACCCCAAACTATTATACCGTACGACAATACGGACTGAGCCAGTGCAAAATCAGAGCGATTCCGGTGGTAAGACATCTTTAAATGTGAAGTATAAGTTACATGTTTTCTTCAATTTATCAGATATATAATTTATGTGATGGTTTCATCTCAAATTCTCATCAACAATTATCCCTAAGTATTTAACTCGATTCACTTTTTCAATTTCAACACAGTTACATGATGTTTCACTTCTACATAAAGCTGAGTGAATTTGCAAACTATGATTGACTGGTTGAGTGGAATTATTAGCTGAAAAAGCCAGATGAACGGTTTTTTCATATTCAGTGAAAGAAGGTTGCTATCCATCCATTCTTTTATTTTGTTTATAGTTTTGGAAGCTGCTGAGTTTACTTCATTCCATGTTTTTTCAGTTACATACACTTCCGTGTCGTCTGCGGAAGACACAATGTACACACCAGCCCGCTCAACAAGTAAGAGATCATTCAGGTACACGATGAATAGTAGGGGACCAAGCACCGTACCTTGAGGTACTCCACAATCTATATTCAATAATCAACTGCTACTTCTACCTATCTGACCATATTGATTTCTATTCTGTTAGTAGCTCTTGATGAGACTTAAACATTTCCCTCGCAGTCCATAAGTTTCAATCTTATCAAACAAAACATCATGAGACACCGTATCGAAAGCCTTTGCTAAGTCTGAAAACACTGCAAGAGAAGCCTGACTTTTATCCACATTATCACATACTTTTCGAATTAGAAAGGCCAACGCATCCGCTGTACTTTTGCCGGTCATATATCTGAATTGTCTCTTTGAAAGTATACCATGTCTGTCCAAAAAATTTAAGATTCGGTTTTTTTATACTTTTTCCCATATTTTAGCTATGTTTGATATAAGAGATATTGGGCGATAATTTCCGAGCTTTTTTGTCTCACCACTTTTATAAATTGGTTTGATTACAGCCGTTCTAAAACATTCTGGGAAGATATCAGTTTCGAACGATTCATTGATAAGAATTGATATTGGCTCTGCGATATAATCTGGAGATAATTTCAAGGCCTTCGAAGTTATATTATCATTGCCTGAGAAAGTATCATTATTCAATTCATTAATGATTTTTTTTTATTTCATTTTTGTCTGTTGGATTCAAGAATAGTAGAATTGTTTTTTGAACATTTTCAAGTGGATTTAGACTTGATTTGGTGATTTTTTCTAACATTTGTTTACTTATGTTAGTGAAATATCTGTTGAATTCATTTGCCACTTTTGTACCACTCATCGTTTCACCCGTCTCTGATTCAATGTCCATTATAGGCTTTGATTTATTTTCAACTCTGCTCATGAGTTCGTTTGATAATTTCTCGGATCATTCTTATGTTTTTCGAATTGCTGCTTGTAAAATATCATTTTTGCTTCTCTAAGTTGTTAATTCAATTTCTATAAGTTTTGTACCGTTCTTCCAATATCTTGTTATTTTTATTTTAGCGGTACTGCTTGAAAAGCCTTTCTCTTTCATTTATTGACTTAATGATACCTATTGTCATCCATTGTTTACGTTTATTATTATTCGAACTGTATTTCTTTAACGTTGTTGCAGAAGCTATACCACCTTCAATAATTCTGAAGAAATTATTGACACTATAGTTTAGATTTCAGGAATTTACGAATCCGAAATCAGTACGAGATATGGTCTTGACGAAAGAATCATAGTGGATGATATTAAATTCTGACCCTACTTCAGTACTGTGTTTTTTTTGTTGCGAAGATAACTTCAGAATAACAGGACAAACCTGCGTTGTGTTCATACGCGCGCCACTGGTGAGTCCTAAACATTGTTTCGTATTGAGAAATATGCGTTTTTGAACTTTCTCGACACCCCCGAAACTTAACCTGAATATGTCAATCGGTTAACGAAACATTCAAAATTAACTTTCGAATAAACTTTAACAGCCTGTAAATCGGTAACGAAATATTTCCGAACCTATTTTTATATGATTTTTTGCCATGAAATAACTTCAGCAAACATCTCCTTAAATATTGCCGTTTCTTTTTAAAATACCCTGTATACTTTATAAAATTTCCAAAATTACTATTATCACTTTCGATTCATTTTGGGGAGCTTATTTCAAAAATCTCAGGTATTTATGTTGTAGCCTTAACTTTATTCTCACCCTCTTTTTATTATTAGAATTGAATGAACATTTAGTTGAATATTTCAACTCACCTTTCTATTCCACTCAACAGATGTCGGTATTTCTTCGACATGAGTGCTCCGCCACCCCAAGCTGCGTCAACGTGCAACCAAAGATGGTACTTTTCGCAAATATCGGCAAGTTCGTTTAAGGGATCGAATGCACCCAGCACAGTGGTACCAGCTGTTGCACTAACCAAGAAAGGTGAAGCTCCTTCCTCAATACACCTCTTAATTTGAATCTCAAGGTCACGAGGATCCATTTTTCCACAAGAATCTGTTTTGATCGCGTATACGTTATCTGCTCCAAGTCCTTGGAATGAGGCCATTTTTTTGATGGAGTAATGTGCATCTTCTGATGTGAATAGCACCAAACGGGGTAAAGAGTGCAGGCCTTTGGTCTGAAAATTAATAAAATTAAATGAAGATATACTGTGTTTCGTTCTTAATCTTAAATATTTGAAATTGAAATCTATTTGTTACACTTTGCCTTTTATGTAACATAGATATGGCTTTACATTATATACAGTGAAATCTCCTCATTCGAGGTTCCTATATTCTCGTTTTCACAATTAGCTGATAAAAAATGCGACCCAATTGCTATATTCGCGGCTAATGATTTCCTTATTCGCTGATTTAATTGGTACATTCGTACCGGTGGACAAGAACATCTGTGCGAGTGAAATAGCCCCTCTCCTTGTTGCTCGTTAACTTTGCCAGTCACGTGGCCCAGAGCTCAGTTCTCAATATACCTTTGAAGCTTTGGGAAGAGCATACTGCACTGAATCTTGCAAATTTCATTATTTCTAAGTTTTCGTGAGGACGGAGTTCTTTTCCAATTTGATAGGGAAAAAATTGACTGGACAATCCAGGAAAATAATTGCGAATATCATTCATTTTATGAAACGAGAAGGGATACAAAATGAACCTGTAATTTCTTTGAAAAGGGTTCCAGGCCGTGTAGCTGTCGCAACAGGAGTAGGTTTGAGAACTGTGCAAAAAATTTCGAGCGAAATGAAGAAGATAGAAGATGACGAAAATAACAGATTTTCAACTCCCGACAAAAAGAGAACAAAATCAGCGGAGAAAACAGATCTCGGTGACTTCGCTAGAGCTCTGCTTCGTAGGTTCGTCGTCAATTCTTACGTCGCCGAAAAAATCGTACCCACATTAAAGCGAATCCATCAAAAGAATGAATATGCAGGATCACGACAAAAGGGAACATTCGAAAAGTTTTGAGAGGACTGGGGTTTCATTGGATTAAGACGAAAACGAATAGAAAGCATCCAACGATACCGTCAAGAAAAAAGACCAATTATTTACATGGACGAAACATATATTCATTCCTCCCATACACACAAGAAGGTATATCTCATTCCGAATTTACCACCAGAAAGTGTGTTGGTGATCGATAACAGAAAATACACGAACATGGCTTTCCGAAAAGAAGAAATGAAAGAGTGGCTGCAACATCGAAATATTGCCTTCGCAGATGGGATGCTGAAAGCAGAACTTTATAATCTAATTAAAACCCAGATATGAAACGTATGCTATTGACAAATTCCTGAATGATCAGGGCCACGATGTACTTAGACTTCCCCCATATCATCCTGACTTAAACCCGATTGAAAAAGTTTGGGCAGCCATGAAAGTTTATGTAGCTGACAGGAATGCTGATTTCTCAATGAAAAATGTGGAAAAAATTTGTGGTGAGTTTTCTGTTCGTTTTCTCCAGATCAGTGGAAATCATTATGCGATAAACGCAGAAAATTGAACAATGCTTCATGGAGCAAGAACCTATGCTGGATGACGTTATCGACAATTTCATAAATACTTTGCAAGCAAACGATAGTGACAGCAACAGCGAGTCTTCTAGTTCTGATGAACTATCTGACATAAAAATTTTTTAATTCTTCGTTATTTAACTCATTTTGTGTTTCACATTTGAATCGTTTGCAAAAATCACCTAGAAATAGAGTTTTTACTATTTTTAATGAATTTGTATTATCAAACTGACAACCAGGTAAATCCGAATGATTCGTACTCACGATAGCACAATACGATAGTACCTCTTAAATTTCCGTGTTTTTGTTATGTCCTTAATCCTATATAAACCCATCGAGGTATCACAAAGATACTAGGTACTTAGGAAAAACACAGTTACTAATCCTTTGCTTCAAATCCCTATTGAATATCAACTCTCAATTACTGTATTTCATCCTATTGTACAGATTCCGGGTATTTCCGAAAATTTGAATTATAGGAAGAAAATAATATTACTTATTATATTATGAAGGTTCAGTTAGAAAAACCCCTGTCTCGAAAATTTCCTGTAGTCTAACTGGTGATGAGTCTGTGACTCACTTCTTTGTAATCTATATATATAAAAGAAAGTCGTGTTTGTTTGTTTGTTTTTCCTTAAACGTGCTCTATTTCAGCCTTTCGGCTAATGACGAGTGCCGAGGGAAGGGATCTTTAATGTCCAACACATCGCTGTTAGACAGGACGGACAGCTTTACATCTCCTCCGAAAGATGGACACTCTAGCAATTCCCAGAATACGAAAAATTACACCGACTTTGTGGGGATTGAGCCTAGGTAACTCTGCGTAGGAGACGAGCATCATATCCCATACGCCACCGAGCTGGCAGAAAGTCGTGTTAGTTACACTATTAATAACTCAAGAACGGCAGCACAGATGTGGCTGAAAATTGGTGGGTTGGTAGCTTAGAGCCAGGAGATGGACATAGGATACTGTTTATTCCGTTCGACAGCGTTCCCGTGTGACTTGGACGTATGGATGACAATTTGATTTTTGTAAGAAATTTTGTAAGAAATGAACTATAAAACGAAAAAAAAATAAAAAAAGGAAGTTTATAATACTTTAATGAAGGCAATCGATGATGAAAAAGGTGATTTATATCTCCTAGATGCCCCTGGTGGAACAGGTAAGACATTCCTCATGTCAGTAGTTTTAGCAACTGTTCGTGCGAGATCCAACATAGCGGTTGCAGTTGGTTCTTCTGGAATAGCAGCCATATTGTTAGAAGGATGCCGTACGGCTCAATCAGCATTAAAATTACCGTTAAATCTTCAAACTATTGAAAAAACAACGTGTAATATTGCAAAACACTCAGCAATGGCCAAAGTTTCATCGGCATCGAAAATCATCATCTGGGACGAATGCACAAGGCGCATTAATTGCATTAAAAACACTTAACCGAACAATGAAAGATTTACGCAATGATTCGAGATGTTTTGGAGGAGCAATGATTTTACACTGTCAAACACTGCCAGTAATTCAAAGATCTACGGCTGCTGACGAATTAAACGCTTGCCTCAAATCGTCGAATCTATGGCGCTATGTGAAAAAACTGCAGCTGACAACAAACATGAGAGTTACTTTGCTTAATGATACATACGTTGAAGATTTCTCGGAGCAATTGCTGACTATCGGTAATGGTCAAGTACCTGTCGATGAATCGAGCGGATTGATATCATTTCCAAGTAATTTCTGTAATTTTGTCTCATCAAAAGACGAACTTATCAACAATGTATTTCCAAACATTATTTCTAACTACAAAAATAATGAATGGCTGAGCGAGCGAGCAATTTTAGCGGCTAAGAATAAAGATATAGATGACCTGAACTACATAATACAAAATAAGATCGTTGGAACAATACATTCATTCAAATCTATTAACTGCGTCACAAATGAAGATGAAACCATCATCTATCCAATTGAAGTTTTAAACTCCTTGGATGTGTCGCCTAAAAGTTTGCTCCGTAGTAATCATGCTTCGAAACATAAACCAACCAAAACTGTGAAACGGTACGCGTTTGGTGGTTAGAAAATTGACGAACAATGTCATTTACCCGACGATACTGAAGTGGAAATTCAAAGGTGAGGAAGTTCTCATTCCGAGGATCCCGATGATCCCAAACGATATGCCGTTTGAATTTAAAAGACTTCAATTTCCGATTCGTCTTGCATTTGCTATGACTATCAACAAATCACAAGGCCAATCCTTAAAAGTTTGTGGTTTGAATATAGAACATCCATGTTTTTCCTATGGTCAATTATATGTGGTATGTTCACGGGTCGGAAGACCATCTGCGTTGTTTGTTTTTGTGCCTGATAATGAAACAAAAAATGTCGTGTATCACGAGGTAATGTGTATATAAAATACAGAAATAATAATAAATGATTAATGTAGGTACTTAATTTTTTGTTGTATTTTTTCTAATAAAAAAAAAATTAATAAATTTGAAAATCTGCTTATTTATTGCTTTTAAGGCGGAACAGAGTTCGCTGGGTCAGCTAGTAAAAATTAAAATGATCGAGAACCTTGAAATGCCATATGCCTAAGGGAAATAATTTTCCCAAAAAGCCCTTACGTCAACCCTGATAGCTATTTGACATTACATTGCAGAACGTATTATTCATCTTACTTCCTCCGCTTGCTATCTTGTTTGTTCTTCGTGCATCTTATAAGAATCTCAACCGCACAAATATTCTTGTCGACTTGTACATACATATGTAAATGTATCAATGAATAGGTTTCGGTATCCTCTGTGAACGTGTAGTCAAATGGACTAATAAAAAAGTGAAATAGACCTTATTACTACTACGCCTAAAGTATGTTTTTCAATTATATCGCCGCTGCATTGATTCTGCTTTTCCCTTGACATAAGACGCCTTCGCCGCGGTCGGTGTTTTAGACAATATAAACAAACAAAATGTTTAAGTAAACTGACCTTATTACTCACTGCATAAAATATATTGGTTAATGTCACTTATTAGACGTTTCGTCCTTTGATGAAAGCCGATTTGTGTTTTTATTCTTTCATTTTTCCATTCGTTACAAAAATTGTGATCGAGTAATACGTCTCCATCGTTGTCTTCCTAATCTATAATGTCGACTAAAAAAATTGAAAAACGAGTTTGGATATAAAAGAAAATCAGTGTTGTCGCCTAATGTGAAAATAGAAATCCCACCAAAAACATTCTGTGAAAAACTAGCCAAGTCTCCTAGAGCTGTAATGAAATCTAGACAAAGTCGTGCCAGGTCTAAGGTGCTAACTGCGATTTCTTCATTATTATAGTTAATGTTGTGTGACTTGTTGCCGTTGAGTATTCTTTATACGTTATTGGGTAAATACAAATCAATTTTGTTCACACGTAATGTTATATCTGTTGTAACTACCTATGTTTGTTAAGCGATATAATAGACTATACTGTTATTTGTAATTAGACGCAAGTGTCTTATTTTAGGCTGTTGTTGATTGTGCAACATATGCATTCAGCATTGACAATGCTAACTTCTGTTCTCTTCTTCTTGGAGCGTCCAATTATCACCGATCTAACATAAAATAGACGTACAGACGGACTTCTATCAATGATTAGAAGTCCGTCTGTACTGGAAATATTTTTTTATACTGTTTGTTTCAGGCTCGCCTATAGGTACAGAAGTATTATTGAAATATACAGTTTTATCAAGCCTACAATTGACTGGTTATTCAGTCAACGTTTCCAAGTGGCAATTTTCAGGGGATAGATTGATGCAATGTTGTCATGGAGCACCTGGTTTTGTACCTTTGTGTACCTTTTAACGGCCAAGTCACACAACATTAACTATAATAATGAAGAAATCGCAGTAAGGAACCTTAGACATGGAACGACTTTGTCTAGATTTCATTATATTCTAGAAATAAACAAGCAGCTCCATCGAGACTATGCTAGTGTTTTACAGAGTGTTTTATGTAGGATTTAACTTCTTTTTGTAGAAACGAGGGCATATTGGTTTATTTTATTAGATTTCCTTATTTGAAATTTTTTTCTTTTTATGAGTAGTTTTTTTATTACTACAAATCTTTCTCTTCTTGTTTTCCGGTCCTGAGTCTTGTGCATTAGCAACAGTTTTTTGTATTGTCATTCGCGTACATCATTTATTTTTTTAGACGGTTTGATTTCTGAAAGATCGGCGCGGTACATACGCCTAAGCCGCAAAGACTGTGGGACGCTATAGGCTAGATTAAATCAGAAGATGTGTCCCACTACGCTGGATTTTTGCAATGTTTGTGTTTTCTTATCAGGGTCATCAGGTACTCCTGATTTTCGATTAGATAGTGACAAATTGGCGAAAATGCTCAATTTCGATCTGAGCAAGGCTTTTGGCACAGTGTTGCACTCATTATTGCTGAAGAAACTCTACAGCTATGGTTTCAGGGGAACGATTTTGAAACTGGTTGAGTCTTATCTGAGGGGAAGACAGCAAAGGATCCATTGGAATGGAGAGACTTCTTTCAAGCTTGACTCTGTCGCTGGAGTGTCGCAAGGATCGGTATTGGGACCCCTGCTTTTCATGATTTAAATAAACGACATCGAAATTGAAAACTGTGAACACTAATGCCGGTAATGTGATGACATTTCAATAGTTATCAGTTCTAAAACTACAGAAGATTTATCACATAAAAGAGAAAATGCTTTGAAAGAGGTCGGCTCATGGTTCTTGGAAAACTCACTAAAACTGAATACAAACAAAACCGAAACACTTGAAATCAATAAGGAACCTGGACTTCGGAGTGTCAAATTCTTGGGGGTATTACTTGACAACAAGCTTAACTGGATACCACACATAGATTATACATGCAGAAAGCTCTCGAAGATTTTGTTCATGCTGAGAAGATTAAAACAGAATGGCACTTTCCAAATGATCAGGACAACATATTTTGCTCATTTCCAGAGCATCCTTCAATATGGAGTTCTTTTTGGGGCCCAGCGTCTGAATCATCAAGGGTGTTTATACTACAAAAGAAGGCAATCAGAATCATGTTTGGGCTTGGCAATAGGAACTCCAGCAGACCGTTTTTTCACAAATCTTTCTTTTCTTTTATTTTGGTTCTGAGTCTTGTACCTTAGCAACAGTTTTTCGTATTGCCCATTCGCGTACATTATTTATTCGTTTAGACAGTTTGATTTCTGAAAGATCGGCGTGGTATTTACGCCTAAGCCGCAAAGACTGTGGGACGCTATAGGCTAGATTAAATCAGAAGATGTGTCCCACTACGCTGGATTTTTGCAATGTTTGTGTTTTCTTATCAGGGTCATCAGGTACTCCTGATTTTCGATTAGATAGTGACAAATTGGCGAAAATGCTCAATTTCGATCTGAGCAAGGCTTTTGGCACTGTGTTGCACTCATTATTGCTGAAGAAACTCTACAGCTATGGTTTCAGGGGAACGATTTTGAAACTGGTTGAGTCTTATCTGAGGGGAAGACAGCAAAGGATCCATTGGAATGGAGAGACTTCTTTCAATCTCGACTCTGTCGCTGGAGTGTCGCAAGGATCGGTATTGGGACCCCTGCTTTTCATGATTTATATAAACGACATCGAAATTGAAATCTGTGAACACTTATGCCGTTAATGTAATGACATTTCAATAGTTATCAGTTCTAAAACTACAGAAGATTTATCACATAAAAGAGAAAATGCTTTGAAAGAGGTCGGCTCATGGTTCTTGGAAAACTCACTAAAACTGAATACAAACAAAACCGAAACACTTGAAATCAATAAGGAACCTGGACTTCGGAGTGTCAAATTCTTGGGGGTATTACTTGACAACAAGCTTAACTGGATACCACACATAGATTATACATGCAGAAAGCTCTCGAAGATTTTGTTCATGCTGAGAAGATTAAAACAGAATGGCACTTTCCAAATGATCAGGACAACATATTTTGCTCATTTCCAGAGCATCCTTCAATATGGAGTTCTTTTTGGGGCCCAGCGTCTGAATCATCAAGGGTGTTTATACTACAAAAGAAGGCAATCAGAATCATGTTTGGGCTTGGCAATAGGAACTCCAGTAGACCGTTTTTTCACAAATCTTTCTTTTCTTTTTTTTTGGTTCTGAGTCTTGTACCTTAGCAACAGTTTTTCGTATTGCCCATTCGCGTACATTATTTATTCGTTTAGACAGTTTGATTTCTGAACGATCGGCGCGGTATTTACACCTAAGCCGCAGTGACTGTGAGACGCGATAGGCTAGATTAAATCAGAAGATGTGTCCCACTACGCTGGATTTTTGCAATGTTTCTGTTTTCTTATCAGGGTCATCAGGTACTCAAGGTCTTCGATTATCCTAGTTTTTATAGTTTTCCCTTTATGTTGACATGAAACCTTAACTCAGTACCGAATTTCAGTTCTCTGAGTTTATGGGAAGCATTAGTTCTATTCTGATGATCATAAGTGAGAGAGTGTCATAAATGCGAAACTTTGTTTAGCCTAACTTCGGAACTGATTGACCTACAGACTTGAACTTTTGGATTTTGAGTATATGATCATAGTTTACTGGTACCATTATTGACCAATTTCAAGAAAAACATTTGAACAACTTTCAAGAGACACAAAATCGACATCAAATCGTTACAGGAAAAGAACATAATATTCACTTAAACTCAAACAATAAAGCCTTCACCATGCTTAACTATAATGTGCAATCTTTAACTGACAAAGTTGAACAATTGAATTTGCACTTGGAGAAAAGAAATATAGATGTTATATAGATGATGTATCTAACAGAAACCTGGCTTGTTGAGGATCAGTTGTTTTTTATTCAATGGAGAAATCATAGCATTGATGGATATTTTTGTAGACATGTCTATTAGCATGGAGGAGTCCTGATAGCTTCAAGGAGAAACTGGAAGGAAAGGAGCATGAAAAAGTTGAGGAAGATATCAGTTGAAAGAGAAGCGGAATTTGCAGGAGTTTATTATGGCAGTATAAACACTGTCGTCGTAGGAGTATTCAGATCGCCTGCCGGCTCAGTAGAGGTATTCTTGCAGAAAATTTCGGAGTTCTTACAGTTCTTAGCAGACAACTTCAAGGACAAGTTTATGATAATATCGGAAGATTTTAACATAAATTTTCTGGTAGAAAATAAAGACACCAGACTTATGTCGAATTTAATGTAGGTTTTCGGTTTTAGCCGGAGCTTCAATGAGGCCTCCAGGTTAACACAAAATACAGCAACATGTATTGGCAATACATTTTTCAATAATGATAACAACACCGCAAATGGAACAGATGCAGAACTCCATATGTCTGATCACATAGCGCAAAAAAAAACTTACCTTTCCATCATTGTATATACGTGAGTGCCTCATAAATATGCACCAAAACAAGAACATCTTTACTAGAAACGGAAACAGTCATCCTTTCAACACTAGATATCCAAACAATTACCTAACACCACTATATATGAGAAACCACACGCAGAATTCCTTGCAATATTGGGGAGTACGGCTATATAATAAGCTACCTGCAGAGCTGAAAGCCTTACCTGATAAACAGTTCAGAAAGAGAATTCATGAGCTTTTGCTGAAGAAGCTGCTCATTCAATTGACGAATTTTTTTAATTTTTGGGATGAGCAATGATTTTGTAATGTTCCAACCAAGATAAATTTCTTGAACTCGATTTTAGATTGTGAGAGTTCATGCCTTTATGTTTTTTCAAATGTTTGTTGTTGCTTTTTCCTTTAATATTTTGACATGCCATGTAGTTTTAATTTTTTGATGGCAATAAATCCATCTATCTACTGGATGACGAAAATTTCTGCGTTCTGGTCTTATCCAGAAGTTCTCAAATAGAGGCCTGAAAATGTGGCGAAATGGTCCCAGTAAAAATGGTACGGAAGGGGTTGCTTCGCGCTCGACTTGGCGGGGGCACTACCGTGCGACCTAATACTTAATCGTTTACGTCTTGGAGCTTCAACTTCACTGTAAGCGAAAATTGGAAATTGGATGGAAGTGGCGTTGTGATTATAGATCGAATATCGCAACCAAAAAAGAGTGCCCTTCAGTGGTCCAATTCTCCGATAGAAGACTGTACGCACATTTTATTAAAACAAAATTAATTGCACCCAAAAAAGTACAAAAAGAACTGCCATTCGTGTTCACAGTCTTCCATGGGGTCCTGGATTAAGTACAAAGACATATGGTTTATATGAAACTTTTTAATATTTCTATACAAATAATAATAATAATAATAAACCTCAGGGGCTCAGGAACATTGTTTCTGAGTTCGGGCTTAGCGAACCCCAGGTACCCAAGCTGAACCTGGCAGTAGGTATAAAATGCAACTTATCCAATGATATACAATCTAAGGAATAAACGGGTGAATCGACATTGTACCACCATAACCTCTTGTCGCGTTCAAGATTTAGGAAGGGGGTCTTGTTCGGAAAGTGAGTCACAGTCTCCCTCGGTTAGCGACGGAAGCAGCGTGATATCGGGTAGGGATACTGCAACACAAAACCAAGTGGGAAATAACATCAACACCTCCCAACCGACTCTTGATGTTTCAACGGCGGCGCAAGCCATTATGCCTACGACCACGAGAGCCAGACTCCCTAGGAAACGCATGAAGTGGACCCCAGAAATGAATTCCTTCATTATGCGTTCCTATTACAAGATTACAAACTTGGAATCGGAAATGACAGCATAAAGATACGCGTTACATCTTGCGTTCGTAGAAAAATATCAACGAAGAACAATCGTTAAAAACAAGCTACTTTCTTCAGAAACGCTGCAAAGCATACGAGAAGAGGTCATAATGGAACTCAGAAGCGAAAATGATACTCATAACGGTATACCTGCCGGAGTCAATGAAAGTGTTACAGATAACATCGAAGCCACGGAAACGAATATTAACATGGAACGCCCTCCTGAGCCGAATCAGCAGAACTAATATATGTATTTAGCTAGATCAGAACTCAACAGAGCAACAACTGAATTCAGTGGTAGTAACCCAACTAAAAGACCTAAACTGCCCAAACTCAAGACGAACAAGAACACCAATATCATCCTAGCAAGAGTGAACTCAGTGTTTGAAGAATATACTGACCAGAATACCTTGGAGAAGATTCACACTTTGATTTACTGTGGAGCAGTAACGGTTCTTCGACTTCACAAACAACAAATCTCCACAACTCTGATTCAAGCTGAGCCAAAAAGTATCAGAAAACCACTATGGCGAAAACGACTGGAGAAGGATATTGATAATATTAGAGCAGAAATCGGTCGCCTCACAGAATTCCTGAGAAACAGAAAATCCTCAAGGCGCTTGAAATCACATATACGCAAAATTTATAGGAAAATTGGTACGAACACAAAACACCCTGATCACAAACAACACATCGACGTGTATATAGACACTTTGAAACAGAAACTCCAAGCAAAAGCAAAGAGGCTTTCAAGATACGTCAAGTGTACTGAAAGGAAACACCAAAACCAAAGGTTCTCTCAAAACGCGGCCAATTTTCATAAGGGAAATAACAAAACTGCGACCAACAATAACAGAGAAGTACCTGACGCACAGTGCTTGACCGACTATTGGTCATCACTATGGTTGAACCCCAAAGAACACAATAGAGATGCGGAATGGATCACGAGTGAAAGAGAACGCCTTGATATCAAACATATGGACTTCGAAGGAATAACGGAGGAAGAAATCACAACAGTAGTTAGAGCGACCAACAATTGGAAGGCCACAGGTATAGATAATATCCACAACTACTGGTACAAGAAGTTTGATAAGCTCCATGGAGCCCTAGCGAAACAGCTCACGTATGTTCATCAACATCCCAAGAAAACACCCACTTTCCTAACACAAGGCTTAACATATATGCTACCCAAGAGCGATAGAACACAGGATCCGTCTCAATATAGGCCAATCTCTTGCCTGCCAACACTCTACAATAACTCACCTCATGCATATCCAATCGAATATACCAACACCTTGAAGACAACAATATATTAGCAGAGGAGCAGAAAGGATGCAGAAAGAAACACCACGGGTGCAAGGAACAACTAATCATCGATTCTGTGATAATGAAACAGGCACACGTAGGGCATCGAAATGTTCATTCAGCTTTTCTCGATTATCTGAAGGCATTCGATAGTACCGCCCATTCTTGGCTTGTTGAAGTATTGCAGATATACAAAATTCACCCAGCCCTGGTAGAGTTCTTGAAGACAACAATGACACACTGGCGCACGTCTCTGCAGGTCAACATGAACAATAAATCAATTAAAAACGACGAGATACCCATACGTCGTGGAATTTTTCAAGGAGACTCTTTGAGTCCACTATGGTTCTGTTTGGCAATGAACCCATTGTCCTCAATGCTCAATAGAACAGGATAGGGATTTAAGATAAAAGCAGAAAGGAATTATCATACAATCTCCCACTTGCTGTATATGGATGACATCAAATTATTTGCTTCGAACAAGAAGCAATTGGATGATCTGCTGAAAACTGTCAGTAAGTTCTCGGCAGATGTTCATATGAAATTCGGGATTGAAAAATGTAAGACCCTGAACATTCAAAGAGGGAAAGTCATAGATAGTGTAACACAACTTCCAAACAGTGAATTCTTCTCAGCAAAAGCTGTCACTTCTGACCTCCATAAAGTGGTATCATTGGCTGATAAGGGATATACACCTCTAAATCTTGCTACTACAGATGACCTGTTGAATCTACCGTTTCTATCAGATACTGAAAAACAAGAGCAATGGTCAAGGAAGGAATTGCATGGACGACATCACCATGAGATTAATCAACCACACATCGACAAAGAAGCCTCCAACAAATGGTTGATGAAAGGAGAATTATTCGCGGAAACAGAGGGATTCCTTATGGCAATTCAAGACCAAGTCATCGCTACAAACAACTACAAAAAATTTATTATGAAGGACGGAACATTACAAACAGATAGGTGCCATATAAGATCGGAGACTATACAGCATATTACGTCCGAATGCTAACAACTGGCCGATACGGACTATCTTCACAGGCATAATCAAGTGTGCAACATTATCCATCAGAAACTTGCACACAAGTACGGACTTCTGAATACCTTCCAGCAATATTACAAGTATCAACCGGCGCCCGTATTGGAAAACGACTCTATCAGATTATACTACGATAGGCCTGTTATCACTGACAGAATAGTGACGAATAATAGGCCGGACATAGTGGTGTATGATAAGAGAGCCAAAACAGCAATGCTGGTGGATGTCGCCATACCGAATAATAACAACGTGCTGAATAAGTTCCAGGAGAAAAAGTCCAAATACACTGACCTTGCTATTGAGATCAAGCAGATGTGGCACCTCGAGAAAATAGATATTGTTCCTGTCATCGTATCCTCGACTGGGTTAATACCCAAAACTTTGCATGATAGTCTTAAGAAATTAGAATTGCATAAGAATACCTATATAAAAATGCAAAAAGCTGTAATTCTTAATACATGTAGGATAGTTAGGAAATTTATGTCAAGTATATTGTAATCGA
Organism: Cryptolaemus montrouzieri; assembly: GCA_013387265.2. Lineage (NCBI taxonomy): Eukaryota > Metazoa > Arthropoda > Insecta > Coleoptera > Coccinellidae > Cryptolaemus > Cryptolaemus montrouzieri. The sequence continues at coordinate 14,111,319 of JABFTP020000165.1, forward strand.
GCCTATTCCCTTTGATTGCTTAATCTGGGAAAGGTAAATTATATCCAGCTAACAGCTGAGATAGTACATAAGTCCACGATAATAAATAAAATGAACATCAAAGAGGTTTTGTTTGTTGACAGTTAAAAACTTTAAATAACATACTGCAAGCATAGTCTCTGTTTATATGTAGCTTTGGAAATATACTGCGCCATTTTAAGCATATCATAGAAATCTTGCTGTTTTAAGAGATTTACGGATTTATAAGCAAAACCTTTTTTCGAGAAATGAGATGTGTTTGATTTGAAATCCTTCATTTATATTTCTTAATTGTCTACTGTGAAGAGTGCCTCGCCGTGTCCACAGACTGTATAGAAAGGGGGCTTTTTGTTCTTTTTAACCCTGAACACAAGCATAGCCAAACATAGATCATAGCGGTGTTTGTAGTTTAGATAGTTGTTTTCTCTATAAAGCGGGCTAATATGGTTAAACTTTGGAACATTATGTATAAAACGAAGGCAAGCATTTTGAGCAAGCTGTATCTTATTTTTATATTCTACTGTAAGGAATCCGTAACACACCTCAATGAAGTAGTCGATCTGTGGGAATATCAGGGACTAAACTATTTTATACTTAGTTTGATCTTGCAGTATATGCCTATATTCATAGAGTTGTTCAAATTTCATATATGCAACACACAGCCTTTTCGTTACATGGGTCTGAAAGTTCATTTCACTGTCGAAAAACACAGATTTTTAGCACTGTTTTCTTTAGCCAAAACATCATTCTGTCTATGTAGCTGGTTGAATTTGTAAGCATTGGCTTCTCAGCGATTTCAGTTTCCAAAATTAGGTAGCAGCTCTTAATGGGGTTCAGCGTCAGTCCATGTCCCTCTGACCATTTGTGTATTCTCCTCAAATCATCATTGACCATTTCGAATTCAAGATTTGAATTTTTATATGATCGGCATACAAACGGATAATACAATTATGAACCTATTTCTGCGCTAGTGATGTGTGTAGACAATATAGTGTTGGTCCTTAAATGCTTCCCTGAGGTACTGCCCTTTGAACGGCTATGGGTTTAGATAGAAGGTCATCTAATCTCACTATTTGGTATCTGCTTGTGGGATAGCTTCGAAATCAACGGAGAGGAATGGCATTAAATGCATAGTGGTTCAGAGTCTCAAGAGAGTACAAACCTGAGAGAGTATTTAATGCAGACGAACCTGCACTGTTTTGGAAATGAATGCCAAACAAATCATTCATTTCCAAAAACGAAATTTCTGCCTCTGGATTCAAGATAGCAAAGTATAGAGTTACGTTGCTGCTATCTCCTATGCATCTGGAGATTGTGTCATTAAACCACTGATGGTTCACAGATCGTTGAATCCTCGAGCTTTAAAAATCAAAACAAAAACAACCTGCCAGTGTTTTGGCGTAGTAATGTCAGTCATCCTCGCGAACTTGAAACTATGCATCCAAATATGAAAAGTGACATTTCTACCTCCCAACACGGCATCTTTGCTTCAACATATGGACCAAGGAATAAACTCTTTAAGCCCTATTATATGAAATGAGCCATGCCTTCTTTTGCCATTTAGAACTTTTTTTTTTGCAGTGCGCCACTGATCAGCGTACAGTCACTTTTCGTCATCTTCGTTCAATTAAGAAATTTTTTCGAAATTTGTAATGTTTTTCTATCACCAACCGTTCTCGAGCAAAAAATTATTAAACGATTTCATGCATTCGTTGAATTGAAAGCATTTCTAATTAAAAAAATGACTAGTAGGCTTTGATTTTTTCATTCATTTATTTTGACAGTTGCTAAAGTTGAACCAGTGTCTGCTCGAATTGTTTATTAAGTTAACGATTAGTTTTAAGACTTTTGAACTTATTGCTGTAAGAAAAAAGTTTCTAAATTGAACGAAAATGACAAAATTGATTATACCCTGATCAGTGGCGTACTGCAAAAAAGTTGGAAAGGGCAAAAGAAGACATTTCTCCGGAAAAAAAAACACCTTGTAGATTCTAGTTCAAATTTAGGACGTGTAATGATGGAGGCTGTAAAAAATAGCTTGTATTCCAAATTTGGGCTGAATATCTCAAAAACTGCAGGAGTTTTGAAGATAAACTCAATTTTTTCCGGAAATCTAACCTACTTATTGTTTTGAAAACATGAATCCTCACCAAAATTTGCAATAAACTGAGAAAAGAAAACTTCAAGACCAGCCAACGACAGAAATTCTTTTCCAACAGAGTGTTTGGAATGTGGAGTCGTCTGCTTAGTTCGTTAGTGAGTGCTGATACTGTTTACCAGTTCAAGAATAGATTTGATGTTTGGAGAGTAACACACTGATTTACTCTTCTGCTCCTTTTCAATATGTATAACAGATGGAAATGTATGATTTTTGAGTTTATAGATTTGAACTTCTACTCTAATCTGTAATAATTAATAATAATTAATAACAAAAACGACCTGCCAGTGTTTTGGAGTGCTTATAAGAAAGTGTGGGTTACAAGCGCTATTTTTCTCTGCCTGGTTCTGGAATTGTTTTGTTTCAGAAGTTGAAACTTATTCAAACACATAATTTTATTTAGAGTTGTTCTAGTTTTGGACAATGTACCAGTCATCCTCGCGAACTTGAAACTATTCATCCAAATATAAAAGTGACTTTTTACCTCCAACACGTATTTGCATCTAGAAGATGAGAGAAAAAAATTTTTTCGCAAATTTTTCTATAATTTAAACTAGTTCCACGAAGAAATAATATATGGGCGATGTCAACCCAGATTATTGGGTCCCTAATGATTCTAAAACATCTATAGATCATAATCAGCATCACTTGGAAGACTGAACCTGGCCATCGGGGCTCTCTCGGTCAAACAGAGAGGGAATTTGAGGAAATATGGCGGGTTATGTATTTTTTTAATTATCTCCTCAGTGCTTTTCATGACCTTGCTTTGCTATGTAAAATCTTTTCTTAGATTTGTTTAGACATATAAGAAGTTTGATTGTTGAAATATTTTTCTGCTGGTTTTCTTTTTCCATTGTTACAGATTCCTGTCCCAACTCCCTTCCTTTCACCCTTTTTTTGGAAATCATGGAATACAAGAGAGAATGACGCGGCTAAGCAGAAAAATCTTTGGTAATCTTCATGTACAGACGACACTAACACAACATAAACAGAGAAGCTATTGCTAATGCAATAGTGACGGGGAAACGAGTTTTTTCACTCGTTTATTGAATCATATACAAGATAATATGATTCCCTGTTTCATTTCCTGAGCTCACACTTGTGCTTTTTCTGACACAAACCAAAATTATAGATATTAAGCATTTATTGTAAATACAATTATTCAAAATTTTGTAAATCCTCTCTTTTCAAAAATATATATATATATATATATATATATATATATATATATATATATATATATATATATATATATATATATATATATATATAGGATATCCACTGGACCGTCCGTTAAAAACTTTTTGAGTTCCAATTACAATATTAAGCTGAAGTCATATACGCGGCCATAACTAGCGATTTCCAATTGAAGTGAAATATTTTCGAAGTGGTACCATTTCCGGTTATACCGGAGTGGGTCATCACTTTGTTATTTCAAATAGCAATCTACCTTTTTTATTATACATCTAGAACCGACATTTAAGCAATGCCTAAAATACCCAAGTTCTTGGCACTTATCTGTCAAAACTTTTGACAGATTTGATTATTTTGTTATAAACTCAATTTTGAGGAACAATTAAAAAATTGTAGCTCGTTGATCTTTTGCACTACAGACACAATTTTTGCTTGGGTGGATAGAAGAAGGATCAAGGAATTTTTAAGCAGTCTACACATTTCAAATGTATATTGCGTTGTTTTGTACGATTTTTTCAATTTGGCCTTTTTCAAACAGCAATAACTCAATTTCTTCAAATGGCACGTGCCAATTTTCATATCCCCATCAGATGAAGCGTCAAATTTCAGATGGAATTGTATCAGCATGTACTAAACCCATCTCTTGTAGTTCCTAAATAATTTGGGAATATATAGAATTTTGATGATCTAACCTAACAGAGAATGCTTTGAAATATTTGAATCAAGTAGCTGAAATGGCTACGCTCACCTGACAGGTGCCTAAAATTAATGTACTTTTCACTTCGTTCATTCGAATTTGATATTTCAACAAGAATTGTTGGTAATTTGAAGTGAAAATTTTCTGAAAAACACCAGATTGATGATAAAATGGCCGATTATTCAAACGAGGATATGTTTAATTTCTTTTTAATTCATGGCTAATGTCAAAAAGAGGTGGATAGAACTTGCAGGAAATTCAATAACCAATTACCGAATTTGGCGCCTATGAGTAAAACAAAATTTCGAAGGATTAGAAGCAATTTTCTGCAATTTGGAGGAACAAAATACATAGAAACCAGAAGAAAACCAATTCTTGAGCACGACGACAATTAAATTAATACGCTAGCCAATCCACATGGGTCCATTAAGTAACCATCAATGGATATTGGATTGAGTTATACTTCCATTCAAAGGATCCTTAAGAAACATAACATACACCCGTATTCTTTTATCAGACAACAAAAATTGAAACCAACTGACCTTCCCAAACGGCTAAATTGAGGTGAAAATTTATTAATTCGGCTTCAAAAAGATGAGGCAATTCTGCAAAGAACGATATGGTCTGATGAAGCCAAGTTCAATGAAAGTGGAATAACCAACAGGAGAAACCGACATTTTTGGGCCACAGAAAATCCACATTTGATTGAGGTTATTGATTTCCAAAATAAATTCAGCGTGAACATTTTTGCAATTTTAATGAATCATTTGTTGGCTTATCACATTTATGAGGAAAATCTTAATGGACAAAGATACCTGGAAATTTTGAGAGGAACATCAGCAAATTTTTTAGATGGATTACCCCTTAACATTCTGAGAGATTGCTATTACCAAATAGATGGTGCACCAGCACATAAAACACGAGCTGTAGATCGGCAGCTAACGGAAGTGTTCGAGAATAGATGGTGGGGTAATCAAGAACCAAATTTATGGCCTTCGCGTTCTCCGGACCTGACGCCCCTCGATTTTTATTTATGGGGAAAAATCAAGAGTGAAGTTTATCTTATTCCTGTAAGAAGTGAAGAAGAGTTACTAGAACGCATTCATAATGCCTTTCGTGATATTGATCCTGAGGAAACTAGGAGGGCAACTCATCATGTTCGTATACGAGCTGTCAAGTGTTTCGAGCAAAATGGCGCCCATATTGAACATTTATTCAGATCGTAAATTAGTTTTCTCCAATGATGTTTGCTATCATTTATTCGTATTAATGTAATTATCTTCGATGATTGGTTTCGCTTAGTTCCTACAATTTTATTCATCCGAATTGTAGAAAATAACTTCTAATACTTCGAAATTTTATTTTACTCATAGACGGTAAATTTGGAAATTGGTTATTGAATTGCCTGCAATTTCTACCCACTACTTTTGACATTCTAAAATGAATTAAAAAAGATTAAATATATTTTCGTTTGAATAACCAGTGGTTTTATTCCAAATGTTGTATTTTTGGATATTTTCAATCTGAAATTACGACAATTCTTGTTGAAATATCAAATTTGAATGACCGAAGTGACAAGTACATTAATTTCAGGCACCTGTCAGGTGAGCTTAGCCAGTCCAGCTACTTGATTCAAATATTCCAAAGCATTCTCTGCTAGCTATCAAAATTCAATATATTCCCAAATTATTTCGGAACTATAAGAGATGGGTATAGTACATGCTTATACAATTCCATCTGAAATTTGACGCTTCATCTGATGGCGATATAAAAATTGGCACGTACAATTTGTAAAAATTGAGTTATTGCTGTTTGAAAAAAGCCAAATTGAAAAAATCATACAAAACAACGCAATAAACATTTGACGTGTGTATATTGCTTGAAAAATTCCTTGATCCTTCTTCTATCCTCCCAAGCAAAAATTGTGTTTGAAGTGCAAAAGATCTACGAGCCACAATTTTTTTTAATGTTCCTCAAAAATCAAGTTTATAACAAAAATAATTAAATCTGTCTAAAGTTTTGACAGATAAGTGCCAACAACTTGGGTATTTTATGCCTTGCTCAAATGTCGGTTCTAGATGTATAATAAAAAAGGTAGATTGCCTTTTGAAATAACAAAGTGATGACCCACTTCCGGTATAACCGGAAATGACATCACTTCGAAAAAATTTTAACGGACGGTCCCGGTGGATATCCTATATATATATATATATATATATATATATATATATATATATATATATATATATATATATATATATATATAAATTTTTTTTTCTGCTTAGCCGCTTCATTCTCTCTTGCATTCCATGATTTCCAAAATAAAGGTGAAAGGAACGGGGTTTGGGACAAGAATCTGTATAAACCAGCAGAAAAATATTTCAACAATCAAACTTCTTGTATGTATATATATATATATATATATATATATATATATATATATATATATATATATATATATATATATAGGGGTTTTACCCCGACGAGTTGCCCATATATCTGTTCATGCAATCAAACTGATTTCATGAAAAATATAAATCCACCACCCGGTAATTAATACCATTGCCAGGCAATGATTATAATCAAAACATATCCTGGAATAATTATATATTAGGATAACGTTAAATGTTATGAGAATATATCAATCTACCAGAATATATACATACTATAGCATCATCAGACAATGATATCAATGTACCAACGAGTAGTGTCAGAGGCTTTCTCCCGGAAAAATCCAGTGTACGGACCTTAGTCAAGTAACACTGAATGTTACTCATTAATAGTTTCCTTTGTGTGAAGTGGTGAACGATCGAATAGAATACTGCTCTGAATATAAATATGACAAAATTGTCAGTTAATTATATTACATTTATATAAACAAATAAATAAAATATGAAGTGAGATTCTGAGCAGTATAAACTAAACAACCCAAAATCTCAATACTTTTGTGAAGATTTCTAGGAATAACACCTGTTGTGGAAATATATATATATATATATATATATATATATATATATATATATATATATATATATATATATATATATATATATATATATATATAGTAGATCTAAACTGGATCTTCTTCTTCTTCATAAATTATTGAGAGGGTCGGTTTCTTCCCTAAACTAAAAATTTGTGGTATAGAATTCCAATGCGGAAAGTCGATTTCAGTGTCTCTTTTTCATTCGTACCACATACTTACTATAGACAAAAATTTTTCTCATAAGATGTTGTAAGTAGGATAATAAGTTGTCTTCCAATCTAAATATTTTTGGAACATTTGGTGCCTATAGGTCTCAAGTTCTTAAATTATTTGTACCAATCTCACAATAACATATCTTAGTAGGGTAAAAATTTGTTGCTTTTAGTTTTCGCTAATATTTGATTAATTTGGGATGTATTTTTCTATACCTAATCAAAATTGAGAATTAATTTTTAAATGGGGTTATCTCGTCTGTTATTACTATTACCATGTTAGCCTATAGTATATAAATATATAAAAGAAATCCAAACATGCTGAACTATGTTAGAGGCGGTTTTCAGTAGAAATTGTATCATTGAATAGAAGTGAATGGAGACCAGTTTAAACATTTGATTTGAAATCATTGATTTAACTTTTTTATTACAAACAGTATAAAACAATATTTTTATGATTGTTGTAGTTAGCAAGAAGTGCTTTCAAAAGATAACAAAAGTTACTTTCTTGGCTAAAACCTCGAGGAAGGTGAATATACTATTTATTGAACGGAGGCATTTACTACTCCCGAAGGGCTAAATGGTAAGAAGGCCAGACAAATTGATTACCTTCTCAAATTCATAAACAGTGCCTATCCATCCGAAAATATCCAAATTTTAAACAGCAAGATCATCAAATATCATTCTTAGATTTCACAATTTTTCAGTCGAATAGAAAAATTAACTTCTGCACCTTCAGAAAACCTACTTAGTATATATGTATTCCCAATGATTCCTACCAACCACATTCATATAAAAATTCGACAAACAATTCAATAATCCACAGAGAATTTTGGTTATTTTCATCGTCAGAAAATATCGAAACAGAAATTGAAACAATTAAAACGCTTACAACAACGGCTTTGATCATGACTCAATTGACAAAATAGTGTAACGAAAACAATTACATATACAAGGTTAGGCAAAAGTACCGGAACGACTAATTATCTCAGTTATTTACCGAGCGATTTTTTTGAAAATTTGTATACCTACATTGCTAAATATAAAGAATTCAGTGTTGATATTTTGCGCTTGCTAGTGTTTCCGGTGTAGCCGGAAATTACCAAAAAATGTGAATTTCAAATGTAACACCCTATATGTTTATTTATTTTGAGATTCAGAGTGAAAAACTATTTTGAAACAATCAACAAAAAACATTTCCTTTCAATGCCGAGTTCATAAAAAATTATATCATCTAAATCGAATTACTTTTGTATTAATAACACAGTGCGTGAAAATGACTCTTCAAAATTCTAACACGCGGGAGACAGACCTAGTAAACCTATATCGGGTACGCTGAATCCAGTGGTAACCACCGTTTTTGAAAGTTAGCTCTTGTTTAGGTGATATTCGCCTTTGAAGTTAGCTGATTTTAGTAAGGTTCGTCGCTTATGACTTTAGTACATTATATGCTTGTAATTCTCAAAGCATTCGGAATATCGTTTTACTGTATTCGGCAAAGTTTAAGCTATTGTCATGGCCAACAACTTTTCTGAATATACCAACATAAAAAACCTCATTCAAACAAAATGTCCAAAAAACTCAATTCCTTTGCCATTTTTTCGTTAATTTTCGTCTAAATAATAAAAAATCAAGGGAATTTCGCATTGAAATCTCAAAATAAGAAAAGAAAACACATTTCCTATAGTTAAATCAAAAATTTAAATGCACAATCATGATTTTAACTCAAATTTCTCAAAGATGTCACTGTTAATACGTATTTATTAGTATTGTCACTGATGTTACAACGTATTTTGCTATGTATTTGTGTGCCATTTTTCATAGTCTTAGTTCTAATATTCCTTAATTTGACATTTCTTGTTGAAGTTTCTTTGTTTACACAAGTTATATATTTGGTAAAAATACCAAAAATGAATTCGTGCAGTAAATATAATAAATTTTGCTACATTTGTGGAAAGTTTACTATAATGACAAGCAAGCGTTCAATTTCTGTAGAAATTGCTGAATCGTACACACAATATTTCAACCAAACTGTAATCAAAGATGTGAACTGGGCTCCTAAAATCGTTTGTACTGGTTGTGTCATAAGATTGAGTGGATGGAAAAGAGGTTAAATGAAATGATTCATCATTTATTTCAGAATTATATCAATTGAAGCTATTTTTATTACAGGTGAATTCCAATCTATGCCTTTTGGCATTCCAGTAATTTAGACAAATCCTCAAGAACATTTTGAAAGCCTTAGAAACTATAAGATCAATATGATACTCAAAGGACAACTTAGAATCAAGATATATACTAAGATCCTTAATTTGGTTTACCTTCCGAATTACAAGCCCATCAACAGAAAAAACAGCATCGAAGACATTGACATTCTATGTAAACCTTATATGCTTACACTTATCAATATTTAATTGAAAATACCTACTTTGACAAAAAGAGAAAAGTCTGTCAAGATCACTCTGAAACCGCAAAATATCATCATAGAACCGAATAGCACTGTACACTCTAAGATCGTCGGTATATAAATCATGTTTTGTATAAAGAAAACATTCCGAAATATCATTCAAGTTCATACGAACATTAAGTTTACAGCAGAAATAGAAATTAATAACTCAATAGACCTGACAATAACAAAATCTACTAATAATTTCATTAGTCAGAAAAGAATCCTTCACAGACTCAACTATTCCCATGGATTCATTTAATCATTTAAATCACAAAAAAATTATCCAATGTAAAGAAAATCATCAAATAACCCACCTCTTTCTCAAGTGATCAGAACTTGAGCAAATCATTATTCAATACTAAACAAAAAAACAAATTCAAAGAATCAGGAGTTCACAAAATTTTTTGCAATGAGTGTACGATAGCTTATATTGGGCAGACTGGTAGGAACCCTGGCTCAAACCAGATTAAAAAAACACTTATCCTCTGATAATAATTCTCCAATATGTTAACATATAAAAACCACAAAACATTCAATAACATTAGATAATATGAAAATTCTTCGTTATTGGGACAAATAACAGAAAACTACTCCATGTTGGAATGTTTGGAACTCAATAAACTCTATAAAAACCCAAGTGAAGTCACCCGTAATAGCCAGATGGACATCAATATTTCTCCACTACTCAATCTGTAATTAGGTTAGTAGTATAAGTGAGTTCGTTTCCTGTAGTTGACCGCTCGAAAATGACTTGACGATCGAAACCGGTCGTTTTTGTGAAAATAAAATTGTGGAAACTATGAAATATATTTCATTTCATATTCGTTGAAAATGAATTTTGCATAAAATAAATGAAGCATCTATACTATTCAGAAGATTCAATTACCTAGAATCATTTAAAATTTTCAAGTCCCTTCTAAATGACAACTTACAGATAAGGAACAACCAGACTCTCAATAGTTAGTGAACTGTATACCGAATCACAATAAGCACCTATTTATGAATACCACGGCACTTTACACTTAGTTTCATACTGATGATGAACAAGAGTTTGAAACCGCGGTTATAGTGATATATCAATTTATGTGTAGGTAATAAAATCATTGTAAACACTTACCTTAACTTCTGGAAACATTTTGTGCCTTGCACAGCTGATAGCATAACCATTTGCAAGAGAACCTCCTGGACAAAATATTCCATCACCTTCCCCATTGGCAAAACCCACAATTTTCCTCATTTCCCTCAAAACAGTTTCTTCCATCAAAGTAAAAACAGGGGAAACTTCGTAAGTGTACACACTTGGATTCAATGCATCCGTCAACCATTGCCCAACCAATCCATAAGGATCCAAAGAAGAAAATAGTTGATTTACAAAATAAGGATGGCCAGTTTTAACCGAATACTTTATGGTATCCTGGATGAGCTCAAACAGTTCCTCATGGGTAGAAGGAGAGTCATTAAGTTCAAAGTGGAAGAGTTTCTTGAGATCCTCAGGATTTCTAAAGTTCAACACTTTATTATTACGATTTGTTGCTTCGAATACAGCTTCTTTTATTAAGATATCCACGCATTTCCGGATGAACAATTCATGACGTTCTTTGATTGGCAAACTTTCAAAATTAGCTTCTTCTTTATATCCGTTGAATTTAACACTTTTCTTTAGATCACCGTTGCTTATTTTGGTAGAATCATCGTCGGACGATTCGATTTTTGTATAATCTGAAAATTCTTCATCTGAGGACGATGACGGAATTGAAAATCTATCGTACGAAATGATATCGAAGTTAGTGGCGGGCATTTTGAGTGATTCCTCTATAAGAGATCGACTTATAGACTGAATCACAAGTCACGAACTTAGCAACTATGGGTTGGTTATGATGTTAATAATGTTCTTATATAGGTACTTTCCCTGGCGGTTGCATTGAAGTCATGGTTTAAGTATTCTAGGTAAATGGAATTATTCTTATCTTCTTTCTCATGACATTCCATTTTGCTCGCACATTTTGCCGGAATTGGATTGTTTTATGGCATTATACAACGGTAAATTATGAATTTTATGGAACTAAGTAGGTACAAAACGTTTTGTGAACTAACCGGTTCCGTGTTTCGACAACTTCTTAAATGCTTGAAATAGTCTATTCACAAGTTGAAAATGCTGAAAATAGTTATTTTGCTCCCACAAATACGAGTGATAGCTGATTAGATCCAGAAAAGATGAAAAAATATTTTAGCAGAAATCTGTAAAACTATTAATATTCAACGAATTAAAGAAAATACTTCTAAATCGGGAATATTTTATAATAAATGACTTCAACTACCAGTAGTCTATCTCCATTATTTATAATTTTGAATTTGCCGTGAAGAAGATGCATTCGAGCATCAATTTTATGTTCTCTCATAGCGTTCAAATCCGCTCCATCACACCAAATAATAATTTTTCTGAAGTATTAAATATTAATTTAAAATTTATAAAATTAATGGTGTATTTTGAACACCTGGAAGATTTCATTCCTATTCGAAATTTATTTTGAAGTGAATTTTTCAACAACTCGGACGAATGTTAATGAACACAATTTTCATGAACTTACGTCTTCAATATAAACCAAAAAAAATGTTTTACTATTTGGTTTAAAAATGATTGGCTTCATGGAACCCTTCTTCAATACATATCCAAAGAAATGATGTTATAGTTGAAAAAATTATACTATGTTTATAATAATTTTCAAGTCACCAAAAATTACAAAATTTTCCATTTTCTGTAAATAAAAAAATTATAAAACAGTAGACATAGAGGGTATTCGCGATAAAGAGCCCATTAGATTTTGGCATTGATATAAATGGATACTGATCTGCAATTTGCAATTGTTTTTAGAGGGGTACCACTTCTGGTTATACTGAACATCGACTACAACTTTGCTATTTCAAATGGCATGTGTTTTTTTCGCCTTTTCTTTCAAGTATCTAACATTAAGTTCTCAGTTCTGAGAGAAACGTACTTTTCGATGCTATTTTATACATAAGGTGCTCCAAACTCACTTGTCAACTAAATGAAACTGAATTATCAAGGAAACGTTTTTTCAATACTAGTTCCTGTTTTTATTTACTTTATTAAAACAGTATTTTAAATCGTGAGTGCTTTTGAGGAGATCTCGAGAAGATAAAATTTTTAATAAGTAGGTAACTAAAATACAAAAATTTATTATTACATAATCTGCTAGCGGCTAAAGGCGGCTTTATCAAGGAAACGCGCTGTACTTGTCAAAGAAAAGCCGCGTTTTTTATTCTTGCCGCTTTTCTAGAAATTTCGGGCGGCGCGTTTGACGGGAACATTCGAGACTTTCGTTCACGCCGATATAAATGTTGCGCCTGCAGGAATTTGAGTTATTCTGAATTTTAACTTGAAGGCAATACTACGTCGATATAAAGTTTATTATTAAATAGTACAAAATGAGTGCAGCGAAGAAATCTAAAACGTATCATTTTAATAACGATTGAAAGGAAGAATTTTTCTTTTGTATGGTGAAGGATAAGTGCATTTGTCTTATTTGTCGTGCGTCAGTAATACCTAAGCGTGGTAACTTAGAGATGTATCATAAAACGGTTCATAAAAACTATGAAAAAGATTTTCCGCCACAGAGTGAATTGAGAAAACGAAAAGTACGTCATTTGATATCTTGTTTGAAAAAAAAACAAAACATGTTCACAAGACTAGCCAAACAATCAAAAGCTGCTACGATCGTGTCATTTGAAATCTCATATATTGGTGAAACACAAAAAACCATTCGAAGATTGATCGGTTGTGAAGGAAGCATTTATTGAATCGGGTGAAACTTTATGTGGATATTTTAAAAATAAAACAGAAATCATGTCTGCTATTAGAGAACTTCAGTTATCTCGACCGACTGTCACAGGGTGTATTGAAGTCATGAGTCTGAAGGGGAAGATCCTTGGCGAAAATATATATGACTATTTCTTCAATTTTGTAAAAACTACAAGCTACCAATATATAAATCAGTGTGTATTACAACCGATGGAGCACCAGTAATGATTGGAAGCAAAAACGGTTTTGTGGCATTGTTTCGAGCTAATGAAGATAATTAACGGTCCCACTTATCATTTTCTTGAGGAGGAGTTACCTTTATTGCTCGAGGATGTGCCACTTTTGGTGAGAAACATAATGCGGTTCATGCATGACGGGGCACCAGCAAATTTTAGTCGAGAAGCTAGGGAATTCTTGAATAATACATTCAACAACCGAATGATAGGTCGGGGTGGGCCAGAAGTATGGCCTCCTAGGTCCCCAGACTTAAATAGTTTAGACTGTTTCTCATGGGGATATCTCAAAAGATTAGTTCATACTACTCCAGTGAACACTGTAGAAGAATTAAGGAGTCGAATTATAACCTTTGTGACACGATAAGAAATACCACAGGAATATTTCAAAGAGTGCGTGATAATCTGCGAAGAAGGACAGAGGACTGTATTCTTGCAGGTGGAGGACACTTCCAGCAATTCATTTAGTTTTCAACTGTTCTTTTTTTTAGTTTGATATTTCATAAGTCGAGTCTCAGAAGACGAGCTATCAAAATAAAAGCAAATTTTTGGCATACCTATTGATTATGTCTATCATTTTTTTTATTGAGTGAATAACATACAATTCAAATAATTCAAATTCAATAATTTTTCACTGGAAAACGGTTGGAGATACGAAAAAATTACAGGTGTGGAAAAAGTTTCTAAATTGGACGAAGATGATGTAAATTGATTGTACACTGGTCAGTGGCGTACTGCAAAAAGGTCAAAAGAAGACATAGCTCCAGAAAAGAGAACACCCTGTAGGCTCTAGTTAAAATTTAGGACGTGTAATGATGGAGCCTGTATAAAATAGCTTGCATTCCAAATTTGGGCTGAATATCTCAAAAACTGCAGAAGTTTTGAAGAAAAAAAAAGTTTTTTCGGAAATTTCAACACCGTGTAGCTCCGTAACGAAGCTTTCGCGGACCTATGTTTATATGAACTTTTTTTCTTAAAATTGCACGTAGATTTACTTTTCAAGTTGTGACATACTATTATGTAACACCCTGTATAAATCAGATATTGAAAAACGAATAATGGCTGACTGATTTGGCATTTTTTACTGATATCACAACGCACTTAAACACCATTAACTTGGAGCTTCAAGGTAAAGGAAAAACTATTAATGAGATGATTAGGGCAGTAAACTCATTCAAAAGTGTATTGCAACTTATGATAGACCAACTGAAAGAAAGGATTTGAAACATTTTCCGTCTTCGAAAGCAAGGATTTCTCAGTTGAATTATGATACAATATTAGGCTGAATTATCAAATATCTTGGGACAATTCGAAATGCGTTTTTATGATTGCAGTAAATTGGCAAATATCGCATCATTTGAATCATTTATGAATTATCTTTTTTCATGTAAAATCATTGAGGAATTAGCTACTGAAATAGCAAATCAGTTTTATATGAACTCATGTTCAGTTGAAAATGAGTTGGTCCAGATTATATCACATGTACATCTCAAAGCTACAGCATCTGATACTAATTTCTGGTGTTTTATATCTGAAGATAAATATCCGAATCTAAGGCAAATAGCTCTTCAACTGACAGCAATGCTTGGGTCAACTTACTTGTGCGAGTCTGCATTTTCAGAAATGAAGACAATTAAGTCAAAATATCGCAATCGACTAACTGACGATCATATTTCATCAGGCTTGCGATTAGCACTCAGTGGTTACATAGCATCTTATGAAAAGTATGCTGAGGACATGCAGTGCCACGCTTCAACATCCATAGTCACTCCTTAGTTAAGTTTAACACCATATGTACGAAAACTAACCTAACTAAACCTTACCCAAACCTTGACTAAAATAATGTATTTTGTGCGGAAAGCTAATATCTATATATGCTACGATACACCCTACCTAGGTAGGTAGGTAGGTTGTATCGTGTATGTACGACAACCCTGCATCACACATACTTGCAGCCAGAGTCGATCGTAAGTAGTCTAAAAATATTGAGGTAGATCGCCATCACTTCAAGTTTGAGCACCCCTGACCTAGAGGGTATTCGCGATAAGGAGCCAATTAGATTTCGGCATTAGTGTAAATGGATACTGATCTGCAATTTGCAATTATTTTTAGAGGGGTATCACTTCTGGTTATACTGAACATCGACTACAACTTTGCTATTTCAAAAGGCATGTGTTTTTTCATCCTTTTTTTTTCAAGCATCTTTCATTAAGTTTTAAGTTCGAGGGAAATGTACTTTTCGATGCTATTTTATATATAGGGCAGGCCCGCCGTAAGCGGGCGTGCAAGGCGTGCAATGCACGCGGGCAGCGCATTCAGGGGGGCGGCAAATCAGACAATCATCGACTAAAATTCAGACATTGTCACCTCACAATACTAAAAAGATTATCCTTATAAAAATAATATGATGAACGGCGCCCAAATATTTCTTTTATATCGTAGCATTATATAGCGCCATCTATTGAAATTCATGAGAACAAAGTTAATCCGTATCGTGCTCTATGCGAAATAGGGAAATCACACAGATATCAGGGGAAATCCCCATAAACTATATACTCATTTCGTTGTTTTTATTTATTTAACACAAATGCGCAAGTGATGTGAGTGAACTACAAACTTCAATTATTTGGTTATAGCCCTAATGTGAGATCCGGAAACGGTCCAGGATACTTAAAATTAATAATATTCTGTATATTTTTGTGCGAAGTGTGACTATAAAAATAATTTAGAAAATTATTTATATTATCCGTCGGCGCAAAAAATCATAATTATGGTAAGTGTCTTTGTTTAATTAATCAGCATATGGGCGCATTCATATAAACAGCAGGTATTCATGTAAAATTTAAAGGTTATTTTACTGAAAAACTTAAAGTAAAGATTTATTAGAAAAATGTATTAAAATTAATACAGAGTGTAACAAAAGTAACTTAAGTAACGAAAGGGGACATTCTATCTAATCAATACGAACAACTTTACTATGGGGTCAACTCTGAAGTCGCGAAAAAAAATTAGTTATTCCATTACATTTGTGTGCAGTAGGTATGAACATTTTTTTTCGCAGTAGTATTGTGATTATTATTGTGATTTAAAGGGTATTTTTTCTGTTATACAACTTAAGAGTAAAGATTTATAAAAAAATGTTAAAATTATACCTATACAGGGTGTAACAAAAGTAACTTAAATCCCGAGAGGAGTCATTCTACATAAATACGAACAACTTTACTATAGGGTCAACGGTGAAATCGCGAAAAACTAACTATTCCATACAAAATGTATGGAAAAGCTGATTTTTTTCGCGATTTCAGTGTTGACCCCTAGTAAAGGTTGTTCGCAATAATGGGTGGAATGATCGACCCCCTTTTGGGATTTAAGTTACGTTTGTACAACCGTATACTAAACATTTTCAAAAAATTCCAGGAACTGCAAAAAGGAAAAAATTTCAGGAGCTCAATTTCGACGGAAAAACGAGAAAAAGATACAGAGAAAAAAAACTAGCGGGATCTCTTGAGAAATTTTTTAGCAAACCAGAAAATAGGGACTCTGAATGTCAAGAGAATGTTGACGTAGATGTTGCTTCAACAAGCGCAGCTTTAAATCTAGAAGTTATGGTGGTATCTGAAGAGAAAAATGTTAGTCCTTCAGAAGGAGACTCCAGTGAAACTAAAAAAGAGAAAGTAGTGCTAAAGAACCTGTAAGCAATTTATCGTCATCAAGTAGCTGTTTAGATTGTGGTGATGATCCCGGTTCGTGGCCCGCCAGTATGACTAATGATATTGTTAATATTTTGGTTAGCCGTGGTCCCGTGCAGCTGTTTAACCACAATTTTCCTGCTAATATCGATGGAAGAACATTTGCAAACAGTTATTACTCTAGAAATCTTCCTAATGGAGAAAAAATTAACAGAGACTGGCTTGTTTACTCTACGTCAAAAGATTGAGTCTATTGTTTTTGTTGTAAAATATTCAGTAAAACTGTAAGTAGTCTGTCAGCTCCAAGCGGTTTTTCCGATTGGCAACATCTGTCATCTACCTTAAAACGACACGAAACAAGCATTTACCATAGCGAAAATTTAAAATGTTGGGTCCAACTAAATCATATGTTAAAAAATAAAACTACTGTAAATCAAATGCAACTGAGACTATTAGAATCTGGAATATTGGAAATAAATAATCGTGCATTTTACGTTCCATGCTCAGCGGATAGTCTCAATTTGGTCGTTAACGATGCGGCAATTATAACGCACGACACGGTCAACTTTTTCAACTTAATTCAAGAAATTTACGTTTTCTTTTCGTCTTCTACCAAAAAATGGTCCATAATATGCAAGCATTTACCTGATTTAAAACTAAAGGCATTAAGTGCCACGCGATGGTCTAGCAGAATCGATGCAGTCAAACCTTTACGGTATCACCTCGAAAAAATATTTGACGCTTTACTTGAAATATCAGATAACAATTCGTCGGAATGGGATTGTACAACAACTCACAAAGCACATTCGCTTGTTTTGAATATTCAAAATTATAGATTTATTTGCTTAGTTGTAATTTGGTTTGATATTTTAAACGAAATTAATGCTATTAGCAAAATGATGCAAAACCCCACAATAAATACTCAAATCTGCATAAATTTGTTAAATAAATTGATTCATAAATTCACCGAATATCGCACAGATGAGCATTTCGAAAGGGTGTTAGAAGAAGCTACCACTGTGGCTCGGGAACTTAATGTAGATGCAGATTTTCCGCCTATAGATACCGTTCGTCCACGAAGAAAACCAACTCAATTTCAGTATGAACAGAGTGATGAAATCTTACTAGACCCTAAAACAAAATACAAGGTAGATGTTTTTTTTAGGATCCTGGACCAAACCTTAACTTCTTTAAAACGTAGATTCGATGAGTTGGTAACTTTTACCGACGTTTTGGCTTTTTCACCAATAATAACTTGTTTAGTTACTCCAATGATGATTTAATGAAACATTGTAAAGATTTGAATGTGAAGCTAAAAGATAGTTCAAGTAGTGACGCAGATATAAACGGTATAGATATGTTTAATGAAATCAATGCTTTAAAGTTGCATTTAACTGAAAACCAGTCTAATGATCCACAAACCCTATTGCAAAACATTTTTGCTAATGAATTAATGTCAACATTTCCGAATACAGCAATAGCGCTAAGGATACTACTTACATTGCCGGTTTCAGTTGCATCTGGTGAAAGGTCATTTTCAAAGTTAAAAATAATAAAAAACTATTTGAGATCAACTATGCACTAGCAAAGACTAAGTAATTTAGCAATAATTTCAATTGAACATGAGATTCTAAATAGACTAGACACCAAAAAAATTATAGCTGATTTTGCCAACATGAAGGCAAGAAAGGTGTAGTTTCTGTAAAATAACTTAATACCTATACCTACCTACATAATATGTATAAACTGCACCTTTCTTGCCTTCAGTTTTTCATTTAATGTCGTATTAGTGTATCTATCTTGTATAAAATAACCTAATATAACATAGTTTTTCACTGTACAGCATTTTCTTTCACATTTTTATAAACACCTAGGTTTTGTAGTTAGATAGGGGCGGCACGATAGGAATTGCACACCGGCGTTCAAACCGCTAGCGGCGGGCCTGATATAGGGTGCTTAAAACTCACATGTCAACTTAATAAAACTGAATTATCAAGGAAACGTTTTTTCAACACTAGTACCTGTTTTTATTTACTTTATTACAACAGTATTTTAAATTAGTATTGATTGGTATAAGATCTCCCTATATATTAAATGGCTGGATTTCATTTTATTCTCGATTTCATCAAAAACCTTCAGTTCCTTCGGAAAATTAAATCATTAGGCCGTGAAACATGGGAACACACGGAGTGATTTGATTCCGATGGCAATTTCTATGTTCCACAATGTTCTAGGTGAGGTTCTATAAATTTTGGCCTTAGTTTGACGTTTGTAAATAGCTATAACACTAATCATTCATGGTCAATGTCAACGAAAAATATATCGAACTTGCAGAACATTAAACGAAAAATACCCGAATTTACGACCAATTTGCACAAGATAATTTCGAGAATTATAATCAAATTTTGTGACTTACGGACAACAGATACTGGAATGGGGTCGAGTTAGTGTCATTACCAACGATGAAGACATTGCAGTTACCGTCTTGGATTATTTTTATGCCAATGAATGCGTTATTTTTGTCCAAAATTTTATTAATTAATTTTTTTATTATTCCCAAATCTGCAACAGGAGCACGTAAATGAATTAATAAAATTTTGGACGAAAATGACTTCCACTCCTACAAATACTAATTAATATTATCGGTGAATCTAGGAGACGCGGTGTCTAGGTTACAAAAGATTATATTTAGATTTATTCAGAACCAGTTTACAAAGCTATAGAGGTACCTGTACATAGACTGGCATTAAAACGAAAACTAACCTAAAAAACTAATAGCCTAAACCCCAGAACCCCATCGAATCAATTACACCTTAACCACCGCCCGACTCTCCCCCCACAGTACTTCCCTCATTTAAAAAACAAAGAAATTGAAAACATTCCAGTCCCAAATTTTCAAAAGTAAAAAACAAAATTCATCTTAAGCCCCCCTCTGTATATCCCTCAATCCATATCCTTAATTTAGTTCTTATATTTTTCCTACTGTAACTCAAACTTTTGAGTGAATTAGGTAACATATTAAAATATTTTATTGCCTCATAAAAACTATTCTTATCACTGATTCTCTGTTTTTTTTTGATAGACAGATAGTTTTATTTCTTGTAACACTAGCAGATTTGGTAAATAATACTTTAAGATATTCATAGTTGTTCAGAATAGACTCTAGAACAAATGACTGCCTCAGGGTGAGAGGTTTTCATCAATATTATCAACTTGAACCAAATTCAGCAGACGTGTTTGAATGTCCTGCAATGGGCCTAGTAGGGGAGAGTCGGGTAGCCCCAGCTGGCGGGAACCCCCGGCCAAAGCTAGTTCCAGAAAATCCCGCAGACATTTATAACAGGCGCCACGTCAAAATAACGTCAGCAACATAAAGCCATACGTGCAAGTCTATGATCCGTGTCAGTTCAGTGAACAACTAGTATCGGTTCTTTTGTCTGTGCCGCACACATCTCAAACTCAGTTTTTTCTGTACAATGTGAGTATCACCATGGCATTTTACTAATTCAGAAAGGTTGTCATTATAGTTCAAAAATATGTTGAATATTTGAAGCTGTTCATATTGATATTGGCGATATACATGACATCATAGGATTAAATCGGTCGGGTAGAATCGGACACTTGTTTGTCGGGTAGCCCCGGCCATTTCATGAATGGTGAATTTTTGGATTTTATGAATGAAATAGTGAAATTATGAATCCCAGTTGCTCTGTCATATCAAGTCGTCTGCTCGTCTTTATGTTAAAGTCGCTTTTGTACTGCAATAGGGAAGAAATAATTGAAAATCTGATGTTTTCTTCACAGAAAATACCAAAATTCAGGGAGAGAAAAACAACTAGAAAAAGTTGGGATGAAAATACTATGAAAAGAGCGATCTGGAGTGTTCAGGAAGAAATTTATCTATAAGAGCTGCTGAACGGTATGGTGTTCCAAGAAGTACGCTCCAGGATCAAATAAAAGCTATAGATAATGGAGAAGAAACAGAGTTCAAGCCGAAATTGGGGAGCACACATTTTTCAACGATCAAGCTCTGCAACTTCATGAACATTGTATCGATCTAGATAATCGGCTGATGCCACTAACGAAAGTGGAATTTTTGAAACTGGCTCTCCAATTCGTAGAGCAACTAAAAATTCATCATAGATTCAATAAGGGAAAAAAATGATCGGAAAAGATTTTTACTACAGCTTTTCGAAGAGATTCCTAGCTATTGCTCCCAGAACTCCAGAGTCAACCAGTATCGCAAGAGCCGTTGAGTTCAATAAACCTCAAGTAGATCGTTTTTATGATCAGCTGTTCCAGCTTCAGGAAAAATATAGTTTTCCAGCTTTGAAAATTTACAATGTCTCGACGGTGCACAAAAATGAGAAAGTTATTTCTACTAAGGGAATAAAGCAAGTAGGTAAGTTGACATCTGGTGAGATGTGTGCTAAGAGTGTGACTGGTCACTTTGTACCTCCTCTTTTTATCTTCCCGAGAAAACGGATAGATAAAGATGGTGGATTGATGATTGGAGCTCCACCGGAAAGCATAGCTCTTCCACATGAAAGTGGATGGATGAATGATGAGATATTCCTGAAGTGGCTCCAGCACTTCAAACAGCACGCACAGCCTTCGAGGGAACACCATGTTCTTCTGATTCTCGATGGATTTGGGAGCCATAAAGAATTGGCAGTGATAGAGTTTGCTCGTGCTAATCACATCCATATGCTCAACACACCACCACACACAACTCACAAAGTGCAACCGTTAGACTGGGTAGTTTTCAAGCCGTTCAAGTCTGCATTCAGTTCAGCAATTGCTGAAGTCGATGAAACGGAACATAGGAGCGGGAATTTTAGACTATGATATCGCTTCCCTTGTCAATTTGGCTTTCACTAAGGCAGCTAGACTAGAAATAGCACAAAATGGGTTCAAATGCACCGGAATTTATCCATTCAATGGGGAGATTTTTACTGATTTGGATTTTTTGCCATCGTCAATGACCAATATCGAAACGGAATCAGTTTTGGATGAGACTTCTGAGCAGCCATCAACCAGCATAAGATCAAAATCATCCACAAGTTTCAATCCGCAGCCATCCACTAGCGGCATCCAACAGCCATCAACTATTTCTACCCAGCATCCATCCTCCAGTTGCGCTGAGCAGTCGACTACTACTCAGGCATCACAACCATCAACAAGTGGCAGCACGCAACCACCTACTGCAAAAAATAGTGCAGAGCCAGTTGCCTCTCCTAGTTTGAATGCATTGCTTCAAAAATTGTCCCCTTTCCCTATCGCCTCAAGGAAGAGTCTTGCAGCCCGTTCACAAAAAACCCAAAAAAAAATTTTCCAAATAATGGAATAACAACCGAGCGACGAAATTCCAAGTTGCCATACTCTCTTGTTAGTAGCCATGCATTATTCATACTCACATCGACCATCCAGAATAATATTGACACATAACACTTTTGCCTCGTATTCCAATGCTGTATTGTGAAATGTAAGAATCCATCTGGTCAACCCCTCCCATATATTTGTTATATTTAGATACTATATTTGGTTTGGGTATATCGACCTTTGTTTTATTTTTCGGGGAAATTTTTTGAATAGGTTGCACTCCATAAACATTCGAAACCAAGCTTATCACACTATTATCATTCCACCTAACTCCAATAAAATCACTTTTTTATCTATTCTGGAGTCTTGAAAATCTCTTTCTTCTCTTTTCATGTCTTTGGAATCCTGTAATGGGCATTTGTCTGTTCCATATTCTCGAACTGTTATCGTTCCCCCAACTGCAATATCATTCAGCATTGTTACAAGTTTTGCACTTGCAAAAGATTATCCAAATATAATTTGAATCGCAATCTTCAAAATGTGAGCGTAATATATTTGCTACAGTCATAACAACGTCTTCTCCTGAGCCTTTGAACTCGATCACTTCCCCGACCTTGAATAATAGAAAATTCAAACAAAATCCCAGTTTGAGTGCTGCAATCCAAGCCACAACGAATCGATTTGTCAACGATGAATTGCTTGCGCCCATGTCGTCCAAAGTGAGGAATCATTGACTAGTAATTGGCCACATTACTTTGAATAGTAAAAGTAGTAAATCACTGATTTAGCATTGCAATAAGTGTATGGGATCCACAGGAAATCGCCAATGCATTTGTTACTTATTTCGCGACAATTACAGAAAAAGATCTGGTTTCTACATTTGGTGATAACATATCAACTGAGTGCACCTTGCCTCGAATGAGTAATATGAGCAGCGTCTTTTTCAGAGCTGTCCATATAAATGAAATATCAAAAATTATAAGCTCCATGAAGATGAAAGTTAGCGTTGGTTCGGACGGTATTTTGGTAAAGGTTTTAAACAACATAAAGGATAAGATATCTCCTTCTCTCGCATGCCTAATGAACCAGATAGTTGCCGAAGGATGCTTTCCTGACAGCCTTAAAGTTGGCGTTGTTATACCTATTCACAAGAAACTTAGCAAAGGGGACATTTATAATTATCGCCCGATAACAATTTTTAATACAATTTCGAAAATAATTGAAAGGCTCATCTATGATAGATTGCATGGTTTCCGCTCAGGAAGGTTGATGGAGAGTGCAGCAAGTGAAATGTTCGAGTTCATCTATAAGAGTCTTGATGAGGCCTACCTTGTGATTGCACTCTTCTTCGACCTTTCAAGAGCCTTTGATAGTCCCATTGTTGCCTTCATACTGGGTAAATTGTTTGTCTGTGGGTTCCGGGGGCAAGTTCTGACTTTGCTGGAATCATAACTTAGGCATAGAAAAATATACATGAAAATTGAAGAATCTTACTGAAAACTACAGAATATAGATATGGGGTTCCACAGGGCTCCGTGCTCGGACCACTAATATTCTTATTATTCATCAACGAAATGCCCGAGTACGTTACAGAGGGTAAAATAATCATCTTTGCGGACGAAACATCCGTCGTGGAGAGGGCACGGAGCCCGGAGGAACTCTCATCGAAAGTGAACGATGTTATGCGCAGCTTTTCCGAACGGTCGAATGGTGTAAAAAAAACAACCTGATGTTGAATATAGAAAAAATGGTTTTAGTGAACTTCCGCTGTAATCGCAGCTCAGCAAAAATAGAAATTCCCGGATTCAATTCCTCCAGTTGTGGAAGATTTCTGGAGTTAATGGTAAACGAGTTTTTGAGCTTCGAAAATTATATTAAGGTTCTCACAAATAAGTTGAATTCGGGTTACTATGCTCTAACACAAGTCAGAGGATAACTGGATCAACCGGGTTTGATCAAAGCGTGCCCTAATTTACAGTCACATAAATTATATTTGATATTATGGGGAAACAGTACCAGTAACAAGAGAATATTCATGTTACAAAAAAGGGCCAAACGACTGTTATTTGGAGTGAACAGTAGTGCTACCGGGATGGGGTCACACATACGATGGAAACACTGATGGTTAACACAAACACTCATTGTAAACGTAAATTTAAAATGAAATAAAAGCACGTGGTTCGTTGGTAAACAACAGAGGTTTGGCAATATGGTCGGAGCGTGGGTACGGAAAACCAGCTCGTGGAAACGCGTGCTGCAGCCGGTTTTCTAAGACAGTGTGAATTCGAAGAGGTCGTTGAAGAGAAAGAGAGGGAGTCACCGAAATTCACGGATATTTAAACCCTTGTTCAAGGTAGGCCCATAGTACGTTATGTGCCTAGCCTGGTCGAAGGGCCTACTAGGCAATCTGTGATTAAGGAAGCGCGATTAACACGGTAACACGCTTATTCGGAGGGGCCTAGAGCGATCTATGGTGAGATACCGTAGTGGACACGGTAACAGTAGAGATATCTGTAGGCCTTATTTCATTACACACAGACTATTGACTCTGCCAAGCCTGTATGTTTACAGGTAGCTCCTGTACATAAAATTTAGCTCGGGCAGCCACTTGAGGAATTTTTCTTATCATAATTACATGACACGAACAATCAGTAAAACTGAAAAAACCACTAGCTACATAGGAAAAAAACTTCACAATAGACTCCCTCAAACAATGAAAATAATGAATTCTGGTCCATTCAAGGGTGCAGTCAAGAGGATGCTTCTCGATAGCATTATATCGTTACCACCGTAATAATAAGGCCTGAGCGCTGTGACGTATCATAACGTCAAACTTCTCTAGTAGTCATAACAAGCATGTGAAACGATAGCACAGTGTAATCGAAAAGCAGGTGCATGTCCTTTTGTTTTCTGTATTTCATCCGAAAATAAGTGTTTCTAGTGCTTAATTTATGTAGTAATGCATTTATAAGACATCAGGATACAGTATAGTGCTGTGTGTTTACCGAATAATTCGCGTCAATTATAAATTTGAACGAATTTCAGTGAGATGAATTGTGAGGGAGATTAGAAAAGGCGTAATAGTGTACGGTTAAACTTTTCGTTTATAAACCTAAATTTTTTTGATATTTTTAATGTGAGAATGTTAGTTTCTTTGAGATATTATGCCGTTCAGGTGTTGTGTTCCTAGTTGTTCAGGAAACTACGGTTATGCAGATGCACCGAAAGTGGCGGTCTTTTCCTTTCCGGAAGATATCCGTCTGAAAGGTAAATGGTTGAAATCTATTCCCCGAGCTCATTCTGAACCGTCGAAGTACAGTAAGGTATATGAATGACATTTTCAAACAGATGACTTAATCAGGGATACAACAAAATTTGATAAAGAAACTGGTAAGTACTCTACTGTACCAGTAAAACGTCTTCACTTGAAAGAAAGGGCAGTACCAGCTATTTTTCCGAATTGCCCCACATATTTATCAAAACCACATCAAAATCGTAAAGGGAGGGAAGAGAAACTTATTGAAATAAAAATAAGAACCTACTCAAAGCTATTAATGAAAGTAGAGCTGAATATGCACCCAGCAAAGATCTCATTTCTTTTGACTCTTTCGATAAACTTTTAGTAGTTCTAGATCAAATTCCGCACAATCCTAAGAGGCTCAAAGTTATTGAAACAGACAAAGTTACTTTTTTTTCCATTAGATTATACTTCAGGCCGCACAAATACCTATGGTATTGTTATCACTTAATCACTAATTTAAAAATGTAAACATATTTTTACGGTCAGGAAATTTTTGTGAATATTAAAGGAGTGAGTACACCATGCAACATTAATAACTTGAAAATGTTAAAAAATTGCTTGGACGCACTAGATTCTGAAACAGAATAGTTGAAGAGTTCCCCAAAGCTCAATGATAACGATGAAAATTTGAAACGTATTGTTAATCATTTGACACCTATTTTGAACTCTATAGATGGCGAATACTTAGGGAAGAGTAATTGTTTCAAATTCCCTTCCGAACAACTGAAACTAATAATAACACCAAAAGAAAGATATCGCTACTTAACTAGCACTCTAATTTTGTCTTCTATTACTATAAGTTCGCAAGCTTATAAATTTTTACGACACTCAGATTATTTGATTCTGCCACATCCATCCACTTTAAATAACATTTGTAATAAGTTTTTAACAGATCCAACTAAAGAAGATAGACATGTTTTCCTTTCCTACGCACGTAATATTTTCAAACTTTTAGAAGAACACGAAAAAAATGTTATGCTGTATATGGACGAAATTCACATTCAACCCTACTTAGATGTCAAAGGTCTAAAAATTGTGGGGACTTCATATACTGATTCGTCTGCATGTACATCAGCCTATACTTTCATGATAACTATTGTGACATCAAAATTCAAAGAAGTTATTCATTTATTCCCCACATCGACAATTAAAAGTGATACACTTTTTGACTATAAAAATAATTGTTTCAAAATTTGAAGAAATAGGTTACAGAGTATTTTGTGTTGTTAGTGACAATAATGCTATTAATAGTAAAACTGAGCATAGTTTATCCTCATTCATCGGATAATAAACGACCACTCTTATTTTATCCGACTCAGTTCACATACTTAAATGTATTAGAAATAATTGGCTAAATCCTAAAAAAAATAAGTCTTTAACGTTTCCAGATTTTAAGATTGGTGAAAAGATAATAGCCAATTTCAATTCACTCATACAATTGCATAAATTAGAAAACGCCAAACTTTTGAAATTTGGATATATTTTATCACTCAGGGCATTATTTCCTAGTAGTTTCGAATGCCTAAATGTAATGTTAGCTTTGAAAATTTTCAGTCCATTTGTTATAGAAGCTCTATTGAAATTTGAAAGTAATTAAGAACTTTCATCAGAAACAGCGGATTTTATAAATATTATAATTACATGGTAGAAAATCGTGTACGTGAAAACTCCTCTGAAAGGACAGAGACTCAGAGATGAACTGCAAATGCCAATAACTTGCACTAGAAATCCAGATGATATCAAATTGACATTTTTGAGCTATTTGATCAATTGGCTAGATTGTTGGAAATCTTCTGATTTTCCCAATAAACTTACTCCTCAAACTCATACAGCATTATCGCATACTCTACATGGCATGATAGAAGTTATTCAGTATTGTTTTGAAGACTTCAACATGAACTTTGTTTTATTGGGGAAATTTCAGACAGACTCTTTGAAACATAGGTTCGGAAAATATAGACAATTATCAGGTGGTAACTATCATATTTCGATAAGGCAGTTATACGTATCTGAAGAAAAAAACTGAGAATTCAATCGCTTTTATCATTAACGGCTCAAAGTTTTGGCAATATCTATAACTAGCTTTTCGGAAAAAAATTTTTTTTAATATATTATAAAAAAATCTGCTAATATCAAGAAAATAAGATTACTTACCTAGTTTTACTATCCACTTTTGACGGAAAAAACTTATCAAATTCAAAATCTTGGAAAATTCACACTTTTGTTTTACCAAGCATAGAACTTTACTCCACGCCTGTTTAAACACTACTGCAGCTGCAAATCTGTACTTGAAACTACGCCTTATCAATTTACGCCAACAAACAAGTCTCAACAAGCGTATGGGTCGTTAACGACGGCATAAATGGGTTAATGTATTCAGTTTATTGTACAAAGACAAACGTCAACACTTAATTTTTCAAAGAACATTTGAATATTTAGAGATTTTAACTACATTTGCTTCGGAATTCCTAGACAATCTCCCGTCAAATGCACTGTTGTTGATGGTGCTTCGGCCCATGGCATACCTCAGATATCGGAGGAATTAACCAGATTGTGTGATGGATAAGAAGACTAAGTTCATGGAATTGGCCAGCAAGATCGCTGGAGCTTACACCTTTAGATTTTCATCATTCATACAAATTTACATGTTGAACATATAATACAAAAACATTCATATAAAGTGACATCGGAAATAAATTCACTCTGTCTGTTTCTATGTTTCACAGCCTAGTTATTTCATTTTCCGAAGGAACTGCAGGTTTTTGATGAAATCAAGAATATAATCAAAACGGGTCATTATGGGTGTAGAGACACATAATACCAATCAATACTGATTTAGAGTACTGAAGGAGAAGAGCGAGGTGAAAAGGACAAGATTCAACTGCAATCCGAGATTCCAAAGGAAAAATATTAACAGAAGAAGGGACAATTATGGAAAGATGGAAGGAATATTTCGACCACTTATTGAATGAAGGAAATTACAGAGCGGAGACAAGAGCACACAGGAAAAAGAATCGACGAAAAAATCACAGGAAGAGGAAATAGAGGAGGAAATTACAAAGAATGAACTAACGGAAGCAATTAGAACTCTGAAAAATGGAGAAGCACCGGGAGAAGACAAAATAACATTTGAGATGATTAAAAACATAGGAGACGAGGGGGTAGAACTGTTTCTGACTATAGTTCATAAAGTTTGGAAAGAACCATGGATACCCGATGATTGGAGGATGGGTTTCATAGTATATTCAAAGACGGAGATAGCAAAAACTGTAGTTATTATTGAGGAATAATACTTCTGAGCCCAGTGGTGAAATTATACAAAAATATATAGGAGAAACGAGATTGAGGGATTTTATCGAATCGACATTACTAGAATCACAAAGCGGACTCGGATGAGGCGAGAGCAGACAAGACCACATTTACTCTACTCTGAAAGAAGTCATCAGAACGACATTGGCTAGCGACTAAACATTGTACCTGGCATTTATAGACCTGGAGAAAGCATTCGACAAAGTGAAGAGGAAGATAATATGGTAAATATTGGGAAAAAGAAGGGTGAATAACAAATTGAATACAGCAGCCAAAAGTTTATATAACAAAACGGAAAATTGTGTGATCATAAAGAATATGAGATCTAGAATTTTTTTGACTAAAGAGGAAGTACAACAAGGGGGAGGATTGAGTCCTCTGCTCTTTATAACATTCATGGACGAAATCCTCAGACAAACTAAAGAAAGAATCAAGTCAACTAATGTGGGATACAGGAAACTTGAAAGTAGAAAATTTCTGAGTGTATTTTCGCGGATGATGTGGCAATAATCACTAAGAGTGAGGAAGATTTGCAGGCCAATCTTAACGTATGGAAGATGACCTTGCAGAAAAACGGGATGGTAATGAATAATAATAAGACGAAAGTATTGACGATATCGAGAGAACCAAAAGACATAAGTATTAAGATTGAAAATGAAACAATAGAACAAGTGAAAATACCTGGGAACTATAATCGATGAAAGTGGCACACAAAATTCAGAACTGAATCAAAGAATAGAGAAGACAAACAAAGTATATTACGCAATGAATAAAGGGTTCATCAACAGAAAACAAATCAGGAAGCAAACTAAAATGAAGGTTTTGCGATGTATATATAGACCAATCTTAACAAACGGATGTGAGCCATGGGTGCTTAGTAAACAGGAAAAAGCAGATTACAGGCGACTGAAATGAAGTACCTCAGAAGGGTTAAAGGAGCTACAATCATGGATAAGGTGAGAAATGCAGTTATAAGACAGGCAGTTATAAGAAGAAGAGTATGGGAGACAGGAAATACATTCTAAAGGAAAGAGGAAGACCGAAAATACTTGGGATGGGGAAATAGGAAAATTGTTGAAGAACAAAGGAATAACATGGAAGGAGGCGGAAAGAATGGTAGCAATAGTAGGAAGGACTGGAGGAAGCTGATACAATAGGAACTATAATTGACAAATAACCCCTACACACTTAGGTTACACAAGGGAAAATAGATTTTATATATATATATATATATATATATATATATATATATATATATATATATATATATATATATATATATATATATATATATATATATATACTGGCTGATTCACCAGTGGCGCGGTTCTCTGTAGCTCGTACACTCTTGAAGATGTCATTTTTGTTCGAACGGTATTGTATTTAGAAAGTAAGAATCTACTTCAGCAATTTATTTTGCAGTAGACAGGGTGTCCCAATTTTCTAATTTTCTATGAAAAAATCTTGGGTGGTTGTTTCAAATTGAAAGACCACTTTTTTGTTGAAGATTCAAGAGCGTCCTAAACTCTACTATAATGTCTTTAAGTAATAAGTTTTTTAGTGAGTAGTTTCGTCACAATATTTTTTTTTCCATGAAAATTCATGAAAATAGGCTCCTACATCATCGCATGCTCCTTCGGCCAGAGAGGATGAATACTTTTTTCCTTTTGTTTTCTTATTGCCCAAGGATAGCTTTATTGATGAATTTAGATAGATTATCCTCATTTTATACAGGAGTGACTCAAAAAAATTATTGAATATTGTAATTTTAAAAATATCATATCTTGATTTTTGCAAATGGAACATCCTGTATTTTCATTATTCATGTCAACGCATAAAATATTGTGCTATATTTTTGCAAAAACAACCTTATATTTATCTTCGATGATTTTCGAAATATTCGATTATTTGTAAAAATTTTGATGAAAATTCTACCAACCGTATCAAACTCATCAACATGCATCATTTTTCGCACAGAAGTTTTTTTTTCTGTAAAATTCAAATAGTAAAAAATTAAACCTAAACACGATAATTCTTTCAACGAATGATAAAATCAAGATGATTAAAACGTAAATCGAGGTATGTGTATAATTTTTTTATTTGTGCCTTCTGTCAGTTGTCCGGACATATCATATTCTGCATTTTACATGGTGAACTTATCAGTGTTTCATTATTAAACCTTGTTAAAGTTAGGTATGAACCCAATTTTATCAATTGACTGCCATGAAGTTCTCTAAAGAAGAAATGGTTGATATGATTTTTATTCTGGGTGAGTGTGATAGAAATTCTTTGCTGGCAAGTAGAGTTTACGCACTAAGGTTTCCTGATAAGAGACATCCTGATGCAAGATGCTTTGAAAAACTCTAATTAGATTTATCGAAACGGGTAATAACGCTCACAAAAAACATGAAAAACCAAAACCTGCTACAGCTGAAGACAACCAGTTATCAGTTTTGTTGACAGTGACAGACGGCCCATATAAAAGCCAAAGGGAGATTTCTCAGTTAACAGATATAAGTCAAACTTCTGTCCAAAGAATCTTGAAAGTGAATAAATTTCATGCATATCATGTACAGCTGCACCAGGAACTGAACAATCAAGACTATGAAAATCGATATCAATTTTTGCAATTGGGCAAGTTACAAAGTAGCTGAAAATCCAAATATGTTTAGCAGAGTTCTTTTCTCGGACGAGGCAACTTTCCACAAGAATGGGCTTGTTAATAGGCACAACTTTCATGAGTACGCCACGAAAAATCCACACCTCATGAGACAAATAGATCACCAGCATCGATGGTCCTTGAATGTATGGGCCACTATAGTAGATGGATATCTATTTGGGCCGCACTTTTTCGACGGGCACCTCAATAGTGAAATGCATTTAGATTTTCTGCAAAATCATCTACCAATGTTAGTTGCCGATGTACCAGAGCAAATAAGACAAGATTTGTGATTTCAACAAAATGGAGCACCAGCACATTACTCACATCAGGTTAGAGAGCATTTGAATCATGTATTTCCAAACAAATGGATAGGACGTGGTGGTCCTGTTAGATGGCCAGCTAGGTCTCCGGACCTTACAAGTCTAGATTTTTTCTTGTGGGGGTTATATTGAGGGCATCGTTTTCCAGAATACTTCTACAACACAGTTGGATATGAGACAGAGAATAGTCGACGCCTTTCAGTCAGTTAATCCGCAAATGTTGTCGAGAGTTCGACGGTCTTTCCTCAGAAGGATTGAGTTGTGTCTACAAAGAAACGGGCAACATTTCGAACACTCATTGAAATAGTTCAACACCTTGTAGATCATCTCACCAAAAACCAATCTATTACGTATTTCATACACGACTACCTTAAAATATCTCCATTTCTCTGATCAAGTATAATGATATGTACTAATAAACTCTTCTTTCGCAGCATCTGATTATTTTAGTTTATTATTTTTTTATTTCGAAAATAGTGGAAGATAGAGATAAGGTTACTTCTGCAAAAATATGGCACAATATTTTATGCGTTGACATGAATAATAAAATACAGGATGGAATTTGAAAAATCAAGATATGATATTTTAAAATTACAATATTCAATAAGTTTTTGAGTCACTCTTGTATAATATTAGGATAATCTATATCAATTCATCAATAAAGCTATCCTTAGGCAAAAAGGAAACGAAAGGAAAAAGTATTCATCCTTACTGGCCGAAGGAGCATGCGATGATGTGAGAGCCTATATTCATGAATTTTACGGAAAAAAATATTGTGACGAAACTACACACCAAAATAAATTATTACTCAAAGACATTATAGTAGAGTTTAGGACGCTCTTGAATCTTCAACAAAAAAGTGGTCTTCCAATCTGAAAAACCTCCCAAGATTTATTTTAGAAAACTGGGACAACCTGTTTACTTCGAAAAAAATTGCTGAAGTAGATTTTTACTTTCTAGATACAATACCGTTCGAACAAAAAAAATCTTTAACAGTGTACGAGCTACAGAGCACCGCGCCAAGGTGAATCACCCAGTATATAGCTATTAAATGCTGCAACTTCATGTTGGTAAGGTTAGAATAACATGAGGACACTTCTGGCAGACCGAAACCCCAGGCCAGAACTCCGGATCAGATTACTTCCCTGCTACATCTTCCCTGTTCTTCTATACGGATGTGAGAGCTGGACCATTGATGCAACCACAGGAAAGAGAATCGATGTATTCGAAATGTACGCCTACATGCGAATGCTGCGAATATCTCGGACTGCACATAAGCCAAACATAGAGGTTATGCAGCAAATGGGTAAACATAAAGAACTCCTCACGACAATCAAGGAGAGAAAGCTGCAGTACCTAGAACATATCATGAGAGGCGAACGCAATTGAGACTGCAGTTCTTTGCTCATCGTGTACTTTACAGACAGAGGATCATTCACATCAGTGGATTTTGGAAGATTTTTCCCGAATAGTAAGAAATTTGGAAAATTGTAGAGAGCTCTAGGAAGATTATGTTGAGAGACAAATTCCCGAAATAATAATCAACACTACTGCTATGTACACACAATAAAATTTATATGGAATCACCAGATATTTTGAATATTGCCCCAGGGATTTTGGAAATTTCGAAGGATTATTATTTCTTTTAAGAAAGAAACAAATAAAAGAAAATAAGAGACTTTTCGCATGTAGTAAAAAAATTGAAAATTGTTTTCTCACGGAGTAGGTGTTTTCTTCTCGACCTCAGTAGCTTGTATTACCTCCTCTTGCCTTAATACAAGCCTGAATCCGTCTAGGCATGCTTTGGATTAGGTTTTCGACCTCCTCTGCGGTGATATTCTGCCACTCTTCTGTGGCGCCTTGGATGAGCTGCTTGGGGCTCTTGGATTATCCTGGCGCGATCTAATTTTCTTTTTGAGATTATCCCATAAATGTTCAATAGGATTTAGGTCTGTAGAGCAAGCTGGCTAGTCCAAGATAGCTATTCCCTCTGTTTCAATATAATGTCGCACGAAGGTTCTGGTATGCGGAGGAGCATTATCTTGCATAAAAGTGAAATTATCTCCGTGGGCACGTCGCAAGAGTCTCACTGTGGGCTCCAGCACTAGGTCCACGTAATTTCTAGCCCAGCATAATGCCACCCCAAAAAATCACACTGCCCTCTTGGTATTTTGGAATTTGCCCCTCTTCTCGGAGTCTAGCTTATCTTCCACGACCACTTAAAACCCGAATCCGGTGGTCATCTGATCGAACACCAATTCTGGTCTCATCCGAAAAAAGAACATTTCGCCAATTCCCAATAATCGAATTTTGGTGCTCGATCCACCAATTAAGTCTGTTAATTTTTTGTTGTCTGGATAGCTCTGGAACCCCTAAGGACCTCCTGTTGAATGAACCCCTTGAACGAAGTCTTCGACGTATCGTTTCGACTGATACACTGATGCCTGTTGCTTCCAGAAATCGCCTTTGGAGTATGAAGTGTTCTTCCTAGTTCCACATATCGGGCGTAGGTTTTTGAAATCACCCCCTGTGATACCCCCATTGTGGCCGTTATATCCCTCTGTGTCACCCCTTCTTCAACAAGAGCAATTATTCGACCCCTCTGCAAATCGGACAATCCAACAAAAGGCTTTTTCAATTATAATTATAGGCTTTTTTAAATTTTGAAATTCACAAGTTCAAATTTCAGTGACGAATGAGTACAATATCCCGAACATGTGGTGATAATTCAACATTTCTTATCATACTATCCAGTTTTTTTAAAACAAAAACTTCTTCACAAGTAGTCAAAGATACATGGCTAAAACAATCAATAATGTGAAATACCGAGCGATTCCATATAAATTTGGTTATGTGTATAAGTTCTTATTGAAATACGGAAAAACGTTATCAAAAATTTAATTTTGATGTAGCAGCGACAGGTTTTACTTATTATCAAATGTCAAGGTGTTCACTCTGCAGCAAGGTACATTACATTATTTAATAATTATATTTATAATATAATTAACTGCCTGGTATATATTCAAAAATTAAAAGATATGCATGTCGAATGACATTATTTATAATTTTTCGGAATTATTAATGATTTATATTAAACCATTTTTGATCAAGAAGAATGTTCAAAATGGTCTTATGCAAATAATACTTGAAGTAATTAAGATTTTTTCTGCTGGTATTTCCCAATAATTAATACTATGATTTATAATCCACAATCTTTGTTTCTTTCATTTATATCTTGCCTTTGACAAATTGAAGAATGAAAAGGTTTAAAATTCCAGGATGTTAAAACTATAAAAAGTAATTAATGAAAATTGCTTTTGCGCACTAGGTAGTTGATATGTCACAACTTTCGTCGTTCACAATTGATACAGATTATACTGTAATTCTGGTGTAAGCGTTTGAAACAGTGATCGCCACTCAGACTAACGCGCTCTACCTATAGCTCGCGAAGGCAATTCTGGCAGCTCACAACATAATTTTAATAAATCATAGAATTTTCAATAAATTTCCGAAAACATTCTCATTATTAAAACAATCAGTGACAACACTACGGTGGACTATCGTTGCCAACGAAATCATGTTGAATCAATCTTAGAGAACTTCGAAAACGATCTGGATTACTTTGAAAGGGATAAAAACGCAGTGAGGAGGGCAATGAAAAACATGACAAGCAGTAGAAGGAAAGTGAAGACAATTTCATTCGGAATGGAAATGATGGTATTCCTCTACACAAGTTAAAGGTAAAATGTATATTCGTCAAGTAGTGTTCTGTTTCGATAGCTTAGGAAGAGAATTTTGGGAGACTTCATAAAACTGTACAGGATAATCCGTTTTCAATGTTTTAGTATGGCATCTACGTGAAATACTGCAAATAGAAAAAAATGACCCCCTATCTCAGTTTTCGATTTTCGCGGAACATTCATGGGTGAAAACAGATCGCAGCTTTCTTCTTTTGTTTTCGAGTTAGCCGGATTTCTCGATTTTCGGGAGTTTGGGCATATGTCAATATCTCGGTTATTATCAAAATTAGATGAAAACTATTTTGACATTCCACGGGAATAGTAGACTAGAATGCAGAGATGTATTCAAAAAAAAATTGATGAATAGTTTTCGAGTTACAGTATAAACTTGTGTTTTGTTAAATACAATAAACAGGAAGAGTATTTTTTTCTTTTCAATTATATATAACATGTCTGACGTATTTCCACATAGTTTTCCCATGTGAATTTTATGAAAATTCTTTGAACACTGGGTAGTTTCATCTAGTATGCTTTACACAAAACCTCTCAAATGTTTTCGATTCTATGCTCACAACAATGAATGTCGATTAAAAAAACCTTTTTTCTAATTCACATTGTTGATTCACAAAAAATTATCTGAAAACTTTTCGATTGCAAAAGGTTCATAGAAAAATTCTACGTGTTAGAATGCTACGTTCGACAGAGGTATGCTCCAGATGCAGCTTCTGGAAATTATTCTATTCGTTTTCCTGGCAGAAGGCATATTCTAAAATCCAAAAATTGAATTTCGTAACCAATGGTACTGTCAAAGCAATTAGAGAAAAAAGTTTCAATGAACAAGATAATGAAGACGTTACAATGGAAGTCGAGCTGTTAATGCGAACTCCTCAATTTCATATAAGTAACTTAAAACATAGAGTGCGATAGCAGAATCAAAGGCAGGAGTGCTCAAACTTGTACTGCTGGCGATCTACCTCAATATTTTTAGACTACTTACGATCGGCTCTGAGAGGCTGCAAGTATGTGCGATGCAGGGTTGTCGTACATACACGATACACCCTACCTACCTACCTAAGTAGGGTATACCGTAACATATATAAATATTATCTTTCCGCAGAATATACATTATTTTAGTCAAGGTTTGGGCTAAGTTTAGTTAGATTATTCTGTATAATATCAATGAAAAACTCATAGTTATTCAAAACTGCGAGTGTATTGGTTGTTACAAAACAAAAGAGTTACATATGGTGTTAAACTTAACTATGGAGTGACTTTGGATGTTGAAGCAGGGCACTGCATGTCCTCAGCATACTTTTCATAAGATGGTACGAAACCACTGAGTGATAATCGCAAGCATGATGACATATGATCGTCTGTTAGTCGATTGCGATATTTTGACTTGAAAAATGCTGACTCGCACAAGAAAGTTGACCCAAACACTGTTATCTTCATTTCAGCCGTCAGTTGAAGGCCTTAGATTCGGATATTTATCTTCAGATATAAAACTCCAGAAATTTGTATCAGATACCTTTGAGATGTATATATGATATAATCTTTGAGCTTTGAGATGTATATATGATATAATCTGCACCAACTCATCTTCAACAGAACATGAGATCATATTAAACTTCTCCTCAATGATTTTACATGAAGAAGGATAACTCATAAATGATGCTATACTTGCCAATTAACTGCAATCATAAAAACGCATTTCGAATTGTCCCAAAAAATTTGATAATTCAGCCTCATATGTATCATAATTCAACTAAGGAATCCTTGCTTTCAAAGACGGAAAATGTTTCAAATCCTTTCTTTCAGTTGATCTATCATAAGTTGCTATTCACTTTTGAATGCGTTTACTGCGCTAATCATCTCAATAATAGTTTTTCCTTTGCCTTGAAGCTCCAAGTTAATGGTGTTTAAGTGCATTGTGATGTCAGTAAAAAATGCCAAATCAGTCAGCCATTATTCGTTTTTCAACATCTGATTCATACAGGGTGTTACATAATAGTATGTCACAACTTAAAGGGTAAATCTACGTGCAATTTTAGGAAAAAAAGTTCATATGAACATAGTTCCGCAAAAGCTTCGTTACGGAGCTACAGGGTGTTGAAATTTCCGGAGAAAATTGGTTTTTCCTTCAAAACTCCTGCAGTTTTTGATACATCCAGCCAAACTTGGAATGCGAGCTATTTTATACAAGCTCCATCATTACACTTCCTAAATTTTAACTAGAATTTACAAGGTGTTTTCTTATCCGGAGCCATGTCTTCTTTTGCCATTTCAAACTTCTTTGCAGTACGTCTCTGACCAATGTACAATCAATTTTCGTCATCTTCGTTCAATTTAGAAACTTTTTTGAAACTTGTAATTTCTTCGTAACCAACCGATTGCGAGTGGAAAGTTATTGAATTTGAATTATCTGAATTGTATGTTATTCGCTTGATAAAAAAATTATAGAAATACTCGATAGGTATGCCCAAAATTTGGTTTCATTTTGATAGCATGTCTTCTGAGACTCAACACATACTCATTCAATATCAAACTAAAAAAAGAACAATTAAAAACTGAATAAATTGCTGGGAGTGTCCTCCACCTGCAAGAATACAGTCCTCTGTCCTTCTTCGCATATTATCACGCACACTTTGAAATATTCCTGGGGTATTTCTTATCGTGTCAAAAGAGGTTATTATTCGATTTCTCAATTCCTCTACCGTGTTCACTAGGGTAGTATGAACTAATCTTTTGAGATATCTCCATGAGAAACAGTCTAAACTGTTTAAGTCTAGGGACCTAAGAGGCCATAGTTCTGAACCACCCCGACCTATCCATCGGTTGTTGAATGTATTATTCAAGAACTTCCTACCTTTTCCACTAAAATGTGCTGGTGCCCCGTCATACATTGTGTTTCCCACCGAAAGTGGCACATCCTCAAGAAATTGCCGATAAGTGGGACCGTTTAGTCTGTTAGGCAAAAAAAATGGCCCAATCAAATAATTTCCATTTATTCCGACAAAGACATTTAGTGAGCATTGTTCTTGATGATGAGATTCTTCAATCAAATGGGGGTTTTCCTCAGCCCAATAATGATGATTGTGAAAATTTGTGATAACAGTTCTCGAAAAGTTAGCTTCGTCTGTGAACATTATTTCACTATCAAAATGAGCATTTTCTCTAATTTTATCTGAGAACCATCGGCAGATATTTAGTCTTGAAGGAAAATCTCGAGGAAGTAGAGTTTGGACGCGTTGAACATGAAACGGGTACAATAAAAAGTCTTGGAGAATCTTCCAAAAAACTGCTTCCTTAATATCTGGAGTTCTCATAGTTTGAGTTGCACCTTTTAAAGAATTATTTGCATTAAAAGTACCAGTTTCCCTCAACCTTCTGTGGATATTTGAAAATGTTCGCCGGTTTGGTGTTACTCGATGTGGAAAGCTCACCTGATATAATCGCCTAGCTTCTGTTGTGTTTCAGTCAGCCAGACCGTACATGTAATGGATATCAGCCAATTCAGCGTTAGTAAAATAAGTCATTTTTTCTTAACTCAACTGTCAATTCAGCGAATGCATACAATCATTTAATAATTTTTCGCTCGAGAACAGTCGAAGATACGGAAAAATTACTAGTGTCAAAAAAGTTCCTTAAGTGAACGAAGATGACGAAATTTGATCAGCGTACTAATCAGTAGCGTACTGCAAAAGAGTTTGAAAGGGCAAAAGAAGACATGGCTCCGGAACTCCGGAAAAGAAAACACCTTGTAGATTCGTGTTGAAATTGAGGACGTGTAATGGATGGATGCTGTAAAAAATAGCTTCCATTACAAATTTGGACTGAATATCTCAAAAACTGCAGGAGTTTTGAAGAAAAAACCAATTTTTTCCTGAAAGTTCAACACCTTGTAGTTCCGTAACGAAGCTTTTGAGGACCTATCTTTATTTTTTTTTCTTAAAATTGCACTTAGATTTACCCCCTCAAGTTGCGACATACTATTATGTCACATCTTGTATATTGGTAGCTTGTAGTTCTTCACAAATTTGAAGAAAACATCATATATATCTTCGCCACGGGACTTCCTCTTATGTGGAATGATTGTTAAAAATTCTTCCTTATCCAACATGTGATTGAATACCATCCGAATAAAAATACACAGCTGGGCAGTGTCTGTCATATCGATGGATTCGTCGAATTGTGAAGAAAAGTATGTACATTTCATGATATTATGTTTCAGTTTATCTGCTATGTCCTGACTCATGACATCAATACGCCTTGTGACAGTCGGACGAGTTAACTGAAGTTCTCTAATAGCAGACATGATTTCTGTTTCTTTTTTAAAATCTCCAAATAAAGTCTCACCCGCTTCAATAAATGCTTCCTTCACTACCGATCTATCTTCGAATAGTTTCTTGTGTTTCGCCAATATATGAGATATTTTAAATGACGCGATCGTAGCAGCTTTTGATTTTTTGGCTGGTCTTGAGAACATGGTTTGGTCTTTTTCAAATAGTATATCAAATCACGTACTTTTCGTTTTCTTAATTTACTCTGTGGCGGAAAATCCTTTTCATAGTTTTATGATACCTCTCTAAGTTACCACGCTTAGGTATTGCAACTGACGCATGACAGCATGACAAATGCACTTATCCTCCCAATCCTTATTGAAATGATACGTTTTAGATTTCTTCGCTGTACTCATTTTGTACTATTTAACAATATATACAATAATAATAATAATAATAATAACATAGTTTATTCAAGAAGGTAAGTAGGTACATGGCTTTACATTCTTAGATATGTTTTTTTATATGTTTATTTTTTTTTTTATATATATATATATATATATATATATATATATATATATATATATATATATATATATATATATATATATATATATATATATATATATATATATATATATATATATATATATATATATATATATATATATATATATATATATATATATATATATATATATATATATATATATATATATATATATATATACAGGATATCCACGGACCTTTAAAACTTTTTGAGTTCCAATTACAATATCAAGCTAAAATTTTATATGCGGCAGAACTATAGATTTCAATTGAAGTGAAATATTTTCGAAGTGATACCATTTCCGGTTATACCGGAAGTGGGTCATCACTTTGTTATTTCAAATGGCAATCTACCTTTTTTATTATACATCTAGAACCGACATTTGAGCAAGGCATAAAATACCCAAGTTGTTGGCACTTATCTGTCAAAACTTTTAACAGATTTAATTATTTTTGTTATGAACTCGTTTTTGAGGAACATTTAAAAAAATTGTAGCTCGTAGATCTTTTGCACTACAGACACAATTTTTGCTTGGGTGGATAGAAGAAGGATCAAAGAATTTTTTAAGCAGTCTACACATGTCAAATGTGTATTGCGTTGTTTTGTATGATTTTTTCAATTTGGCCTTTTTCAAACCGCAATAACTCAATTTTTTCAAATGGCACGAGACAATTTTTATATCGCCATCAGATGAAGCGTCAAATTAAAGATGGAATTGTATAAGCATGTACTATACCCATATCTTATAGTTCCGAAATAATTCGGGAATTTATTGAATTTTGATGATATTGCAAGAACTAACAGAGAATGCTTTGAAATATTTGAAACAAGTAGCTGAACTGGCTACGCTCACCTGACAGGTGCCTAACATTAATATGTTTAATCTCTTTTCAATTCATGACGAATGTCAAAAAGTGGTGGAATGAACTTGCAGGCAATTTAATAACCAATTTCCAAATTTGGCGCAAATGAGTAAAACAGAATTTCGAAGGATCAGAAGCTATTTTCTGCAACTTGAAGGAACAAAATACATAGAAACTAGAAGAAAACCAATTCTCGGGGATGACGACAATCAAATTATTACGCTAGCGTATTTTCGTGCCAATCCACATGCGTCCATTAAGACAGCATCAGTGGATATTGGATTGAGTTATACTTCCATTCAAAGGTTCCTTAAGAAACATATCATGCACCCGTATTCTTTTATCAGACTACAAAAATTGAAACCAACTGACCTTCCCAAGCGGCTAAATTTCTATGAAAATTTATTAATTCGGCTTCAAGAAGATGAGACAATTCTGCAAAAAATTATATGGTCTGATGAAGCCGAGTTCAATGAAAGTGGAATAACCAACAGGAGAAATCGACATTTTTGGGCCACAGAAAATCCACATTTCATTGAGGTTATAGATTTCCAAAATAAATTCAGCGTGAACCTTTTTGCGATTTTAATGAATGATTTGTTGGCTTATCACATTTATGAGGAAAATCTAAATGGACAAAGATACCTGGAAATTTTGAGAGGGACATTAACAAGTTTTTTTGATGGATTACCCCTTATTATTATGAGGGATTGATTCTACCAAATGGATAGTGCACCAGCACATAAAACACAAGATGTAGATCGGCAGCTAACAGAAATGTTCGAGGATAGATGGTGGGGTAATCAAGGACCACATTTATGGCCTCCGCGTTCTTCGGACCTGACGCCCCTTGATTTTTATTTATGGGGCAAAATCAAGAGTGAAGTGTATCTTATTCCTGTAAGAAGTAAAGAAGAGTTACTAGAGCGCATTCATAATGCTTTTCGTAATATTGATCCTGAGGAAACTAGGAAAGCAACTGATCATGTTCGTATACGAGCTGTCAAGTGTATCGAGCAAAATGGGGCCCATATTGAACATTTATTCAGATTGTAAATTAGTTTTCTCCTATGATGTTTGCTATCATTTATTCGTATTAATGTAATTATCTTGAATGATTGGTTTTCGCTTAGTTCCTACAATTTT
This sequence comes from Cryptolaemus montrouzieri, assembly GCA_013387265.2. Lineage (NCBI taxonomy): Eukaryota > Metazoa > Arthropoda > Insecta > Coleoptera > Coccinellidae > Cryptolaemus > Cryptolaemus montrouzieri. The sequence goes on from JABFTP020000165.1 coordinate 14,154,268, forward strand.
TGATTCATCCGAATTATAGAAAATTGCTTCTAATGCTTCGAAATTTTATTTTACTCCTAGACGGTAAATTTGGAAATTGGTTATTGAATTGCCTGCAATTTCTACCCACTACTTTTTGACATTCTAAAATGAATTAAAAAGATTAAATATATTTTCGTTTGAATAACCAGTGGTTTTTTCCACATGTGATATTTTCAATCTGAAATAACGACAATTCTTGTTGAAATATCAAATTCGAATGAACGAAGTGGCAAGTACATTAATTTAAGGCACCTATCAAGTGAGCGTAGCCAGTACAGCTACTTGATTTAAATATTTCAAAGCATTCTCTGTTAGTTCTTGCAAGATCATCCAAATTCAATATATTCCCAAATTATTTCGGAACTATAAGAGATGGGTATAGTACATGCTTATACAATTCCATCTGGAATTTGACGCTTCATCTGATGGCGATATAAAAATTGGCACGTGCAATTTGAAAAAATTGAGTTATTGCTGTTTGAAAAAGGCCAAATGGAAAAAATCATACAAAACAACGCAATGAACATTTGACATGTGTAGACTGCTTAAAAATTCCTTGATCCTTCTTCTATCCACACAAGCAAAAATTGTGTCTGTAGTGCAAAAGATCTACGAGCTACAATTTTTTTAAATGTTCCTCAAAACTCGAGTTTACAACAAAAATAATTAAATCTGTCAAAAGTTTTGACAGATAAGTGCCAACAACTCGGGTATTTAATGCCTTGCTCAAATGTCGGTTCTAGATGTATAATAAAAAAGGTAAATTGCCATTTGAAATAACAAAGTGATGACCCACTTCCGGTATAACCGGAAATGGTATCACATCGAAAATATTTCACTCTAATTGGAAATCGCTAGTTATGGCCGCGTATAAAATTTCAGATTGATATTGTAATTGGAACTTAAAAAGTTTTTGACGGACGGTCCCGGTGGATAGCAGAGTGTTATTTTATTACGTAATAAATTTTTGTAGTTTAGTTACCTACTTATTAAAAGTTTATTCTTCTCGAGATCTTTTCAAAATGCACTCGCGATCGACCGTTTGAGCACCCCTGATGTAAGGTATCACAAATCCCGAGAAAAAGTTTCAATCTCATAAGATGATGAAATCGCACATAGGGCATCATGATCGACGGCGGTTATTGTCGATGGAATCAGGAAAAGTCAAGAGAAAATCCCAAATTCTATCAGTATATCATATCGACTGATGCAGTGAAGGGGAACAGTCACGGATTATTCGATCGCAATAATGCACATTCTCCATCCAAGGGTGTTCGGGTTTTTATGTTTGGTGCGCGGTAATGACTAGCTTCAGTGATCAATATTCAAATTCGAGATGTATTTTTGGACGTTGCAATTCTTCCATTTTGAATAATACTTTTGAGTATTTAAGATTAATAAACTTTCGTATGTTGTTATTATAAGAGGGCTTCATTGTTGTGAGCGCAAAATTGAAAACATTTTGGAAGATATGTTTAAATTCGCACCAGCAAACTAGATGAAACCTAGGAATGTTCACATTTATGAGAAAATTTGTTAGGAATGTTATATATTTGTAAAGAGAAAAATACCTATTTTATTTGTTTTATATTCAAAAACCTGAAAACAAGAAAAATTTTGAATACGTTCGAGTATTTTACTCAAAAAGTGCTCATATTCAGTATTCAGTATTCACTATTTATTAATGCTAATATACAAAAGTATTTACATACGTCATATCACAGAAAAATATCACTAAAAATGTACAAACGACCCTGATACTCCTTCAAAAGCAAACACAGCGAATAATGAAATAATCATCAGTCTTATACAAACATTCTATAATTAAAAATTTCTTGATTTTATTTTTAAATAATGCCACAGAAAGTCTAACCATACAAACAGGTAAAACATTATATGTATCGTTGAAGCACCCTGTATAATTTGTTACACAGAAAGTTTGATCCATTCTGCGACCTCTTCAACCTATACAACGGGATTCTTACATTATCTTTGCCTCTGGTACTATAGGAATGAAACTGGCTATTTAAAATTACTAATTGTTGGTTTTCATATTCAGTTCCTTGAAAGGATTTTTACAACAATCTCTATAGCCCACTCCACCACATTCTCACCGTTCGTCGTTGTAATCGGAAAACCCGATCGAACTCACTGTAATTTCCCCACACCAGGATACTGTATCTCAATTGTGTCTCAATAATGGCAAAATAGGCAGTTCTCAGTACCCTCCTAGACAAAGAGCAAGCCAAACTTCGCAAGAGAAATGCATTCTTCCTAATTTTTTTAGCAAACACATCACAATGGACCCCCCCAAGTGAGACGCAAATCCAAATGAACACCCAAAAAAGAACACTCTTAGCCTAAAGAGCTCTAACACCAAACACAACTTTCTCAGTATTGTTGTTGGTCATGCTCAATAATTTACCCGAAAACCATTCCAAGGCCCTCGACTCCGTGTGCGCAAATTTTTCTTCAGCTTCCACCAAACTATCACTAGTTACAGATACAGTAGTGTCATCAGCAAACAGAATGTGAAGTCAGACACTCAGGTAATCCGGATAATCATTAATAAATATGAGAAATAATAAAGGACCCATCACAGAACCCTGTAGTACTCCAACTTCAACTCTCTCCTTACCCGAGAAACAGCCATTCACAAAAACCGTTTGAAACTTATCAGATAGAAATGAGGAAAAAAGTTTACAATTATTTGTATCAAACCCATACCGAGAAGGCCTTAGTAAAGTCCAAAAACAGAGAGAGTGAATAAAAACCTAATTCAAAACAGTTGAACGTGTTATTGATGAACTCAAGAATGGCATCCGCGGTGTTACGTGCTTTTCTGAAACCGAATTGATGCTGTAAAAAAAGCATATTTTCCTTAAAGTAACAAACTATTTAATTACAACGAATTTTTTCAAAAACCTTTGAAAATATCATATTAATAAGATGTGTAAGCGGATACACAACACTATTGATATTTCTTTTTAGCAACACCACGGAGAGACCATAGAAGTCTTGAGACCTGCTATTCTTGAGAGATTTGATCGTGTGTCTCACCTCTATAAAACTAACCTCCCTAAATGAGAAGTTCAGTCAAGGAGGCAACTCTTTCTTATATACTTCATCCGAAGAAAAATTCTGAGGTCTAATATTATCTGATCAGGTACATTGATGAAGTGGTCACTGAACTTATCTACTGGGAAGAGAATTCGGCTTTGTAATTACTCGTCTTTTTTGAGTTAATGTGATTCCACATACCCTTTTGAGGATTAGAGGAACCTAGTATCAAGTTATCATTAGCCTTAGTTTCTGCTGTTTTAATTGCTAATCTATATTTGAGTTTAAAACTGCTCATGCTCATGCTCATGAGCTCATCAATTCGATAACGCACGAAAAGATCGTTAAGAAGTGAAAAATGAGATCTCATATCTCTCAGTTGATCATTATACCAATGAGCACCGATCTAATTCACACGTACTTTTTACTTTACCCCAGGAAAGGCTATTTTAAATGCGTCCACAAAATTCTGATGGAAAACATTGTAAACCTCATTGGCTCCTAGAATATCAAAATAGTTTACTTAGATCTGTTTTATCAAGCTCAATTCTTTGAAATAGTTATCATTAGACATCGGTGTGCTTAAAAGTCTATGTATATAGCTATTAAATGCTGCAACTTTTTGTTCATAAGGCTTTAGGGGTTAACCCCTTATGCCCTCTTTTAGCAGAAATTTTCATGGGTAATATAGAAAACACTATTCATAAACACCCGCTTAGTAAACATTTGCTATATTGGTATCGATATGTCGATGACATTATTGTGTGTTTCACAGGAACAAACAAACAGTCCACTGTATCCGAATTTTTCATCAACAACCTGCACCCAAAAATAAAATTCACTTCTGAAATAGAATAGAACAATTCGATCAATTTCCTAGACCTAACCATAACAAGATCAAATAGTAAACACGAGTTTTCAATATATCATAAACCTTCTTATACAGATATCACAATTCAGTATACATAGGCACATCCTCACCACCATAAATTTGCAGCATTTAATAGCTATATACTTTATATAGACTTATATAGCCTATGTCTAATGATAATTATTTCAAAAATTGAATTTGATGAATTAGATCGCAATAAATAATGGGGTTATGATGCAAATTCAGTAAGCAGCATATTATATAACAAAAACCGAAAATTAGCTTCACAACATATATCGGTGAACACCAGGACAAGGAATTCAATTTAATATATACAGGCAATATTAGCAATAATCAAATTTCTTTTATCAGAAATTATGTCTCCAATTAATAAAGAAAATGAATCAGGTGTTTATAGATTGGAGTTAAAATCCTACATTCTGAGAACAGAGGTATAAAACTCAACCTTCTGAAAGTACTTGAAATTAACATATTTCGGTATTCACCGGAAATTTTTAATTATCAGTTAGACATAAATAAATCACCCTTATCAAAACTTATTTCCTAAACGCTAGTTCAAATACAGATAGCTCTGAGTGGATTGCCTCTTTAGTATAGAGGGTGTTACATAATAGTATGTCACAACTTAAGTGGGGAAAATCTACGTGCAATTTTGAGAAAAAAGTTCATATACACATAGGTCCGTAAAAGCTTCGTTACGGAACTACAGAGTGTTGAAATTTCCGGAAAAAACTGTTTTTTTCTTCAAAACTCCTGAACTTTTGAGATATTCAGCCCAAATTTGGAATGCAAGCTATTTTTTACAGCCTCCATCATAACACGTCCTAAATTTTAACTAGAATCTTCAAGGTGTTTTCTTTTCAGGAACCATGTCTTCTTTTGTCCTTTAAAACTTTTTTGCAGTACGCCACTGATCAGCGTACAATCAATTTTCGTCATCTTCGTTCAATTCAGAAACTTGGTTGACACTCGTAATTTTTTCGTATATCCAACCGTTTTCGAGCAAAAAATTGATAAACGATTGTATGTATTCGTTAAATTGAAAGCACTTCTAATTAAAAAAATGACTAGTAGGCTTTGATTTTTTCATTTATTCATTTATTTTGCCAAAAGTTGAACCAGTGTCTGCTTGAATTGTTTATTAAATTAACTTTAAGTTAAGACTTTTGAAGTTATAGCTGTAAGAAAGAATGACTAATTTTACTAACGCCGAATTGGCTGCTATCCATTACATGTACGGTCTGACTAACGGACACATAACAGAAGCTAGGCGATTATATCAGGTGCGCTTTCCAAATCGAGTAACACCAGACAGGCAAAAATTTTCAAATATCCACAGTAGGTTGAGGAAAACTGGTACTTTTACTGAAGATTATCATTTAAATGGTGCAACTCAAACTATGAGAACTCCAGATATTGAGGAAGCAGTTTTGAATTATGTTGATTTGAATCCTCATGTGATTAAAAGAAAAATTGGAAATCAGTTGAATATTTCACATGTTCTAGTTTGAAGGATTCTCCACGACTATTTATTGTACCCGTTTCATATTCAACGCGTCCTAATTCTAACCCGAGAAACCGATATTTCAAGAATTTTTCTTCTCTTCCAGAAAAGATATCTCATAGGGAGTTCGTAAATCTCATGTTGAAATAGTTTCAAACTTGAAAGATTTTCCATGAAATAGCTTCAGTGCCGCAATTTGTTGTTTCATCTTTCGAGGAAATTTATATACAACAGTTTTCAACTTATGTTTTATAAAACTTCGGCGAAATCATCGCCTAAACAGAAATGGTAATTGCGTTTCGAAGTAACGTAGTTCTATCATCAATAAAAAATGTATCTGGTCTATATTAAAATGAATATTCAGTTTAATGTCGTGAAGCCTTGAAAGTGGAAGCGTTATTCATTTCAACTTATTTGATCGAATCTCCTTTCTCCAATATGAATTTTTTTAAAACAAATACCACAGCCGACTTACAAATGAACATTTTGATAATTATATTTGAACGGCTGTATCAAACTATACTCCACATATTGAGAAAATTATCGATAAGTCTCAATGCCAGCCTTTCCATTGAACATGCATTTTTTATCAACCAAAGCTTTGTTTAAAATGGTACGTCACTTTTTTGCTATATCGTTAAATTTGTGGAAGCATAACAATTTTGTTTATTGTTCAAAAATCTTTTTCTTATTACCTTAACTCATAAATTCTGGATAGTTAGAAAGGATCCTGTCCTGATTTCTTGTTATGAATCGTTGAACTTTTTGTTTGATCAACTTTATATGGAAAATGAACCGCCAATATTCACACTAGATTATAGTTTCTTTCAGACGTCGATCAATGTTTTTATCCCCACTATAACAACTCAACTGCTAAAGAACAATTCATCATGTTCATCGAGAAATACTTCAACAGATATCATGAAATATTCACAGATGCATCCAAATACAAAAATGCACTTTCCGTTTGGGTAGCAACGGTGCGATAGTTAATACAACTATTCAGGACAGTCTTAGTAAGTTTTAAAATAAAAATATAAAGAATCGTTCGGACCCGTCGATTTCTGATTCGAGGGGAACAACTTTTCCGTTTTTTTCATCACCGTAACTTCAATTCCTTAACAGGGGTGAGCACAACCTTCTGATTTTCATAGGGATGATGGGTGTTGCGATACCTCATTTTGAAGATCTTGTCAAGTACTATCTGACCCCTTAATTTTCACTTCAAAATTTTCATCGTTAACGAAATGGCAGCTAAAAAAGTGGAAGGCTACTTACTTTTGTGATTAGTTTATTGAGTGCTGAAAATGGGCACCATTCACTCCCATGCAGTGAAGAACGCTGGTGTATGGCTAGCTCATGTTGAATTTACCTGAAGTATGCAATGTTTTTATTTATTTGTTAATTTTTTGTTCGAAAAAGTAGACAGACCATGTGTTTGATTTATCTTAGTGTCTCGTTAGTCTATCGTCAATTTTCAGGAACGTTGAAATTGTGCCAAAGCGATTATAAATTTGTAAACGGATTAAAATGTTGTATTTCGTAGAAGAAAGGGTGGAAATTATAAAATTATTTTTAGAAATAAGTACTTGGAGGGATTAACAGCGGCTTTATTTAACGAACGACATCCTGAAAAAATGTATCCGCTGCTTATGTTGTAAAACTGTTTGCTAAATTTGACGCGACTGTTTTAGTCGGCAACAAAACGTGGTTATATGAAGGAGACCAAACGAATGAAGTGACTATCTTAGGTCACGTAGGTCCAATGTCTCTGGTGTTTCACGCACAACAATCATGAGTATTTTAAGAAAACATAAGTTTCATCCTTTTAAGATACGATTGCTTCAGGAACTGACTGAGGATAATTTTGATCGCCGACTCATGTTCTGTGAAGTGGTCAGTGAAATTATTAACAATAATCCAAACTACATGTTCAATATCTGTTCTTCGGATGGGTGTTCACTTTACCTTAACGACACTGTAAACAAGCATAACTGTCCGTACTGATCAGATGAAAATCCAAGATTATTTCGAGAAGAGCATACTAAGCATCCCCAAAAGTTAAATGTCTGGGCGGGTATCTATGGAAATCACATCATCGGCCCATTTTTCATACCCGGTAATATCCCTGACCAGTATTGGAGAATGAAGAAGACCATGAAACGATCATTTTTCAACAAGATGACACACCACCTCATTTCGTTCAACCTGTGCGTCAGTTCTTAGATGAAAATTTTCCTCAGGCCTGAATAGGATGAAGGGGACATACTGAGTGGCCACCCAGATCACCTGATCTGGTGCCATTGGTTTTTTCTATGGAGTCATCTGAAATTTAAGATTTACTAAAACAACCTGAGTCACTGGATGATGTGCGAATTCGGATCATTAATGAATGCCGTCAAATTGAACCAGAAATGTTGAGTACGTGAACGATTTGAGCAAAACTTATTGTACTACATGGAAGTGAATGGTGCCCATTCTCAGCACTTAATGAACTAATCACAAAAATAAGTAGTCTTTCTCTTTTTTAGCTGCCATTTCGTTAACGATGAAAATTTTGAAGTCAGATAGCAACCGATAAGATCTTCAAAATTAGGTATCGTAACACCCATCATCCCTATTCAACATCAGAGGGTTTTGCTCACCCCCGTTAAGGAATTCAAGTTATGGTGATGAAAAAATCGGAAAAGTTGTAATTATTATTTTTTATTATCGTAGACTTATGCACTATCTCAGCTGTTAGCTGAATATAATTTGCCTTTCCAGATTCAGCAATCAAAGGGAATAGACGCGATTACAATAAACTTGACAAAAATTTCCTAACTATCCTACATGTATCCAGAATTACAGCTTTTTGCATTTCTATATAGGTATTCTTATGCAATTCTAATTTATTAAGGCTATCATGCAAAGTTTTGGGTATTAACCCAGTCGAGGATACGATGACAGGAACAATATCTATTTTATCGAGGTGCCACATCTGCTTGATCTCAAAAGCAAGGTCAGTGTATTTGGACTTTTTCTCCTGGAACTTATTCAGCACGTTGTTATTATTCGGTATGGCGACATCCACCAGCATTGCTGTTCTGGCTCTCTTATCATACACCACTATGTCCGGCCTATTATTCGTCACCATTCTTTCAGTGATAACAGGCCTATCTGATAGAGTCATTTTCCAATACGGGCGCCGGTTGATACTTGTAATATTGCTGGAAGGTATTCAGAAATCCGTACTTGTGCACGAGTTTCTAATGGATAATGTTGCACACTTGATTATGCCTGTGAAGGTAGTCCGTCTTGGCCAGTTGTTCGCAGCCGGAAGTAATATGCTGTATAGTCTCCGATCTTATATGGCATTTTCTGCACTTATCTGTTTGTAATGTTCCGTCCTTAATAATAAATTTTTTTTAGTTGTTTGTAGCGATCACTTCGTCTTGAATGGCCACAAGGAATCTTTCTGTTTCCGCGAATAATTCTCCTTTCATCAACCATTTGTTAGAGGCTTATTTGTCGATGTGTGGTTGATTAATCTCATGGTGATGTCGTCCATGCAATTCCTTTCTTGACCATTACTCTTGTTTTTCAGTATCTGATCGGAACGGTAGATTCAGCAGGTCGTCTCTGGTAGCAAGATTTAGAGGTGTATATCCCTTATCGGCCAACTATACCACTCTATGTAGGTCAGAAGTGAGAGATTTTGCAGAGAAGAATTCTCTGAGAATTTTTTTTTCTGTTCGGTGTGTAAATTGACAATATCTATGAATCCGCGTCCTCCTCCTTTCCGCTTCAAAGTTGTTCGTATCACAGATGATTTTGAATGATGATTGTTGTACTTTGTCAGCATCGTTCGTGTCTGCCTTCGAATATCATCCAGTTCTGTCTTAGTCCATCTGATTATTCCAAATGAGTAAAGCAACACTGAAATGGCGTAGGTGTTAACTGTCTTGACTAGATTCCCCGAGTTCAACATTGATTTCAGCAGTCTTCAGACGCTGACTATATTCTGAACGAATATTCTCCCTTGATTGTTTTTAGTATAGCAATCTGACTTGTTGGTATCCTAGATATTTGTGTGTTTCGCCATCCCTCATGCACTGTATCATATCACCGTTTGGAAGTTGTGTTTCACTATCTATGACTTTCCTTCTTTGAAAGTTCAGGGTCTTACATTTTTCAATCCCGAATTTCATATGAACATCTGCCGAGAACTTACTGACAGTTTTCAGCAGATCATCCAATTGCTTCTTGTTCGAAGCATATAATTTGATATCATGCATATAGAGCAGGTGGGAGATTGTATGATAGTTCCTATCTGTTTTTATCCTAAATCCGTATCCTGTTTTATAGATCATGGAGGACAATGGGTTGAACAGAACCATAGTAGACTTAAAGAGTCTCCTTGAAAAAGACCACGACGTATGGGTATCTTGTCGGTTTTAGTTGACTTGTTGTTCATGTTGACCTGCAGAGACGTGCGCCAGTGTGTCATTGTTGTCTTCAAGAATTCTACCAGGGTTGGATGAATTTTGTATATCTGCAATACTTCGACAAGTCAAGAATGGGCGGTACTATCGATGCCTTCAGATAATCGAGAAAAGCTGAATGAACATTCCGATGCCCTACGTGTGCCTGTTTCATTATCACATAATCGATGATGAGTTGTTTCTTGCACCCGTGGTGTTTCTTTCTACATAATTTCTGCTCCTCAGCTAATATATTGTTGTCGTCTAGGTGTTTGTATATTCGATTGGATATGCATGAGGTGAGTATTTTGTAAAGTGTTGGCAGGCAAGTGATTGGCCTATATTGAGACGGATCCTGTGTTCTATCGCTCTTAGGTAGCATATATGTTGAGCCTTGTTTTAGGAAAGTGGCTGTTTTCCTGGGATGTTGAAGAACATACGTGAGCTGCTTCGCTAGGGCACCATGGAGCTTATCAAACTTTTTGTACCAGAAGTTATGGAAATTATCTATACCTGTGGCCTTTCAATTGTTGGTCGCTATAACTACTGTTGCGATTTCTTCCTCCGTTATTTCTTCGAAGTTCATATGATTGATATCAAGGCGTTTTTTTCATTCGTGATCCATTCAGCATCTTTATTGTGTTCTTTGGGGTTCTACCATAACGATGACCAGTAATCGGTCAAGCACTGTGCGTCAGGTACTTCTCTGTTATTGTTGTTCGAAGTTTTGTTATTTCCCTTATGACAATTGGCCGCGCTTTGCAGGAACCTTTGGTTTTGATGTTTCCTTTCAGTACACTTGATGTATCTTGAGAGCTCTTTGCTTTTGCTCGGAGTTTTTGCTTCAAAGTATCCATATACACGCCGATATGTTGTTTGTGATCAGGGTGTTTTGTGTTCATACCAATTTTCTATGAATTTTTCATATATGGGTTTTCAAGCGCCTTGAGGGCTTTTTGTTTCCCAGGAATTCTTTGAGGCGACCGATCTCAGCTCTAATATTGTCAATATCCTTCTCCAGTCGTTTTTGCCATGGTGGTTTTCGGACGCTTTTTGGCTCAGATCGAATCAGAGTTGTGGAGACTTGTTGTTTGTGTAGTCGAAGAACCGCTACCGCTCAACAGTAAATCAAAGCGTGAATTTTTCCAAGGTGTTCTGGTCAGTGTATTCTTCAAACACTGAGTTTATGCTTGCTAGGATGATATTGGTGTTCTTGTTCGTCTTGAGTTTGGGCAGTTTAGTTCGTTTGGTTAGGTTACTACCACTAAGTTCAGTAATTACTCTAATGAGTTCTGATCGTGCTAAATACATAAATTCGTTCTGCTGGTTCGTCTCAGGGGGATGCTCTATGTTGATATTCGTTTCCATGGCTTCGATGTTATCTGTAACACTTTCATTGACGGTAGGTATACCGTTATGAGTATCATCTTCACTTCTGAGTTCCATTATGACCTCTTCTCGTATGATTTGCAGCGTTTCTGAAGAAAGTAGCTTGTTTTTAACGATTGTTCTCGTTGATCCGAAATTCTCTGCTCGGATATGTGCTGTAATTCTGGATATTTTTCTAGGAACGCAAGATGTAACGCGTATCTGTATACTGTCATTTCCGGTTCCAAGTTTGGGATCTTGTAATAGGAACGCATAATGAAGGAATTAATTTTTGGGGTCCACTTCATGCGTTTCCTAGGGAGTCCGGCTCTCGTGGTCGTAGGCATAATGGCTTGCGCCAGCGCTGAAACATCAAGAGTCGGTTGGGGGTATTGATGTTATTTCCTACTTGGCTTTGTGTTGCAGTATCCCTAATCGATATCACGCTGCTTCCGTCGCTAACCGAGGGAGACTGCGATCGAAGATAGTCCGTATTGGCCAGTTGTTTTCATCCGGACGTAATATGCTGTATCGTCTCCGATATTATATGGCATTTTCTACACTTATCTGTTTGAAATGTTCCATCCTTCATAATAGATTTTTTGTAGTTGTTTGTAGCGATCACTTGGTCTTGGATGGCCATAAGGAAACCCTCTGTTTCCGCGAATAATTCTCCTTTCATCAACCATTTGTTGGAGGCTTCTTTGTCGATGTGTGGTTGATTAATCTCATGGTGATGTCGTCCATGCAATTCCTTTCTTGACCATTGCTCTTGTTTTTCAGTATCTAATAGGTACGGTAGATTCAGCAGGTTATCTCTGGTAGCAAGATTTAGAGGAGAATATCCCTTATCAGCCAACGATACCACTCTATGGAGGTCAGAAGTGAGAGCTTCTGCAGGGAAGAATTCTCTGAGATTTTTTTTCTGTTCGGTGTGTAAATTGACAACATCTATTAATCCGTGCCCTCCTTCTTTCCGTCGTCTTCTTCTTCTTCTTCTTATTAATATTAATTAAATATAATGAACGGCTGAGGAGCAAGTCCTTCAAAAGCTCAGATAAAAAACAAATTCTGAGAGCTACAGCAACTAAGTTGAGCGAAAAAAAATAAAAGAAAAAATTAAATACATATTCTAGACCCAAAAATTGTTTGAAGCAAGTATGCTTATAAAGTGAAATAACACTAATACTAAAGTAGGTAGCGGAGAGTTCACGAAAAAAGAGCCCGATCGAGACCATTTTTAAAAATTTTTCGACGACGCTTCAATCACTTCATCCCTTAAACTATTCCCGACATCGAATACCATATTACTGAAGAAATATTGCCGTTGCGTTGTTTTGAAGAACTCTTTCTTTGATTTCATTTGATGGCCTCGCAGAAGGGTATCAGAGCTGGGTGTGAATAGGCCTTCCAAGTGCGCGTAGTTAAATTTAATTATTCGAAATGTAAAGATCAGATCACCCCTGAGCCTGCGCTGATTGAACGTCAAGAGATCGGCGGCACTCAGACGGTACTGGTACGTCGGTCTTGTACGCCCGTACGACAAACGTGTTGCTCGGCGTTGAACACCCTCCAACAAATCCTGATCGTGCAACAAAACTAGACACCAAGCGGGCCTGGCATTCCATCAATGGTCGCACGTACGTTTTATAAACTTTTATGGAGGCACTTAACGAAATCTCCACGAAAGACCGACGAATAAGATAGAGCAGCGAGTTAGCCTTTTTACACACCGCACTTAGTGGTCCGACCAACACAGATCACTATTAATGATCACCCCCGAATCGACATGCGACAAAACTCCTTGTAATGTTGAACCGCATAGGTTGTAGGATAGCTTCGGTTTGTTTTTCCCCATATATAATTCTACACATTTCACGATGTTCAAAGAAAGCAGCTAATCAATACACCACCTGCCAACACAGTTCAAGTCATTCTGAAGGATGCTATGCTGACTAAACGGATTCGCTTAAAGCTTGACATCGTCAGCATTGAAGGCTTTTTTGCTCTTGATATGAAAAGTTAGATCACTCACGTAGCGAAGAAAGAGAAGGTGGCCGAGCACAGAGCCTTGAGGTACACCACTAGTAACGGACCTTGGAGTAGAATATGAACTCCCAACTCTAACCTCGAATCAGAACTCGAAGGGTCCGAGCGATTTTTCATATTTTTATTTCAAAACCGAAAATCGAGGTGTAAACTTTTCGTTGGACCACCCACTATATCTCTTATCTATATAGGAAATAATCTCGATTCATTGAATTCCAGCAGATTCCTCATCATCCGATAGTCTGAGAGCACTCAATTCACTGAGAAGTTATAAATTTGACGATTCGTTTTTTTGCTCTACATAAAAAAACTCTGATCTCTCTGTATATGCTGGAACTCATGTTAGTATTGCATCGAATGAACCAGTTGACAAAACTGCAAAATTTAATCCATGGACATAGTGCAACAGTCAAAACCATTTGACATCATTCTAGTTTACAAAAGCAGGGTGATGCAGAAATGGCCCAAAGAATTCCATTACCTCTCACTGTTGTATGGTTTAAAAATATTGGCCAGCGTAGAGTTTGTTCGAATTATATCTCGTCTGTGAAGTGATCACGCCTCAAGTCCCTTTAACATGCATAGAATTGGTGTTTCGGATAATAATTATATGAGTGCGGTGAACTACGTACAACGGATCATCTTCTGCATCGGTGTGACCACTTTCTCTTCGAATTTAAGGTATCATTAAATTCAAGCAACCTTATACCTTAAATTTTTTGTTATCACTAAACCACATGAATGTCTATGAAGTAATTTACAAAAATATCAAATCTCTCATACTGATATTCTGATTTACGTTGCGTTATCTAAGGCTTTTCTACTACCCGATATATGTTTTACTTTTCTATCAAGACTAATGTCTTGTATGTGTGTGAAGAGTAAAATGGCCTTAATGAGTCACTCGGCGTATTGTATTCTTGTACAATTTCAAGAGTTAGTTACTTCTTTAGATTTGGGAAGAGAGGAAAACGAAGAGAGTGTTAAAGGTTGGTTAAAATTTCCAATTTTTAATGACTAAATCAAATTTGTTTTACTCTATTGGCCAGGGGTGCTCAAACTAGAACTGCTGGCGATCTACCTCAATATTTTTAGACTACTTACTATCGACTCTGAGAGGGTGCAAGTATGTGTGATGCAGGGTTGTTGTATATACACGATACACCCTAACTACCAACCTACCTAGGTAGGATGTACCGTAGCATATGTAGATATTAGCTTTCCGCACAATATACATTATTTAAGTCAAGGTTTGGGTTAGGTTTAGTTAGGTTCTTCTCTATATTATCAATGAAAAAACTCAATATTTATTTGAAATTGCGAGTTTATTGGTTGTTACAAAACAAAAGAATCACATATGGTGTTGAACTTAACTAAGGAGTGACTTTGGATGTTGAAGCGTGGCACTGCATGACCTCAGCATACTTTTCATAAGATGGTACGTAACACTGATTGCTAATCGCAAGCATGATGACCATTGCGATATACTGACTTAATTATCTTCATTTCAGAAAATGCAGACTCAAACAAGTAAGATGACCCAAACATTGCCGTCAATTGAAGGGCGATTTTCCTTGGGTTCAGATATTTATCTTCTGATATAAAACACCAGAAATTGGTATCAGATGCTGTAGCTTTGAGATGTACATCTGATATAATCTGGACCAACTCATTTTCAACAGAACATGAGTTCATATTAAACTGACTTGCTATTGCAGTAGCTAATTCCTCAATGTTTTTACATGAAAAATGATAACTCGTAAATGATGCTATATTTGACAATTTACTGCAATTATAAAAACGCATTTCGAATTGTCCCATTAATTCTTGCAACCGTTCTAGGAATTTTCCACGACTCAACCACCAGATGTCCGTGTGAAGAACTAAACCAGTGTGTTCAGCTGACTCCCCTATCTTCCAACTGCAACTTAAAGAGCTGCTGTTGCAAACTACGTGCACGGATGGAATTTACAACTTTTGTTGCAATTCCCATAATTTCCTCCGTGTTTAAAACTTTTGAACACAAAACTTGATTGTTGATGTATAATGCAATGGAATGAAAAAATTAAGGAAATCTTCATTAGCTCGACACAATGCCACAAAACCGGTTGTAATGCACACTAATTTATATATTGGTGGCTTGTAGTTTTTACAAAATTGAAGAAAACGTATATATATATATATATATATATATATATATATATATATATATATATATATATATATATATATACATATATATAGGGGTTTTACCCCGACGAGTTGCCCATATATCTGTTCATGCAATCAAACTGATTTCATGAAAAATATAAATCCACCACCCGGTAATTAATACCATTGCCAGGCAATGATTATAATCAAAACATATCCTGGAGTAATTATATATTAGGATAACGTTAAATGTTATGAGAATATATCAATCTACCAGAATATATACATACTATAGCATCATCAGACAATGATATCAATGTACCAACGAGTAGTGTCAGAGGCTTTCTCTCCTGAAAAATCCAGTGTACGGACCTTAGTAACGGACCAAGTAACACTGAATGTTCTCATTAATAGTTTCCTTCGTGTGAAGTGGTGAACGATCGAATAGAATACTGCTCTGAATATAAATATGACAAAATTGTCAGTTAATTATATTACATTTATATATACAAATAAATAAAATATGAAATGAGATTCTGAGCAGTATAAACTAAAGAGAAAACCTATGACTCTACCTCATTATTCTTTTCGGAAAGAAACCTACGAAGACTATTACAAGATTTGATGACTGTTATCTTTTGTAACTGTTCAAACAAATTTTTCTTCAGACCCAAAATCTCAATACTTTTATGAAGATTCCTTGGAATAACACCTGTTGTGGAAATAATAATCGGTAGAATATAAATTTTTTCATTTTCCATATTTTCTTAATCTCGTAGTCAAGCATCATATATTTAGAAATTTTTCATTGTATTTATTTTGTATATTATGTGTGTCGGGTATAGCAATATCAATTATATATGTTATTTGATTCTGTTTATCATTAAGAACGATATCTGGTCTATTGTGTTTTACAGCTCTGTTGCAAAGAATTGTTTTATCAAAATAAAGTTTATATTTGTCATTTTCACAAATAATCTCAGGTTCATATTTGTGAAATTTTTTCTTTTGGGAATTAGGTCATGTTTAATTCCTAGATTAAAGTGAATAATATTAGCGACCGCATTATGTCTTTCTAAATAATCTGTTGAAGCAAGGACTGAGCAAGATGATAATATATGGAAAACTGTTTCTGAAGAACAGAAACATCTACGGCAAGAATCATCTATATTTTGTTTGATGATGTGTTTTCTATAATTTCTCGTGAAAACAACCTGATCCTGGATCGCAATTGCCAAGCCTTCTGTTTCAGCAAACAATTCTCCAGATACTAACCATTTATTCGATGCAATTTCATCAATATAATCATTTTTCAATTCTTAAGGGTGCTTTCCGTGTAATTCCTTCTGCATCCAACTTTCTCTTTTAGAATTATCATCAAATATATCAAAATCTACCTTTTTGCATTGTCAAGTTCTGAGGTGTAAAATTACAATATCAACAATATCATGTAATTTAGACGTTCTCTGTTTATCATGAAAATGGGAACGTAGATGAAAAATCTGTTTACTATGAAGATTATTCAAATCAATTAATCCACGACCTCCAAGATGTCTAGATATATATATATATATATATATATATATATATATATATATATATATATATATATATATATATATATATCTTCGCCACGGGTCTTCCCTTCAGAGGGCATTATTAAAAATTCTTCCTTAGCCAACATGTCATTGAATACCATACGAATAAAAATACACAGCCGGACAATGTCTGTCATATCGGTGGATTCGTCGAACTGTAAAGAAAAGTATGTACATTTCATGATATCATGTTTTAGGTTATCTGCCATGTCCTGACTCATGACTTCAATACGCCTTGTGACAGTCGGACGATATAACTGAAGTTCTCTAATAGCAGACATGAATTCGGTTTCATTTTTAAAATCTCCAAATAGAGTCTCACCCGCTTCAATAAATGCTTTCTTCGCAACCGATCCATCTTCGAATGGTTTCTTGTGTTTCGCCAATATATGAGATATTTTAAATGACGCGATCGTAGCAGCTTTTGATTGTTTGGCTGATCTTGTGAACATGGTTTGTTTGTTCTTCAAAAAATATCAAATCACGTACTTTTCGTTTTCTTAATTCACTATGTGACGGAAAATCCTTTCCATAGTTTTTATGAACTGTTTAATGATGCCTCTCTAAATTACCACGCTTAGGTATTGCAACTGACGCACGACAAATAAGACAAATGCACTTATCCTTCACCATACAAAAGAAAAATTCTTCCTTCCAATCGTTATTAAAATGATACGTTTTAGATTTCTTCGCTCCACTCATTTTGTACTATTCAATAATAAACTTTGTATCGACGGAGTATTGCCTTTAAGTTACAATTCAAAACGACTCCAATTCCTGCAGGCGCAACATTTATATCGGCGTGAACAAAAGTCTCGAATGTTCCCGTAAAACGCGCCGCCCGAAATTTCTAGAAAAGCGGCAAGAATAAAAAACACAGCTTTCCTTCGATAACTACCGCGCGTTCCTTTAACCTAACCTAACCTACAATTTGGCCCTCTTCAAGAAGCGAGTAAACAGACACCTCAACTCTTTCCAGGCGCCCACTCATGTGGTGTAACAGGTTCGCCTATCCTAGGAAGCACGCATAGAAAAAAAGAACCTTTTCTGACTCTGTTTCATCTTCGGACAGTATGAAAACCAATTACAAAGTGACATGAAATATATATGAATAAGTAGTTATTTGGATTTGGGGGAACCAGATATTAAGACTGTATTTAACAACTATTAAAAGTTATTTGAATAATTCCGGAGAAATCAGCTCCAAAAGTGGAATTTTTCGAGCAACCGTCAAAAACGACAACTTTCCCATGCCATATAGAGTCCCGTGACGAAATATACTTTAATCCTGCAAATTAGTCGTTTTCGAAACGTTCAAAAACTAAACTTTAGTTTGAATTTTCAGTGAAATCCTCCGTTGACATATATTTCGATAGTTTCTCTATTGAAAAGTGTATGTATTTCTTTTCGAAAAGTTTTAATAATAAAATTAACGTTCAAAGTTATCTCCTTCGGAAATAGAACTCGGTTCAAGGTTATCCCGGTCTCTCAATTCGACCGCACTTTCACGTCCAGCAATTGACGAAATTAAGAATAGGCGAGCTGTCGAAATTGATGAATTTCTTTCATTCGTCCTAAATATATGTGGTTACCGCGAGGTTTGATTCGTACATCAAAAGATTCCTACATATCTCGGCAATAGATCCGTGAAGAGAAATTGTGATTTTTCGACTTAATTCTTGAAGACCTAGATTTTCGAAAAAATATTCAGAAACATCAAATTCTTCCCCTCTTACTCGAGCCGAGTTCTTCCGAAAGTTAGTATAAGCTACTCTCTAGCTTGAATACTAAAATTCACATAGATAAGTCTGATCGTTCATTATCTGAAAGTTGATATTATAAAATGACTTGAAAATTTCCACTGATTCTAGGTAATGAAGTTTCTATCCTTCAGAGCAGGTGTCATTTTATTACGTAATAAATGTTTGTAGTTCAGTTACCTACTTTTCAAATTTTTTTTTCTTCTCGAGATCTACTCAAAGAGCACTCGCGATCGACCGTTTGAGCACCCCTGCTATAAGGTGATTTTAAATACACTCGGAGGCAAAATTAGCGGAACACTCGAAAATTTAACCAAATTCGAAGTTCGATATTTTTCCTAATTCTCAACCGATTTAGATGATTTGTTCGGCAAGTTATAGATCAACTCTTCTGCTTTATAGAAATTATAAGAGAAAACAAAAAAATTTGAAAGAAATTTTATACGGGGGCAAAACTAAAAGTGTTTTTTTGTCAAAAATTCGTAACACCTTGTGGAATTTCGTGGTCCGAGTTGAAACGTACAATATCATGGCCTATCAAGACACATCTTCCTACAGAAACGCCCTTCTTGTTTCATGCGTTTATCTCTATTTTTGCAAAATATATTTAATTTCAAGTGGAAAAGCACCATTTTGGAGAATCAAGAAATTGTCATTAAAATTCGTCTATCAATTTGGAATTTTCTTATTATCACTCAGGCGTGTCGAAATTGTCGTTTGCGATTTTTATGTTCGAATTGCATTAGTTATTGATGACAATTTGGTTAATTTGGTGAAAATTAGGAATTCATAGGAGATAACAGTCGGTAGGTATTAAAATACACAACCGCATTCTGGGACCATTGATAAAACTTTTCATTTACACATGTGCACACCTTTTTTCATCAAATATGAAATACAACACACGTTTTTTTGTATATGACCACATTTGCACTTGTTTAAAGAATGAGAGTTTTCCATTCTTTGATTTGATACAAATTCGATCGGTTGCGGTGTTTTGTGATTCTTTTACTGTTTACGATTCGAAACGGTATTTTTCATTCAGAATGAGAGATTTACCACCAACCTCAGTATCAAGGGCAGTTACATTGATCGAGGAAGGGCGCACCTACCGCTCAGTCGGTACCATGTTGGGTGTCTCGACGTCGGTTATCCATCGAATCTACTGACGTTACAGGGAAACTGGATTGTACGTGAGGAGGCGAGGACAAGGAAGAAATCGGGCCACCCGCGCTATACATGACCGTTTCATCGTCAATCAAACCATAAGAAATCCTCGTCTTACTGCTGTTCAGGTACGTAACCTTTTACAAGCAGTGGATAACATTAACGTCAGTGTGAGGACAGTCAGAAGACGATTAAATGAAGTTGGTCTGAGGTCATACGCGCAAGCAAGAGCACCAAGACTCGATAGAGCCCATCGGGTAGCAAGATTGGCGTTTGCTAGGGAGCATGTAGCATGGACAATCAATCAGTGGAGACGAGTTTTATTTAGTGATGAAAGCCGATATTGTGTGAATTTCGTGGATGCTAGAGATAGAATATGGAGGCATCGAGGGGAACGGTACAATCAAGCGAACTTCGCAGGAACTGAGCAATACGGTGGAGAGTCAGTTATGATATGGAGTGGCATATGCTTGGGAGTACGAACAGAACTGGAGATTATTGGCAATGGATCACTTAATGCCCAACGATATATAACAGAAATCTTGGAGCCCCATGTTGTGCCTTTTGCTCCTTACATAGGGGAAAATTTCCTTTTTATGCACGATAACGCGCGCCCTCATACTGCGCGCATAGTGATAGAATATCACAATGAAGTTGGGATCACACGAATGAACTGGCCGTCGCGGTCACCGGATTTAAACCCGATCTAACACGTTTGGGACATTCTTGGAAGAAGGGTTCGACAACGGAATCCAGGCAACGTTGAAGAGTTGATATTGGCTTTGGTGGAAGAGTGGGACAACATATCTCAACAGATAATAGACAACATCATTGGGAGTATGCGAAATCGTATGCGCGCTGTAATGAGCGCTCGGGGGGGGGCTCATACTCGCTACTAAAATCAAATGTTTTTTTTTTGTGGGTCATCATGAACATTTTTCTCAACATGTTCATTTCATTTCACGAGTGTATCGCCAGGATACACACCTGCTCTCAATTTTGGACAGGAATGATAATTTTTATAGAGTGTCACACAAAAAAATTCAAAAATAAATGTGCAAAATCAACGATTTTTCCAGTGTACTTCGAGTTCTCCCGGAGCGTGAAATTGGCCAGTGAATTTCAAAAATTTTCATTTCGTTAGATTTCCGCTTCTCTGATTTTGATTCAAGTTTTTGGCTAACCTCCGATGTTATGCACTTACGCAAGATTAAAAATAAATTCTTGAAATTTGTGACTTTTCGCTTCAAATTGGATATCTCTTGTAAAAATAGAGATAAATGCATAAAACAAGAAGGGTGTTACTGTAGGAAGATGTGTCTTGACAGACCATGATATTGTACGTTTCAACTCGGACCACGAAATTCCACAGGGTGTTACGAATTTTTGACAAAAAAAACACTTTTAGTTTTGCCCCCGTATAAAATTTTCTTCAAATTTTTTTCTGTTTTCTCTTATAATTTCTACAGAGCAGAAGAGTTGATCTATAACTTGACGAACAAATCATCCAAATCGGTTGAGATTTAGGAAAAATATCGGACTTCGAATTTGATTAAATTTTCGAGTGTTCCGCTAATTTTGCCTCCGAGTGTATGATTATTAGATGTCCTGCAGTAATTCTCGACATGGGTTGCAATATCCGATATTAACAGATTTTTGAGTACGTTGATTTTTTTAAAAGATTCAAATTTTTCAATATTAGTATTCTGCCAATTTCATGTCGATTGTTTTCAAGCATTCCTTAGTTCTAGTGGATTACTTGAAAAATAATTCTTCAACGTATCTAAACTTCTTCTGAATAAATCTGTATTTTCCGTTTTGTACGTTAATTTTTCGGTGCCGTGTATATCGAAAGCAACTATGCAATATTTCATTTAAGTTGGCTTATGTCGCTTACGACTTCAGAAAGGTAGGCGGCTACTGTTTTTGTATTTCTCCAGTCCGGAACTGTACCATTTAATTTTTTCCCTGCCTGTTGAAAACAACAGACTAAATGTAAATATTAAAAATGGTTGAATTAGTTATGATCGTATGGCGATTATAAATTAGACCATTTTACAGAAATCAGCCTGTAACTTTGTCGCTAACAGCGATAGATTGGAATATCATTTTCGGACTCAAGTGAACTCGCTCTATATTCACTTAATCAAAGTCAAGACTCGCCCTGTTTACGTGCTCACTCTTTGAAATGTTTATTCGATAGGACTGTCGTACTAATATGGAAATCTGACTAGATGAAAATATGTATTCATAGAGGACGATGAGCTTGAAAAACGTTATTGCTTCATGATTACCCCAAGATAAAAGTTACTTGATGATCCACTTACCGACAGTATACATCATCATTACGATCAAAGATTAGAACTTAAGAATTGAACAATGAGAATTTTTTTGATTTACTACCTTCACGGTCACTGATTATTTCTTTGAATCAATGCTAATGCAACCTTGTGAATCAAATCAATAAATGATAATGTAGGCCAGATAAGAACTAATAAGAAACAAGTTCAACTAAATAATCGGTATGCAATTAATCTAGGATCTACCTGACAACACTGTGGAAGGTTATAAAAATGATTACGCGGCACATTATGTTAATAATCCTTTAATCATATTATAATCAGCGAATTGTTAGCATGTCCATGTATTTTAAATGTAAATTGAATTTCATTTTAGTGCTACTGAAAACTGCATTGAATGATATTTATGACTCTTGGCCTTCTTGTCTCCACAGAGAATTTTAATTGAAATCTTTTGAAATAATTTGCTGGAGCATGTCTTGGTTATAACCACTTCTTGAATTATTGGTGATCAGATAACTTCAGGTATACAGTGTGGGCAAATTCCAATGTTTTAGTTTAGTTTCGATTTTTCAATTCCTTCAATATTTACATGAAGCTTCACACACTATAGCAACAACAATCAAAGATAAATTGACAGACAAGTGTATAATCACTTTATTTCCATCAAACATTTTTCAGCAGTTGAACATAAATGGTTAGGTTGTCTTTGTAACGTGCTAAAATCACGTCACAACAAATTGAATTAAAACACCTGATTCCAGTCAACCCTCCATCTGTTCTCGCCACTGGTAAACAGTCTGATGCGCATAATCCGGCTATCAGATATGTGCATGTGCTACGAGCATTCTTCAAATTCTTCATTTTAGACTTTTTTTTCTTTGCAGACCTTCAAGCTAGTTAGTTGAACTTGAAAATCCTCTTAAATTTTAGTTAAAATAATTCAATTATATTAAAATTCATATCTTTATCTTGTATACTGTGTAGTGACCTATATCAAAATATAGGTCCTAGGTGAGGAGCCCTAGATAGAAATTCCTAGCTGGGGAGCCCTAGACAGAAATTCCTAGGTGGAGGCTCGTAGCTAGAAATTGCTAGGAGGGGAGCCCTAGACAGAAATTCGTAGGTGGAGAGTTCTAGACTGAAATTTCTAAATTTCTAAAACGAAAGTATTTACTCCCTCGTCAAACTCCATAAAACAGGGTATCCCATTAAACCAGTAGTTTCATATTTTCAAGCTCCAGCTGCAAAACTTTCACGCTTTCTCATAGACATCATTCGACAGTACAATAATTTTGAATTTAAATTCTCAATAAAAAACTCTTCAGCCCTAATAAATAAAATTCAACACACGATACTACCACCGAACGCTAAACTTATGTCATGGGATGTAGTAAATCTCTTCCCCAGGGGTCCACCTAGTGATACAGTGAAACTCATCAAGAACGCCCTTCAAATTAATAAAGTCAATCCGATAATTCAATCAGAAATCTTATACCTTTTAGAAATTTGTTTAGAACAAAATTATTTTAACTTCAATGGAGCATTATATAATAGTAAAAAAGGTTTAATCATGGGTAATCCTCTGAGCCCTCTGCTCGCTGAAATTTTCATGGATAATGTTGAAAAAACTATCCAAGTACATCCGTTATTCAAACACTTTATTTATTGTTTTAGATATGTCGAGGATATCATTTGTTGTTTCACTGGCACAAACAGACAATTAGAGTCATTCAAAACATTCATTAACAAAATTCACGATAGTATTAAATTCACGTTAGAGATAGAAACAGAAAACTCCATTAACTTTCTTGATTTAACTATTACTAAAATTAACGGCAAACATGATTTTTCTATTTTTCATAAGCCATCGCATACAGATATTACTATTCACAGATCATCTACACATCCTTATCCACATAAATTAGCAGCTTACAATAGTATGGTACATAGACTCATTAATATCCCAATGTCACAAAATAATTTCATAAAAGAGCTAAATATAATTAAACAAATAGCAGTCAATAACGGTTACAGTCCAACTATGATTGAGAACATGATTTCACGCAGAAAATTTCAAAAAGCAATCCAGAAAGTATTTCCAAGTATAAAAAGTTCTAACACAAAATACAACAGCTTAACTTATATTGGTAATCCTAGTCTAAAATTAAAATCATTCCTCTCGCATTATAATTTCAATATAGCATTCCGAACTGATAATTCTTTAGGTCGACATATCAAAACTCCAAATCTAAAATTGATAAAAGTAATAAATCCGGTGTTTATAAACTGTCTTGCGGGGATTGTAATAAAATTTATATTGGTAGAACTTTCAGAAATTTCAAAGTTAGATTATCCGAGCACAAACGTAGTTTTAATTTTTATAAATCAGATTCCCATTATTCTAATCACTTACTCGAAGAAAACCATAACTTTAATGATAATTTCAAAATTTTACACAATGAAAATAACAGACAAAAACTCAATCTATTGGAAATTTTAGAGATCAACAAAGAAAACAATTCAGGTAGGTTACTTAATAGTCGATAGATCTAAATCCTTCTCCTTTACTCAATCTTTTCAATTCATAAAGTAAGCAACTCCGATGGGTTTTCCAATATACCTCTTATACCTATTGTAATATTAAGTAGGAAATAAGACTGATTTATAAGGAATAACTCTGTTCATTAGTTTGTATCTATCTGATGAAGCCACAGTGTGGTGAAACCGGTCATAGTTTTGTTAATATAGTGAAAATCTTAATACTTTAGTTTTATTTCATTGAAAATATGTATATTATTTTCATCAAGTAACGACCTCCTCAATCAAATTTATCATAATTTATGTAATTAATTGAATATCTGAGCTAAACTTCATTGACTTTTCTTATAAGATTTCAGTGACAATTATTGAATTAGAGTCTCATTGCTCCGGGCTTAACCAGAGTATATTTTGTTACATCCTAAACACCAATTCCAAAACATTTCGAAAATAAAGAATTGAAACTAACTAAAGAAATAAACAAAATAAATACTATTGGAGAGCTATCGTTCACAAAACCATTGAAGGAACAATTCCTTGTGCATGGTAACATTTTATAACAATTTAAAAAATGATAAATGATAAAAATGAATAAATTAACAGAACAACAATTTTTGAAGGTTCAAATAGAAAACAAACTATGTACAAAACATGAAATGAACTCACACTTATCAACAAAAATTCAACGAGTACTTTTCAACTCTATTATAACCGAAATATACGATCTGGGCTGTTCAAATATCCCAAATTTCAATTTCTTTTTGAAGATGCACATCGAATTTGTATGCCTCAGTTCAGTTGGTAAGATATTGAATGTTCGTGGGGCCAGAAAGGTGAAATATCTCTGGCCGACCGATTTGAAAGCACGTGGTACTGAAAAGCTCAAACTTGAATATCTTGTCTCATGATCGTGAGTTATAAAGTTATCAGAATTCTTATGGATGAAATGATAAGTTAACATTCTGAGGCAATACAGTTGTCTCAGGTCCAAGAAACCCGACTCGCTATACAGGGTGTCTACTATAAAAGGTGCCAAACTTCAGTGGGTGATATTACAAGTCATTTGCAACAAAAAATGTCCCATAACATTTCTTCGAAAAGTTGATAATTATCGAGTCATTTATCACTTCTTAATTTTACGAAATCTTTTGCTTCTCTCAATAAAAACAAGAATATCTCTGTTACTCTTACAGCTACATCAAATCTGACTATACCTTCGGAAAGAGTATTGAATTTGCTATAAGATAGGTAAGTACTTATAGTAAAAAAAAATTGTATACCGGGTGTTTTAAAAGGCTAAATGAAAAAATTGTGAAATGAACAAAATTAGTGGTATTTTCTTGTTATGTTAGCTGTACCACTGAAAACTGATTGGTAAGTAGCCGTTTTTTGTTTGTAAAAACTACTACATTCATCAGGCTTTTGAACGGTATATCAACTTTTGAGCTTACTATTTTTGTACCAACAATATCATGGGTAAGAATAAGAGTAAGAACATTAAACTCTCTTATCCTACGATCACAAATTAGCTAGTTTCATCGGAGCTTCTAAACAATTCCACAAATGACTTTTCAATAATAATAAGCGATAAATAAATAACATATCTGGACATTGAATGTTTGAGATACTAGGAATAATTAATTTTTCTCGGTTAAGAAAAAGAAACTTAGAAAAAGAATCGTAAAAGAATGAATCACAGAAGGCTTGTATTACATGATTTTAAAACAAATAAAAATATTTAGAATTTGACAGGAACTGTCATCCAATGAATTATTGAAATGAAGTTTATATTTTCCCTTTACGGTTCCATTTTCCTTTTCGAAAAAAGAAAACATGCCTAGTTTCGAGAATATCGAGATTCAATATCGTGGAATGGAAATTCCCGTGCAGCGGTGTGGAGTATGCATTGCGCTTTCCAAACAGACAGCAAGTTTATATATTCGTCATTTACGGTTCCATTTTCTTTTTCGAAAAAAAGTGAACATGTCTAGTTTCTCAAATATTGAATATCGAGATATGTTATTTGTATATGGCTTCGCGAATGGAAATTCCCGTGCAGCGGTGCGGGAGTATGCATTGCGCTTTCCAAACAGACAGCAACCTTGCAGAAAAACATTTGTTGCAGTGTTTAGGCGCTCCGGTGAAACTGGTTCATCCAGTGGTTTAAAAATTAGAGAAGGTGGTGAAGTGCTCAGCAATGGAGACAAGCACCTGCAATATTGCAAACTGTTCGCGAGGACCCTACAACAAGTACTCGGAGAGTTGGTGCTACATTGAGACTTCATCATTCTACGGTTCATAGAGTTCTCAAGCGAAATAATTTACATCCTTACCATTTGAGTAAGGTTCAAGACCTATTGCCAGTGGATAGTGAGCTGAGGTTGCAATTTTGTAGGTATGAATAAATTACAGGATTGATGATCAGATTCTACGGACGGATGAGGCAACTTTTACCAAAGTTGGCATGATAAATTTGAGAAATTCCCATATATGAGATACAGAAAATCCTCATGGCACCATTGTGTCACACTCAGCACGAGATTTGAATAAATGTGTGGTTGGGGTCAAGGAGGGGTCAGCTTGTCGGGACAGTTATACTTCCCAATCGCCTCAATTCAAACGAATTCTTAAATCTATTAAATTACGAAACAATTAACGTTCTTGAAGAAATGCCTATCGCTACTCAGCATCACCTTTGGTTTCAAATTTACGGCTACCCGGCTCGTAATTCTAGAATGGTCCAAAACTGAATGACTGAGAGATTTGGAGAGAAATGGGTAGGTCGATTCGGGCGTGGTGAGATGGCAACCCAGAAGCCCTGACCTTAGGCCGCTTGATTTTTATGTGTGGGACTCATTAAAGACTAATGTTTAAAGAATTGCCTTTAATACTAGAGAAGGATTAATTGAAAGGATTCGAATCTGTTGCAACGAAATGAGTCAAAAACACATTGAACTTCAAAGAGTAGTTGATAGTTTAGGAAAAAGATGTTTCAAGTGCATTCAAGAGAGACTAAGACGTTTCGAACACATGTTATAAATTTTAAATCTCTTTCGTGAAAATATGATTCATTAATTTTTTTTAGTTCCTGTTCATGTTTCATTAAGTAATATAAGATATTTGTGACCCGCTCGGTGGCGTAGGGGATATGATACTTGTCTCCTGCGCAGAGTTACCTGGAGCCGGCTCGGTGGCGTATGGGATATGATGCTCGTCTCCTACGCAGAGTTACCTGGGTTCAATCCCCACAAAAGTCGGTGCGATTTTTCGGATTCTGGGAATCGCTTGAGTATCCATCTTTCGGAAGAGATGTAAAGCCGTCGGTCCTGTCTAACAGAGATGTGTTGGACATTAAAGATCCCTTCCCTTGACACGAGAGGGGTTCGGAAAAATTCCCGGGTTAGTGGGTGACAAAATTCCCCGGCGTGTCATTGGCCGAAAGGCGAAAATAGAGCACGTTAAAGGAAAAACAAACAAACAATAAGATAAACACCTCAAAAAGTCTAGGGAACACTTACCAATACAATATCTTCAAAATATGAATTTGATGATTCCAATTTATAGAAATCTTTCGGTTTTTGCTGGGATGTATTGTATATAATGTATTCTCAAGAAAACAAAATAATATTTGACTTCTCCAAAGCACCTATTATAAAAGAAAATTGGAAATTTGAAAAGGACGAAATTTGGTAAAACACAAAAAAAAATCCTGAACTAATATTTTCGAAACGATATGGAAGCACTTATATTTTTCAGTACCCAGAAGGTCACCCTCTGTTATTAATGACACTTTGGCATCGTCGCGGCATGATGAATATTAAATTGTCTATTACATTTTGGCCTAAGTCATTCCAAGCCAACTGAACTGCTAATCGAAGCTCCCGTTCATGATGGAAGACGTTATGACGCAGGAGATTTCTTTTTAGGGTGTCCCACACATGCTCGATGGGATTCAGATCTGGAGAGCAGGATTGCCACGGTAGAAGATCGATATCATTCTCTTCAAGAACGTTCAAGACAACTCTTGCACGATGAGGAGGGGCATTATCTTGTTGGAAGAGTGGATTTTGACCCATTGTTTGGAGATGCGGTACCACTACAGGTAAAACTGTCTCATTTGCGTAAGAATTTCCGTGAGGTTGTTATGTATGAAAACGAGGTCAGTTCTTCCACCAAGACGTATACCTCCCCAAAATATCACTGATCCGCCTCCCTGTCTAACAACTTCTCGAGCATGCTGGAGACGGTTTTGCTTTCCAGGTTCCCTCCATATTCGAATTCTTCCCGAATCGGGATAATAACTAAATCTAGATTCATCACTGAAGAGAACTGTGGCCCACCTCTCTTGATTCCATTTTACGTGTTCTTAGCACCAAGCTAAACGAGCAGCGCGATTTCCACGGGTCAGTTGTGGAACTCTTAAAGGACGTCTGAAGTGGAGTTGACCTTCGTGCAGTCGATTTCTCACAGTTTGGTCGGAAATTTGTACATTATGAACTCATGAAAGCTCTTGAGCTAATTGAGATGCTGTTGTAGTACGATCTCTTCTGGCTTGTAAAACCAAAAATCGGTCTTGGGCGACTGTAGTAATCCTAAAACGACCTCTATGGCGTTCTTCTACGCTACCTGTTTCATTGAAACGCGACCATAAACGGTTTATGACACTTGGGCTACTTCCCAGAACCCTGGATACTTCCCGTTGTGACCTCCCAGCTTGGAACATGCCAACGGCTCGTAACATCTCTTCTCTAGTCAAATGCCGTCTTTCCATGGTCGAATCACAAAACTTGAATCTTTTATTTGTGCTTACAGAGAAACAAAGTGCCAACTAACTGATTTCAAACACTGAATACATGAAATGATTATAAATCAGCGTCGCATCTGCTGCATTCTTAGTTTTTTATAAAAAAAAACTGAAATCTG
Source organism: Cryptolaemus montrouzieri (assembly GCA_013387265.2). NCBI lineage: Eukaryota > Metazoa > Arthropoda > Insecta > Coleoptera > Coccinellidae > Cryptolaemus > Cryptolaemus montrouzieri. The sequence continues at coordinate 14,184,065 of JABFTP020000165.1, forward strand.
TTGCGGCAGTCATAATTTAGTGAGAAATTGATGCAGGTGTTCATTTCTTTAAAAAAAATCATCAATATTGATCGTTCTGGATACGATATATCGATATTCAAAAGTGTTCCCTAGACTTTTTTGAGGTGTTTATTTGCGTTTTCGAATTTTATGTTCTTAATACTCTAACCCATGATGTTGCTGGAAAAAAATAGTTAGCTGAAAAGTTGATATACCGTTCCAAAGCCTGATGAATGTAGTAGATTTTTCAAATGAAAAGCGGCTACTTATCGATCAGTTTTCAGTGGTACAACTTACAAGAAAATACCACCAATTTTGTTCATTACACAATTTTTCATTTAAGGCCTTTTACAACACCCGGTATACAAATTTTTTTTACCATAAGTACTTATCTATCTTATAGCAAATTCAATGCTCTTTCCGATGGTATGGTCAGATTTGATGTGGATGTAAGAGTAACAGAGATATTCTTGTTTTTATAGAGAGAAGCAAAATATTTCGTAAATTCCAGTGTTGAATAACTCGATGATTATCATTTTTCGAAAAAATGTTATAGGACATTTTTTGTTGCAAATGACTTGTACTATCACCTACTGACGTTTGGCACCTTTTATAGTAGACACCCTGTATAGTTTATCTGACGAGTAAGTAGAACTTTTACAATATATTATTTTTATGAATCCCTCCAGTCCCCCCCACACCAGGACTTCGTAAGTAAGGATTGATTGAATTAAAGAAGAATAAAGGCACCGGAGTTGAGGCAAATCACAAAAACCACGGCATATCTTGAAAAGAGGTAAGAGTCTTAGCAATTTTTTAATTAGAGTTTCCACGTGACTGTTCCAGCGAATGTGTAGATCTAGGATTATCCCTAGATATTTCACTTTCATCGATCTTCGAATAATAATATTATAATCATCAAGACTTCTACGAAATCATGTCATTGTGCTTGCCACGTGAAAAAGTTGTCGCATTAATTGTCGCTTCACTTAGTGTTAGAACTCAATTTAAAATCCTTAAAACTATATCAAAATATTGAGAAAAGTGCGCGTTGCTACATTAAATCAATCTGCAACAAAAGAGTAGTTAACACATGAGCGGTTTATCCTTTCCCAAATAATAAATATGTGAGCCGGCTCGGTGGCGTATGGGATATGATGCTCGTCTCCTACGCAGAGTTACCTGGGTTCAATCCCCACAAAGTCGGTGCGATTTTTCGGATTCTGGGAATCGCTGGAGTGTCCATCTTTCGAAGGAGATGTAAAGTTGTCGGTCCTGTCTAACAGAGATGGGTTGGACATTAAAAATCCCTTCCCTCACATACAAACAATAAACATGTGCTGATAAGAACATCAATAAAGTTCCCTGGCGTTAAGTACAGGTACGGACTGAGAACAGAGTGCCCGAAATTTTGATTTCGTTCTCTTTATAAAGTGTTTAAAGTGAATTAACAATAATTGTACGACCATGAGTTCGCATTCTTTCACCGCCTAGTTAAATTTAGTAATTGGGTATGCATAAGATGTATGGGCATTTTTCATGCAGCATGCTTGAAGAGGACCAAAGGTTGGGAAATGATAGATGCGCACAAAGTAATTTGCTCACAGAAGTGCAACAACGACATGCAAAATGATGACAATATCAACAATGACCCTAAAAATAATGAAGAAGAGGTAGAAGGGAATGCATTGTATTTGGCCAAAGAAGTTGCGTCTACTGAGAACCAAAGAAGTCCTTCACTTCTGCAAGAGGGAGACAAATTGTTGGGCTGGGTGAACAGGGCAGTGGAAGTACAGGATTCGGTTCAGAGCACCAATGCCAATGTGAAAAAAGAGATGACTTTTGGGAGTCAAAATTTGAGAAGCTTAGTAGAACAAATGATGAGTTAGCACTGGCTCTTATGACGCAGGAGCATGAACGGGAGCTACAGGTGGGAAAGCTCAGTGAACAGATTGCACTGTTCCAAGAAGAAATTAATGAGAGGTCAGATGCAATAAAGCGTCTAAAAAGAAATAGTTCCAATTTTGAAATAGAAGCAACCGAAATGGAGCAGAATTATACCATGCAATTGAAGGAAAAGGAGAAAGAGATTAACACGATGAGAAAGACAGTACTGGATTTGCCAGAAAAAAATGAGAAACTTGAGGAGGAATTAAATGACATCAGAGAACTATACAGACGGGAAAGCAGCAAGTTGGAAGAACACAATGGGATAATTGGCAAACTTAAGGAGGCCAACAGTCGTGTTGAGAACAAGACTGAAACCGTGAGTATTCGTGGCCTATATAGGCATCTCCGACATAAACACCTCAAAAAAGTCTAGGGAACACTTCTGAATATCGATATATCGTATTTTTTTAAATGAATGAACACCTGCATCAATTTCTCACCAAATTATGTAGAGTGCCGCAACAGATTTCAGTTTTTTTTTATAAAAAATTAAAAATGCAGCAGATGCGACGCTGCTTTATAATCATTTCATGTATTCAGTGTTTGAAATCAGTTAGTTGGCACTTTGTTTGTGTTGTAAGCCCAAATAAAAGATTCAAGTTTTGTGATTCGACCATGGAAAGACGACATTTGACTAGAGAAGAGATGTTACGAGCCGTTGGCATGCTCCAAGCTGAGAGCTCACAATGGGAAGTATCCGGGGTTCTGGGAAGTAGCTCAAGTGTCATAAACCGTTTATGGTCGCGTTTCAATGAAACAGGTAGCGTAGAAGAACGCCATACAGGTCGTTTCAGGATTACTACAGTCGCCTAAGACCGATTTTTGGTTTTACAAGCCAGAAGAGATCGTACTACCACAGCATCTCAATTAGCTCAAGATCTATCACGAGTTTATAATGTACAAATTTCCGACCAAACTGTGAGAAATCGACTGCACGAAGGTCAACTCCACTCCAGACGTCCTTTAAGAGTTCCACATTTGACCCATGGAAATCGCGCTGCTCGTTTAGCTTGGTACCAAGAAGACGTAAACTGGGATCAAGAGAGGTGGGCCATAGTTCGCTTCAGTGATTAATCTAGATTTAGTTATTATCTCGATTCGGGAAGAATTCGAATATAGAGGGAACCTGGAAAGCAAAACCGTCTCCATCATGCCCGAGAAGTTGTTAGACAGGGAGGCGGATCAGTGATGTTTTAGGGAGGTATACGCCTTGGTGGAAGAACTGACCTCGTTTTCATACAGAACAACCTCACGGGAAATTCTTATGCAAATGAGATAGTTTTACCTGTAGTGGTACCGTATCTCCAAACAATGGGTCAAAATCCACTCTTCCAACAAGATAATGCCCCTCCTCATCGTGCAAGAGTTATCTTGAATGTTCTTGAAGAGAATTATATCGATCTTCTAACGTGGCCATCCTGCTCCCTAGATCTAAATCCCATCGAGCACGTGTGGGACACCCTAAAAAGAAATCTCCTGCGTCAAAACGTCTTCCATCATGAACAGGAGCTTCGATTAGCAGTTCAGAGGGCTTGGAATGACTTAGGCCAAAATGTAATAGACAATTTAATATTGAGCATGCCTGGACGATGCCAAAGTGTCATTAATAATAGAGGGTGACCTTCTGGGTACTGAAAAATATAAGTGCTTCCATATCGTTTCGAAAATATTAGTTCAGGATTTTTTTGTGAATTACCAAATTTCGTCATTTTCAATTTTCAATTTTTTTTCTAATAGGTGCTTTGGAGAAGTCAAATATTATTTCGTTTTCTTGAGAATACATTATATACAATACATCCTAACAAAAACCAAAAGATTTCTATTAATTCAAATCATCAAATTCATATTTTAAAGATATTGGTAAGTGTTTCTTAGACTTTTTTGAGGTGTTTATGCTGGATTCTTTCCAGAGTGGAAACCATTTAAAAAAATCTAGACAATAGAGGTTTCATTGAGGATGGAACCACACAAACTAAAGCTGACGTTTCAGTACAAACCGACTGTGTCGAGAATAGCCCTACGTTTAATAAGAATACTTAAACTGATCCTGATGCTGAAACCGAAATTGAAAACCGTTTATACGAAAAACTTAAGACACCTTTAATGAAACGTGTAGAGGAGAGAATGCTGAGTATGGTGTTGGGGGTGCACGCAATCAATGTACCGAAAAGTGTGATACCGAGTAAACCAGACGAGTTCGAACCCAATTGGTTTATGAAAACGGTGCAAAGAAAAAACAGAAAAATAACAATAAATTTGAATCAAATAATAATCAAACATCCTGATCAAGACTTGAAAAATCTAACCCCCAATGCAGACCCAACCATGTGTTCACTCAATCTCAGTTATCCTTATCAATAGATCAACCTCAGAAATCGCTCAGAGGCCGAAGTAGTATTGAACTTGGCTTTTCGAGCACCGGTACAAAAATCCTCGGAAAGACGTTAAAATTCTCTTAATAATAACATAGTGCGTGAAAATGACAATTCAAAATTCCAACACGCGGGAGACATACCTAGTAAACCTATATCGGGTAAGCTGAATCCAGTGGTAACCACCGTTCTTGAAAGTTAGCTCTTGTTTAGGAGATATTTGCCTTTGAAGTTAGCTGATTTTAGTAGGGTTCGTCGCTTATGACTTCAGTACATTATATGCTTGTAATTCCCAAACCGTTCGGAATATCGCTTTACTGTCTTCAGCAAAGTTTTAGCTATTGTCATGGCCAACAACTTTTCTGAATATACCAACATAAAAAACCTCATTCAAACACCGTTTCTTAACAAAATGTCCAAAAAGCTCCATTTCTTTGCCATTTTTTCGTTAATTTTCGTCTAAATAATAGAAAAATCAAGGGAATTTCGCTTCAAAATCTTAAAATAAGAAAAGAAAACACATTTCCTATAGTTAAATCAAAAATTTAAATCCACAATCATGATTTTAACTCAAATTTCTCACAGATGTCACTGTTAATACGTATTTATTAGTATTGTCACTGATGTGACTACGCATTTTGCTATATATTTGTGTGCCATTTTTCATAGTCTTAGTTCTGATATTTCTTAATTTGACATTTCTTGTTGAAGTTTCTTTGTTTACACAAGTTATATATTTGGTAAAAATATCAAAAATTAATTCGTGCAGTAAATTTAATAAATTTTGCTACATTTGTGGAAAGTTTACTATAATGACAAGCAAGCGTTCAACTTCTGAAGAAATTGCTGAATTGTACACACAATATTTCAACCAAACTGTAAGAAGATGTCAACAGGGCTCCAAAAATTGTTTGTACTGGTTGTGTCATAAGATTGAGTGGATGTAAAAGAGGTAAAATGAAATGATTTATCATTTATTTCAAAATTATATCAATTGAAGCTATTTTTATTACAGGTGAATTCCAATCTATGCCTTTTGGCATTCCAGTAATTTGGACAACTCCTCAAGAACATAATCCAGATGACTGTTTTGCTTCTGTTAATGTTTGTCGGATTGAACAGAGTTAAAAAACGTTAAGTTGAACTCAGAGGAACTCGGTTTGTTCAGTTGCCGTTACCACATTCGGAATCCATTCCAATACCGAAAAGACCCAGTCCGACAGAAGAGTACATTCCATCTACTTTTGATACTATTGGCGAAAGTTCTGCATCGGTTTATGTAACATCAAATGTATCTTCACAATGCAATCATTCTGAATTTTCTCAAAAAGATCTGGATAAAATTATTCGTCGATTGAAATTATAGCAGCGTCAGTCCATTATTTTGACTCAGGAATTGAAAAAAAAGAATGTCTTAGCACCTGATGTGAAAGAATATAGAGCAATCGGCCGTCATAGACAGTTCACTGCTTTATTCAAATCCATCAAACACAATTCATTCGCGTACTGCTCTGATATCAAGGAATTGATATTAAAAATGCATCATGAGTATAAACCAGAAGACTGGCGTCTTTTCATCGATTCGTCCAAAAGTAGTCTCAAGGCGGTTTTGCTTCATGTCACAAACTCAAAAAACAGTGTCCCGTTTGCCATCAGCACAAAAACGAAAAAACTTACGAATCATTGAAAAAAATCCTCGATTTGGTAAAATATGAAGACCATCGTTGGAAGATTTGTGCAGATTTGAAGGTGATAACTCTTTTGAGAGGAATGCAGACGGGATATACGAAAAACATGTTTTATATGTTTATGGGATACTCGATATGCCGGCGACCAATATGCCAATAAAAGCTGGCCTATGAGACAAGGGTTCAGATTGCGTCGAGAAAACGTCGTTGAAATTCCACTTGTGCCAATCGAAAAAGTGTTGCTTCCACCTCTGCATATCAAGCTTGGGATTGTTAAAACTTTCATCAAGGCCCTAGATCCTGAAGGCAATGCATTCAATGAGTTGAAGCAAATTTTCCCAAAATTGAGTGAATGAAAATAAAAGAAGGTTTGTGTGAAACTATATACGTACTAATCAACCTAACTTATTCAATATTTAACACATATTTCTTCCAATTATTTTATTACAGGCATACTCAATGGACCTGATATTCGACGCTTGATGAGAGACCAACAATTTAAAACAGTTTGTCGAATTTGCAGCTCGTTGCTTGGGATTGCGTCAAAGGAGTGTTCGAAAATGTACTTGGAATTCATCGTGAAGAAAACTGGCGCATACACGTTGAAAATATGCTCGTTGCTTTCCGTAACATCGTTGTAAAAATGTCTCTGAAAATTAATTTTTTACATTACCATACAGACAAGTTTGCCGAACAATCACGCTGTGAATTAGATGAGCATGGTGAACGGTTTCATCAGGTGACGGCTAGGCTTGAGCACTGGTATAGCGGAAAAAAACTTGATTGTCTATTAGGAGACATTTGCTGGAATTCACAGCAAGGTGAAGATGGAGAAGAAGAAGAATGAACATGAATTTATATGTTTATTTGTTGAAAATTGTTGGAATTGGAATAAAAATTTGAGTTAAAATCATGTTTGTGCGTTTGAATTTTTCGATTTAACTATAGGAAATGTGTTTTCCTTTTTTATTTTGAGATTTTAAAGTGAAATTCCCTTGATTTCCTATTATTTAGACGAAAATTAACGAAAAATGGCAAAGAAATTGAGTTTTTTGGACATTTTGTTAAGAAACGGTGTTTGAATGAGGTTTTTCTATATTGGTATATTCAGAAAAGTTGTTGGTCATGACAATAGCTAAAACTTTGCCAAATACAGTAAAGCGATATTCCGAACGGTTTGGGAATTACAAGCATATAATGTACTTGAGTCATAAGCGACGAATCCTACTAAAATCAGCTAACTTCAAAGGCGAATATCTCCTAAACAAGAGCTAACTTTCAAAAACGGTGGTTTCCACTGGATTCAGCGTACCCGATATAGGTTTACTAGGTAAGTCTCCCGCGTGTTAGAATTTCGAACTACCACAGTGTAACTTATGCAGAATTGGCACTACCAGATAAATCAACAAAGAGCCAAATAGTCTTCTTGGTACGAGTAGACATAAAACGAACAATATCGATAACACTGATAGCGCACACAGTTCCACTATAAACAATTGTAGGTATAGAACAAGAATAATTGTAAAAACTGAATACAGAAAAAATGAAAATAAACAACATAATATGATTGACAAAGAGAATGGAAATTTTTGGAAGAGAACCTCTTGGCTTACAAGGGAGAAACCAATGAGGGTTATTCAACGGAAATAGATGTTTTACACATTAAAGTACAATCACTGAGAAATAAAACTGTGGATTTGGAATTATGCATGAATGAAGCCAAGATTGTACCAAAAATATTTTGTATAATGGAACATTGGTTCCCCAAGAATGATATTCATATTGTGAATCTGCCTGGATATGAGCTGATTTCACGTTTTTCACGAGACTCACCATATGGTGGCTCGTTTATATTTGCTGCGTCAGATGTTAGGATGGACAGTGTACTGAACTTAGTTCAGTTCAGTGTTCTGAACCATATTGAAATGTCGGCTGGAATCTCTCATGTTGAAAAATTGATTGTTATCGCAGTGTATCGACCACCGGTTGGCGATTTTGACTGCTTCTTGGGCGCCCTCGGTGATTCCCACAGCGGAGAAGTTTGTTTTGGACCTCATGAAGACTTATGATTTCTATCAGAAAATTCATGAGCCCACCTATAGAGTTAATGAGTACAGATCTACCATTGATAACATCTTTGTGAATTACAATACGGCAGTACAGGGTAGAGTTGTTTTTATTTAAAATATTATTTATTAGTTCAGGATTGTAACCATCATTTTGGCTATTTGTTTAATCGAATTTAATTCTTTGTTGAAATTTTCTGGTGATAACGGGATGTTAATCAATCTATGAATAAACCTGTTGAATGCTGACATTTTATTTTTAACTGTCTATCTGTTCCACAGGAACAGATAGACAGTTAAAATTTTCGAAAATCATATAAATTCATTACATCCAAAAATTGGATTCACAACCGAAATAGAAAACAATGATTCAATAAATATCTTTCCTATGAAAATGGAAAACATGTTTTCGCGGTTTACCATAAGCCGTCACATACAGATATTATATTACATAACTCGTCGTGTCATCCATATCAACATAAAATGTCAGCATTCAACAGTTTTATTCATAGATTGATTAACATCCCGATATCACCAGAAAATTTCAACAAAGAATTAAATTCGATTAAACAAATTGCCAAAAATAATGGTTACAATCCTAAACTAATAAATAATATTTTAAATAAAAACAAAGTAGAATCGCATTGAATGAAGTTTACCCTGTCGATAAATTGAAACAAAAATTCAACACCTTAACCAACGTTGGCATTACAAGTGGGAAACTGAAATCATTCTTGAGTAACAATAATTTCAACATAGCTTTCCAATTTAATAATAGTTTAGGCAAATATATAAAAATAATAAAACCAAATCAGATGAAAGCAATAAATCAGGTGTTTATAGATTGAATTGCAATGACTGATAATTTCTACATTGGTAGAACACATAGAAATTTTAATATTAGAATATCGGAACATAAACGCAGTTTTTCAAATAAAAATGAGATTCAAATCACGCGAATCATCTCCTAGAAAATAGTCACTCTTTCGACCCACAGTTTGAAATTTTGCATACAGATAATGAATATTGGAAGGTAGATCTTTGGAAAATTTTAGAAATAAATAAATACAAACACTCATGTAGACTCATCAATATGAACAACTCGATTTAAGCCCTTCATTTCTATTGAATCTCTTCAGGAGCAATATATTCCTTAATTTTATTTTATATACCTGTCATCAATAACCACTTAAGAAGGAGCAACTCAATAAGTTTTTAATTACTTAGGAACATTTGTATTTATATTCTCATTCTTATTTTCTGTACATTTATTCGTCTGAAGAAGCTACGCTGTAGTGAAACGCGTTACGAATCGCAATTATTAAGTAAAATTCCTTAAAACACAGTACTCGTTTTTTATACTTGTAGAACTTGTCAATACAATACTATAGACAATACATAAACACAGGAAATATAATATATGTCATAAACAGATACAATACTATACAGGGTGCTTCAACGAAAACTAAACAGAGGCTATATCTACCAAGATATTCATTTTTGATCAAAACGCAAAAACAGGTCAATTTTTGTTTCGAGGGAGACATCTTTTGGGGTACAAAACTTGCCTGAAAATCAACCCCCTAAGCGGGGGTTGTAATCCTTGAACATTTTGAATATAAAAGATGGGTCGAGTGATGACTCAAAAGAAAGGTGGTATCTTTGTCTATATCGCCTTGAACGAATTTCCATTTTTAATTGAAAACTGTAAAAGATACAGGGTAAGCAACTGAAAGATCTAAGGACTAAGGACACAATAAAAAAATACATAACCTGCGATTTTTCCTCAAATTCCATCTCTGTTTGACCGAGAGAACCCCGATGGCCAGGTTCAGTCTTCCAAGTGATCTATGGATGTTTAAAAAATCATTATGGACCCAATAATCTGGGTTGACATCGCCCATATATTATTTCTCCGTGGAACTTGTTTTAATTTAAAGAAAAATTTGCGAAAAAATTTTGACAGTCGTACGAAAAATATGACATTTGTCATATTAAAGGTAGTAACCTCGCCTGACATTGGTAGGTGGAATATGTCGTCAATATAGATACAAAAAAGAAAGGGGCGCAATACAGTGCTATGTGGAACACCAACAAGAACCTTTCTTTTTGAACTCTGACAGCCATCCAGAAACTGTTTCCTGTCACCTAGGTAATCTGCCATTAGACCATATGCTGCGCCTCTGAAACCAATATTGTCCAGTGGTTTTCAATAAGCCATCGTGAAGGACAGTGACGAAGCCTTTGGATGCGTCGACACATATACAGATGACCGGCATCCCTCCATCCACTGCCCAATATATTTTCCCCATAAGTTTGGCAATAGTATCATCCGTAGACTTATTCTTCTGGAAGCCGAATTGCTGTTACGACAATAGCTTGAATTTATCTAAGAAACTTACAATACGAGTTTTGAGTATCTTCTCGAATATTTTTCCTAGTACACCGGTTTATTATGTACACTAGAGGTTCCGAAACAAACTCACTTATACGTTTCATTGTTTCTGGTTTCAGACCGACCACTCCAGCCGACTTTTCACTCTTCAAGTTCCTTATAATAACACAGGTCTGCAACAAAAATGCTGTCTGGATATCTTCAACTGATTTCTATGTATTTAGGTGTTCTGAAAACAAAAAACATACTAAAAAAATTTCAGAACATAAGGTTATTTCAAAAAACGCAAAATTTTATTACAAGAAACGGATTTTTGGGCTGAAAAGGATAAACTTGTAGTATAGATGATAGGTTAAATTTCATTTTGATTACTGTTTTAAAATGTTCACAGGACATAACTATCATTAATTTCTAAATAAGGAACACCCTGTTTGACCTACATCAACAAGTAAAAACATGTTGTAACCTGAACGTGCGCGCTCCGATAGTGTAGAAGTGGCGCGGGATAATTACGTGTTAACTCATCATTGTTTTATAGATCTTGGTTCAATACAGAGCAATGTCGTCTGTGCCGAAGTGTGTGAACTTTCCGGATAGTTTCTGTTACATTTGTGGAAAATATATGACATTAAAGCAACAAGTTAATAATACGGACTTTGTAAAAAAAGTATACTTCGCGTATTTTGGCTTCAAACTTGGAGATCAGGATAAAGTATGGGCACCTCATAAAGTCTACAAACGATGTGTTGAAGACCTTCGAAATTGGTTAAGGACAAGAAAAAAGCTTTCCCATTTCGATTCCTATGGTATGGCGCGAGCAAAAGAACCATAGTGATGATTGTTACTTTTGTTCGTGTAATGTGAAAGGGTATAATTCAAAAGGGAAGCAGTCAATTTCATACCCCAATCTGCAATCAGCTATTCGTCCCATCCCTCATGGGACCGAAATACCAGTACCCAAGGTCCTTGCTACCTTGGAAGAGGTTCCAAGTTCTGACGAAGATGGTGCTGTAACTACACCCGATGACCAGTCAACTTTTGAATTTGAAGATGACAGAAGTCCTAAATTGTTTTCCCAAGGCGGGCTTAATAATTTGGTAATAGACTTGAATCTTTCCAAAAACGCTGCTGAGTTGCTTGGATCAAGGCTCAAAAGCAGGAATTTACTTTTGCCGGGAGTGTCTTCCTCCTGGTTTGGATATCGTGAAAAGCAGTTTACTTCCTAGTTTGCCCAAGAGGACGACTTGGTTTATTGCACCAATATTGAAGGTTTGATGAATACATTTAAGATCTCATACGACCCAGAAGAGAGGCGTATTTCTATAGATTTTTCAAAAAGAAGCCTTAAAGCAGTTTCGCTTCACAACGGCGGTTTCTATGCTTCCATTCTTGTCGGCCATTCCGTACACCTCAAAGAAACATACAAGTACTTGATTCTTTGTAAATTAAAATATACAGACCACGATTGGCAAGTGTGCGATGATTTCAAAATCTTGGGCATGGCGCTCGGACAGCAATCTGGGTTTACCAAATTCCCTTGCTTTTTGTGTCTATGGGATGGTAGAGACCGAACTAATCACTGGGCCAAAAAGTGTTGGCCTACAACCATGACGGATCCTCAAAGAGAAGAGTGGATTGCCTTTAAGGAAGTTATAACAAAATTTTTAGGCCATAACAAAGACCCTAACTACAAACAAATCGTCAAAAGAATGTTAAAAGCATTTCAAGCTTCAGGTTGCTTAATGAGTTTAAAAGTACATTTTCTTCATTCCCACCTCGACTATTTTCCAGAAAATTTAGGAGACGTGAGTGAAGAGCAAGGTGAACGATTTCACCAAGATATTAAGGAGATGGAAAAAAGATACCAGGGAAGATGGAGCGTCTCAATGATGGCAGACTACTGTTGGACGCTCAAAAGAGACCTTCCAGATGCTTCCCACAAGCGAAAATGTACCAAAAGGAGTCTCATTGGGAAAAAGAAATGTGTTTAGTGATCACTAATTAATGTATTTTAGATAAGAAAATAAGTTTTGATACGCAATTATGAATTACTTTATTTAAAAAAAAAATTATGTTTTATTTTAAGATAATAACTTGTTTAGCATAGACCTACATTTTCAGAAAACGTGACGTGCTAGGACAAAATGAAAGTCATTTTCGAATTCAGCACACCCAAAAACATAAGAATCACACAAAAAAACCAAAACAGCTCTCAACTTGTTTTTTTTTGCAGACTTGTGTAATATGGACTTCCTGTATATTTGTTTCGATGAGGCCAATAAATTTCACATTTCACCTCGTTTTCATCACTGATGAAGAGGGTTTTTTTATTTTTGCAGCCAAATTTTTGCGAATCTCTGTGAAGAAGGTGGCAAAGTACTCAACTATTTCTTGTTTTTCAGTTACAGTAGTATTATTCTCTGTCCTGAATTCATCGACATGTGGCCCTAATTTTGTTTCTTCCCGCAATCTTTTAACACATTCCAGAGACCTCTGACGTTGTTGTCGTCTCGATCAATTCGTGATTTGATGTAATCATTATTCGCAGATTTGATCAATTCATGTAGATAGTTCTGATACTTGTTGTACCTTGTTTTCAATTCCATAACAGAGAATTTTTAACTGTTATAGATTTCAATAGCCCCTTGGTAGCCCACGGTTTCCTTTTTATATCAGCTTTCTTAAGTTTAATCTCACATGTATATGAATGTATATGCTTTTTGAGTTTTCCAACAATCGCATTCGAAGCCTGTTCTAGATCTGACGTATGATATATTTCGGCCACTGTTCAAGCATCAAATTATTTTTTAGGCGGTCATAGTTAATAACGAATGTGTATTTAGTCTCATTTCTCATTCTATCAATTTTTGTTCTCTTTTCAAGGCTCTCAACTCCCAGGAGAACAGGATTATGTTCTGTTATGTTGATGCGCCACGTAATCGGTACAAAATTTTCCAGAGGAAGCTTACTTTTCAGGAAAACATGGTCCAGGCAACTCTTTGAACTACCCTGAACCCTTGTATAAGTATTTATAGCTGATGTGTAACCAGGGCCCCCGTGAAGGCTACTGGCGCTTGTGTGCAAAATAGGATTATGGCGCCCCTTAAGGCATTTTGGATCATGTTTTTTTATTTTTTTTTTAAGGTAGGAGGTAGGTAGGTGCTTGAAGTAAAGCAAAAAACTGAACTCTAGAAGTCATATTTATTTGTAGACTAAAAGATCAAAATGAAACAAAATCATAGCAAAATAAACTTTGTTCACACCCATTCTAAAACATTTCATCATCATCTGTCAACCATCCTAGTCCACTGCTGAACATAGGTCTTTCTCAACGATCTCCATTCCTCGCGATTTTGGGCCGGATTTATCCAGTTCGTACACACTCGCTTGATATCGTCTTTCCAATGAGCTGGTGGACGTTATCTACTTCTGTGGGCTTCATCTCTGGGACGCCACTCTAAAAGACGCTTTGTCCATCTACCGTCCGTGGTTCTTGCTAGATGACCGGCCCAGTTCCACTTTAAATTACCAACACTCCCGAGAGCATCCTGGACTCTAGTTCGTTGGCGTATGATATGGTTGGGAATTCTGTCCCGTAGTGTTATGCCTAACATAGCTCTCTCCATCTTACGCTGAGCAACACATATTTCATTAGCTGATTTCTTTGTTAGGGTCAGGGTTTCTGCACCGTACGTCAAAACTGGTAAAACGCATTGATTGTATACTTTACGTTTCAAACAAATCGGTATCTCTGATTTGAACAGATCTCTCAGTTTTCCAAATGCAGCCCATGTCAGTCTTATTCGCCTTCCTATTTCTGTTGTTTAGTTGTCCCTGCCTATAGTTATCTCATGCCCCAGATATTTGTATGACGTTACTTTTTCAACAATTTCACCATCGATGGAAACTGGTTGGCTTGGTACTAAGTTGGTCATCATCTAAGTTTTCGACATATTTATCCTCAATCCGATTTTACTGGATTCCTTAGACAACTGCAAGAGCATCTTATTTGCATCATCTAATCTGTTTGCTATAATGACGATGTCGTCGGCGAAACGAAGATGACTTAATCGCTCGCCATCCACATTTACTCCCCTCTGATCCCATTCCAATTGCTTGAACATATATTGCAATAGGTTTGTGAACAACTTCGGGGAAATAGTATCACCCTGTCTTACTCCACGTCCGATCCTGAATTTTTCTGTAGAATTGTGAAGGCACACTTGTGAAGTGGCATGCTCATATAAATATTTAATGATGGCAGTGTATCTATGATCTATTCTACAGTCAGCCAACGCTTTAAGCATAATCGCCTGTATCACGGTATCGAAGGCTTTCTCGTAATCTACGAATATGAGAACCAGAGGTAAGTTGTATTCTATGCTCTTTTCAATCAAAGTCTTGAGAGTTTGGAGATGATCATTAACACCAAATGTTGCCCGAAATCCGGCCTGCTCTCGGAGTTGGTAGGTGTCCAGCTTGTTTGTGAGGTGCTTTGTTATTATTTTGGTGAAGAGTTTGTATAAGTGCGATAGAAGGCTTATAGGTCTATAGTTCGAGAGATTTGTGGGGTCTCCTTTCTTGTACCTAATTATTATTATAGCATTATGCCAAGACTCTGGTACTTTTGCTTCAGCTAAACATTTATTGAAAAGTTTCATTATTTCACGAATCAGATTTTCACCGCCTATCGTCAAAGCCTCCGCAACTACTCCATCTTCCCCTGGAGCTTTGTTGTTGTTCATATCTGATAGTGCCTTTCGGACCTCATCAGCTGTTATTTCTGGGAGGTCCTCCGAACCCTGATTCATAACATGATGTATGCGATTGTCTTCCTCGATCTCGCGATTCAGGCTTCGATACAAATTGGAGTAAAAGTCCTCGACAACCTTCACTATTTCGGCTCTATTTGTTATAATTGAACCATATGGATCCATTAGTTTGTGAATGTTACGTTTTCCCAATGAAGTCGTCCGTCGTAGTACCTTCATGCGTTTATTTTGTTCTATAGTTTGAACTGCCAAGCTTTTATTGTGCTGTCGAGAGTCCTTCCTAAGTTGGCGAGATATCTCGCGGTTAAGTATTTTCAGTTCTTTCTTGTCTGCTGTGTCCTTGCTTAATAGTTCTCTTCTGGTCTTCATCATGCGTTTCGTTGTCTTATGATTCTTTCTTGTTTCCTTTTCAAAGTGCTACAATGTTTGTCCATAGGTTGCTTAATTGATGTTGTAATGTTGTCGTTGTGCTGATCGATATTCATGTTTTCATTGCACAAAAGCTTCTCACACAAAGTTTCACGAAATGCCGCTTCATCAGATACCTGTGCCTATTTGTTATTTTTAACCCCTCCTGTCATTACGAGTTTGTTCCTTTCACGTTTTAAATTGATCATACATTTAGCTCTCACCATTCTGTGGTCACTTCCAGTTGAAAATTTGTTAAGGACCGAAACATACCCAATTCCATGGCACCCTAAGGATGCTTCGGTGTCATTTTCTTTTATACCGAGCTTAGCATTGAAATCTCCAACCACAAAATTGTAATAGGCTGGAGTCCTCTTCATAGCGAGGCGAATATCTTCGTACACCTCTTCAACCAGCTCATCTGCGTGAGCACTGGTAGGCGCGTATACTTGAATTATCTTCATGTTGTACCTTTCGTTCAGCCTCAGGATGACATAGCATACTCTAGTACTCAGGCTTTCGATTTTCACAACATTCTTCACCAAACGTTTATTAATAATGAAGCCGACTCTACCGAGAGTAATATTATCTTCGCCCTTCCAATAAAGTAGATTTCCGGACCTTAAAGTGATCAAACTCTCGCCCTTTCTTCTCACTTCACTAAGGCCCACAACGTCCCAGTGTATGCGATCCAATTCTTCTTCCAGCTCATCGATTTTACAATATGCTAGTAATGTTCTTGCGTTATAAGTGGCAATATATATGGTTCGTCTTTTATGGTAGCCTGGTCCTACCCGGTGATTCTTAGCACCCTCTGGTTTCCTACTTTTCCGACAGCTACCGTTGTCGGGGTAAGGAAACCCGCCGGGGACTGAGGGCCCTGTTTGAGTTTTGTGTTTCATAGTTGAGGAGTTGATAGGGTCTTTGAAAAAGCATTTCCTCTATTTCTGTTTGAACGGTTATTCCGCCGTAACTCGGACGCCAGAGCCTCGTTGGTAAGCAGCAGGGTGCAACACGCGCTGGCGAGGTTGACTTGGGGTTGGCTTTTAAGACCTTTTGTACCAACACACCCCTTACACCCCTAAAACATTTACTTTTCATAAATAGTAGAAAATAACCTTAAAATAATTGATCGATGAAGCCTGAACTACGTGATAGTTGATATTCATAATGAATAATAAAATAAAACAAGTTACTATGTTTTAACTATCACTAATTTATTGATGTAAAGAATGACAAAATTTTACATTGGTAATCGGACATACATCCGAAACCGTATCAACAACAAGTTAATGAAAACTGAATACTCATGTACAATACAGGAATTACCATCAATAAAATGCTAGTAGAGGTCACAGTAACTTGAATAATGGTGATTGGTAGGTAATTAAGTCTACCTGGTCGTTAAGGAGCTTAACCCTTCCTACCCTAGATGCCTTGAAAATTTCCATCGATTCAAAGAAATTGAGTTTATAAGATTTATCACAGGAATGAAGAGTTTTTAGCTCTTGAAGTTCTGGAAAAGGATGACATTCATTCAGACAATGTGCTGCTAAAGCTGAATCATATTGCTGATGCAGGAATGACCGGAAATGTTCTTAGTATCTAGCCTCGAAAGAGCGTCCTGTTTGACCTATATAAAAGGAATTGCACTCAGAACATGTTAATTGATGTACTCCTGATTTTTCGAATTTATCGGTTTTATCTTTTGTGTTGAAAGGCAGGCTTGAAAATTTGCTAACTGGTTTGAATGCAATATGGACTTTTTTACTATCAGACAAAACTCTAGCAACCTGTTCTGACGTCTTCCCAAAATATGTCAAGGACATAAATTTTTCGGGATTTTTCTCTTGGATTGCCGATATATCATGTTGAATGTGTTGTTGCGTATTTTTCAATTAATTAAACTCTCTATTGCTTTTATATCGAAGCCGTCGTTCTCTGCAATTAACATAATGGTGTTAAAATTCTGATTTTCGGTCCATGTCCGATAAAGGCAAAGAAATCGCTTTGTGAATCATGGATTTGAAGGCTGCTATTTTTTGAGAACACGGGCGAAATGAATCTATTGGTATGACTTTATCCGTGTACGATAGTTTTCTGAAGATATTAATTGATAAACGGTTATTATTCTCCCGGGTAATTGTTAGATCTAAGAAATTGATTTTACTATCGACTTCTGTTTCTACTTTGAACTTAATTTTAGGATGAATGTTATTAATGAAATTCAGGAAGATTTCTAGTTGTCTATTCGTTCCAATGAAACAGGCTAAAATGTCATCAACATATCGGTACCAAAATAGAATATGCCTTTTCGTCAAAGGTGACGTCATAATTTTAGTGTTTTCCAAATTAGACATGAAAATTTCAGATAGAACGGGACTGAGGGGTGAGCCCATAGCTAAACCATTATTTTGTGAATATATCTTATTATTGAACTGAAAATAATTTTGGGTCAAGCATAAATCAAAAGAGAAATTAGCTCATCTTTACAGACCACGTTGAGATTTCTTGCCTTTAAAATACTTGATACACATTCTTTGCAGGTATATTCGAAAATATATTATCTACATCTAATGATATTAATTTTGCGGTTGGTGACACGAGGAAATTATTTATTTTATTCGATAATTCTAATGAATTTTTATAATATATTGTGAATGAAAATCTGAAATTGATTTAAATTTGGTATTTAGTTGCTTAGCAAGTATTTGTGTTGGACTATTGGTATATGACACCACAGGACGAATGGGGTTATTTTCTTTATGTGTTTTAATGAGACCATATAATCTAGGAATTCTAGGATTCATTTTAATCCATCTGTTTCTCTCGAAGCTACTAAAAAGTGATTGCATATCATTAGCAGCTGCTCTAAGTTGTTACTGTATCAGTGGTATTGGGTCTTTATGAACGAGTGTAAGCGCTTCTTTATTAATGAAATCTTCCATTTTTTTCCCTCATATTGTACTTTTGGAATAACAATTACAGCATTTGACGTATCTGCTCGTTTGAGTACTAATGAATTTTCAGAAATTTTGCGTTTGATATTTTGATTAAAATTTTATCTTTCGAGATGGTTTGATTTTTATGGTTTTTAAAATTCTCTCAATTTTTGCCTTTTCAAAATTGCCAGTATTTAAGGTTCTCATTAAAATTTCGGATTCAACCACTAATGTTTCTAAGGAGTTAAGCTGTATTTTAGATAGATAGAGTTAATTCTTCGGGAAGCCAAAGGATTGTTAATTTATCTGATGTTCAATTCAACGAAAAGAAACAGATCTTCTTTCCAAAGGTCCTAAATTAGTTCCTAAAATACAGACGAACTCTTTAGAAACATTAGCAATTGAATCCAAAATTTAAATGAGAACCTTAACTACTGGCAATTTTGATGAAAAGGCAAAAATTGAGAGAATTTTAAGGAACCATAAAAATCAAACCAACTCGAAAGATAAAATTTTAATCAAATATATCAAACGCAAAATTTCTGAAAATATGAAAAATGGAAGATTTCATTAATAAAGAAGCGCTTACACTCGTTCATAAAGACCCAATACCACTGATACAGAAACAACTTAGAACAGCCGCTAATGATATGCAATCACTTTTAGTAGCTTCGAGAGAAACAGATGGATTAAAATGAATTCTAGAATTCCTAGATTATATGGTCTCATTAAAACACATAAATAAAATAACCTCATTCGTCCAGTGGTGTCATATACCAATAGTCCAACACAAATACTTGCTAAGCAACTGAATACCAAATTCAAATCAATTTCAGATTTTCATTCACAATGTAGTATAAAAATTCATTAGAATTATCGAATAAACTAAATAATTTCCTCGTGCCACCAAAAGCAAAATTAATATCATTAGATGTAGATAATATGTTTTCGAATATACCCGCAACAGAATGTGTCCCTTAATATCAAGTATTCTAGAGGCAAGAAATCTCAACGTGGTCTGTAAAGATGAGGTTAGATTAAGAGATTTCTCTGTTTGATTTATACTAGACCCAAAATTATTTTCATTTCAATAATAAGATATATTCACAAAATAATGGTTTAGCTATGGATTCACCCTCAGAAATTTTCATGTCTAATTTGGAAAACACTAAAATTATGACGTCACCTTTGACGAGAAGGCATATTCTAATTTGGTACCGATATGTTGATGACATTTCAGCCTGTTTCATTGGAACGAATAGACAACTAGAAATCTTCCTGAATTTCTTTAATAACATTCATTCAACCACGTTCACGAGACCAGCCAAACAATCAAAACCTGCTACGATCGCGTCATTTAAAATATCTAATATATTGGCGAAACAAAGAAGGATCGGTTGTGAACGAAGCATTTATTGAAGTGGGTGAGACTTTATTTGGAGATTTTGAAAATCATGTCTGCTATTAGAGAACTTCAGTTATCTCGTCCGACTGTCACAAGGCGTATTGAAATCATGAGTCAGGAACTAAAGCATGATATCATGAAATGTACATAATTTTCTTTATGGTTCGACGAATCCACCGATATGATAGACACTGACCAGCTTTGTATTTTTATTCGGATGGTATTCTATGACATGTTAGTGTGCATTACAACCGATGGAGCACCTGCAATGACTGGAAACAAAAACAGTTTTGTGGCATTGTGTCGAGCTAATGAAGATTTCCCTGCATTTTTTTCATTCCATTGCATTCTACATCAACAAGTTTTATGTTTAAAAGTTTCAAACACTGTGGACATTATGAGCATTGCAACAAAAATTGTAAATTCCATCCGTGCACGTAGCTTCCAACGGCGGATCTTAAAGTTGCACTAGGAAGATAGGGAGTCAGCTGAACACACTGATTTAGTTCTCCACACGAACGTCGGTGGTTGAGTCGCGGAAAATTCCTAGAAAGGTTTCAAGAATTATTGCCCGAAATAACAGCTTTTCTAGACGAAAGAGGTGAGGGCACTCAGATGTTGAAAAACGAAAAACTGCTGACTGATTTGGCAGTTTTGAAAGCAAGGATTCTTAAGTTGAATTATGAAACGTATGAAGCTGAATTATCAAATACTTTGGGACAATTCGAAATGAGTTTTTATGATTGCAGTAAATTGGCAAATATGGCAGCATTTATGAGTTATCCTTTTCATGTAAAAACATCGAGGAATTAGCTACTGAAATAGCAAGTCAGTTTAATATGAACTCATGTTCTGTTTATAATGAATTGGTGCAGATTATATTCTTAGAATACGCCGGAATGTTGAGTAATATAATGAAAATTGACTTTAATAAAATTTATTTAAATGTATGAACGAAATAAAATATTATAATTAGCACGAGTTTTTTTGTAAGTTCCTTCATAAACTCAAAACTTTACATTGACGCATTTCAAAAAAATACAATACTATTACGTTTAGTGAGAGATACAGATTACACAAATTTAATGAAATTAAATATAACACCCTCACTTAATCTGATTCTCGATCCTCGTTCACTCGCACAAACGAATCATACCGACACATTTCAAAACTTTTTCTTCTGATAACGCTTTTGTCAGCATATCTGCTAGAGTTTCTTCACCTGGTAAGTATTTCACTAACACATCACCCTTTTCAGTCAATTCGCGAATGTAGTGATATTTTACAGCTGCATGTTTGGTGCGACTATGGAAAATAGGATTTTCTACAAGTTTTATAGCAGTTTTATATGATTATCATTACATAATGTTATTATCCCTAAATCTTTGAACAGTTCTGAGATTAGTCCCTTCACAAACACAATGTCCTTTCCTACTTCACAGGTAGCTATATACTCGGCTTCGGTTGAACTAAGCGCCACACACTTCTGCTTCTTTGAAATCCAACTTACAGGACCGCCATTGTAAGTTAAAACACACCCTGAATATGACTGTCCATCTAGTATATAATCACCTCTTTCAGCATCAGCGTATCCTACAAGTCCTGTTTCTTCTTTAGAAAAACATAACGAATAATGAAGTGTGCCCTTTAAATACCTTAGAACACGCTTCAAAGCTTTAAAATGTTCTACTCCGTGATAATTATTGAATTGGCTCAGATAGCTAACGGAATAACTTATATCTGGCAGAGTGCATACTGACAAATACATTAAAGCTCCAATTATTTTTTGGTAGTCAACAAAATTTGTATCGTCATCATTCGATTTCTCTAATTTCAGATTAGCTTTCATAGGGGATCCCACTAGTTTACATCCTTCCATGCTTATTTGTTCAATATATTTATTTTGATTCAGCTTTATTTTACCAGCTTTTCTATCTCTAATGACTGTCATCCCCAAACACTCTTTGATTTCACCTAAATCCTTCATTTTGAAACACTTCCCAATTTCATTGTTTAGGTTTTCAATTTCAATCTTTGTATTTGAAAAGATATAAATGTCATCCACATGAAATCTATACACAAGAATCATATTTTGATCTTCTAAACCTGAGATCTGTTGAAATGAATGTAATTTTATATTCCATGATCTAGCAGCTTGCTTTAGACCATAAATTGCTTCATTAAGTTTGCAAACTTTAGTTTCGTGTGCAGGTTTAATGAAATTTTCTGGTTGTTCCATGTAGATTTCCTCAAGCAGTTCACCATTTAAAGACGCTGTAGTTATATCTACATGATGCATTTCAGGATCCAATTGTGCAGCAAGTCCGAATAAAATACGTAAGGAGGTCATTCTAATGACAGGAGCAAAGGTGTCTAAAAAATCCTTCCCGTATCTTTGTGAGAATCCTTCTGCTACAAGCCGAGCCTTATAGCGAATGGATCTATCTGCGCTATTCTTTTTTCGGAAAACCCATTTGCATTGCACTATATTTTTATCTTTTGGACGATCTACTAAATCTCAAGTTTTAGATCAGATAAAGATTTCATTTCCTCAATCATTGCATGCTTTCACATATCTTTATCCTTATGATTTAGTACGTCTTCGATACTTTGTGGATCTTACTCATTCATAATGATGAGACTACGATTTTCTCCAACTATCAAGAAAGAAAATCTGTCATACTCATAATCATTATTTTTGAGAGGTTTTCTTTCTCTCAACGTATACCTATTGCCAATTAGAACAGGAATAGGTTCTTGTTCAATTTCCTCAAAACCTCTGAAATCTTCATCATGAAATTCATTTTCCAAATTTTTATTTTCAAGATTTTGATTCTCATGATTTTCATTTTCAAAATTTATATTTTCTGAATTTTCAGGTTTTACGTTATGGGTTGAAATTTCTGAATTTTTATTTTCAACAATATTAATATTATTACCAACAGAGGATTCAATCACAACATCACGTGCAATAATTAACTTTCTTGGATTATCAGGATGTACAAGTCGATAACCCTTCGTAGTTTCACTGTATCCAACTTAAATGCACTCAAGTGATTTCTTGTCTAATTTTCTATGTTTCTCGTCAGGAATATGCACTTGCGCTTGTAGATGAGATGCATCAACTCTTTCGCCAGACCATATTTGTTCAGGTACAGCATCTTTCACAGCAGCAGTCGGACATCTATTTTTTAAATAGATTGATGTGTTCATTGCTTCAGCCCAATATTCTTTACTAAGGCCTGAATCAAATAACATGCATCTTACACGTTCCATCAGAGTTCTATTGGTCCTTTCTGCAACACCATTTTGTTGTGGAATGTAGGGTACAGTTTTTTGATAAATAATGCCGTTATCCTTCAAAAAATTTTCAAATTTTTGACTGATAAATTCTCCCCCGTTATCAGATCTCAAAATTTTTACAAATTTTCCAGTGAATTTTTCAACAAGTGTTTTAAAATCTTTAAATTTTGAAAATGCTTCACTTTTTTCTTCAATCATGAATCCGAAAGTTTTTCTACTGAAATCATCTACTAAAACAAAACAGTATCTTACTCCAGACCAGGATGGTACTTCCATAGGACCCATTAAATCTGCATGCACAAGTTCCAGTAAATCCTTTGCCCTTTTTGCTCCAGATTTTTTAAATTTTGATACAGTTTGCTTACCTTCTAAGCATGTCACGCATGGATTTTTGTATACTTCCCTGAAGTTAACTCAACCAACAAGTCCATTCTTCAGTAGATTCAAACCTTTTCGGTTCAAATGTCCCATTCTCTTGTGCCACAGCTCATGCGCAGAACCAGATGTAGCACTATTTGTGGTTAGCGCCCTCCCTTGTTCAGATTCCTCTCTATCTGCTTGATTGGCAACATAGAGACCATTTTTCAGCGTCCCACTCAGTTCAGGTGTACCACTAAGGACAACATCATTTTCATTGAACACGCGACACTTATATTTATCAAAAATTGTAATGTAACCCTTTTCTGCTATTTTCGAAACAGATAGCAGATTTGTAGTTATTGAAGGAACATGAAGCACATTTTTCACAGTTTTAGGAACAATTTCACCTTCACCACTAAAGTTTAATTTAATGTCTTCGATGCCATTAGAAGTCACTTTATAATCGTCTGCAACTGTTATTTCTTGAATGCAGTTATTAAAGAAATCTATCATCCATTCTTGATTTGGAGACATATGATTCGAAGCGCCTGAATTGATTACCCAAACCTTGTTATTCACTGAAGCAGTAGTTAATAAGGTAGTTTCTTTTTTAGCTAAGCAACTCTTGCTACCTTCAGAATTATTTCTGCCTACGTTAGAGGTATTTTCTTTCGATTGACCTTTTCTCTTGGGACAACCAGTACGCTTATGTCCTTCTGTATTACATTCATAGCACCTAATCACTTTTCCTTTATTGGCTTGTTTCTTTCAAGGTTTCTTCTTATTGTAGCCTGATGAAATAATGCGGTATGGCGCGTACTTCTAGTTGGAACATTTAATTTTAACAGGGCTAGCAATTATTCTGCAAAAACAATTCCGTTAAGTAATTTGTATCTCTCTCTTCATTCTTTATCCTCTCCTGAGGATGTAGCGACTAATGAAATGTCATCAATGAAAGTTTTCCATTCCTTTCTATCCTGTGCCATTACAACTAGAGAATGCATGGGTCGGCCTGTTGTTTCTGTAATTTGATCCATCCATCGTGTTGGGGACCTTCCTCTTCCTCTCTTTCCATCTACTTTCCCCTGAATAATGATTTTTTCCAAATTCTCTGGTCCTCTTCTCATGATGTGTCCGAAGTATCTCAATATTTTGAGTTGAATTGCACTCGAAAGTCTTTGTTTTATGCGGATTTGCTTTAGAATCGATGTATTCGTTCGGCGTTGTGTCCATGGGATGTTAAGCATCTTTCTCCAACACATCATTTCTGTCGCGTCGATTTTTCTTCTTTCGCTCATTCGAAGGACCAAGATTCGCAGCCGTATGTGAGAATTGGAAAGATGAGGCACTTCATAAGCCTGGTTTTAGTGGAAATAGCGATATTTCGATCGGCCCAAATTTTATTCATTTTTTCGTAGCTACCTTGGTTAGTTCGCATCTACGTTTAACCTCTCGTTCTACGTTTCCTACGTTTGTTATCAAGGATCCCAGATAAAGATATTCTTGCACTACATCAAACCTATCAATTTGTTTTTTTTCTGGTTGACTGTTGTTCATCCTGTCCACGATCATGATTTTTGTTTTAGAAACATTCAGTTCCAAGCCAAGTTCCGTACTCTCCCTCTCCACTCTGCTAACAAGCTCAGTCAGTTCTTCCTCACTTGTTGCCAGGAGGACCGTATCATCCGCGAATCTCAGATTATTTACACATCTTCCGTTAATTGGTATGCCGCCCTTCCATCCGTCTAATGCCTTTCTCATTATGTATTCAGTGTATATGTTGAATAACTGAGGAGAAAGAATACACCCTGCCTCACTCCCTCTTTGGTTTGAATTCTGATGACAGTATTTCATTGATTTTCACAGTATCCCTGGTTTCATTATATAGGTTGATGATTAAGGCACACAAGTGATCCGGTACAGCCATATTCCCTAGAACGATCCACAACTTACTCCATTTCACTCTATCGAGAGCTTTTTTATAATCAATGAAACATATGTATAGGGGTATATTGAACTCTCTGGCTTTTTCTATTATTTGCCTTAAATTTATCAAATGCTCTCTAGTCCCTCTTCCTTTAACAAATCCTGCTTGCTCTTCCGGGATTTGGTGTTGTAAAAAGTTCTTCAGTCTTTCGTTGATTATTGTCAGCATTATTTTGCTCGTATGTGAAATAAGTGTTATCGTTCTGTAGTTTTCGCATTTTCTGTTACTCCCTTTTTTGTGAATTGTGATAATTGTGCCTTGTGTCCAATCTCTTGGCCATTGTGTTGTTTGCAAAAACAATTCCGTTAAGTAATTTGTATAGAAAGCACAAATCCAACATTATTCTTCTCGCATTGAGTATCAAAAGATCTAACTCACCCCTCAACCCGACATAATCAATATTTCCTCGAGCTATGCCCCGCTTGAAGGCAACAACTCGTAATATTCTTTTCTTGATCTCCTGGTCGAAAGTATAGATTTTCCGCCGCATTTCGCTCCCGAAACAACGACCTTTGTGGCCTACTTGACGTAATGCGCGCTTCGATTAACTGAAAGATTTTTGTGGCTCGGTAACAAAAACTAATCTATTGAGGAGATGACAAATGGCTTGAGAATGGTCCACATGAATATTATGTTTATTTTAAAGCAATAAAATAAAACTTGAATATTCCAATAACTCTTAAAATGTTGACAGAGTAATAAAACATAAGAAATAAATAAAAGACGAAGAATGCATTAGATGCAAAAATAACAATGACATAAGTTCCAAATTAAACGAACATGATTTAAAATTTGAAAACTGTACTTTCAACGATTGTACTTTCAATGTTACTTCATGTAATTGCAAGAAAGAAAATAACAAATAAGTAAAATGATTTTACATCAATATTAACAATATCGTATTATCGTTGTGTAATATTTGACTTTCTTATAATGAGTGTGATTATTATTTAACAATAAAAATTTTTTAAACAATTTCTGACTTTGAACTTTTTTTTTCGAAGGATGCCCGCCCCCGACCAGCAAAAACCTCGGCTTTACCTCGGTTCTGCAAAAGTCGAGCAGGCAACCCTCATACAACTGTTCATGAGCATTCATTATCAGTAATTACTGAACGTACTTTCGGCGGAATCAAGAAAAATTGTATACGACACACGGCCAAAAAGTTGAATGCCCTGGCGCGTGTGATATGAAAGCCTCGGCTTCGCCTCGGCCATCATATCACACGCGCCAGGAAATTCAACTTTCTGACCTTGGGTCGTAATATACTATTTCTGAACCGCTTCTATACATTTTTTATTCGTAATGCCCTGTGGTGACCACACTACAGAGCCATACTCCAAGCCTCTAACCAGAGAGCAGAGAGTCAACTCCGAAAAACCACGACAATTGCGCAGAACGACACCTAGGGTATTCAAAGCTTTTTTTCTGACATACGCAATATGAGGGTTGAAGGTGCCTTTAGAGTCAAGGATGACACCTAGATCCATAGCTTGAGTGGCGCGCCTCAAAACAACCTGACCCAAACGGTAGACAGCCTGAAACGGAAAGTAATTTCGGGTGAAAGTAATAACTACACATTTGGATAGGTTCAGTTCCATGCGATTCAACGCACCACACCTCAAGACGATCAAGATCGCCCTGGAGCCCTCTGTGCGGAAGTGAGATTAGTATAAATCTTCACGTCATCGGTGAACAACAAAAACTTACTATGAATGAAAACAGACGAGATATCGTTTATGCACAATATGAACAGAAGGGGCCCAAGATGGGAACCCTGCGGAACACCAGAACTGACTGGCACAAAGTATGACGTGAAACCTCGATATTTCACTGCCTGCATGCGATTCCTCAAATAACTGCCCAGCCATTTATGCAAGACACCCCCAATGCCTATCCTGCTCAGCTTGTCCAACAGCAATGTGTGATTCACTCTATCGAATGCCTTCGATAAGTCTGTATAGACCGAATCTATCTGCACCCTTCTGTCCATGGAAAACGTTATATTATTCAAATATAATAGCAAGTTAGTGACTGTTGATCTGCCTCTTAAAAATCCATGCTGCTCACCGATAACCGCAGACATACAATTCCAAGTGAGAAAGTTGCTGACTAAACCATCCAACAACATTTCAGAATAGGGAGTATATAACTATTTTTCCAATATGAAGGAAAGTTGGCAGACTCAAGAGAGGAGTTAAAGATATCCGTTAACGGTGCAGTGAGAGTATAAATACATCTCTTAAGCAAAACTGAAGGTATTCCATCAGGCCCTAAGCAAAATTTCTCTTTCGTGGTCTGAATTCTCCCAAACACCTCAGCAGAGCCAAGGGTGAGCCGAACAACATCCACCCTCTCAGGAATAGAAAAATCAGGTGGTACAATTTGTTAATCAACTTATGTCTGCGAGAAAAAATCGGCGAACATATTAACTATATCGCCCTCATCAGAACTATGCTGGTCGCGAAAAAACATAGAGGGAGGAAGCTGATCGGTCTTCCTTAGCTTGTACACACATGTACCAAAATAAACACCTCAAAAAAGTCTAGGGAACACTTCTGAATATCGATATATCGTATCCAGAACGATCAATATGGATGATTTTTTAAGAAATGAACACCTGCATCAATTTCTCACCAAATTGTGTAGAGTGCCGCAACAGATTTCAGTTTTTTTTCATAAAAAACTAAAAATGCAGCAGATGTAACGCTGCTTTATAATCATTTCGTGTATTCAGTGTTTGAAATCAGTTAGTTGGCACTTTGTTTCTGTTGTAAGCACAAATAAAAGATTCAAGTTTTGTGATTCGACCATGGAAAGACGACATTTGACTAGAGAAGAGATGTTACGAGCCGTTGTCATGCTCCAAGCTGGCAGCTCACAACGGGAAGTATCCAGGGTTCTGGGAAGTAGCCCAAGTGTCATAAACCGTTTATGGTCGCGTTTCAATGAAACAGGTAGCGTAGAAGAACGCCATAGAGGTCGTTTCAGGATTACTACAGTCGCCCAAGACCGATTCTTGGTTTTACAAGCCAGAAGAGATCGTACTACCACAGCATGTCAATTAGCTCAAGAGCTGTCACAAGTTTATAATGTAAAAATTTCCGACCAAACTGTGAGAAATCGACTGCACAAAGGTCAACTCCACTCCAGACGTCCTTTAAGAGTTCCACAACTGACCCATGGAAATCGCGCTGCACGTAAACTGGGATCAAGAGAGGTGGGCCACAGTTCTCTTCAGTGATGAATCTAGATTTAGTTATTATACCGATTCGGGAAGAATTCGAATATGGAGGGAACCTGGAGAGCAAAACCGTCTCCAGCCTGCTCGAGAAGTTGTTAGACAGGGAGGTGGATCAGTGATGTTTTGGGGAGGTATACGCCTTGGTGGAAGAACTGAATCCCATCGAGCATGTGTAGGACACCCTAAAAAGAAATTTCCTGCGTCAAAACGTCTTCCATCATGAACAGGAGCTTCGATTAGCAGTTCAGGGGGCTTGGAATGACTTAGACCAAATGTAATAGACAATTTAATATTGAGCATGCCGCGACGATGTCAAAGTGTCATTAATAACAGAGGTGGACCTTCTAGGTACTGAAAAATATAAGTGCTTCCATTTCGTTTCGCAAATATTAGTTCAGGATTTGTGTTTTACCAAATTTCGTCGTTTTCAGATTTCAAATTTTTTTTTATAATAGGTGCTTTGGAGAAGTCAAATATTATTTTGTTTTCTTGAGAATACATTATATACAATACATCCTTACAAAAACCCAAAAATTTCTATAAATTCGAATCATCAAATTCATATTTTAAAGATATTGGTAAGTGTTCCCTAGACTTTTTTGAGGTGTTTATTTAGGGTTGGTCTTCAAGCTTCTATTAACTTCTCTCATATATTTAGAGTACAATTCCGAATTGAGCCTACAACACTCCCTCCTTTCATCACTGAATGCATTGAAATCAAGCACATTTCTTGTTATTTTATATCTTTTGTGCAATTTTTACTTTTTATGAATTAGCGCAATCAGATCATTATTAAACCACGCCGGCTTTTTTAGTTTTCATTGGTACAAACATTTCCATCCCTGTATATAAGACATCATAAAATTCAGGCACAGATAGATCAATATCAGCTGAATCCTCACAGAATCCCCAATCCACAGATCCCAGATACTCATTCAACCCCACATAATTAGCTTTCTTGAAATCATGATGCATTTCCTCAAAATTAAGAACAGGAATATCATCAGAGGAATTGCCAATTTCGAACTCTAAAGCCGTATGATTCTCTGATGAACTCTCATAAATTGGGCAATCTGCCGCACTAACAACTACACTCTCAAGACTTACATAAATAAGGTCCAAAAAAACATTGTTGCTATTGGGAATTTTGTTCACCTGAGTCATGTTCACAAACGAATAAGTATCAGCGATGCAGTGTTCTATCATCCAGTGGCGGGCAAAGTGTGAATCTGTCGTCCAACCATTCTGCACATGGCACGTTAAAATCACCACATATAACAAAATTAGCTAACGGATACTGTAGCTGCAAATCCTCAAGAGCTTCGCACTGTCTCTGATAGATCTTCATAGAACTTCTAGAAGGAATGTATACTCCACCAAAAATGGTTTTCTTAGCATTTCTGCCAATAGATGCGAATAATTGCTCCACATCATCTACCGCGTGCTGAACAGGAGAACCCTTGAGAATTTTTTTAACACCACCCCCACGCTGCTTATCGCTAGTATTAACATTGCGGTCAAGACGAAATAAATCGAATCTAGGAACAAGCATTTCTGAATCCAAAACTGATCCTTAAGCCAGGTCTCCACAAAGATCAAAACATCATAATTGCTTTGGCTACAAATCTCTTTCAGTTCACTAAAACGTGTTCGAACTCCTCCGACATTCTGATAGTAAATGTATAGCCTACCTTGTAAATGGGTCTAATTTAGTTTTTTCTGCTAACGGTTGACCATTCACATGCCTTATGACAACCCTCTCACCCTGCTCCGTTCTTCTAGCCACTTCCTATTTCAGCCTCGCCATGTATTCTCTTTGCAAGTTTGTGCGATCACTGTATAAACGCTAGTTCGTATTTTCCGGTTTTCTGCACTCCCTCAATACATTGGCAACAACTTCTGGGCTGGATGTTATTATTTTCATTGGCCGAGGCTTGTTACCAACTGGACCCAAACGTTGAACCTTGAGTACACTATCGAATTTATTTACCATACCCAGGGCTGAAAAGATCTTTTCACTTCATTCTTATCGAACACGATACGCTCAGAAATTTGGGTGGATCGACTTTCAACAACATCCAGCAACATCAGATTTTTACATCTTGAAATTCTCGACATCAATTTTATCCGCATCATCCATTCTATTCCTAAGAGCAACACTCTCCATCCTCAACTCCATAACTTCCGTCTTCAAGCTCGACAACTCACTAACATGTTTATCGTGTTGCGAAGAAAGTTCGGCAACTTTGTTGGTCAGTGCAGTAATATTTTCAAAGCATTCAGTACGCATCTCATTCTTAAATTTATCAAACTGCAGTTGAAAGACTTTTGATAACTCGGCAATAATCAGTTCGACGTCGGTGTCAAAGATACAGAAGCTGAAGCCCTACGACCGGACGTGAGCACCTAACCGTCACAACACATTACGGCATCATCTCTTCCGTAACCAGCTTGGGCTGCACAGCTTGGATGAAAAGCTGTGCCACACTTTACACATTTAACCGGACTAGCCACCTTCTTCTTGCAAGAACGACACTTTATTTCCTGACTGGACATTCCGATGAAATAATTAAGGATACGCCACTTAACAAAAGAAACATCGTATGTACGAGAAAAACGACCAGAAGATGCACTCCTTATCACCAGCCTGTCGCTGATCAGAACACCTATTGTATTGATATTCCCGCCATTTTATCTGATTTCCTCTCAATGAAAGACGAAAATAATTTATTATGCTGCAGCTCAACAGCTTCAGTCAATGAATCACAATAACCGATATCAGAGCAAACAACACTTGTTACAAAAACTTTTACAAAAAAATTACACTTTAATTCCCAGCGATTACCCGAAAAAAGTAAGAAAAATCAGGAGCTCCTAATTACACGTCCGAACTTTCCATTTCCGAACCTTATCCTTATCTTTAATTGTTTAAATTTTTCCTTTTTGGTAGCAGAATGTAATGGGAATGATTTTACGAAATTCGAATGTTTTTTTTTCTTACTATTGCTTGTCATATTTTTCTACTCTCTGAACGTTCATTGTGCCGTACAATATTAAACTGAGCGCGATGTTACCAATTCATGTATATTTATCTCTTTCAAAGCAACCCAGATCGTTTTTAAACGGTTTTATTTAGCTCACCCCGTTTGTTTTATTATTTATTCTTGGGTCAAATTTAGTAATTCAAATTTCACCCTCTTCCTGTCAACCGATTAATCTGAAATTTTGTATACACTTTGGATTTTGGTGACAATACAATTATATTTATTCATTATCATTATAAATACAAGATGGCCGCCGCTACAAAATGGCGGATAATTTATGTTTTATTAATCCCATCAATATGGGTATCAAATGAAAG
This sequence comes from Cryptolaemus montrouzieri, assembly GCA_013387265.2. Taxonomy (NCBI): domain Eukaryota; kingdom Metazoa; phylum Arthropoda; class Insecta; order Coleoptera; family Coccinellidae; genus Cryptolaemus; species Cryptolaemus montrouzieri. The sequence goes on from JABFTP020000165.1 coordinate 14,216,318, forward strand.
GGCTCAACAAGCAGAATACAATACACTATAAAAATTGAAATCCAAGATGGCGGCCACTACAAAATGGCGGATAACATAGCTTTTATCAATCCCATCAATATGGGTATCAAATGAAAGGGCTCAACAATCAGAATACAATATACTATAAAAAATTGAAATCCAAGATGGCGGCCGCTACAAAATGGCGGATAACGTAGGTTTTATCAATCCTATCAATATGGGTATCAAATGAAAGTGCTCAACCAGTAGAATACAATGTATCCAGCCTGAATTCACCACCCAAGTCAAGATTTTGTATCGTGTTGAGGACTGTGTGGCGTTAGGGTGGCTAAAAATGATACGTCGTTAGCGGTACACCACCCAAGTTAAGGTGAAAGGTTAAAACGCGCCGAGAACTGTATGGCATTAGGGTGGATAAAATGATATGTCGTTAGCGTTTTCCCTCAAGACTCTTGTTGTACATAGCCTTGCCCCTTTATTGGACCTCTGGGGGTCGACCGTTTAAATGTCCATTACTCGTGGGAACAAAATGGTAAAAAAATATAAAAATACAAACATAAATAAAACAGAAACTGCAACACAACGTAAACGAAGGCTTCAAAAGAGAAAGAAAAGTATCAAGCAAAACGAGCTAAAGAAAGTGAAGGTGATAGAAAAAGTCGATTACAGAAACGACTGGAACAATTAGCGTCAAAAACACCTGAGCAATATGAGGCCAGGTTAAAAAGCAACGTCAGCGATATACACAAATGACGGCGTCAGAAACGCCTGAAGAATATGAAGCCAGGTTAACAAAACAACGCGAGCGATATACACAGATGGTAGCGTCAGAAACGCCTGAAGAATATGAAGCCAGGTTAACAAAACAACGGGAGCAATATACACAGATGGTAGCGTCAGAAACGCCTGAAGAATATGAAGTTAGATTAATACAAAGCCGTGAAAGACAAAGACAGCAGTTGGGTTCAGAAACGCCTAAACATCGCGATACGAGGTTAAGTAAACAACGAGAGCGTACCCAGCAATGCAGAGCTAATAATCTGCAGACATTCGAGAATGCTATTAACACAATTTGTATACATGTTTGTGATATTTGTACCAAACGTTGTTATCCTAATCAAGTTCGTACAGTTCGGTACAAGGCAACGAATGTTGCCTTTAATACTATCATGGCTTCTACAATACATAAAATGTATTGCAAGAAACCTTGCAATAATGAAGCACTAAATGAATTAAAAAGAATGCGAAATAAAAACTAAAAACTAGAAAATAAAAATAGGTAAAAAAACTTTTTAAGTTAAACGGTTTTATGTTAAACATACATTGCACTGTTTAAGATAAATGTACTAAAAACCAAAAAATAATAAAATAGATACAGTCGTGGGAATTATAAACATATGCATAGACTAGACTAAAATAAAACCGTGGGGCACGGCAATTGTCTACAAATTATCGAGTTAATGTGCGATAGAAGAATCGTTTAATTCGTCGTTAGGCAGTTGGCCCGCAGACGGTGAGGAAATTATTTACTATTTTCTTGCTCATGGAAATTCTAATAGTTATACACTCCATGTAAATAAAATAGATGTTTTAACTAGTTTATCGTTGGACATTCACACTGCTGGCTGGCGAGGAATCGTTTCACTGCTTGTTGTTTGTCTTTAATCGACAAAACATATGACAAAAGTACTACTCGCTCACCACTATGAAACCCTAAAACTCGCTTATAATCGAGCTTGCTAGCTTGTTTCCACATTCTAGCCCTACTTATCACACGTCCATCGTTGTCGGTTGCACAACTGCCTAATAATTATAGTGTAACATTACAAAACAAACATTTTAATCAACGATTGTAGACAATTGACGCGCCCCACGGTTTTATTTTAGTCTAGTCTATGCATATGTTTATAATTCCCACGACTGTATCTATTTTATTATTTTTTGGTTTTTAGTACATTTATCTTAAACAGTGCAATGTATGTTTAACATAAAACCGTTTAACTTAAAAAGTTTTTTTACCTATTTTTATTAAAGTCCTCGAACACTAACGCTCTGGTAAATTCTAGCAGGTTCGCCGTGATGATTTCGGCAATAAGTTGTTATCGCAGCTGGTTGTTTTGATTTTTTTCGAAATCCTTTATTTATAAAATATATGTTGTGAGCTACCAGAATTGCCTTCGCGAGCTACCGGTAACTCGTTGACGATCACTGGTGTAAATTGATTATACTCACAATGTCTAATAAAATATACATAACTTACCCAAAAACAATGTTTATTATTTATATAATATTTATATATGTTCAAAATAGCATTCTAAAATAGTAACATAATGGTCATATAATATAAAAACATTAGTGGAGTAATAAAAACAATAGTGATATAATATAAAAATCACTGGTTGGTTAAAACTTCATATATAGAATAATTTCAACTCTTCTGTAAGAACTGAACTATTATATATATTTGCATAACACGAAAGAATATTCAATTTCATTAATAATGACATATTTATCTTTATAATTATGTTTTAATAAAAAATATATCAAAGTGGAAGATTTAATTTGTTTATTACTATAAGAAAAATATCAATAAAAATTAAATTATGCTCTTATAATTTGATTAATTTGCACTTATATATCAAAAACAGGACATACCCTACCAGAATATTTACAATTCTAAATAGTGAAAATATGTCTAACATTGAACAAAAAATTTTCATTGTTGCTTCATTGTGTAGGTATACTTTCTAAAAATATTCAAAACTAAATCACAGAAGGGTTGAAATATTTAAAGTTACATAATATATCACAATGAATAATTGGTTTTAAATCCATTATTTTTAGTAATAAAACATGCAGATATAGAGTTCCCATATCTATCCCTAATTTAATCCTGCAGTGATTTTCTTAGGTCAAGCGAGTCTGGTGATAAAAATTTTCACATTCATCAACTGAAACAAAAATTATAAAATTAATACATGAATTTATGAAATTGTACAGGATGTTTCAAAAAATGTACTAAGGTAATGGGATGAACATCAAACTTGTTTCTTTAAAATAAACAAGATTCATTATAAGGTAACCACTGAAACCAAAACAGCCACTCTTTTCCTTGTATTGATAATTTCAAAAGTTTACACTTTGCCCCAAAAAGTAGAAAACTAAATTAATTAGAATCAGTTGAAATTTTTAAATCACTTTTAAACTACCAAACTTGGTTTACGAGTGAACTGATCAATCTGATGTAAGAAAAAAGTGCATAAGAAGTTCAAAAGACTCAATGACCCAGGTGTCTATAACGAATTTAGAGTTCTCGGTTCGAAGTGCCAGTTGCTCAGTAATACCCTGTATAGCAGTTATATTAGCGATACAGAGCGAAAAATTCATTCTGATCCGCAAAAATTTTGGAACTACTTTAACTTAAAAAAAAAAGAACAATGATCTTCCTAACTGTCTTCATTATGATGGAGTGTCAAGTTCCGATGTGATAGAAATAGTTAATTTGTTTGCTGACTTTTTTTCGGAGTTTTATAGCAGAGAGGTAATTGTGCCACCCAGGGTTGAGAGTGATTGCGATTTCCAAATTGACTCCTGTCAACTTTCGTCAAATGCTGTGTTTGAGATGATACAGGGTATTAGACCTAGTTTGTCAACTGGCTACGATGGTGTACCCTGTTTTCTGTTGAAGAAATGTGTTTGTACACTATCAACGCCTATAAGTACGCTTTTCAGTATCTCTCTGGGGTCGGGCCGCTTTCCTTCTTTTTGGAAGCACAACTTTATTATTCCTTTACAGAAGTCTGGTTCCAAGTCAGATATAGCTAACTACAGGGGTATATGCATTCAGTCGGTTATCTCAAAAATGTTTGAGGCTCTGGTATGTAATTTTCTTTCGTGGCAGTGCTACCCAGTATTGATAAATGAACAGCATGGTTTTTATAAGGGGCGTTCAACTGAAACAAACCTTTTGCTTTACCTCAATGACATAATTAATTGTTTGATACCGGTCAGCAGATAGACTCAATTTATACATATTTCTCTAAAGCCTTCGATAGGGTGAACATTAATATTTTGGTGATGAAACTCGAGGCACTGGGCATTACTGGTTCACTTCTATTCTGGCTAAGTAGCTTTTTATATAACCGTATTATATTGGTTCGGTATAGGAACTTTTTATCGAGGGAGATTTCTGATTCATCAGGTGTTCCTCAAGGATCACATCTAGGCCCACTCTTGTTTAACATATTCATAAACGATGTGAAAAAAACGCTCTCATCTAAATTCTTATTATTTGCGGATGATATGAAGATCTACTCCGTAATTAAAGCTCTTCTGAGGCTGCTCGGTTACAGATTCAGTTGGATAGGTTTCATCTGTGGGCTGAAATGAACTGTTTGCGTCTGAACGTCAATAAATGTAGTATAATCACATTTCATAGAATTACGACACCTATACTTCATTGTCTTACACGAGTCCGGTTTCATAAGAGATTTGGGAATTTTTATTGATTGCAAGCTAAACTTCAAAGAACATACACAGAATATAGTCTCTAAATCTTATCAATCATTCCGTTTCGTTATCCGAAGTGCTCGGGAGTTTTCACCCAATACCATCAGAATATTATTTTGTTCATTGGTAAAATCTAATTTGGAGTATTTATCGACTGTGTGGTCGCCTTGTTACAAGTGCCACATTTACTATTTGGAGGAGGTTCAGAAGAAGTTTTTGCGCTTTTTATCTTTTGTGCGTCAAACTTTCAACCTTCATTATCTTGTTATCAGGAGGTGGGTGTCCAACCTGGCAGTACTCTTTAAATTACTGAACAACCTAATAAAATGTCCTGATCTGCTGATGCAGATAAATTTCAATGTTCCAGGTAGATTAACAAGGCATACACCCCTATTTCGGTTTGATATTTGTAGGCACAACTATAGTAAAAACTTTTTTTATAATTGTTTTTCTCTTGCTAATGGCATTGGTGCTAAGTTAGATTTCTTCTCTCTGTCCCTCGCAGCTTTTAAATTGAAAGCAACTAGGTTGCTTAGAAATGCTTAGGGTATCAATGTTAAACTGTAGATGTGCTTTGTATGTTTTGCACTTTAGTGAACTTCTTGATTTTTTAAAATTGAAAAAAATTTTTTATTTGTTTCGAGCAACTGAAATTTTGAATAACTGTTGTATTTTTATTTTTGTATAATTCTCTGATATTTGTAATTGTTTGTAAATGGTGGTAACCCGTTAACTGACTAAATAAATAAATAAATCACATCTCAGGGATAATGAATGACTATACTCATTTATATAAATCCCACATTTTGATGTATTCAAATAACTCACTTTCAAAATAATGACAAAATACCATGGTACTGTATACATATGCATTATAAGATACATTTAAAAATACTAAATATACAACTACTGCATACAAAACTTGTATTTCCCAGAGGTTTCGAAACGACGTATCATAATAATGATTCAAAAACCTAATCTAAACTACACCAATATTTCGCAACTATGGACCAATAACCTTGTTGCCAATGTTAGGAGAAACCCTAGAGTATATTTTAAAAGTTAGACTCATGACTGCATTCAAACAGCTTCATTCCAGAACAAGGCCTACCTCAGGGATCTCCACTTTCACCAGTCTTGTATAATATTTTTACACATGACACCTACAACCACAGGCGTGACGACAAACGATACATAGACAAGAATGCATACTTACTGCAATTTGATGACGACACAACTCTTGTGGCCCATGGTAAAACAATAAGAGAAACTACTGAAAGACTTCAAGAACTTACCGATGCAACTACTTCATGGCTCAATTAAGGAGACCATCAATAAGCCCTAATAAGTCCAAATTCTTCATCTTTCATTACCTTAATAATGAAATCAATATTCAAACACCCTCTAAAATCTACAAAATGATTTGCTGCCCGCTACTGGAGTATGGCCTCATCCTTTTCAACAAATGCGGACCACCAGCATTAAAAAACAAACAAGCAGACTCCAGACACTAACCCACCAGGAGCTCACCAACAAATAAACCACTAGTTCATGAGAAAAAATAATTCAACTCAACGCTCAGTCGTTAATGAACAAACGAGATCGACTTAGAATTTGTGCTACAATAGAAAAACCACTTGTTTTAAGCATATCTGAGCACTGGGGAGGCGAACAGAGCATTGCAGCTTTTCATCTTGAGGGTATGATATGGCAAGCGTGTTTTACAGGATAAGGCACTCAAACGGGGATCATTAATCTATGTTAGACATGAAAGTGAATTTTCAGTGAAAATTTTGAAGCAATGCAGAGAGCGATTTTCCGTTGAAATGGACTTTGAGTGTTGTGGAGTTTAACTCTCATCAGGGCACTGCAAATGCTGTGTGTTAAGTATCTACAGACCTCCCAGTGGTTCCATAGATACTTTTTACCAGAAACTAGGTGAGACTATTGAATACTGTTTGACGATGAGCGACAATATATTTGTGTGCGGTGATATGAACTCAATTATTTATGTAACTCTGCTAATAGGAGACGACTCAACGATCTCCTACTAAGATATAATTTGAAGACCTCTTCGTGTGAACCAACCAGAATACCTTCTAATGCAAATGGAGGTATATCATAAACAAAAATCAATTAAATTTTCAATAATTGTACAGCTAGTAATGATTTTGAATGCAAGGTTGTGAATGCTCACATCGGAGATCATCTTGCTTTGAGCTGCACATTTTATGTGTTTGAGAACACTTCTCCTGTCTCAAACAACATTTCTCTCCGTTCTTTTAGGGATTTTTCTAAAATCAATTTAGACAGGTTGAGACTTCATTTTAACGACCTTGACTTTTCAGAATTATACAAGTGTAAATCTGTAGACGTGGGATATGGTATGTTCACTGACCTGATGGGTGCCATAGAAGAGTGTTGTCCGGTTATCACTGTTAACACTAATGAAGGAGATGTAATGGAGAGCGGGACTGGGTCTCACTGGGAATCGAGCTATCATCGTCGAGAGTAGCGAAAGACTAAAATCTCTCTTTTTCTGGGCTAAACAAACACAAAGTTCACGGGTAATGGAATCTTATAAAATTCATAAGAAATTGATTGCTCAGGTGAAAAGGGCACATTATCAAGAAATTATTAGTAGTAGCCATAATATAAGTAAGAGTGCATGGCGAGTGGTGAACAATAGTCTAGGTAGAAATAGAATTAGAAACAATATAAAAATCCTGAAAGAGGGCGTGGCCTTGAAAAGTAACGCTGGCGGCTTTGCTCATTTTTTTTTCTAGCAGTGCAGTTTCTCGATTGGAAGCACATTTTGGTGCATATCGACCCCAGGAGTGCACAAGTCGAGAAATTTTTTAGAAAACTTTCTTTTTCGAGCCAGTAGCCTCGAAGAATGTTGCAACAATAATAAATGCACTCAAGAACAAAAGTTCTATCGGCCAGATGGTGTGAGCGTCAAGGTTTTGATCTCCGAAGCTGTGGTTTAGCAACTAGCCTTTCTGATTAACCTCTCGGCAACAACCGGTGTTTTCCGGACACTTCTGAAAGAATCAGTAGTCGTACCTGTTTATAAGAAGGGAGATAAAACAGAAATATCTAATTATCGGCCAATCTCTGTCTTGAATTCATTATCCAAAATTTTTGAAAGAGCCTTTTATGACAGAATAATTGATACTTCACGTCATCTCAGCTGTGGCTTCTATATAAGGCGCAGATTCGACCTGCTATGGAATATTGTTCCCATGTATGTGGATCTGCGCCCAAACATTCGTTACGGACGTTGGATATTGTACAGAAACAGGCTGTGCGCCTAATCGACCACCCGGAGATCACCCGCGATCTCCAACCGCTGGCTCTCAGAAGACAAGTTGCTGACTTTTCTCTGTTGTACAGATACTTCAACGGAAGATGCTCCAAGGAGCTGAAAGACCTTGTTCCGAGAAAACTCATGTTTTGCCGCAACACTAGACTGGCAAGGAGTTCTCATCATATGGCGGTACATTTAACGACCCCTCGAACCCCTCTCTATAAGAATTACTTGGTTTACAGGGCCGGTGAGCTGTGGAACTCGCTCCCAACATCCTACAATTTGGCCCTCTTCAAGAAGCGAGTAAACATACACCTCAATTGTTCCCAGGCGCTCACTCATGTGGTGCAACAGGTTCACCTATTCCTGAGAAGCGCACATAAAGAAAATATTGATGGAAAAGTTACTGTATTGAGGTCCACAAAGGCCCGCCCAAAGATATCCCAAGACCAGCCAAGGCACATATGGTTTCCCTCAGCGTACGCTTCACTGAACCTTCAAAAACTTGACACTGGCAACACCAGCTTCATTACCTGACAATTTTCGCATTGAAAAAACAATCTGGTGTGTTTTTTTAGGATTTAGCAGCAGACCATTCGATGCAAACCAGGTTTCAGCTCTCGACCTCACACAATATATCACCTCATGAACACCTATTTCAAATTCTGCTACTGGCTCATTCATATGAAGATCATTCATGAATCTCAAAAGTAAGAATGCCATGCTTGAGTATTTTAATTTATTTCACAAAGGAGATTGAATGTGTGGATCAGATACTATTTGAAACGCTGGATCATTATGATTTTAGGGGTCATGCTTAGAAGTGGTTCAGAAGTCATTTTTCCAATAGAGAACAGATTGAAGGCTCATATAGTGAATTTCTTTCTTTTCATCAAATGTGGAGTGCCCGAAGGGATAATTCTTGGACCAATTTTATTTATTATTTACATCAAATCTACGTTTTCATTACTTATCAAAGGCAAATAAATATCTTTTGCAGATGATACATATTTTGTGACAAATTTGAAAGAAATAGTGAGAAGTGACATGTAACGTGAAATGAATGTTTTCAACTCATATCTACTCACAAAGAACATAAATAAAACGAAATTTGATCAAATTCTGATAGCTCAGCAACTTCACTTCTGAAATATGAACATATTGCATGTGTTAGCCTGTGTAATAGGTTACCTTTTAACTTTTGTGCCTCTGGCACTTTCACTGTTGACAGATCCCATCCGACAACTGCGTACTGTATTTTGACATTTTTTAACCTAAACGTACTTACAACACTTTGACGAACGAGTGAGTTTTGTTTTATTTATGGTGATAAAGCTCTACACTTAGCCACTGTGAAACGCTGGTATAACGAATTCTATCGGGACCGTGCTTGTCAGTGACGAACTTTGTCAAGGTCGTCCAAAATCAGTTATTTTGCCACAAACCATCAATGCAGTACGGGAAATGACACACGATTATCGCCCTGTGACCTACCGTGAGATTGAGATAACCCTAAATATTAGTTCCAGCAGCGTACATTCAATATTGCACATGAACATTTGGCTGTCAAAAAGATTTGTTCGCGTTGGATCCCACACAACTGAACAATTGAGTAAAAAAAAAGCTCGTGTCGTTTGGTACAAAGAAATGTTGAAAAAATTCAACCGCGGTGTTTCGAAAGACGTTTACAAAATCGTTATAGGCGATGAATCTGGGATATATGCGTACGAGCCCGAAACTAAACAACAATCGGCATTATTGGTCTTTCAAGAAAAAATGGTCGCCTTTTTTTTAGGCAAACCGGACATGTCGCCACCATAGCATTAGAGTACAATCAAACTGACCGGCTCGGTGGCGTAGGGGATATGATGCTTGTCTCCTGCGCAGGATACCTGGGTTCAATCCCCACAAAGTCGGTGCGATTTTTCGGATTCTGGGAATCCTTGACTATCCATCTTTCGGAGGAGATGTAAAGCCGTCGGTCCTGTCTAACAGAGATGTGTTGGACATTAAAGATCCCTTCCCTCGACACGAGAGGGGTTCGGCAAAATTCCCGGGTTAGTGAGGTGACAAAGCACGTTAAAGGAATAACAAACAAACACACACACACACACACACAATCAAACTGATTTCATGAAAAAATATAAATCCTCCACCCGGTAATTAATATCATTGCCAGGCAATGATTATAATCAAAACATATCCTGGAATAATTATATATTAGGATAACGTTAAATGTTATGAGAATATATCAATCTACCAGAATATATACAAACTATAGCATCATCTGAAAATGACATCAATATACCAACGAGTAGTGTCAGAGGCTTTCTCCCCGGAAAAATCCAGTGTACGGAACTTAGTCAAATAACACTGAATGTTACTCATTCATGGTTTTCTTTGTGTGAAGTGATGAATGATCGAATAGAATACTGCTTTGAATATAAATATGATGAAATTGTTAGATAATTATATTACATTTATATATACCAATAAATAAAATATGAAATGAGATTCTGAGCAGTATAAACTAAAGAGAAAACCTATGACTCTACCTCATTATTTTTTTTGGAAAGAAACCTACGAAGAATATTACAAGATTTGATGACTTATCTTCTTTAACTGTTCTGATAAATTTTTCTTTAGACCTAAAATCTCAATATTTTTGTGAAGATTCCTAGGAATAACACCTGTTGTAGAAATAATAATCGGTAGAATAAATATTTTTCATTTTCCACACTTTTTAATCTCGTCGGCCAGCATCATATATTTAGAAATTCTTTCATTGTATTTATTTTGTATATTATGTGTGTCAGGTATAGCAATATCAATCATATCTGTTTTTCGATTATGTTTATCAGTAAGAATGATATCTGGCTTATTGTGTTGTACAGCTCTGTTGCATAGAATTGTTGTTTTACAAATAATCTCAGGTTCATATTTGAAACATTTTTTCTTTTGGGAATTAGGTCATGTTTAATTCCTAGATTAAAATGAATAATATTAGCGACGGCATTATGTCTTTCTAAATAATCTGTTGAAGCAAGGACTGAGCAAGAAGATAATATATGAAAAACTGTTTCTGAAGAACAAAAACATCTACTGCAAGAATCATCTATATTTCGCATGATAATGTGTTTTCTATGATTCCTTGTGAAAAGAAGCTGATCCTGGATCGCAATTGCCAAGCCTTCTGTTTCAGCGAACAATTCTCCAGATACTAATCATCTATTTGATGCGATTTCATCAATATAATCATTCTTCAATTCTTTAGGGTGCTTTCCGTGTAATTCCTTCTGCATCCAACTTTCTCTTTCAGAATTATTATCAAATATATCAAAATCTACCTTTTTGCATTGTCAAGTTCTGAGGTGTAAAATTATAATCTGAAGCAACAACAATATCATGTAATTTAGACATTCTTTGTTTATCATGAAAATTGGAATGTAGATGAAAAAAGGCCATATAACTTGTAACCCTGAGAGGTGGCAGTTATCATTGCACAGTCTAGGTGAGTGGTTCGGAGTCCATTATAAACTGTAGGTCCATGACACAAACGAACAAAAAGGTTATCAATTCGTGGGGAAGTTTCTTTCATAATAAGATGGGGTAAGAATTGAGCATCAACAGTTCTGTAAGTATTGAAATAAAAAGAGTAGTAGAATTCGTAATAAAATTCTCTGCATCAGTTGGGAAGATGCCTAAGGCAGCTAGAGGTTAAATATTAAGTGGAAATTTTTCAAGATCATCAAGAACAAGCCCTAAACCAGAAATTCAATGACAAAAATTGAAATTACACTTTTGTCTATGTCAAGCCAAATAAGGAAAAAAATTCGGCTCATCCACTGAAATCATTCTAAAAAGTGGCTGAGCAATATGAAAATACGTTTTACGTAACTTCAATAATAAGTGAGATATTGAATAACTCAAAAATCCACCAGGAAAAGTCAATACTTAAAGGCTAATAAGATATATGAATTATGTTCAGAGAAAAGGGTTGCCTTAAGCTAAGAAATGTGATAATATGCCAAAGTTCATAATTTTTCTTTTCTACGCTCAGGACTTAGTATGTTTTTGAAACTTTGCTCACACTCACACATTTCTCTTAATAGTAATCTTTCAAAAGAAAGTACCTTTGAGGAAAAGAATTGATTTTATAAAGGTTGATTATGCCTTATTAATAAACATATATTGTTTGTTATTGTTATGGAAGGAGTACAGTGCGAGATCTCATGGGAAGCACATGTATATTGATAAAGTGTCTGGCGATCTGATTATTCTTAAAAACGCGGAAAGTGAATAAAATAAAATTTCCGTTCAAATTCATACAGCGCAACGGATTTCGAGACATTTTTCGCTAAAATGTCCGATCCTGCTGGAAAATCATCACAGAAAAATACCGATGATTCAACGGACGACGATCCGTCATTTAAAAACCTTCAAACAGAAAACGGAAAAAGAAAGTAATGAAAAAACCAACAACAAAAAGTTAATGACAACAAAACTCCCGAAAGAGAAATACCACATCTGGAACTACAAAATAAAATTCAAAACAAAGACGAAATCGAGCATATGGAAACAGAAACAATCAATTCCAAACAAATCGCTTCTACTTCTAAAGGTCGCCATACCCGCCAGGATAACCTCGAGGTCGGATCACAAACAAACACTTATGTCAAAACAAACATAAAGAATTATTCAACAAGAATGCATGAAATAAGTAAAGCAGAATACAAACATCTTTTTATCTCACAGTAGACGAAAACCTTATAACAGACAGGATTAAGATGGCAGATGAGTGGAACAAAAATTTCCCAAATCCACAGATATCGTAATAAAAACGAAATTGGGTTACCTTATCAAATCTAACAATGAGAAAGATAAATTAATGAAAGTGTTGGAAGAAATGAAAACGATAAAATAATTTCAAAATACAAAGAAACTAAACCTTACATTCAAGGAAAACTAAGAGCGGAACCACAACAAACTTTCTCAGTGATAATATCAGGAGTTGAAAAATACATAAAGGATGAAGAAATCAGTCAACACCTCAATGAACTGAACTTGAAGCACAGATTTTGCAGAAGAATCACTTCTAGAGCATTTAGTACACCCACAACTTACATTAGAATAATCACAGGCGAAGCTACAACATCTGAAAAACTTCTCAACGATGGAATGTTCTTCAAAAATAGGCACTACTTGGTATACACAAGTCATCCACCGAACCCACACCTATTCCATGCAACAAATGCTGCCAATTTGATCATATTACAGAAAAATGCAACCAACAAATAAAATGTAACAAATGTCATGGCGCCCACAAAACTACACAATGTAAAACAAATCTACCACCAAAATGCAGTGCTTGTGGATCTGAAGAGCATCCTGCATGGTCAGCCAAATGTCCTAAACACCCCAAAAACCCATCGAAGGTATTCCGAACGTCACCATTAGGCCGCTCAATAAAAAACCAGAGAAATAGAAGATTTACACAAAAAAACAACAGAATTCATGCTCCTCTCACGATCCATGATGATATAATTAACACATATACTAGAAAGTTGAACAAACCTAAAAACACCAACAGGGAGGAACTTTTGTACAAACTGAAAAGAAGATTCTTGTCACAATATAAAATTGATACCACAGCCGTCTTTTCAGGCAATCGAGTTTATATACTGATGTTTGACGTGGAGGATCCAAACGAACCCTCACCAACAGAACCTGTAGACAATAATATTAACCGCAAATTCAACTCGAAAATTAAAATCCTCTACAACAACATTAACAGTTATGGACCCAAAAATACCTGATCAATAACTTCATAGAAGATAACAAGATTCAATGTGCAATGTTTGTAGAAGCCAAAATAAAAGAAGATCATAACATCGCATACAGAGATTGGGACGTCATACATCGAGTGGGGCACACAGTTAATAATACACGTGGAGGTAGTATAGTACAGTGTCATCCAAGTTTAAGAATGGGTAAGAACAATTCTCCTACATTGAATAACAATCTCAATGAAACATTACATTTCACAATTCCATTTAAAGAAGATAAACTGCACATATTTTTAATATATATTCATCCATATTCAAAAATTGAGGAAACTATATTCACTAAAGCAGCTCTGTACAAATACTCTATAATAATTGGAGACTTCAACCCCAACCAAATGAAAAATAAACAAATAAATAAGTTTCTCCAAAATGGTACCTTCAAAAATACATTACACCACCAACGTTTTTAATGGACAACAACCGGACAGTACCCCAGATTTATTACTCTACTCCACAAATCTAAAAATAACATCAAAGATTTACAACTTGTGCCAGATCTGGGTTCGGATCACTTGGCGATGCTGATCACATTGGACTTGGATACTCAAACTGAAGAGACCGTATTGAGAAAAACCTTACAATTTAATAAATGCAAGATTAATAAAATAAATGAAGAGATCACTAACTTTATAAATTCCCACAAACATACAAATATGAACGAAGATTACATCACATTATTCAATAACAAACTCTCCAAATCCATTCTAAAATATACACCCACAGCAAAACACCATCCATTTCTCCACGATTTGCCACCTTTCATTGTTAATATGATCAAGCAAAAACGAAAAATGTACAGAGAATACAGGCGCTGCCCAAATCCTAATTTTAAAACCAAACTAAATGAATACAATACTAGTATTCACAATATGATCAGGCAGTACAGACTTCATAGATGGACGGAAGCGTGTAAAACAATCAGAGAAGCCAAAGGAGAAACTTCTATCGGCAAATAAACAAACTCTCCAAGTACAAAAAATTTCACAAGATACCCACTATTCTAGCCAATAATAGAGAATACAAATCTGATGAAGAAAAGGCGAACATATTTGCAGAACACTTCAAACAGGGATACCAATATGACAAGGACAGAAACTATGATACTGAAACAGAAACAACGGTAGAATCTTGGTATACTGATTGCTTCACCGATGTCCAGAAGGAAAAAGAATCAGTGCAAATTGAGGAAGACACGTATTATGAGATTCTGCATAATACTAAAAACAGTGCTCCAGGGACAGATAACGTTCCATGGAGTATAGTCAAACAATTGAACCAACAAATTCACGAACACATAATGAAGATGTACGAATGGTGTCTGAATAATCAAACCTTCCCAAAAATATGGAAAACTGGTACCATCATTCTAATAGCAAAAACTAATAAAGATCACAAAAAAGTTGAAAACTATAGGCCTATAACACTCTTGCCAGTACTAGGAAAGCTACTAGAAAAAATAATTAAAGTAAAACTTGAGGAACACTTCCATTATTCTATTCCCAAATACCAATTTGGTTTCCATGAAAAAAAGCTACAGTTCACCCTCTCACAATTTTCATCTCTAACCTTCAAAATGCACAATTGAACAAAAGGAAAACAGCAGCAGTATGTATGGACACTAATAAAGCATTTGATAGTATGTGGATAAAAGGTTTACTTTACAAAATGTTCAAAAGAGACACTCCATCATATCTTATCCAGATAATAAGATCATATCTTGAGAATAGAAGATTGAAAACAAAATTGGCGACTCAGAATCTGACTTCTTCACTTCCATGCAAGGTACACCTCAGGGATCACCACTCTCCTCTTCTATACAACATATATTGCAGTGACATGCCCACAATTCATAATAAAGATCAATATATACTACAATACGCAGATGACACTATAGCAATCTCACACGGAAAACATTAAAAGAATGTATGGAAAAACTTCAAAAGCACATTAACAACATCACATCATGGTTCGCAAAGTGGAGATTGAAGGCCAACCCAGAAAAATCACAGCTCATTATATTCAATCACAACATAAATCACCATTCCCCAGTTATTTCAATAAACAAGAAAACAGTGAAACCAACACCATCAATAAAATACCTAGGAATTCAAATTGACAGCAAAGCCAGCCTGAAACTTCATGCAAACACCATAAAAAAGAAAATGATCGCTAGAGCTAAACACTTTAGATGTTTGACATACAATAATCAAGGAATTGACATGAAAACAGCAACGGTCATTTACAAATCCATATGTCGACCAATAATAGAGTATGGACGTCCCTATATGCGAATTGTAGAGAGTCAGTGATCAAAATTCTGGACGTTGCTGAAACAACATCCCTGAGAGCAATAACCAAAATGAGGCATCCAAACAACCCATTACACAATCTCCCAAATCACCTTTTGTACCAGAGAACCAAGATAGAACCCATAAGAGAGCGCATCAAGAAACTGAATACCAAATTTACACAGAGACTGAGTGAATTGGATGACATAAGAGATCTCCTGCACGACGAACCAGCAGAAAACCCACTCAGAAAATTTCCAACCTATACATTACTTCAGAAGCTAAAAAGTTACCAAAATCCCTAAAGTACTAATTATTAGAGATTTTTTTTTTTGTAATTATTAATATTTTAGAAATGTATTTCAAACCCATTCGGCTGAAGGACTTTGGTCGATGGCCTCTTGATATTATTATCAATAAAGAACAGTTATTATTATTGTTATGGAAGTAAAAATTCCATTCACCATTAACTACGCAATAGTAACACCTAATCCATACAGTATATTAAGCATACTTAATTCCATAAGGTTACAATTTTTCAAAGTTCCTTACCATTTAAAAAAGATATTCACTTTCAATCAAATATTGCACCACAATGCGAACATCTACGTTCCTTCATCAAGAGGCAGCAAAGAATACCGGCTGGAAAGAATACAATGGCACAGCATAAAGCACATAATCCATAATTATCTTCAAGTACACCTATTCTACAAGCTGGGCATCCTCCTATAATAATCACTTCAGGTTGAGGCATCACTACAGTTGTAGTTTGCGGTTGGGGCATAGCATTGGTCCCATAGGTAGGATATGAGGCTACTGGTGGTTGCCATTGTTGCTGAGGATAAGGATATCCCCCTTGAGCCGCAGGAGGGGCGTGAGGATATGCTGGAGGGTTCTGCCACTGATTTGGGCCTTGTTGATGAACACCTACAAATATAGAATAGAAATTAAGGAAAACAAAACATTTCTATAATGATAACTTACTTGGCATCATATTTGGGGAATAAGGGGGTGGTGGTTCTTTAGTGCCCATTTTCACCAGATGTTGCAATTACTACTAATCGGAACAATACACAATTATGTTATTCTTATCAATGACAAAATTCTAAGGTCAAAATTCACATGATATACAAGTAGTGAATCATAGAAGACATAGAAAAATTTAAACCAATAACCTACTTTCTTCGATGTCTTTAAATATATTCACCTAGAATTCAGATTTAAACCATCCACTATATTCCACCTTTCAATCTGTTATAGTAAAATATAAATATACATAAAGCACGAAAATTGAAAACGAAAGCTAATTTAATGATGAATTTTGAGACTTTTTGCGAGTAACAAATCAATCCATATTTTGACACTACTATTTTAGGATATTAAATTTTCTTTATTTTCCTGATAGAAATAATTTTTCACGTTTCAACTAGATATAAATTGAAAATTTAATTAATTTATTATAAAATTCTCTCCAGGAAACTTGATACTTCATTATAAATAGAACTAAGCAGATTTAGACAATAACTTATTAGAAACATTTAAAATAATTCAGATAGTACATAATACATAACTGTGTAACAAGAATTTACTTTTATCCTTTCTTTTCTGTTCTTATCATAATTGTTAATGGATTTGTTCCAAGTAGGCAATTTTTTTCATTTTTCCCTACTGTTATAATTTGAGCGCAGTGGCAGGTTGAGGTTCGACGATTCCAGTTGTGAACGATTATTTTTCTAAAATTTGTTTTCCTTTGAAATTTCGTAAACATAATTATGCTAATTTCAACTCAGATTCTTGGTATTTTTATTAAAAAAAAACAGTTTGTCGACGTTTGCCTTCAGTAAGTCTCTACTTCCACGTGCAATCATAGTACATTTTAGGTGGTGAATAATTCAAAGTGATTGATAATTTATTTTCGCAACTCTGGAGAGTACTTGTCCTTTTTACCAATTTTTCTCCCCAATATTTCCACATAATTCACCTTCATACTAGTCTGCGAAGCTGATTGCTCTGTATTCAGCAAGTTTTTTTATTTGTTCACAAAAAGTTTGTGATCTTCATTTATTAACATTTGAGATATTGCTTCTGAGTTTTGAATTCTATTGATTCTCTTTTTTGCTCCGAATCTGTTTGGCAGAAAGAACTTCTCTCAAATTCAATCATAAGTAGTTGGATTCCAGCCTGTAGTATTAATATTTCTGATTTACAATACTTTCCTACGTGAATCTCTAAGCAATCTATAAATCGATTAGAGTTAATGAAAAATGTCTTATCAATGGTACCTGGATTTAATTTTTCTATGATATGTTAATTTTAATTGATTTAAACCAATTATGTATTATGACTTAATCGTTTAAAACTTTAGCACGGATGAAAAATGTTTCAACTATGTCCATGCAAATTTTGTGAGCGATTTCATGAAAACCGGTATTGAAGAAAGCATTATATTCCTTCAAATCTACATCATCCAAGGTATATGAACTTAGGAAATTCACAGATTTCACCTAATTTTTGTGATTTTTATTTCAAAGTCAAACTAGTTATAATAAAATTTCATTTAGAAGTATTTGCATCAACCTCTATGAACTGATTCAATTATTTATCTGTATAAAGTAATTCTAGGCACTTTTACCATGCCCTTAATGATAAAACCCCCTTTATTTTGTAATGATGTCACCAAAATAATGGCCGCCAATTCTAAACACGGCACAATTTAGCTGGGCCTATAGAATAAGCGTTACGTATTTTCTTATCTTCCTCAGCTTATGGTTCCAACTATCAAGCGGATACATAAATTACCATCCCAGAACTTTTCTCAAATATCCGAAAACAAGTCGAAACAGAAAAGCAACCGATCTAAGATCGTAATAATTGAGTTGCAATACTTGCAGTAAAAAACACTTGCGCGGAACCGGTCTGAACTCAGTTGGAATAAAGATAGTTTTTAGATGTCCAAAAATTCCACTAACAAGCTACTGAATGAGGTTGTAGTAGTTCCAATGTCACCCGTGTTCCTTTTCGCAGATTTTAGGCTATTCTTCATTTTACAACGACGTATTACATGAAATGTAGGGATTTCCCCTGTGTGAGTTCACTGTTGAAATCTCCAATTGAGTAGGAATTGGAAATCTTGATACTAAGAGTAAAGCAAATATTTCTCATTAATCGAAGGTAATTTCCATAACTTTTTATAAACTGTATTTTGCTAATTCCATTGCTTCCAATTTAGACCTTAGTCATGATTATTACTAGAAAATGCATAACAATGCTTACGAGGCAATTAATATGCTTGGTCAGCAGTAGTAAAAATGAATCAACTTTATTAAAAATCTAAAAAGTGAATCATACAATTACAATCATAGCACTTCAACGACACAGTATGAAGTCATACGTTTAGATTTCTAAATTTATGAAATTCAAGTGAAATACGTCATAGAAAATTTCTAAATTAATTCAATCTGTTTGATTTCAAGCAAAATTGATACCAAAATTCATAAAAGTATAAATTATTGTTGGACAACATATTGATATATTTTTCTCTTGTATCTTATCTTCGGTATGAATAATGAAATGGCGAATTGTATTACTTTTATCTATTGCTATTTATATGTAGAAAGCTATACAATAATTTTATAGGCTTTATAGGGTATTGTTTCCAGTTTTGCTTTTTCATATTAAATCTTCCACTCTTCAAGATATTCTAATTTAAGTCACTAATTCTATATTAACATTCAAAAATTCTGTATTTTCATTTTGACATTAACAAATTCAGTTTTGTTATATTTCATCATTGAGATAGGTTTTAGGTTGCAAAAATGGGTAAAAATAAAAAAGAAGTTTGTTCAAGTAGATATGAGTAAATTTGAAATTCAAAATACTCAGCATGTGAATCTTTCAAACACAAAACTGGATAACCAAGAATCATCATCTTATAAAAATCATAAAACAGAGTTAGACAAAGGAAGAACAGAAAAAAATGTAGAATTTCCAGTAAATTCAAACAACTCACATGACTTTGATGATGCAAACAATTCTACAACTATTAATAAGGAACAAAGATCCAATTTCCAAAGGAATAGAGCACAGGGTGAAGAATACTATGTAACTGATAAGCATCAAAGGCAAAAATCACCTGAAGATGGAAACTTTAGGTACCAAAAAAATAGTGCACAAAGTGATAGGAATCATCCACAATCCTCAGATAAAGGGGGCAAATATAGTAACTCTAGATACTTCAGTTCGAATAATAGTAGCATCAAAAATAATGAGAAAGAATTCACTGAAACTCCTAGACGAAGTCAAGATAATAGGAGTGATGGAAGGAATAGAAACTTCAATAATTGGAGCTACAAGGGAATGGGTAGAGGACAATATGTAGAAAGGTAAGGCAGTTGTTTTTTTCCATAGAAATGATGTAATGTCAATGTAATTCAATGAAAAACTGATCCAACAAAAAGGAATATTCTGATTGAGAAGTGATGGAAGTTGGAATAGAGTAAGGTTATGTTTAGTAGAAAGGAATAGGCCAGCTCCAGGGACTATCTACATGATTGTCCCTGTTGGTTAAAAGGCAGCTTCAAAACTGCCCTAGCTCTTAGAGCTAGTGTATATTGTTGTAGAGTAGCCGAGGAACAGTTTATCCATCTTGACACTCTTGAGACTATTTCCAGGCTGAAATATTTTTCATTGAGCACTGTGCTAACCTTTTATTTGAGGGGAATTACACATAGATCTGTATGAATCATTACAAATAGCCAAGCTGCACTGAAAATATTGGCATTTGACAACTGGATCTTGTTTATAGTGCCGGATTATCGTTCAACTTCTGCCTGACTGGGAGAAGGAAGAATACATCGCCTGAAGTGGGACCTCGCTTTCTCTCAGCTTTCCATCAGTGTATCGTTCACCAAGCTACGACTTGGTTTAAACTCTCGAGGCTAGACTTGAGAGTTTTAATTGCTATATTAATAGGGCACTGTCGCCTCAGATGCCACCTAAAAAAAATAGGATTCTTGCAGACTATGCATCTGTATTTTCGTCGATTTGGTCAAGGCTTTCGATACTGTGGTGTAGATTGTTGCTTGAAAAAATTCGTGCCTGTGTATTTCGCGGAGTGGATTTTGATCTCATTGAAAGTTACATCACAGGTCGGAAGCAGTGTGTCCGGATCGATGATTATAAGATTGGTTTCAGGGCTGTTGAATGCGGGGTTCCACAGGGCACAGTCCTCGGTGCGATTTTGTTTCTTATCTATATGAACGATCTGTTCTCTGAAACACTATCCAAAGATATTTTCAGTTATGCGGATAATACGGCAACATTCATGATAACTGGAATGATTTTGAATGAAGTGCTGAAGAAACATTGAACAAAGTAAAGGATTTCAACCTACTAACTGTTAATGTTGAAAAAACAAAATTTGTGTCCGTTTCATGCTACGACGTGAACAGACAGACAGAATCGGTTGACTATTCATTATCAAGCCTTAATTATCCGCAAACATCTTTGCTGGAATATACACACAGAAAATGTAGTGAATAAATTGAGGAGTCTTCTGCCCAAGTTTAGGTATTTTTTGGAATTCTTCAATCTTCAACAGATGAAGACTTTATATTACGCCCTAGTTCAATCACATCTGACCTATGGGATTGAAGCATGGAGCAGTGTATTGGATGCTCATTTGACTAATTTGAAAACAGTTCAGAAATGTATATTGAGAATTATTCTCAGGCAAAAGATGACATATGCTAGTAGTGAGATATTTAAAACCAGTTAAATCCTTGATGTAAGAAAAATTTATTTTCAAAACATTTTGAGTCATCATTACAAAACTCGGTCCACTGTCACATATCCAGATCATTTGTTGTGTTGTTGTGAGGGACGTGTACAGCTTGGATACTCTTGATAACCGGCCGAAGGTGTCAGATCTGTGCTTTTTGTTTGGAATTTCGAACCGTACTGTAGATTCCGCGGATCTGTTGAATATAATTGATTTTAATTTGCCATTAAGACCTACACATCATTGTTCAATGCTCGTATGCATAGGTGCAGTTATGTTTCGAATTTTTTTCTCTAACGTACTCTTACTCTAGCGAACAGTGTTCATTGCCTCGATTTTTTTTCTGTGTCTCTTAGAACCTTCAGAAGGAAAGCAATTTATGCGATATGGTCACTTTGAATTTTGTTCGATATCAGAGTGGTCACTTAATCAATTGATTGTTTTCATTTCATTTGTTTTGCTTTGTTTAAAGGGGTTTCCCGTTCATCCATACTTTTTTTTTGTAACTTACAGTTACTTTTTTTGTATGATCAATAAATAAATAAATAAATTTGTACAATACATGCTTCAAAGGTATTATAACTAAAAAGGTGAAAACATATAAATCAATAGGTCAAAGGCATTATGGGTATTTGGTTCATAGACTGTTTGATAGAGTACCTGTTGGGATTGGGCGCACTTTTGTTTTTAGGAGATATCGAAAGAGTCTTCATGATTGGTTGCTAAAGCTCTCTAACCAAAAGGTACAAAGCATCTTAGATGTGAAGGTTTATATTCCTGTAGGAATCTAGAGTTTGATTTTGAGGGATACGATTTCACTTTTGTTTTGTATTTAGAAAACAGAAGAATTTTTTTTTGTGGCTCAACAATGACCACATAAAAGTACTGGTACTTCAGATGGGCTCCAATTCTTGTATAGTTGTTTACCCTGCCCTCGACTTGGGATGGAATAGGATAAGTTAAGATAAGAGAAGATTATATTGTTTTTCTTTAATGTCTAAATCTAACCTAATTCAGAGGTGTGCGTTTGCGGTGATTATAATGTTCCAAAGTGTGGTTGGAGCGAGGGTGAATTTGTGTTGTGCGGAGAAGATAGTCCTGCTTCACCTTTCAAGGAAAGTGCTGACTTTGTTAACCTTTCTCAGGTCTGTGAAATTGAGAATAGCCTTAATGTTTACTTGGATTTGGTTTTTGCCCATGATGAAACTATTCGCGTCCGCCGCGCTATTGATTCATTTCAGGAAGATAGCATGCATCACCCAGCTCTCGATTTTTGCGTAGCTGTGGATAAACCTACGGAGTCTGCACTATCATTTTGCGAGGAATCATTTGACTTCCGTAGGGCTGATTATGTTGGACTTTATAAGTATTTGTCTGGGTGCGATTGGTCTTTCAACGCTAGTAACATTAATTATTCCGTTTATAAATTTTACAGCTGTATGTTTTTTGGCTTTAATAGATTTGTACCTAAAGTTGTGAAGAAAAATAGGCAACATCCAATATAGTTTTCTAAAGATCTCATTAAGTTAATTATTCTTAAGAAAAAAGCTCATTGGAGATTCAAGAGATCTGAATTTTGATGAATGTAAGATTATCTCGTTTCATAGGTCTGTTCAGATTAGTCAGTTCAACTACAGTTTTGATCAAAAGGATATTGGTCATGTGAAGAGTATTCGCGACCTTGGAGTAATACTGGATCCTTATTTGAAGTTTAAGGAACATATATCAGCTGTTTGTTCAAAATCATTCAAGATGCTTGGTTTTGTGTTGAGAAATTCGAAAGAATTCTCTCCGCACACTATCAGGTTATTGTATTGTTCTCTCGTTAGATCCAATCTGGAATACGGTTCTATTATTTGGTCCCCATTCTTTATTGGTGATATCGATTTTTTGGATAAAGTACAAAGGAGGTTCTTACGTCATCTGACGTTCCGGTTGCATTTACCAAGTAAAATTGACTTACAAATTGTGATGAACACTTTCGGGTTGGCTTCTCTGGAGAACCGGCGGAAGGCATCTGATTTATATTTTTTGCATGGTATATTGAATGGTTCTGTTGATTGTATTGATTTGCTAGCTATGATTGATATTAACTTGCCACTTAGGCGAACTCGACACATGCCACTATTTAGTATCAAAATGCATTGATTTAATTACTTTTGCAACTTCTTTATCTACCGTATTCGCGACCTTGGAGTAATACTGGATCCTTATTTGAATTTTAAGGAACATATATCAGCTGTTTGTTCAAAATCATTCAAGATGCTTGGTTTTGTGTTGAGAAATTCGAAAGAATTCTCTCCGCACACTATCAGGTTATTGTATTGTTCTCTCGTTAGATCCAATCTGGAATACGGTTCTATTATTTGGTCCCCATTCTTTATTGGTGATATCGATTTTTTGGATAAAGTACAAAGGAGGTTCTTACGTCATCTGACGTTCCGGTTGCATTTACCAAGTAAAATTGACTTACAAATTGTGATGAACACTTTCGGGTTGGCTTCTCTGGAGAACCGGCGGAAGGCATCTGATTTATATTTTTTGCATGGTATATTGAATGGTTCTGTTGATTGTATTGATTTGCTAGCTATGATTGATATTAACTTGCCACTTAGGCGAACTCGACACATGCCACTATTTAGTATCAAAATGCATTGATTTAATTACTTTTGCAACTTCTTTATCTACCGTACTCTTACCTTGGCGAACAAAGTTCCATGGCTCGATTTCTTTTCTGTTTCTCTTAGAGTCTTCAGGTCGAAAGCTTTTCATGCATTAAGGTCGCTTTGAAATTGTATTTTTTTTCTTTATGCTTCACTACTGGGCACTATGTTTAATGCTCCCTACATAGTTTGCATTAATTAGTTCCTAGTTTTTTGTATTAAAGGGGTTTCCCGCCTGTCCATACTATTTTTGTTTGTAACTGATTTTTACTTTTTTTGCATGATCAATAAATAAATGAATAAATGCAAATTTTGTAAGATACTTGAGATAAATAAATTATATATTAAAAATTATTATATGCAAGGACAGTGAGAATGGTTATTGTGTCTTCACCACCCATTCCAAAGCCAAGTTTCTATGAGTTCTCTATGTTATTTCGAGGCCAGTTGCGCCAAATTACATTTTTGCTTGACTGTGAGTCAGGATGGACTGGTTTTGAATGTTGGGATGTTTTGTCTTGCAAGAATATTGACAAAAATTATAAATGATACGGGCCTAAGAGTTGATCCTTGTGGTACACCATATCCAACCTCTGAGACGAATATTCATTCTTTTTTTTTATTTATTTTCGAACCCAAATGGGTCTCAAGGACCCATAACAGGAACAATTAAATATAATTGTGGTGTGTACTTATAAATGTAGAAACAATAATATACAACAAAGAGAAAAAAAATTGAATATTTTCTAGCAGTAATTAAATTGATACCATATTAGTCTTCATTTTCCTTTGGACGCATCTCAAATAAGTAGCTCTTCATAGATTTGGAGAAGTCAGTAAGGTTTGGAGAGGTCTTTATATATTGCGGTAATTGATTAAACCATACTGTTGCTTGACTGGCAATCCTTTTCTGTCCTATGTTAGTTGCAGACGACATAATGTGGAAATGCTGTTAGGTTCTAGTGTTTTATGCATACTTATCACTATTAAAAATAAGTTTTAGGTCTATATCTACTAAATCATTCAATTTTGTAAACCAATTTCACACTATACTAATGGACGTCATGGAAAAGAATGGTATAAGAGGAACTGCTTCGAAATTGTTACGAAACTACTTATTTGGGAGAGGGCAATGTGTGAATGTTAATGAAACATTGAGCAGTATGAAAAACATTGAAATAGGAATACCACAGGGTACTGTTCTTGGCCCTACTGTTTCTGATATACATTAATTCTCTTTTAAAACTGAATACGGGGGGTATAACAATTTCTTATGCGGATGATACAGTTTTGATTTTCCGTGGCAGGGATTGGGCGGAAGTGAAATAAAGGGTAAGGGACGGAATGAAGCAAATTATTGAATGGCTCAAAACATACAAACTTTCACTGAATCTTACAAAAACAAAGTATATCGCATTTTCAATAACACGAGTAAATAGACCGGACTTCCAAAGCATTGTAATAAATGATAACCAGAAAATAATTGAGGTATCAAAAACTAAATATTTGGGTGTTTACATTGATCAATTTCTCAAATGGCATGCTCACATTGATTACCTCACTGATAAACTTCGAATTCTTTCACACAAGTTTTATCTGATGAGAGAATTTTTGCCGCTGAATGTTTTGTTGTTGGTTTATAGGGCTTTGGTGGAGTCATTGCTCAGGTATGGGATACTGGCATGGGGAGGTTTATACAGAACTATTTTACTAAACTGCATGTAATGCAAAAATATATTCTTGAAGTCATTTACAAAAAGACTAAAACTTTCCCATCAGATCTGCTGTTTACTCCTGACATAACAAATATTTAAACTATTTATATAACAACTGTTTGCTTCTATCTTCATAGGAACAATAAGGATTATGTTGATCACGATTATGATACCAGGGTAATAGAAATAGCAGTTACAGTTACATATATATATATATATATATATATATATATATATATATATATATATATATATATATATATATATATATATATATATATATATATATATATATATATATATATATATATATATATATATATATATATATATATATATATATATCACGTTATAAAGTCACTATTTTCCTCCATTTCGCTTAATTTAAGATCTCTGATCATCTTCAACACTTGTGCTCCTGTTGATAATTTTTGAAATTTTTATGTTTGTAGGAAGTATGGTGAAAATAGGGATTCTAATAGAAGCTATAATTACAACCAGAATAATGAAGGTGAGTAACAACACAAATTTATTAGAGAATGATTTTAAAACTCAATATAAATTATTTAATTACATGTATTGATAATAGAGTGAAATTATATATATGATAAAACTGAATCAGGTTTGGCATCTAAAATGTTTCATACTAAAGCTGTTCTGAATTAAATTTCTACTATAGTAAAATTTACAGAAAAATTCAATGTTAACCTACACTGGCAGTACAAGTTATTTTGTGAATTAAAACTATTTCAATATATTTTTCCGAACCAATAATATCTTGAGCAAATACATCAGAAATAATAAAATCAAAACCGACTAAAATAGTAAGTCAACTGAAGTTACATCAATAAAGTGAAGGAAATGATAATTGAGAATCGTTATTTAAGTTTGAGAAATATAGGCATTGAACTTTCTGCTTCACAAATCAATTCGTAAACGTTGGTGATTGCAAATCAGTCGACAAGCTTCGGAATAACGCCTTAGTATCGATGGTATTTCGGACAGGCTGTACATTAAGGAACACAATAATTCTGCTGTAAAGCTTTTATTCAAGGAAGTTCGCACGGCTGCAAAGGCCTAAGGTTACAAATTTGTTTGGATACAAGGTGTGAATGTTTTAGCGAGGAAAGATGACACAAGTAAGATGCGTCGTATTGCATCTGAATCTGAAATAGACAATTTATAAAAATCACTTGTCATTCTCTCTGCTATTTATTCAAACATTCACCTGATATGTCCTTGCATATTTACGACCAGAACATACAAGGACTTGGTACCAAAATAAATAACTTCAGGTGAACTCAATGGCCGGTTTTTCTGATGTAATCTGTGTTACTGAATCATTTGTGAACGATACCGTTTTCGACAATGAATTGGTCGATACTCGTGAATATTCTGTTTCGTCGCGACCGAGATTCATCGGTGTCTTCTAAAAAGGATGGAGGTGGAGTTTTCATTGCCGTTCGCAAAAAATTCAGTCCACAACCTTTGGATAACTTCAAAAGTGACGCAGAGGATATCTGGGTATCTCTGAACGTAAATAGTTCGAAGTTATATATTTGTAGTGTGTATTTGCCCCCTGGGGATTCTGTGGCAAGTGATGTGTTCGCTAGTAAATTGGAGAGCAATATACTAAACATAAAATGTCCATTTCTTGTGTCCGGCGACTTCAATTGTCCCTCAGTTGATTGGGTGAGTTCTGATAAGAGTTATTTGATACCTACTAATATTGACAATAAATATTCAGATATATTAGATACACTTGCATTTGTTGAACTGAATCAATACAAGCATGTAAAGAATAGTAACGATAAAATTCATGACTTAGGCTTGCGTAATAAAGAAATTGCCTCGAACATGCATAAAAGTGCTCATCCGTTTGTAAACGAGGACACACATCATCCCACACTGGAATTTATAGTTGTCTTGTCTTGAAAATTCAAGATTTTTATTACGATTTCAGAAATTCGAATTATGAAGCTGTTAATGCTTCATTATCGCTGGTGAATTGGGAGTTTCTGCTCAACAACAACTCTAAGGGAATTGATGAAAATTTGAATATTTTTTATGAGAAAATCAATGACATAATCAGTTCTTTTGTTCCTAAGAAAAGAGTCATTAAGTGTTTTCCTCATTCTTTTCGAAAGGCACTATTGCTACAATAAGAGAAAAGCAAAAATTTCATAAAAAATGGAAAATTGGTAAAAATGTCAATGATCTCAATATATTCAAACAGCTTTGTGCTCATTCGAAGGAACTTATTGATAATTTGATTGAGGAGGTCGTTGCTTGATGGAAATCGATATTCATATTTTCAATGAAATAAAACTAAAATATTTAGATTTTCACTATATTATTGTATATTTCGGAAATACTTCGTTCTTCAAACAACTGGATAGGAACCAGATATTCTGTGTGTTGGTTGCACATCTTAGAATTAGCTTGAAATACCAAATGACCAAAAAGCTTGTCTCAGCTTCTTTCAATAATTTGATTGAGGAGGTCGTAACTTGATGGAAATCGATATACATATTTTCAATGAAATGATATAATATAGTGAAAATCTAAATACTTTAGTTTTATTTCATTGAACTTATTGATCTTGATTTGAATAAATTCACCTCTAACATTGAGCGGGAACTGCCAATGAACAGCAAATCATTTTAGAAATATGTGTCTCTGGGACGGGGCGGTTCTAGAGTACCTAATGAAATGAGGTATGGGGAAATTTCTTCATCAGATAGAAAAGAGATATGAAATCTTTTTGTCTGATATTTCGAGAGTGTATATGTACCTGGAAGTCAGCAGCGTAGTCGTGGTGTAACTGTCAAAAACTGCAATAATGATGTACTATAAAATATTCACATAGAAGAGAAAGAGGTCCGAGAGGTTCTCTTATCCCTCGACGTTCAGGTCCAGACAGCATTACACCAATTTTTCTCAAAAATTGCGCTCACAAATTAAGTAAACCACTGCATATTTTGTTCAATCAGTCTCTGATTAATGGTGTATTTCCAAAAAAGTGGAAGGAGTCCGCCTTTGTCCCAACTTTCAAAAGTGGAGATAAAAATGATATTTCTAATTATAGACTCATTAACAAACTTTCGATCATTGCTAAAGTATTTGAATGAATAATTTATAAGTATCTCTCATGTGAAAAATTTCATTATCTCACAACAGCACGAATTTTTTAAGGGTAGAACTCTGGAAACTAATTTGATCGTTTATATGGAGTACCTACAGAGTGCAATGGATTGTCAAGTACAGACTGATGTTACTTACACCGATTTTTCTAAAGCCTTCGACAAAATAAGTTTCGATATTCTCATTCTTAAACTAGCTGAAGCAGGTGTAAGTGGTGGTTTGCTTGAGTGGATCCAATCGTATCTTCTGAATAGGTCACAGTTTGTTAGTTTAAATGGTTTTAAATCTGCATCTTTCTTTAGTACTTCTGGGTACCGCAGGGAACTCATCTCGGTTTTCTCCTTTTCTTTTCTTAATTTATATAAATGACATATATAAATGTTTCCGCCATTCCAGATTCTTGCTCTATGCAGACGATCTGAAAGTTTTTGGATCTATCAAATGCTTGAGGGACTGCCTTGATCTTCAATTAGATTTGAATAACTTGGTTGATACTGTCGAGAAAACCAATTATTTTTGAATTTGAATGAATGTTTCAGGATAACTTTCACTAGAAACCATTCGCTTATCACTTGTAGTACTCAATTGGGAATTCATTGTGTCCATGGCTTTCGATCTGGGTGTCACTTTCGATTCGAAGTTGCTCTTCGATGCACACATAGATCGCATAGCAAATAGTTCAAGTCGAATGATGGGTTATATTTTCAGGAGAAGTAAGGAATTTAAATATGTAAAATCACTTATCACCTTGTATTATGTTTACATCTACAGTAAATTAAATGTTGTCTCATGTATTTGGAACCCTCGTTATGATTGTTATTCCAACCGACTTGAACGCATTCAGAATAGATTCATACGGTTCATATGCTTCAAAACTAACTTTGCTATCCTGAATCACGACTACGCTCCTGCCCGTAAATATTTCAATTTTTGTCACTCGAAAATCGTAGAACTAAATCTGATATTTTGGTTTTGTTTGAAATATTGAACTGCGTACTTCAGGTACCTGAGATCTTGCACATGGTTACTTTTAATGTTCATATGAAATCTTTGAGGCACCACGACCTCTTCTCTATAACTTTTAGAAAAACTAATAGTGCACAGAACTCCCTATCGATAGGATGCTACGTGTCTGCAACACGCATAGGAGTATCAATTTGTTTGGGTCACTTTGGCCTCTGAAGAGAATTGTACGCTTGCTCTATCGTTGACTAACATCAAATTCATTCAATCGTTCGTTTTGTAATATTCATTTTGTATTTCTTTTTTCATTCTTTCTGTGAATACAATTCACTATTAATGTCTTTTATAATACTTTTTTTTAGAGTACTACATTCTATGTAACTAATATTTATCTAGTGAATGTCATTTTGGCTTCGGCTGTGGACATTCCTTATATTGTACTTAAGTAAAAAAAACTCAAATTACCACTTCGAGGTACGCGTTTTGAATCGATAGAAGACATAATGAGTTCGCGGAGAGACCTGAACTCGATTCCGGAAAAAGCGTTAAAAAATATTTTGATGATTGGATTATTCGTTGGCGTAAATGTATTATTTCGAAAGGGGCCTACTTTTAAGGCGATATAATAAATTTGGATGAAAAATAAATATTTTGTGTTTCATTGGCCAATTCCTGGTAATTTTTTGAGAAAATGTATATTAATTTTCTCTTAATTCGTGAAAATGAAAAAAACTGAAACACATGTCAATCATATTATCATTCATTTTATTTTGTGAAACTTAAGCCTAGTGTTTTATCTTCAATTATTTGGTAAAAATGTTTCAAAATGTTGGATTAGCGATTTTTCGATATCTATATTATCTTTTGTTCATTTATTGCTTGATTGTTATTTGATCTCAAAAGATTTAATACAGAAGGGGGTTCTGAGGTTAGAAGCCAATACTTTAAATTAATTTTGCTAAGAGTTGAACCGGATGTAAAACGTGGGCATGTGAATTTAACTCAAAAAAGTGCCTATGGAGTGTTGCACGCATTTTTACTTAACTTTGATGATAACCGAGATATCGGCGAATGACGCTTTCCCCAAAATTCGAGATATTTTGAAAACGTAGAGATTACCGGAAGGCTCACCACCATGCCAGATGAGGCATATTTTATGATCGATTTGGAATCTTTTTGCGCAGTAATATGTAGTGCTGTAGTGACTAAAAACGAAAAATATTTCAGACTATACAGGAAGTTCCATAATAAAGTTACATACCGAAGTTATGATTTCTTTAAATAGGACCCCCTATATTTTGTTTAATTTTTGACTTGGCGAGGAAAAATTAAAGTGAATTTGTTTAACTTTGTTGTTTTGTCGAAATACCACATACCTATCTTAAATAGTTTGCGGAAATGTTTGACATTTTCTGAAATTCGAGGACTTTTAATTTGTGCCCTTACTATTGGTTTCAAAGCTTTACATGTACAACTACTGTGATAGTAATTGTTGTGGCTTGAACATCTGACACATTTTGTTGATCTCTGTTCACAGGGTGTTCGAAAACGATATTTGAAGTTGGGGTTCATTCAATCCCTTTATCGAAAGGGTCGAATAAGTGGTACATTTTAATACCTTACGAATGGTACCTAGGTTCTCTATACCTATTTTCAACGGTTTCGAAGATATTCGAAAATTGTGCCAATTTTTATCTAATTTCAAGAAATATTCCAATTTCTCACTCACACAATTTATAGCCTTAACTTTAACTAGTTTGTTTTCAGAAAAATTGTAATATTTATTCATTTCATCAAATTCAGTGAATCAAATTCCGTTATCGACTTAATTTCATTGAAGGGAAATCATTCTAATGTTGCTGTTTAACATTAGGAGCTTAATATACTTCGTATCTACAGATTCCTGGAAAAGGTAGTTGTTGACACCTATTAATACTATAAGGAAAAAATATTATGTCAGTCTTAAATAGAAATAGTTTCCATTAAAGTATCAGTGCATAGTGTTCACAATTTCATTTTTGTTTCACTATCGGTTGGAAAATTCTAATTTTAAGCAATCTGGCTATTTGATATACATTTCAAAATGAGGATTTATCCAATACAAGAACGAATTGATATGATTTTTGTTATCGGCGAGTGCAAACAAAGCTGTTTTTTTTAGCGTCAAGAGTTTATACCGAAAGATACCCGAATCGAAGACATCCAGACAGAAATTCCCTACAAAAACTACTGCAAATATTTTGGCAAACCGGCAACGTAACTTATCGAGAAACGAACAGTTAAAAGCGGGTGATAGAAGATCAAGAAAACGAAATGGCAGTTGTAACGGCCGTCGTCGAAAATCCAACTACTAGTCGGAGGAAGATTGCCGATGAAACGAGAATTAGTAGAGGAAGCGTATCCAAATTTTCGAAAAAACACGGATTCCATCCGCATCATGTTTAGGTCCACCAGGAGCTATCGGAAAGGGATTTTGAACGGTTTGAGTTCTTTTTGAATTGTGGAGGCCGTTACTTGATGTAGATCCATGATATAAATGAGATAAAAACACAAGGTTTAACTTTAATCTACACTTTATTTGAAAAAATTCGACGACGTTTCGCTGACACAGCAGCTTCATCTAGAATGAAAAATAGAATGAAGAGTATGGTATTATAAACAAATCGTAGAACAAGTTGGATGAATACACATCCACTCATTTCCAAATTTCTTTATTGGTATAGATATGTTGACGACATCTTAGTATGTTTCATTGGAACTACTCGTCAATTAGACTTATTTGTTAATTTCATTAATTCCATCCATTTGAACATTAAATTCACGATAGAAATTGAACAGAACGATTCCATAAATTTTTGGACTTAAAATCACTAAACAAAATAATAATCATGTTTTTTCGGTCTTTCGTAAACCAACACATACTGATACAATTATACATAACTACTCATTACATCCAATTCAACACAAAATTGCAGCTTTAAACAGCATGGTACATCGGTTACTCAATTTACCTTTATCAGTAGAAGATTATAATAAAGAGTTAAACATCATCAAACAGATAGCCATTAATAATTCATATAAGCCGGATATGATAGATCTAATCATTCGTAAAAAACTCTATCAAAAAGCAATAAATGAAGTATATCCTATTCATAAAGACTATAAAATATTCAACAGTTTAACATTCTGCGGTTCTGCAAGTACAAATATTAAATCCTTTCTCGTC
This sequence comes from Cryptolaemus montrouzieri, assembly GCA_013387265.2. Classification (NCBI taxonomy): domain Eukaryota; kingdom Metazoa; phylum Arthropoda; class Insecta; order Coleoptera; family Coccinellidae; genus Cryptolaemus; species Cryptolaemus montrouzieri. The sequence continues at coordinate 14,249,761 of JABFTP020000165.1, forward strand.
AAACAAAATCTTAATATAGCTTTCAAAACTTCTAATAACTTAGGTAAACATATTAAAAATAATAAATCTCGTGTTGAAAAATCAAGTAAATCAGGAATCTATAAACTCAATTGCGGTTCTTGTGATAAAATTTATATCGGTAGGACCTATAGGAGTTTTGGCATAAGAACATCTGAACATAAACGTAGCTTCGATAAAAATAAATCTGATTCAAATTATTCAAACCACCTAATAAAAGAAAACCATTCATTCAATAAAAACTTTGACATATTACATATAAAATCAAAAAGTTCAAAATTAGATCTCCTAGAAGCATTAGAAATAAATAGATACAAACATTCGGACAAGCTTTTGAATGAACAGGTAGATTTGAATTACTCACCCTACTTAACTTGTTTAATTAGTTTTATTACCTTTCATACTAACTGTACAATGGCTCGGTGTGGATTTTCCTGTTATTCATCCAACTTGTTCTACGATTTGTTTATAATACCATACTCTTCATTCTATTTTTCATTCTTGATAAAGCTGCTGTGTCAGCGAAACGTCGTCGAATTTTTTCAAATAAAGTGTAGATTAAAGTTAAACCTTGTGTTTTTATCTCATTTATAGGTTTGAGTTCTGTTTATGGGTGTCTGAAATGATCGGAAGAAATGAAAATTTTGCAGAATATATTGTTCTCGGATGAATGCACTTTCCACAACAACTCCCTTGTGAACCGGCACAATTTTCATTATCACGATCAGAATCCACGTATCTTTCATCAGCCGTACACGCAGCATCGGTAGGCGGTTAATACTTGGGGTGAAGTCATAGTCCCACATGTCATTGGACCATTTTTTTCGATGAGCACTTAAACGGAAATATATTTTTGAGATTTCTTCGTGATCATCTACAAGAATTGTCAGAAGATGTGCCGAACGACATAAGCCAACGAATGTGATTCCAATTGGACGGAGCTCCTGAACATTTCACTGCCAATGTGCGTGGTTTCATGGACACACACTTTCCTAATAAATTAATCGGCAGAGGCGGATTCCGAAATTGGCCTGCAAGAGCGCCTAATCTAACTTGCCTCGACTTTTTCCTATGGGGGTATGTGAAAGAAATTGTATCTCGAACTCCGCCAACGACAGCTGACGATATGAAAGAGGATAAGAGAAGCATTGCGATCGGTAATACAGACATGCGTTAGAAGATCATTAGAAGACAGGTTAGCATTGTGATCGTTCAAAATGGAGGCTATTTTGAACATCTTCTGTAAAAAATGATACGAAAAGTCTTTCTATCTGTATTTCGTTTTTACTATTAGGTTTGAAGTATGAATTGATGTGATGTTATGAACTCGTTTTTTTTTTTGTCAAATTCTACCCAATAGTTGATGGATGGTTACGATTCATGACAATTAAACACAGGATGATTTCATATAATTCGGTTTTTTCTTCTAAGGCAACAATCGTTTCAGACAGAAATTGGAGTGAAAAATTGGAATATTTTTTGATATTCGAAAAAAATTGGTTAAACATTCGAATATCTTCCAAACCGTTGAAAATAAGCATAGAAAACCATAGTACCATTCAAGAGGTCTTAAGATATACCACCTACAATAATAATAATAATAAACCCTCAGGTGCTCAGGAACATTGTTTCTGAGTACAGGATTAGCGAACCCGAGGTACCCAAGCTGAACCTGACAGTAGGTATAAAATGCAACTTATCCAATGATGTACATTCTAAGGAATAAACGGGCGAATCGACATTGTACCACCATACCTTGTCGCGTTCAAGATTTAGGAAGAGGGTCTTGTTCGGAAAGTGAATCACAGTCTTCCTCGGTTAGCGACGGAAGCAGTGTGTTATCGAGTAGGGATACTGCAACACAAAACCAAGTAAATTCCTTCATTATGCGTTCCTATTACAAGATTACAAACTTGGAATCGGAAATGACAGCATACAGATACGCGTTACATCTTGCGTTCGTAGAAAAATATCCGGAATTACAACACATATCCGAGCAGAGAATTTCGGATCAACGAAGAACAATCGTTAGAAACAGGCTACTTTCTTCAGAAACGCTGCAAAGCGTAGGAGAAGAGGTCATAATGGAACTCGGAATCGAAAATGATACTCATAACGGTATACCTACCGTCAATGAAAGTGTTACAGATAACATCGAAGCCATGGAAACGAATATAAACATATATATATATATATATATATATATATATATATATATATATATATATAGCACGATCAGAACTCAACAGAGCAATAACTGAACTCGACGAACAAGAACACCAATATCATTTTAGCAAACATAAACTCAGTGTTTGAAGAATACACTGTCCAGAAAACCTTGGAGAAAATTCACACTTTGATTTACTGTGGAGCGGTAGCGGTTCTTCGATTACACAAACAAGTCTCCACAACTCTGTTTCGATCTGAGCCGAAAAGCGTCAGAAAAACACCATGGCAAAAACGACTGGAGAAGGATTTTGACAATATTAGATCTGAGATCGGTCGCCTCACAGAATTCCTGAGAAACAAAAAGCTCTCAAGGGGCTTGAAATCCCATATACGCAAAATTCATACAAAAATGCTACGAATACAAAACACCGTGATCACAAATAACATATCGACGTGTTTATGGACACTTAGAAGCAGAAACTCCAAGCAAAAGCAAAGAGGCTCTCAAGATACATCAAGTGTACTGAAAGGAAACATCAAAACCAAAGGTTCCTCCAAAATGCGGCCAATTTTCATAAGGGAAATAACAAAACTGCAACCAATAATAGCAGAGAAGTACCTGACACATGGTGCTTGACCGATTATTGGTCATCGTTATGGTCGAACCCCAAAGAACACAATAAAGATGCTGAATGGATCACGAATGAAAAACAACGCCTTGATATCAATCATATGGACTTCGAAGAAATGATGGAGGGCCACATGTATAGATAATATCCATAACTTCTGGTACAAGAAGTTTAATAAGGTCCATGGAGCCCTAACGAAACAGCTCACGTATGTTCTTCAACATCCCAGGAAAACACCCACTTTCCTAACACAATGCTTAACATATATGCTTGGGCGATAGAACTCAAGATACGTCTCAGTATAGGCCGATCACTTATGTGCCAACGCTCTATAAAATACTCACCTCATGCATATCCAATCGAATATACCAACACCTTGATGACAACAATATATTGGCAGAGGAGCAAAAGGGATGCAGAAAGAAACATCACGGGTGTAAGGAATAAATCATCATCGATTCTGTGATAATGAAACAGGCACACGGAGGGCATCGGAATGTTCATTCAGCTTTTCTCGATTATCTGAAGGCATTCGATAGTACCGCCCATTCTTGGCTTGTCGAAGTATTGCAGATATACAAAATTCATCCAGTCTGGTAGAATTCTTGAAGACAACAATGACATACTGGCGCACGTCCCTGCACGCCAACATAAACAATAAGTCAATTAAAACCGACGCGATCCCCATACGTCGTGGAATTTTTCAAGGAGACTCTTTGAGTCAACTATGGTTCTGTTTGGCTATGAACCCATTGTCTTCAATGCTCAATAGAACCGGATACGGATTCAGGATAAAAGCAGATAGAAACTCACACAATCTCCCACTTGCTATGTATGGATGACATCAAATTATATGCTTCGAACAAAAAGCAATTATATGATCTGCTGTGAGTTGTCAGTAAGTTTTCGGCAGATGTTCATATGAAATTCGGGATTGAAAAATGTAAAATCCTGAACATTCAAAGAGGGAGGGTCATAAATGGTGAAACACAACTCCCAAATGGTGATATTATACAGTGTATGGAAGATGGCGAAACGTGCAAATATCTGGGATACCAACAAGCCAGATTACTAGACCAAAAATAGTCAAAGGAGAAGATTCGTTCAGAGTACAGTCAGCGTCTGAAGACTGTGCTGAAGTCAATATTGAACTCAGGGAATCTAGACAAAGCAATTAACACCTACACAATTCCAGTGTGGCTTTACTCATTTGGAATAATCAGATGGACCAACACAGAACTGGATGATATTCAAAGGCAAACCCGAACGATGCTGACAAAGTACAATAATCACCATCCAAAATGGTCTGTGATAAGAACAACTTTGAAGCGAAAACAAGGAGGACGCGAATTAATAGATGTTGTCAATTTACACGCCGAACAGATAAAAAATCTCAGAGAATTCTTCTCTGCAAAAGCTCGCACTTCTGACCTCTGTGAAGTATCGTTGGTTGATAAGGGATATACACCTCTAAATCTTGCTACCAGTGATGACCTGCTGAATCTACCGTTCCTATCAGAAGGAAGCTTCCAACAAATGGTTGATGAAAGGAGAACTATTCGCGGAAACAGAAGGATTCCTTATGGCCATTCAAGACCAAGTTATCGCTACAAACAACTACAAAACATGTATAATTAAGGACGGATCATTACAATTACTGCACACTGCAGAAAATGCCATAGAAGATCGGAGACAATACAGCATATTACGTCCGGATGCGAACAACTGGCCAATACGGACTATCTTCACAGGCATAATCAAGTATGTAACATTATCCACCAGAAACTTGCACACAAGAACGGACTTCTGAATGCCTCCCAGCCATATTACAAGTATCAACCGGCGCCTGTATTGGAAATGACTCTATGAGATTATACTACGATAGGCCTGTTATCACTGACAGAATGGTGACGAATAATGGGCCGGACATAGTGGTATATGATAATAGAGCCAGAACAGCAATGCTCGTGGATGTCGCCATACCGAATAATAACAACGTGCTAAACAAGTTCCAGGAGAAAAAGTCCAAATACACAGACCTGGCTATTGAGATCAAGCAGATGTGGCACCTCGAGAAAATAGATATTGTTCCTGTCATTTTATCCTCAACTGGGCTAATACCCAAATCTTTGCATGATAGCCTTAAGAAATTAGAATTGCATAAGAATACCTATATAGAAATGCAAAAAGCTGTAGTTCTTAATACATGTAGGGTAGTTAAGAAATTTATGTCAAGTATATTGTAATCGAGAATATTCACTTTGATTGCTGAATCTGGGAAAGGTAAATTATATCCAGCTAACAGCTGAGATAGTGCATAAGTCCACGATAATAAATAATAATAAGCCTCAGGGGCTCAGCAACATTGTTTCTGAGTACGGGCTTAGCGAACCCGAGGTACCCAAGCTGAACCTGGCAGTAGGTATAAAATGCAACTTATCCAATGATGTACAATCTAAGGAATAAACGGGTGAATCGACATTGTACCACCATAACCTCTTGTCGCGTTCAAGATTCAGGAAGAGGGTCTTGTTCGGAAAGTGAGTCACAGTCTCCCTCGGTTAGCGACGGAAGCAGGGTGATATCGAGTAGGGATACTGCATAAGTCCAGGATAATAATAATGTTTATTCATAATTATTTCAAGAACATTTCATCAAACATAGGTTATTCAACTGGCAATAAACATTAACCATCCACAAAAGTGCTAGGCACTTATTCGTTGCATAAAAAATAAATACTAAAACGAATAGTTAAATATACAATACAAATCAATATGTGCGTGCGTGTACTTCCTTGTTGGCTTAATAAATTGCGAAGTTTATATAAATTATTTCGGTTGAAAAAGTAGTGAAAGAATAATCGTCCTATTTTGTGTATCAAAGCTTTGGTTTTGGTCCGAGGTAAGTGAAAATTCTCAATCCAAGAGATTTATTCATCCGTGGAGCTGATATATCGCCAAAGTTCCTGAGTGTATGTGCCGATGATCGCTTTATTCCAGGTACACAGTGCTTATACTTGAAGAACACCAAAGCTCATCAGTGTCGCATATCGCTTCTCAGCATCTTACTAAGCTACATCGGGGTACCCTATCAATTCCAGAAAGGACGCACCTCGTACATACGTACGAGAGTCGCCCTCTATGGACCGACACGGCGAACCCGCTACCGGACTTCGAGAAAGATACGAACAATAACAAACAGATGTGGAAACGTTAAAAATTCCAAACATTTGGGAGACATCTTTCGCCGTTCCGTGAATCACATCAACGGTAGAAAACGAGCTAAATAATCCCGCTGGAATAGTGCTCTGCTTCCGAGATAAACCTCCCGTCGGTAAATATTTGGTCAAATATCTTACCGATGTAGCTTGGTAGGACGCTTGGAAGCGATATGCGACACTGATGAGCTCCTAATAAGGGCGAAACTGCAGTCTGCCGCTTCGTTTCTCGGCATCCTGCTTAGTTGCACTATTGTGGCGCTTGGGGGCTGGGTGCATGGCGGACAGATTTGGGAACTAGCTCTTGTCAGGAGGGATTATTCATTGATCTACGAATTTTTGAATAATTCGTCTTGTCTCAAATTTACATATATAGACTCCTCGCGAAGTTTATCGCGGAAGATATTTATATATATATATATATATATATATATATATATATATATATATATATATATATATATATATATATATATATATATATATATATATATATATATATATATATATATATATATATATATATATATATATATATATATATATATATATATATATATATATATATATATATATATATATATATATATATATATATATATATATATATATATATAGGATATAGGTTATTGTGGATATAGCCTTTAGCTTTTCACTGATGTGAAGATAGCCACGCTTTTCATCCACGGTTTCAATTTGGCAACACCGTATTGTTTCAGCAGGGTAAGTGGTCGTCGAAAGTACCAAAAATAGAGAGAATCCGAGAACAATTTACATTAATGAAGATATCCCCAATCCTATGCAGATTTTACTCAGAAAAGCTAACTGATGTGAAGATAGCGTAGGTCTCGATTCCAGCCACGGTTTCCAGCCCTCACTAATTTTCAGTTCGAATACGGGTTTTTTTATGACAATTGATTAATTTTTTGTGGCGCAATCTATACATTCAGTTTGCATTTCATCCGTTTATGATATCTAGGTTCCCTAGTATGCGGAATAGCTTGGAGAATAATATGTTGGTAGCGAAAATTACGCACACTTTGAATGGAAATTATGGCGGAAAAACTATGAACTTTATATGTTCCTACTAAGAGGTTTAACGAACTAAAAAGAATCGTAGATCATTTCTCGAATGGGTGACATTATTTAAGCACAGTATGTGGGTAGGAAACTGTCGCGGCGGAAAAGCTCTTAAATCTATATATTCCTCTCACGTGGTGTAATAAATTATGAAGATTGATAGTTCATTACACATATCGGTGACATTCAAAAGTCGGTCACTATTACGAGCACATTAACGCAGAAGAAAATATTCCGACAGTAAAAATCATGCACATTATTCGAAATGGAAAACAGGTGTCTGAGTGAATGAATATTGTGTGGATTGATGAAATTGTTGAAGTTGAAAAAGTGCGAATAAAAATTTCCGATCTATTTCAGTGTATTCATAACTGAGAATCTATTCATTGTAAAAGAAAAATAGTGATTCGTATCGTGGAATAGTTGATTCAAGAGCTACCAAATATTCCTCAGACCATAAATAAATCAAGGTAAATTTGTCAACAATACAACTGATAACGAGAAACACGTGTGCGGGAACGGTGTATATCATCGGCAGCTAAAGAGGTACATACACAGAAGAACCTTTATTTTCGAATAATGGATTCGGAGACAGTACATACGATTCAAGATCTGTACAAAGAAATCGTGAGGAATAGAACAGAAATCAAAGAATTCATAGAATTGAAAATTCTTACGAAAATAGAAGCTATAGAAGAGGGAGTGAAAGACGTAGAGATTGAAAATAAGCTTCGAAATAGAATAGAGAGACTAGAACGAGAGTCTAAACGGAGGAATACCATCATCATTATATTTGGCCTCGATAAGGAAGCATCATATATCTCATCGGAGCTCGTATGCGAGACACTGAAGTCATCTCTGAAGATTGATATCTTTCGGTTGCTGATATAGCTGATGTCCATCCGGTAGGTAGAAATAAAAACTGCCCTGTGAAAGTTGAACTATCAACAGTTTCGAAAAAATTGCAAATTCTATCTAAAGGAGTTGAATTGAAAGGGAAGAATATATCAATCTCTCGAGACCTTACGTTGCAACAAAGGCAAAATCTTAAAACACTCAGGGAGCACCTGACAATAGCTAGAAAGGATCCAAGTGTGAAATATTTCATAAAAGGAGATAAATTAGTCGTTGGCAGCAAGTCATACAACGTTCAGCAACTAACAACTTTTACAAAAAAGAACGAAAAGAAAGCAACACTGAAGTGACAGGTTTGGATAGAGAGTTAAAGGAAAATTCAGTGCAACCCTAAACAATCTAACCAGAAAAAAAATCCTCCGATCAAGACAAACTCAAGAATAGTGACAAGAAGTAATCTCAAATAAACTGAAGCTAGTAATCTGAATTTGACTTGAAAACTGCAAAAAAACAGGAAAAAAACAAAAATATTTTCATTCTTAAATTACATGGATGATACGTGAAACACTTTCAGTTGATGGTTTCACCGATCTAACGAGAAACTACGATTTGTCCCATCATCTAAACATTCTTCACATCAACATACGAAATATATATAAGAACATCGATGAAATGAAGCTGCACCTCAAAAGTTTGGATTATGACTTTCATGTGATTGCCCTGACTGAAACATTTCAGGTAAGCGATCCTATGATATTTGGAATTTCGGGGTATTCAACGCTTTATAATGAAGGGAAATATAATAAGAATGATGGGGTCATTTTTTTTTGTGCGTGAAGATCTGAATATTGAACATAGAATTATACCTATTGGAGAATTCAATGCAGTTGAAATGAACATCAAAACATTTCAAAGCCCCATAAAACTAACGAGCATTTATCGTTCTCCAAGTTCTTGCCCCGAAGTGTTTAATTCCAATTTGTATAACTACCTAGGAAAAACTGCAAAAGCTGATAACCACACCATAACGGTTTGGACCACTTTTTGTGAGACTAAAGGGATCGTTGAAAATGGATGAAATTAAAGCATTTGTTGTTAGAATAGATATCACCGACCACTCCCCAATTATTTTAGGCCTGAAAACTGATTCGCTAAAAAAATAAACACGATCATAAAAACTAAGAATTATATTGACTGCGTTGGGTTAAGGAAGGATCTGAGTGGAATCGACTAGCGTTGCTTATGTGAAACTCAAAATGTGAATATATTTACTGAAGAATTCATTACAAAAATAACTGAGACAAAAAAAATACTATCACAAGAAAATTAAACTGTAAAACAAAAGGTAAAAAGACTGAATGACTGCTGGGCTTCTCAAATCTGTGAACAGAAAAAATGAACTTTATAAAGAAACTATGAAAATCCAGATCATCAGATACTTAAATTAGAATATACCAATTATAGAAATCGGTTGAGTAAACTTATAATAGCAACTAAAAAATTGCATCTTCAGAATTATATGCAAAAACAAGCTTCTTCTTCGAAAGCGCCATGGAGCTATGTGAATGATAATGCAACAATAAGAATTCAAAATCACAGACAGCTGTTCAGCAGTTGGAAAAGAACGGACATATGCTAGAAAAAAAGGAAGAGATAGCTCAGGCATTCAACGACTACTTTAGTGGAGTTGGCTAAGAATATACAGACAAAATTGAACAGCCTGATGAATACAAGGAGAATGATCGTTTCTTAGATGATACAATTTTTCTTCATCCAACAAATGAAGAGGAAGTTAAGAAGATTATAGGAGAGCTTAAGGAAAGAAAAGCAGCATGCTAAGACGGAATTAAATCTGAGGTCTTCAAAAAAGTTATAAATGAAATATCAAACCCGATAGCACACTTAATTAATCTTTGCTTCGAAACAGGAAAATTTCCGAAATTATTGAAAAATGGTATCATCAAACCTATCCACAAATCTGGCAGTAAAAGTAACATCGAAAACGATCGGCCTATATCTTTGATCTCGAACCTAGCTAAAATTATCGAAAAGATTGTAAAATTGCGCATCATAAAATTTTTGGATAAACATAAAATAATTTCAGAAAACCAATACGGCTTTAGAGAAGGCAAATCAACAACAGATGCCAATATAGAGTTGACGGATAAGGTATATAAATGTCTAGACAAAAAAAGCCTGTGCTCTGCATTTTCGTAGATCTTGCAAAGGCATTTGATACCGTCTCTCACGAAAAACTGCTACGTAAATTGTATCGATATGGATTTCGTGGAAAATCATTCGACTTGATTGAGAGCTATTTAAGAAATAGGGAGCAAATAGTAGACTTGGATGGGCGAAGGAGTTCAAAAAAGGTTGTAACATTTGGTGTTCCACAAGGAAATGTCCTCGGCCCAATTCTCTTTCTCACGTATATAAATAGTTTGCTGATGATGCCGCAAAAAGGGCAAGTCATAAGTTTCGAAGATGATACGGCATTCCTCTATGAACATGACTCGTGGGTAGATGGCAGAGAGAGAATTTCTCAAAGTGAAAGAATGGTTCGAGTTCAACAAACTTACATTAAATATTCGTAAGACTAAATACATACCATTTACGTCCTATTCGTCTGGTGATCCTGAACTGGGATATCTTCATATTGAGAATAAAACACAAATTCCTGAAACGAAAGAGATCAAATATTTAGGTATAACCATAGATCAAAATCTAAAATGGGACAAACATAATTCTCGGTAAGACAAACAATATTCTCGTTAAGAAGCTTATTAGTCAAGTTCAGATATTTGAAAAAATATATAGACATTCCTTACCTGCATATCCTCTATTTTTGACTCATTCATTCACAGATAACATATGGTATATTGGGCTGGGGTAGAGCATATGAGTGCCACATGAAGAGGGTTGAAACGATTCAAAAATGGATTCTGAAAATTATTCACGGAAAACCTCTTCTATTCTCAAGCTCAGAAATATATCGCTTATCGGGAGTACTAGACCCCTATCAACTTTTCTCTCAAGAAATACTCTCACGCACCTTCGAGGGAAAACTATTGGTTACTTTGAAAAGCCACTCATACCTCACTAGGAATAAACCATCGCAGTTTGAAAAAACGCGTGCCTCAAAAAGAATTGGCCAAAGAACCTACACCTATCTAGCACCCCGAATATATGCTGCTCTACCAGAAGCAATTAAAAAATCAAGAAATATCAGATGTTTCAAAAAAAGTGCGAAGCAGTGGATCCTCGAAACTGGAAGAGTTGCTGTTTTTGAAATGATTAATAACTAATGCGGAACCGACGATGAGGAAAACTGTGAGTGACATAATATTATTAAATAGTGATTGAAATACCTAAACGAAGACATGAAATAATGAACAAAAAACTCTGTTATGGACAAAAAAACCCAAAATTTGACAGCAACCCCCCCGAACATAGACTTCAATTCCGAATATGAGACATTAAACCAAAACATGGACAAAACTGAACCGAAAAGTGTAATTGAAACCGAAAAAATATTTGTATTCAGTTATATTTAAAATTTAAGGTCATGAAGAATTAAAATCTTTTTGGTTATTAACATCGCGTACAGACATTAGTCTCTGCGATTATCTGTTTATTCAAACCGAATTTTTGTATTTTCAATGAATAAACTATATTATTTATTATCGTGGACTTATGCACTATCTCAGCTGTTAGCTGGATATAATTTACCTTTCCCAGATTCAGCAATCAAAGGGAATAGGCTCGATTACAATATACTTGACATAAATTTCCTAACTATCCTACATGTATTAAGAATAACAGCTTTTTGCATTTCTATATAGGTATTCTTATGCAATTCTAATTTCTTAAGGCTATCATGCAAAGTTTTGGGTATTAACCCAGTGGAAGATACAATGACAGGAACAATATCTATTTTCTCGAGGTGCCACATCTGCTTGATCTCAATAGCAAGGTCTGTGAATTTGGACTTTTTCTCCTGGAACTTATTCAGCACGTTGTTATTATTCGGTATGGCGACATCCACCAGCATTGCTGTTCTGGCTCTCTTATCATACACCACTATATCCGGCCTATTATTCGTCACCATTCAGTCAGTGATAACAGGCCTATCGTAGTATAATCTGATAGAGTCATTTTCCAATACGGGCGCCGGTTGATACTTGTAATTTGGCTGGAAGGTATTCAGAAGTCCGTACTTGTGTGCAAGTTTCTGATGGATAATGTTGCACACTTGATTATGCCTGTGAAGATAGTCCGTATTGGTAAGTTGTTCGCATCCGGACGTAATATGCTGTATAGTCTATGATCGTATATGGCATTTTCTGCACTTATTTGTTTGTAATGTTCCGTCCTTTATAATAAATTTTTTGTAGTTGTTTGTAGCGATCACTTGGTCTTGGATGGCCATAAGGAATCCCTCTGTTTCCGCGAATAATTCTCCTTTCATCAACCATTTGTTGGAGGCTTCTTTGTCGATGTGTGGTTGATTAATCTCATGGTGATTTCGTCCATGCAATTCCTTTCTTGACCATTGCTCTTGTTTTTCAGTATCTGATAGGAACGGTAGATTCAGCAGGTCATCTCTGGTAGCAAGATGTAGAGGTGTATATCCCTTATCAGCCCACGATACCACTCTATGGAGGTCAGAAGTGAGAGCTTTTGCTGAGAAGAATTCTCTGAGATTTTTTTTCCGTTCGGTGTGTAAATTGACAATATCTATTAATCCGCGTCATCCTTCTTTCCGCTGCAAAGTTGTTCGTATCACAGACGATTTTGGATGATGGTTTTTGTACTTTGTTAGCATCGTTCGGGTCTGCCTCTGAATATCATCCAGTTCTGTCTTAGTCAATCTGATTATTCCAAATGAGTAAAGCAACACTGGAATGGCGTAGGTGTTAATTGCCTCAACTAGATTCCCCGAGTTCAACATTGAATTCAGCACAGTCTTCAGACGCTGACTGTATTCTGAACGAATCTTCTCCTTTGATTGTTTTTGGTCTAGCAATCTGGCTTGTTGGTATCCTAGATATTTGTATGTTTCGCCATCCCTCATGCACTGTATAATATCACCGTTTGGAAGTTGTGTTTCACCATCTATGGCTTTCCCTCTTTGAATGTTCAGGGTCTTACATTTTTCAATCCCGAATTTCATATGAACATCTGCCGAGAACTCACTGACAGTTTTCAGCAAATCATCCAATTGCTTCTTGTTCGAAGCATATAATTTGATGTCATCCATATATAAATATTATTATTATTTATTATCGTGGACTTATGCACTATCTCAGCTGTTAGCTGGATATAATTTACCTTTCCCAGATATTATTATTATTATCGTGGACTTATGCACTATCTCAGCTGTTAGCTGGATATAATTTATTTTTTTTATATTATTATTATCTAGAAAAACACGGAAACTTCATATTTCTTGCGATAGGCGGTATAAATTAAAGAAATACTGAGTTAATTTCATAAACATATGAAATGCAGAATCAATGTATAGATTACGATACAAAAAATTAGTCAATTTTCATAAAAAAAAACACCATATTCGAACTGAAAATTAGTGAGGGCTAGAAACCGTGGCTGGAATCGAGACCTACGCTATCTTCACATCAGTTAGCTTTTCTGAGTAAAATCTGCATAGGATTGGGGATATCTTCATTAATGTAAATTATTCTTGGATTCTCTCTATTTTTGGTACTTTCGAGGACCACTTACCCTGCTGCTTTACGCTTTGTTAAGACTGAGTTCCTTATCTCTTCAGGTGGAAAAGTTACTATGAAAGGTTTGTATTCATTGGTAGTTGCAATCTGTTTGACTTTTATTTCTCCGTTTTTCACGCTGATATCTATCTGTGTGAGAACCTCATTATTTTTGACTCCTTTGATGACGACATTTTTATTCCTGGATATAATATCCTCGATCCTTTAGATGTAGGGTATGCCTTTTGAAAAAAAAAATGAGATTCGAATAAGTCTCAACTTCAAAAACCGTTTTCGAATACCTTGTGTAACATAGACCAACAAAATGCGTCATTTGTTCAAGCAACAGCTATTACTATTACAGTAGCTGTACATCTGAAGATTTGAAATCAGAACTGAGAGCACAAATTTAAAGTCCTCAAATTTCAGAAAATGTCAAATATTTCAGAAACTATTTAATATAGGTATAGGGAATTTGGAACAAACTCAACTATCATTCTTTCTCACAATGTCTTAAACGAAACAAAATATAATATGAATATTTTCAGTTTGTAGCGACTACAGCACAACATATTACTGCGCAAGAAAAATTTCAAAATCAGCCGTAAAATCTTTCGTCGCTAACATGGTGAGCAACTCGGTATATCGGGAAAATGTTAGCACCACTAAACTGGTCTCTGAATAAGAGATCGAGAGATAGGTTTATTTTTCTAAGTAAAAGCATTGAAATTGTTCTAATTTGACACTCGAACTTGAGTAGTCTTATTGATTGAGCAGTTTAAATTAAACTTATAGCCAGATATGGAAATATTAAGTTGATAAATTAATTTCAGATAGAACCAGATCTGGTGGTAATGTAAACTGGAGAAAGAACGACTCACAGAATTGCGTGAATTCTTCTGAGGAGTACTGGGGGGACGACCAAAATGTATCACAAAATGCCAAGAATATCGCGACACCTTTACCGAATGCGCATAATGCATCAGATGGTCAAACAGGGTCGATTTTGAGTCCTGAATCATCAAATTTGAATCCAGAAGCAAATTCTTTTCACATTTTACCTGAAAATGACAGCCAATCATTTAATGAAAGTCCAGAAAAGGTGGAAGATACTTCTCCGAAAGAAGAAAATTGGGATAATGAAATTGAAGAGAATTCTATATGTGATGCAAAAAAAGCTGGTTCAGCACAACGAAAATCAGACAAAGACAATACTAGTAGTTCGGCTTGGGGTAATAATTCAGTTATCAGCGTCGGTGATGAAGTTGCTGATAGCTTAGATAAAAGTAGATATTCTGATTGGAATAATAGTAAACCAAAGCAGAAAAACAGAAAATCGAACAGTTCCGTCGATCTTGATTCCTCATATGACGTGAGGAACTCTACTCCAAGATCAAAGGATATTTCATTGATTCCTAAATATGTGGATTTAAACGATGAAGAGAAAAAGGAATTCATAGAATGGAAATCTAATTCTGTCAAGGGTAAAGTTATTGAAGAGGAAAAGGATCTGTTCAGCGTGGGGAAGGAATATTCCCTCGCTCACTGTGTCGCTGCAGATATGTCCATGGGAAGCGGTATAGCTGTTGAATTCAAGTGAGTAAATTGTAGGAATGTTGAGATGTTTTTGAAAGTGATATTGACTAGAATAATACAACAAACATTGTATTTTTCAAAATGTAAATCTAAAAAACGACGTTTCAATGTTACTGATTCAATTCTGCTGCCATTTGTATGTATGTATATATATTGGCTATACAGCATCCATTCCGAGAGTAATCAAACTCTTTCAAAAAAAAATAGTACTACTAGTACCATCTGTTGTAATATTGTACCTGTCGATAA
Organism: Cryptolaemus montrouzieri; assembly: GCA_013387265.2. Lineage (NCBI taxonomy): Eukaryota > Metazoa > Arthropoda > Insecta > Coleoptera > Coccinellidae > Cryptolaemus > Cryptolaemus montrouzieri. Next base: position 14,265,300 of record JABFTP020000165.1, read on the forward strand.
CTTCATTGACAGCTGGTACAAATTTCATGACATCTGTATGTAAAAACTCCAGTTATTGCGTCATGTTTGTTAGTGCGTTTAATACATCAGTCGGAAAATGAGTTTTGAATAAGATTTTGCAATTGAGTTTTGTGTGAAACTTTGTAAACGTTTCTCTGAAACGCACCAAATGCTACAAACTCCATATGGTGAAGATTGTCTATCACGTTCGCAAGTGTACAAGTGGTTCAAGCAAGCATTCCAATCGGAAAAAAGACCCTGAATTATGATGATTCGTTGAAATTTATTGAAACAAACAACTGTATACCGCATTTTGGCCGAATTGTTGGGCTTTATGAAGGTTAATTGTTATTCCGCCTGAAATTGAATATGAGCATACTGTTGACATTTCATCTTGTCAGTTTTCCCCACGTGAGGTTTTTGAGTTTTCATCTGGTATAAGCCCAAATTATCTGCTGGTCTCGATGGAGGATCAGCTTTTGTTTTAAAAAATTGTTAGAGCACGCTTTCTTCGTAAGTTGTTTAATATTTCGCTAAACACTGGCAACTTTTCTTCCTTGTGAAAGCAGTGTTTTGTGGTCCCTATTTTTGAATTCAGCAGCCAGTCTAATATAAGAAATTACAGAGGTATAGCGGTGCAATCTACAATTCCTAAAATGTTGGACAGTTTGGTTTGTAGTTTTTTGTCCTAGAAATGTTGCTCAGTTGAGCAGCACGCTTTTAGGAGGGGACAGTTACCAACTTAATACTCTTTGTTAATGAGATAATTGAATGCTTCGAGTCGGGCTACCAGTTTGATGCCATATACACTGATTTTAGAAAAACCTTTGATAGGGTCAACCTTAATATTCTGATTGCTAAGCTTGAGGCCGTTGGCATCTCAGGCTCGCTCCTTTTGTGGTTCAGAAGTTTCCTTCACGGCCGTTCACAGATCGTTAGATATCAGCGATTTTATTCCAGAGAGTTTCCAGTTTCATCTGGTGTTCCGCAAGGGTCACAATTGGAGCCATTTCTTTTCAATATCTTCATTAATGACGTAGAAACTGCTCTTACCACCAAGTTTCTGCTTTTCGCGGACGACATGAACATGTTTTCGGTCATTCGTGGATCTTCTGATGCCTCTGCCTTACAGGAGGGATTGAATAAATTCTTTGAATTGTCTGTTTCCAACTCTTTGGGTCTCAATATTGATAAGTGTGGCATCATGTATTTTTGTAGATCACGCACTCCTCTAGTGTTTAATTACACGTTAAATGATTATAAACTTTAAAAGATGGAACATGTGCGAGACCTAGGTATCATTCTTGACCCTAAGTTGAATTTCAAGTAGCATTTTCGTAGTATTACTGCGAGGGCATGCCAGATACTTGGTTTTATCACCCGGAATGCAACTGAGTTTTCCCCTTCGACTTCAAGGATTCTCTACTGTTCCTTAGTCGGATCTAATTTAGAATATGGGTCATGTATTTGGTCGCCCCACTATTCGTGCGATTTAAAGGACTTAGAAAGGGTTCAGCTCATTGTCAATGATTTCAATATGGAAAATTTATCGTAGCGTATCCGTCATAACTTGGAAACGCTTCAAGTCAGAAGACGAATTCATGTCGTATGTTTTTTCTTTAAAATAGTTAACGGATTGATTGATTTTTCAGACCTACTCTCCCAGATTGAGTTCAACGTGCCTCAAAGACTAAATAGAAGTACAACGGTGTTCCGGCCTAAATCCTCCAAATTCAATTATAGGGTCAATTCTTACTGTGATCGTGTCATACCTTTAGCCAATAAGTTCTGCACAAGATGTGATTTCTTCTCTATCTCTCTGCAGAGGTTTGAATCTCAAGCTAAACGCTGGCAGAATGTTTTTAATAGTAAACTTTTGTAACAAATAGCAATTATTATTGCCATTGAATCTATATGTATCTTATCTATAAGTATTATCTTTGTTTATATTTCTATACATTTAATATTCAAAGGAGGTTCCCCGTCAGTTATACAAATAAATAAATAAATAAATATTTCGAGGTTTGTACCACACACTCACCGACGACCAAAAATTTAATCGAATTGAGCATAGAATACATGTTTAAAAGGGCTGGGAAGGACCCAAACTTTTTGAAAACGACTGTGACTGGTGCCGAGAAGTGGTGTTTTCAGGAAGAACCTGAAACAAATCGGAAAGGTGCTGAATGGAAAGCGTTGGATGGAGGAAAACCCAAAAAAGTCTCTTGGAGAAGTCAAAAGTGAAAGTATTGCCGTTTTGTTCTTACGATTGTAAAGCAATTATTCACAAAGAATTTGTTCCACGCGGCCAGACAGTCACAGGAGACTTCAATTTGGGTATCATGAAGCGATTGCTGGCAAGAATTCGTTATATTCGGCCAGAATATCGAGTTGGACTCTTTTGAACGATAATGCCTCATCATACGTTCAAGAGTTGTAACTATATTTTTTATCAAAAATCACATTATTGCCTTGTAACATTCACCTTATTCACCTGATCTGGCTCCTTGCGACTGCAATCTGTTCCCTAAGCTGCATTTGACGATGGAAGGAAAGCGGCACGATTCGATTGAGGTCATTGAAAGTGTAGTGACTGAGGCGCTAAAGACCATTCTAAAAAAGAGATAGAGATAGATATAGCTTATAGTGAGGATTGTCTAGCACCCAGCCACTGTGACCCAGTGGTCTATTGTACCAACTCTGTCCTAAATTTCACCCACAAGCTCCATTCTTGTAAAGGATATTAGCTTTATGGGCGAGAGCTTAATAAGCTCAGTCAGCTTCAGTTTGTTATATCCAAGTTCCTCCATCCTGACTGTCCTCAGCTGGGCGCTCGTACATAAAATGTTTTATTGATTCTATATCTTCTTCACATAGCCTACATGAAGGATCCTCAACCAATCCTAACTTGTTTAGATGATTTCTGAGGCGACAATGCCTCGTTAATATGGCGGTTAGAACTCTCAGGTCTAACCTAGAGAGTTTAAGCCAAGCTTTGGCTCTCGCACTGGAAGGTCCGCTGATGGCAAGTCGAGAATGTCTGAGATCTGAGAGACTCATCCAATGCTCACATACCTTCAGGTCCAACCATCTGTTATTTTCCATCAGTGCAGTCTCCGGGAAAATTCCAAGCCTAGGCTCCAGTCCGATGAATCCCAAGCCTGGTCCAATGACTCCGCCTTCTCCGTTCTTCCAGTTTGGCAAGGGAGGAGCGACATTCCTGCACCATAGGTGACGTACAGTTATCGGATGCCAATGCCTTCAATGCAGCTTGTCTATCAGTGATGATTTTTATTGACTTATTTGTTAATCAAGAGCAATCAAGATGTTAGCTCAGTGATCAATGACGAATATTTCTGCTTGAAAAGCAGTCGCAAGCCCGCCAAGATCGATCGACTGTTCTTTGGCAGCCCTCGACAGTAGACTCCAGCTCCAACACTTTTCAATTTTTGAGCCATCTGTGTACCAACAGGGACCCTCTGTTTCCCACCAACAAATTGTGCAACATTATCGGGCTTCCACAGGTTGTCAGGCGCCCGATCAGAAATGTTAACAACACATATGTGTTGCTTTGGTAACCTGTCATAGTGCGCAGACTAACACCCTTCCATGATCTCAGAACAGCAATACAGCTCTGAAGCCACGCCACACTGCTCGTCTACGCACGTAATCAGTAACCACCCAGGGCGAGTGGAACTTCCCAGAAGACTGATCAGTTCCGCCTCCGGAGCGGTCACTCTCATACAGGGTATGCCTCAAGGATGGCATCCTGCAGGAGCTTATTCTGTTCTGCACGTCAGGGAAGCCAGATGGTATGACACCAACTCTGTTGCCCCCGTGGCATCCTTGTAGGATATTGCCTCCTGTCCGTGGCTCTCTAGGCGGTACCTTTTTTGGTCTTGCTCTGGAATACTGGTATCAGATCTGAGGCGCTTTCCTGCAGTTGAAGATGTGCCTGAGGGCGAGGTGATTTCTCTCCCGGGGGCTCCTTTTTGCTCGGATTTGTTTCATTGACTGCCATACGCCTGGCAATCGAATATTCGCCTGTTTTGCTGTGGGGTGAGTCTCACCTTCCACAATTTCTGAGGTGCTAACAAGGCCAGCGGCGCAGATATGACCACAGAGTGACGGCTGCTGTGACTAGCTTAGCTAGCACAAACGGTCGGCGCCGTTATACCCTTGTGCAGACCCTTAGCCACAACAAGACAGCAGGGTAAGGAGATAGTGAAGTCGTTTGACAACCTGTAGACGCGTGAAAATTTGTGGATCAATTGAACGAAAGCGAGTACATTGATTAATAAAAATATTTGTATCAAAATTAATACTGGTTGTTTCAATTTCAAAAAGTTTGGTTACTTTTGGAATGTAGGATGTAGTAATGGAGTCCAACAAGTGATTTTGGCATTTACTCAAGCGCGGCCATTCAACACATGGGAAATATCTTACAACCCTGTTGAATACCCTCATCATTCATGAACTCCATACACAGTAGAGACCTTAGAATTATAGATAATCGTTTCAACGTATGTCCGCATAGAACAACTAAATTTTAGGCATGTTTTGCATATACTTCTATTGATCTCCTGTATAGGGATGAATTTTTCAGTTTGCTTTGTAACATCCCGTATGCTTTTCAGGGAGGCCTACAGTAACTTGCTTTTAACTAATAATGACTGATTTGTGTACATTCGGTTTCTAGAATTGTGATATTAGTACCTCAAATTTTAGCATGTTTTCAGTTTTCAGAATTTTTTTGATGATATATTTGTGAGATTAATGTTTAAAATACTTGGAAATACAATTTTTAAGCTAGGAAGCATGGAAGAGCGCCTATGCGAATGCTTTCATTTTGTACTTTGTGCAATAAATTCATTATTATTATCAATGAAAACGCGTGTTTACTTTTCTGATGTTCGCAGCAAACTGTTTTGTTATAGTGTTATTGTTTTATTTAATTAAAATACAATTGTTTAAAATTAAAAATTAGATAAATATGAGCACTGAACCTAATGATTTGGCCACTTATTTGTATATGTAATACAGTTAATATTTTTCAGACGTAGATTTAAAAAGTTGAAGAGCTATATGATCAAAAACAGCGCCAGGGCGGGTTAGCTCATCTGAAATTTGATGATAGATTCATATATTACTTGGTAACAAAAAAGTATTCGACTGGAAAACCAACATATAATACATTGTGGAATTCATTGACAAAACTTCGAGACCATATGAAAGAGAATGCAGTTGAAAAATTAGCTATACCTAGAATTGGTTGCGGTCTGGATAGACTCGAATGGAGCATAGTTAAAATGATGTTGGAATTCTTATTTTCCAAGTCTGAAGTTGAGGTCTTGGTTTGCAACTTTCAACAGGTAAGAACAGGTTTGAAACAGACAAATTTTATCTTCTATTAGATTGTGTTTCTATTACATGTACGATTTGGTATGTCCATTTAGTGCTTCATCGGATCATAACTTTGTTGCTGTAGAGTATAGTAAAATAGTATATGCATAGGTTGCCTTTTAAATTTTGCGCCTGACAAAATAAACAAGTAACTTAGGGAAAAATAGCTTTATTGTTTTTCAAAGTATTCTCCATGAAGATCGATGCACTTTTGCATGCGCTTAAACCAACTTTCGATGAACTTTTGTCATTCGAATGAGATACCTTCAAAACATGGTTTTGGAAGGTTCCAACTGCCTCTTCCGCCATCGAAAATCGTTGCCCACGCAGTTGTTTCTTGATGTGTGCCAACAAAAAGAAGTCGTTAGGTGCCAAATCGGGACTATAAGGAGGATGGCTCATTAATTCTATGTTTTGGATGTTTAAATACTCCATTGTATGCGCTGATGTGCGATTTGATTTCCTCAACTCATCGAACACTTGTGGCAAACAAATGGTTGTATACCATCCAGAATTGACCGTTCTATGTTGCTCTAATTCTATGGTTCGGTCTAGATTGGAATATGCCTGTGTTATCTGGGATCCATACTATGTGAAATATAAAATTGCATTGGAAAGCGTCCAGAGAACCTTCCTAAAGTACCTGGCATACAAACAGGATGGAGTATATCCTATCTGAGGAATGCCAGGTTTTCTGTTAACCGATCGTTTTTCTGTGTTGGAGCTTCAAATTAGAAGGAAATATTTGTGCTGCATGTTTTTGTATGGACTTCTGAATAACTCCATCTGTTGTTCGTGTCTGCTTGACAGACTGAAGTTTTTGGTACCGAGGCTCGCTGGCAGAGGCAATGTCACTTTTTATGTCGTGGGAGCTGTTACGGATATTTTCTTCAACTCACCTATCAAACGAAGCTGTCACTATTTCAACACGGTGGCCTCTTCCTCTTCGATTGATATCTGTCATTCTCAAGCTACATTCAAAAGAAACCTATTAACGAAACTTAGTTCACGCACTTAAATTGTTTTGATTGTTTGATGTGTATTTCTATTGTTTGAGTTTGCATTATCAATGCGTTCTGTCATTATTGTTATTGAAAGTTTTTCAAATCTGTTTTTTTTTTGTTTTAAGCAAATTTGTCTATACTTGTTCGGCTCTGTAATTGGGAGTAATCCTGTATCAATAAATAAAATAAAATAAATAAATAAAAATGGTGCCGACATGTCCGTACACTCTTGAAGATTTCATTTTTGTTCGAACGGTATTTATTTAGATAGTAAGAATCTACTTCAGCAATTTTCTATGACAATATCTTGGGGGTTTTTTCACTTCATCGCATGCTCCTTCGGCCAGAGAGGATGCATACTTTTTCCTTTTGATTTCCTATTGCCCAAGGATAGCTTTATTGATGAATTGAAATAGATTATCCTCATTTTATACAGGGGTGACTCAAAAAAAATTATTCAATATTGTAATTTTAAAAATACCATATCTTGATTTTTTCAAATGGAATAACTTGTATTTTATTATTCATGTGAACGCATAAAATATTGTGCCATATTTTTGCAGAAGTAACCTTACCTTTATCTTCGACCATTTTCGAAATAATAAAAAATAAACTAAAATAATAAAATCAGAAGTTGCGAAAGAAGAGTTTATTAGTACATATCATTATACTTGATCAGAGAAATGGAGATATTTTAAGGTAGTCGTGTATGAAATACGTATTAGATTGGTTTTTGGTGAGATGATCTACAAGGTGTTGAAACTATTTCAATAAGTGTTCCAAATGTTGCCCGTTTCTTTGTAGACACAACTCAATCCTTCTGAGGAAAGACCATTGAACTCTCGACAACATTTGCGGATTAACTGACTGAAAGGCGTCGACTATTCTCTGTCTCATATCTAACTGTGTTGTAGAAGGAATCTGGTAAACGATGCCTTTAATATAACCCCACAAGAAAAAATCTAGACTTGTAAGGGCCGGAGACCTAGCTGGACATCTAACAGGACCACAACGTCCTATCGATTTGTTTGGAAATACATGATTTAAATGCACCCTAACCTGATGTGAGTAATGTGCTGGTGCTCCATCCTGTTGAAACCACAAATCATGTCTTATATACTCTGGTACATCGGCAAGTAACATTGGTGGATGATTTTGCAGAAAATCTAAATACATTTCACTATTGAGGTGCCCGTCGAAAAAGTGCGGCCCTTTTAGATATCCATCTACTATGGCGGCCCATACATATCATTATGCTGGTGATCTTTTTTTCTCATGAGGTGTGGATTTTCCGTGGCGTAATAATGAAAGTTGTGCATGTAAACAGGCCAAGCTTGTGGAAAGTTGCCTCGTCCGAGAAAAGAACTCTGCTAACATATTTGGATTTTCCGCTACTTTGTCACTTGCCCATTTGCAAAAACTGATTTTTTCTTAGTCTTGATTGTTCAGTTTCTGGTGCAGCTGTACATGGTATCCATGAAATTTATTCACTTTCAAGATTCTCTGGACGGAAGTTTGTCTTATATCTATTAACTGAGAAATCTCTCTTTGGCTTTTATATGGGTCCTCTGTCACTGTCATCAAAACTAATAATTGGTTGTCTTCAGCTGTAGCAGTTTTTGGTTTGTCATGTTTTTGTAAGCGTTATTACCCGTTTCGATAAATCTAATTAAAAGTTTTTCAAAGCATCTTGCATCAGGAAACCTTTGTGCATAAACTCTACTTGCCAACAAAGAATTTCTATCACACTCACCCAGAATAAAAATCATATCAACCATTTCTTTTTGGAGAACTTCATGGCAGTCAATTGAGAAAATTGGGTTCAAACCTCACTTTAACAATGTTTAATAAAGAACCACTGATACGTTCACCATGTAAAATGCAGAATATGATATGTCCGGACACCTGACAAGGCACAAATGAAAAAAATGTCAACACATATCTCGATGTACTATTTAATCATCTTGATTTTATCATTCGTTGAAAGAATTATCTTGTTTAAGTTTCATTTTTACTACTTGAATCATTACAGATAGAAAACTTCTATGCGAATAATGATGCATGTTGATGAGTTTGATTCGGTTTGTAGAATTTTCATCAAAATTTTTACTAATAATCGAATACTTCGAAAATGGTCGAGGATAAAGATAAGGTTACCTCTGCAAAAATATAGCACAATATTTTATGCGTTGACATGAATAATAAAATACAGGATGTTCCATTCGAAAAAATCAAGATATGATATTCTTAAAATTACAATATTGAATAAGTTATTTGAGTCACTCCTGTATAAATTGAGGATAATCTATTTCAATTCATCATTAAAGCTATCCTTGGGCAATAAGAAAACGAAAGGAAAAAAAGTATTCATCCTCTCTGGCCGAAGGAGTATGCGATGATGTGAGAGCCTATTTTCATGAATTTTAACAAAAAAAAAATATTGTGACGAAACTACTCACCAAAAAACTTATCACTTTAAGATATTATAGCAGAGTTTAGGCCGCTCCTGAATCTTGAATGAAAAAGTGGTCTTCCAGTCTGGAAAAACCACCCAAGATTATTTTATAGAAAATTGGGACACCTGTTTACTGCAAATTAAATTGCTGAAGTAGATTCTTACTTTCTAAATACAATACCGTTCGAACAAAAATGAAATCTTCAAGAGTGTACGAGCTACAGAGCACCGCGCCACTGGTGAATCACCCAGTATATAAGATTCGTCGCCTATAACGATTTTGTAAACGCCTTTTGACTTACCGCCGTCGAATTTTTCCAACATTTCTTTGCACCAAATGACAAGAGCCGTTTTTCGAGCAGTTGTTAAGTTGTGTGGGATCCAATGCGAACAAATCTTTTTGGCGCAGCCTAATGTTCATGCAATAATGAATGTTCGTTGGTGGAACATGTTTAGGGCTGTCTCAATCTCACGGTAAGTCACATGGCCAGAGGCGCAAATTTAAAAGGCAACCTATGTATTATTATGTTTTTTGGGTTGATGATTCGACATCCCAGGTCAGATGGCTTTCTAGAAAGACCTCTCAAGAACATTTGAAGGTCAAATCTAATTGAATCGTACAAAATATCTGAAAACACCTTTATATAGGTTTTCGCAAAATCTGAATACGATAATGTTGGGAGATTATACAATCAAGACTGAATTTCCCAAATAAATAGAAAGTAGTTGCCAATGATCTCAATTATTCTTAACAGAAAGTTCTACTTGATGACATTGTTTTCACTGCTTCGACAACGAAGAAAATAATTTGCTAATGCAGTTTTCTCAGCTTTGATTGAATGATTTCCACGCAGTTTGTCTTGGTCTTCACCAATTAAAAAGTGCCATGTTATACTACCCAGAAAATGTGGAAGAAGGTATATTTATAGTGCAGAATTTCAATCCTTTTTCGCGTCACTGAATTGCATGCTTCCCTTTTTCTAAATACAGCATTAGAGTAATTGATCAATTCCCTGTAAAATCACATATGAAATCTCGATATCGAAGTGGAAAAAGTCACTATATTTTCTTGTTCAGCGAGCTAAAAGAGGGACCGGTTATTGTTGAATATTTTTCCACATGTGGGACTCATTCTCGGACGGTTGAATGCTGCAGCCAGATCGCTGCAGTATTATATTGTATTTTGGACTCAGTCAATATAATAACATAAGGGGACATAACCCATATATATCAAATATCTCTATTACTATAGAAAAAGATCACATAGGATCTATAACAGGCTTTATATAATTATAATATATAATAAGGTGTATGTATGTTCATCTTAAACAACTTCACAAAACAATAACAACTATTGATCATAATTTGCACAACGTAAGCTGAATTATATAAGTTACAACAATACATAGATAATATTAAATTTAATAAATATTTTCTCTTAGATTTTGAAAGCTTAGTTTTAATTATCCGTCTATACTCTATATCATAGCCTATCCACTTTCTATATCACAGATCGTTCACTGAACAGGTAAGATTTAACAAATTTAACAAAAGCTGGTAGTGTCGTTGCCATCTTGATATTCCACGGCAGTTTGTTATACCATATTGCTGATCTACTGGTGATCCTTTTATGTCCTATATTCGTTACGGATGGTAGAATATGGAGGTGTTGTTTTGTTCTAGTATTATATCCATGTAGGTCACTGTTCAACACTAGTCCTATACCAGCTTCTAGCAAGTCGTTGATTTTATAAATTAGTTTTACACTATGCAGTTTGATAATTTCCTCCATCATCAGTAAATGCAGGTCTTTATACATACACAGAGTACCAGTTATTTTAGGCAGATTGAAAATAATTTTTAAAGCTCTGTTCTGTACCACTTGTAGTTCCTGAATATAAGAGCTCATACCCTGCCACCGAAATGCTGTCAGATAGATCAGATGAGAGTGAACGTAGGCATAGTAGAGATCATATCTCAGCTTAGTGCTTAAATATCTTGAATTCTTCCTGAATAATTGGCAAACCTTGCTGATCTTCTGTTTTATATACAGGATGTGGTCCTTGAATTTAAGCGGCTCATCAATGGCGAGGCCAAGATATCTTGCACTTTCTACTTGCTGTTTGATTATTTATTTTAAGTGAATGGTTACATTCCTCATAATAAAAAAGCATATAGTTGCATTTCTCTTCATTGAGCTTTATATTGTTTGAGACACTCCATTTCTGAAGCATATCAAGGTCGTTCTGAGCTAATTAGAATATTCTGTTTTTCTCTCCTGCCAGCACAAGCACCGCATCATCAGCAAACAAAGTGATGGTTCCTACCCGTGATCCATTCATAATATCATCGATGTATATTAAGAATAACAGTGGTCCAAGGTCCGACCCCTGAGGTATCTCAAATTGTATAATTCTCTTTTCACTTGTCTCTGCACCCATGCAAGTAAATTGCTGTCGATTCCCTAGATAGTTCTTGAATAATTCCAAAGGTTTTCCAGAGATACCCAAAGCTTTCATCTTTGATATCAAAATACACCTATCCACAACATCAAATGCCTTACACAGGTCCAAGAAGACTGCCAACACGCTCACCTTGTTATCTACACTGGACGGAATAGTTTCCAGAATGGATACTACTGCTGACTGGGTGTTGTTGCTTTGTTATAAAAGAATTTTGTTCAAGAAACTGATAGAGCCAATCATGAAGTAATTTCTCAAATGAATTGGAGTTACTTCTGCTATTTTCAGAAGGTCGGGAAAGGTACCCTTTTCGATATGTTCATTAATGATAACTGAAAGAACAGGAGGTCTTCAGATATACTCTTCACTAGTGCTGTCTTGATACCATCATGTCCAGGGCTTGCATTCCCTCTACGATTCCTAATTATTTTCATGTTTTCTTTGGTATTTGTTTTTTTTATGAAGAATGAGACTCAAGTTCAGGTGCGTTTGTAGTACAGGCTACATTTCGTTTAGTAATCAGTTTCTCTGCAATCTCTGTGAAGTAGTTGTTAAAATTATTAGCTATTTCCTTTGGTTCTGTCACCACTGAATCATTATCGATCATTTTATCACTTGTAGACCCTTTCTGTCCTTGACCCGTCATTTCTCTCAAAATGTCCCACTTCTTTTTATTTGATTCTCCACACTCATCCAAACGCCTAGAATAATGTTGCTTTTTGAAAAATTTAATCAAGTTCGAAACTTCTCTCTGCAATGTGGCAAATTCTTCTGTGAATGATTTGCGTTCAGGATATTTCTTCATTTGAACATATTTTTTATCCCGTTCCTTTATTTTACTATGCAATTCTTCGGTAAACCACCCTTCAGAATTTTTTTGTGAATTTTCTTGTTACTGCTGGTGCACTTTTCAGTTTCTTCTCCGAAGATAGATATTAAGCTTTCAAAGTTCATCTCATTGCTCTTTAATTTTACCAATCGCTGTTTTAGGGTTTTTTTCAATTTTTCATAATGTATAATATTTGTTGTGTATTTTTGTTTGCCACTTTTAGCTTTCTGAGGAAAATCAATGCTGAGATTTATTATTATATGGTCTGAGATAGGATGGTCACTAAGTACAATCTGGGAGCTCTTTACACGATCACATATAACATGGTCAATAATAGATTTTCTCCCAATCCTTTTATCAATTCTTGTGGGATAATTTTCATTTACAATATTATAGAGTTCATATCCATTTTGTTTCATATTATTCAAATATATTTGATCATAATGAGTTAATGACTTTAAAACGATATTATATTTTAATTATTTCTAAACGCCATTATTGCATTTTAAATTTCGCAAATCTGATTCCAGATTCATGATCAGCGACCTTTCAAGGCAGTATAAAGGTGTTTTCAGATATTTTCTACGATTCAATTAGATTTGACCTTCAAATGACCTTGACCGTTCCTTTGAGAAGGTCATCTAACCTTAGATTTGGAATCACTGGCCCAAAAAATATAATTTTGGTTTGATAAAATACGCAGAAACATACTTTTATTTTGTAAGACTTGAGGTAAACCTGACTTATATAGTCAAAGGTAACATTATTATGTTTGTTATTTCCCATGTCTCAAAAACCAAAGCTAACCTCCTCCTAAAAATTCACTAGGTTTGGAGAGATTCTGGAGGTCCCAAAAACGGGCTATATTTGGAGTAGCTCTTTGTGCGTCGAACTGAAATGTACATGTAAGAAGAAGGTAGACAGTTTGAACATTTTTCATAGGGTATGTAAGTTACCCTTTTCTCAGATAATATTCCTGGTTAGACCATGTTTGAGAATTTAGTTCTAAATTTGGTAATAATTTGTGAAAATTTCAGCATGAAATGCAAAATCATTTTCTACGCTGAATCTATCAAAAATAAGTATAGAGACCCCTAATCAGGGTTGCCGACAGTAATATGCTAAAGTCCCCAAACGCATTGTCGAAATTCTCCACGTTTGGGGAAACAAAAATGATAATTCGCTACAGAAATACCACAACTGAAAATGCATTACCGACATATATCAGATTTATTTCACTAGTGGCACTTTCACTGTGAAGAAAACTGGTTACCTTGGGTTTTTATCGACAACCCTTGAAGACCGAAAATATATTTCGATTCGGCGTCAAAACGCTATAATGAAAAGTAACCTTTACATTGGAGAACAAATACAAATACAAACATTCACAATATTTATTAAATCACTACCTGGTGAACGTATTCTCTCTGCGGCCGGTCCTTAAGTTTATTCATCATTTATTAAAATAAAAAAAATTTGAAAACCAGTACACTTTTTAGCGCCATACTGTTTTGTGCAACATTTTAGAACTCTGATTATATTCTAAATAGTCATTTAGAAAATCGAGTAAAACAAACCTCGACATCTTCTTGCAATTTTTATATGTTTTCAATCAAAACCTTATCGATTTTGTTAAAAACTTGTCTTTGTTCATTACAGATAACTTGAGATAACAGACGGATGATAATTAAAATAGAGTAGAAACTACGTAAAATACAACCTTCTATCTAGTTTCATGTCGAGCTCAAACCTTAATGAAATAAATTATTCCGAATAAAGTTTTCTTGCATAGCTAAAATAATGTATAGGGAATCCCCCGAGTCGAGGGTTCTGACTAACCATAGAGACTAACAAAATTTAATGACAGGTGTCGCCATTTAATAAATTACTAATACCATATTTAAATGAAACAACGGCTATAAATAATAAAAAACAAGTACTGTGTTTTAAAGAATTTTACTTAATAATTGCGATTCGTAAGGCGTTTCACTACACCGTAGCTTCTTCAGACGAATGAATGTACAGAAATAAGAATGAGAATATAAATATAAATGTTCTTGAGTAATTAAAAGCTTATTGGGTTGCTTCTTCTTAAGTGGTTATTTATGACAGGTATATCCAATAAAATTAAGGAATAGATTGCTCCCCGAAGAGATTCAATAGAGGTGAAGGGCTCAAATCGACTTGTTCATTGATGAGTCTACCTGAGTGTTTGTATTTATTGATTTCTGAAGTTTCCCAAAGATCTACCTTCCAATATTTCTTATCTGTATGCAAAATTTCAAACTGTGGGTCGAAAGAGTGATTATTTCTAAGAGATGATTCGCGTAATTTTGAATCGATTTTTTATTTGAAAAACTGCGTTTATGTTCCGATATTCTAATATTAAAATTTCTATGTGTTCTACCAATGTAGAAATTATCACAGTCATTGCAATTCAATCTATAAACACCTGATTTATTGTTTTTACCTGGTTTGGTTTTATTATTTTTTATATATTTGCCTAAATTATTATTAGTTTGGAAAGCTATGTTGAAATTATTGCTACTCAAGAATGATTTCAGTTTCTCACTTGTAATGCCAACGTAGGTTAAGGTGTTGAATTTTAGTTTCAATTTATCGACAGGGTAAACTCCATTCAGTGCGATTCTACTTGGTTTTTTATTTAAAATATTATTTATTAGTTTGGGATTGTAACCATTATTTTTGGCTATTTGTTTAGTCAAATTTAATTCTTTGTTGGAATTTTCTGGCGATAACGGGATGTTAATCAATCTATGAATAAAACTATTGAATGCTGACATTTTATGTTGATATGGATGACATGACGAGTTATGCATTATAATATCTGTATGTGACGGCTTATGGTAAATTGCGAAAACATGTTTTCCATTTTCATTCGAAATTGTTACGTCTAAGAAATTTATCGAATTATTGCTTTCTATTTCGGTTGTGAATCCAATTTTTGGATGTAATGAATTTATATGATTTTCGAAAATTTTTAACTGTCTATCTGTTCCTGTGAAGCAAATAATGATATCGTCTACATAGCGATACAAGTATAAACAATATTTACTGAGTGGATGATTATGAATTAATTTCTCTAAATTATTCATGAATATTGCTGCTAACAAAGGACTTAACGGATTGCCCATAATCAAGCCGTCTTCAATAGTATAATATTTGTTATTGAAATGGAAATAATTTTAATCTAAACAAATTTGTAATAATGAAAGAATATCTGATTTAATGATAGTATTGACATGATTCTTTTCTAATAATTCTTTAACTGAATAATACGTATCTTTCGGAGGAACGTTGGGAAATAGATTCTCAACATCGAAAGAAATGAGTTTGGAATTAGGTGGTATAATGGTATCTTTGATATTGGCAATTAGTTCGTATGAATTTGATAGATTGATTAACATCCCGTTATCACCAGAAAATTTCAACAAAGAATTAAATTTGATTAAACAAATAGCCAAAAATAATGGTTACAATCCCAAACTAATAAATAATATTTTAAATAAAAACCAAGTAGAATCGCATTGAATGAAGTTTACCCTGTCGATAAATTGAAACAGAAATTCAACACCTTAAACCTACGTTGGCATTACAAGTGAGAAACTGAAATCATTCTTGAGTAGCAATAATTTCAACATTGCTTTCCAAACTAATAATAATTTAGGCAAATATATAAAAAATATAAAACCAAACCAGGTAAAAACAATGAATCAGGTGTTTATAGATTGAATTGCAATGACTGTGATAATTTCTACATTGGCAGAACACATAGAAATTTTAATATTAGAATATCGGAACATAAACGCAGTTTTCAAATAAAAATCAGATTCAAATTACGCGAATCATCTCTTAAAAATAATCACTCTTTCGACCCACAATTTGAAATTTTGCATACAGATAATAAATATTGGAAGGTAGATCTTTGGGAAACTTCAGAAATCAATAAATACAAACACTCAGGTAGACTCATCAATGAACAAGTCGATTTGAGCCCTTCACCTCTATTGAATCTCTTCGGGGAGCAATCTATTCCTTAATTTTATTGGATTTACCTGTCATAAATAACCACTTAAGAAAAAGCAACACAATAAGCTTTTAATTACTCAAGAACATTCATATTTATATTCTCATTCTTATTTTCTGTACATTCATTCGTCTGAAGAAACTACGGTGTAGTGAAACGCGTTACGAATCGCAATTATTATGTGAAATTCCTTAAAACACAGTACTTGTTTTTTATTATTGATAATGGAATTTTGGAAGTAAAAGCCTCCCAACTTCAAATACAACGGCTATAAATCTAAATTTCTGTTTCGAGTAATTATTTGTAAGAAATCAGTCAAGACTAGCAGAAATTCGGTATTAATCATTTGTTTATAGTATAAAATATTTGTGTTCATACTTAAATTCCCCGCATTTTTCTCGATTTTCAGCTTTCCCCAAAAATTCCCCATTCGGCTTCGGTTTTCCCGAATACATCTCAACAGGTTTTACAACTGCCTTCCATTTGCAATCACTAAATACAGTGTTCCATTCGAAATAGAAAAATTATAAGGTTTAAAGGTAAACAAAATTTGACATCCATCGCAGAACATCATGTATAGATGTATCAACAACTACTTTTTGTTCATGAATATTGACGCTATTTCGTCGGAGTCTAAGTAACAGGGGTCACTAATACGCCCTTATCTTCCAAGGTTGCCTCTCCAGCGCCATTCTTGTATTTTATAGTAGCAAGAATCTACTTCTGGACTTTCAAAGCTTCAACGTCTAAAGCCGGGGCAACTACTCTAGTCGGAGAAAGTTAATCCAAAGTTCGTAGTAAGGATAACTTAAAATAAACACTAGGTACGTAGTCATATCAGGTAAAATAACTCTTCAACTCAAAACTATATCCAACATTATTCTTGAAATGAATAAGGAAAATCAAACAAACTTTATTTATATATCAGGAACAATGCTCCGAAGAAAGAACATCAACTCTACTTAGAAATATTTGAATTCAATATAGGTGTATAATTTATTGAATGGAAATCGAAATAAATGTCTCGTAAAAGATACCATATACACTAGACTCACGAGTGTGAATTTTATATAGTAAGAATATGAACTTTGTGTTCCTACCAGGATAGCCTCAAGGTGCAAAATAAAACTAATCTTAATTCTGAATAACTCTGGAGTTTTGAAATATGACGGATATCCGAAGAGTCGGGAAACTGCAACACCGGAAAAGCGGTCAATTATTTCTACAGGTAGTATAGCGGTTTATTAACGACGATGAGTGCAGATGTCGGGTCCGATACGTAGATTTCTTAATATTTACTAGTAGCTATTGTCTTACAAGTTTTACGGTTGATTGCTATATTATGAATAATTAATTTACGGAATTGAACTTACTGGTAACGTGCGTGAATTGTAAGGAATTGGGGAATCGGATTGAAATGCAGGTAAAAAGGATTGAAGCACGTTAACAAAAATTTGCAATGAAAGTTAAGGAAATGATCCAAACCAGTTAACGATAAATCATTAAAGTGAGAATTGAATGATGTACATGCAAATATGAATGATAGCAGTAGGAAAAGCAGGAGAACAGAAACTGTTTGTTCGAATGAATTCATGTGCTATTATCAAATAAACCAGGAGCTACTCTGAATCATACCTCACGATAGGTCTTTCTGGTGGCATGAACTCTTTGAGGTAAGAGACGGGCCTTACTCAGGACACAGTAACTGCGTAAGCCGTACACACTCCCCACGGTATTCGATGTGCGAGAGTCCAGAGTGAGAGAATCACAAACCGCCGCACAAGTATGTGTGCTACACCACTCTCGACATCTCATAGGTATGATAAAAGTATGAGACGTTCTCTACACTAGGACACAGCACCTATGTAGGTCGTCCACATACCCCGATTAGGAGAAAACGTCGATTGAAATATAGGGGCTGTTTCATGCTCAGGACACTGCAACTGCGCAGGGCATCCAACTATTTTCAACTATGACCAGCAACTACTCGGGAGCGGATTGCCATACTTAGAGCACAACGGGCGGACTACACCAGGTACACTCCGCTCGGTATAACACACTGCAGTTCAGCACAACGGTGGTCTCTGAAATTCACACACAATGTCACTGGAAGCTGGTTCTCACCTTAAAGATCTGGCTGGTCTGGGAGTCGGTAACGGAGCAGGCAGTGTACTATCCTGTAATTACTGAAACACGCTTATTTATATGATTCCGGGATTCCAAAAAAAATAAAACAATCCGCACACTTGCGTAAACTCGATAGTCTCCCACTTCTTACTCGATACCCTGTTGATCATGTCAGCTAACTAGATGTTACTTTTCCTTATTTTCTATTGATTTTAACATCAGGAATGAATTGTGGAACCATTCATAAAAAAGTTCTGTAGCTACCCATCCTTTTCTTTGACCTTTATAATAAACAGGCAAGTTGGAGCGGTTCTTGAATGCTCAGGGTTTGTTGGCTTTTCCGATGACCAACAATTTCATTTTATGAGATACTGATGCATTAGATCATGGCATGAATGTAATACGGTCCTTACTCATCTTCCGACCTGGAGCTGAATTTTCAGCAGCATGGGCTAGTGTTTTGTTTGGAAGAATTCGCCAAAATAACTCACTCTCATCTGCGTTGTGAACTTGATCTGGCACTAGATCCATCTCCCGTATTTTTTGAAGAAATTTATTTTCAAATGGTTCTACCGCACTGACAATTTCTCCCCTGATATAGTAAGTTGTCGAATTCCACGTCTTTTTGAATTCTTCCAACTATCCTTGACTTGCCTTGAAATCATCTCTACCTGTTATACTGGTGTAAAAAATCTTGCTTTCTCACATATGAGATCACCACGTAAAGGTGTATGTCGAGATCGTTCTTGTAAGAACTAAGTGTATAGAGCATTTTCAACATTCGGATTTTCACTAGTTCTGAGCGTACGCCGTTTCCCAGGACCAGAATCAGAAGAAGATATAAAAAGATATTGCAAGTTCGGACACTTTCAATCGATGAAATTATCGACGGTGTTCGGATTATAGAGGTAGAAAATAAACTGTGCGGATTATAGAGGTGGACGATTTCAAAGTTTCGTTGTTCGGATTACTGGATGTGCGGATTAGGAGTGTGTTCGGATTAGAGAGGTTGTACCGTATTCAACACCGTACTGACGACACTTCTTTTATTCGGTCATGTTTAGTATCAATTACCTACCTGTAAATAATAAATAAAAAAAAACTTTGTTTTAGTAATCTCAAGGCGATCTAACTTAATAGGATGATTATTTTAACGAATACGATTAATCAATATATCGCGTGCCAAGTAAAAGGGCACATAGCTACTCAAGGACATGCGCCCTTTTAGCTTTTAGAAAGAAGTGTCTAAAGCTAAAAGGACCCATAAAAGAATTAAGTGTTAATGCGAAATGTTGAAAAATGCGCTCTAGCATTAGGTACGTGATATTAGAAAATTCCGGCGTCAAACTGTCTCTAATTATTGAAGGAGTAAATACCTAAGATCCATATGAGCTTTGTGAACACGGCTGAACTTATTTTAATGTGATGTAATATTATTATTACATTTATCATATTTTAATATATTTCTGTAAATTCTATAGAAACTTTTAAACAATGTTTTGATATCAAAACTCCGCCATAATCAAATGAATTAGATAAGTAATGAAAATAATGTACTGAATATGGATATGCAAGTTTTAACAAGTAACAGTCGCTGAGCTTCTGGCAATCTGCCCATATAGATATGAGAAGTCAAGACAACATTTTAGTTCTTCTCTATCGAAACCAAATTAATTTTCATGCACCCCCGCTTACAATTGTAGATCCCCATTTTTTGTTACGCCCAACGTAGACCCCGTCGAGTCTCCCGTGTAACCCTGGGGGTCCACCTGGACTACTTTGGGAATTACTGTTGTAGATGATTTCAGGAGATACATGTCAATTATTTCGAGAACGGATCAGTTACGCATGTACTGTCCGGAAAAATTCACCTTATTAGCTTGCAAGACGGTTGTAGGGGGTTTCCTGCATCATGCGGGCGCTGGGTGTTTCAGCGCCCAAATTGTTTATCTTGGTTTCCTTACGAGCGGGACATTCGAAGAAGTGTTCTGTTGTTTCTTCATTTTGCTAGGCAACCACGGCAGTGTGTGGTTTCCAATAGTATCATGACGTGTAGGTGTTTGTTGAGTTGGTGTCCCGCAAATATATTCAATAGTAACAAAGTTCTGCACCGATTATGCACTATATGGACACCAAGTACACATTCGAAACAAATTCCGATGTTAAATTAAAAACTAATTAGTACAAAAATTAATTTAGTAGTCGTGCTCAGTAGTCATTCTGCTGCATTTTTTTTTGTCATTAGTTCAATCTTTGGTTTCAAGTAATAAAATAGAACAATTCCTTCAAGTAACGCTCTTCAGCTCTTTCGAAGATCGAAAATATAACAATCGGTATTTTTGCAGAATTATGGAAAAACTAAAGAGAAACTGCTAACCAAAAAGGATGAAAGTAAAAGCCAAATGAAAACTAAAAAAGAAAAATCAAGTAAAAATAAGAAGCTTAGATGATTTATCACGTCGTTCAATACAAGGTGGGGTAAAACAACTTCTCAAAACTTCAATTAATATTCAAATTTTGTGTTAACTCATTCTGAAATAAGATATCGGGTAGATTGCACCTATTCTCAATACTCTCCACGTTACCTGAATCGGAAAACCAGTACCTTCAAGGAGGGATGTTTTACATTCTACGGAAGGTTAAATACTGTTTCCTGAATAAAAGTTTTCCTTATAATCTTCTTAGGAAAGGGGTATCTAGGATAACTTATGGCAATGTGGAATTGCGTTTCAAGTGGTTCTTGCTCGTTCTACAAAACAAGGAAAAAAAATAAAATGAAAATGAAACTTCATTACCAGTTGAAGATGTATGCAAGTCCGCATACTACAACGATTCGGTATCGGCCGATAAATAAATATAATCATACTGATTATAAGCCCGACCAAACTATCGGCCGATAGAAAGTTTGTGGTTTGCGGGGGGTCTAAGTGTTTCTGTGCCTATTCTTAATAGATTCAGAGTTGAGATTGATTTCGTATTTTATACTAGAATTTTCACATAATCATATAAAATTTTGCTCTAAAATTCTCAAACATGGTCTAATTAGGACAATATCCTAGAAAATAGACTACATTCAGTTTCTACCTTCTTGTTGTATACTCATTTTATTTCGAAGCACAAGATTTCCTCCACGTGATTAAGATTGTCTGGAGTAATATTATAGAATGCATCTCGAATTATTTGCATATTATCAATAAAGATGAACTAAAATATATTTTATCTTCATAAACACGACCGGTTTGGACCGCTAAATCATCTTTAAGTTGTCAACTACATTCAATGTTGGATATCGAAATTGTTCATAATTGCGACAAAGGAAAGAAAATGAATCTGTTGGAATGTTTAGAAATCAATGAACTTTGTGAAAACCCATGTGAAATCATCCTTACTTTCTCTTCACTACTTAACGTGAATACATTAATACCTCTCCACTACTTAATTTGTAATTACGTTAGTACCTATACTGGGTGATTCACCAGTGACGCTGCTCTGTAGCTCGTACACTTTAAGATTTCATTTTTGTTCCAACGGTATTGTATTTAGAAAGTAAGAATCTACTTCAGCAATTTATTTTGCAGTAAACAGGGTGTCCCAATTTTCTATAAAAAAATCTTGGGAGGTTTTTTTTCAGATTGGAAGACCACTTTTTTGTTGAAGATTCGAAAGCGTCCTAAACTCTGCTATAATGTCTTTGAGTAATAAGTTTTTTTGGTGAGTAGTTTCGTCACAATATTTTTTTTTCCGTAAAATTCATGAAAATAGGCTCTCACATCATCGCATTCTCCTTCGGCCAGAGAGATGAATACTGTTTTCCTTTCGTTTTCTTATTGCCCAAGGATAGCTTTATTGATGAATTGAAATAGATTATCCTCATTTTATACAGGAGTGACACAAAAAAATTATTGAATATTGTAATTTCAAAAATATATCTTGATTTTTCAAATGGAGCATCCTGTATTTTATCATTCATGTCAATGCATAAAATATTGTGCCATATTTTAGCAGAAGTAACCATATCTTTTTCGACCATTTTCGAAATGAAGAAAAATAAACTGAAATAATAAAATCGGAGGTTGCGAAAGAAGAATTTATTAGTACATATCATTATACTTGATCATAGAAATGGAGATATTTTAAGGTAGTCGTGTTTGAAATGCGTAATAGATTGGTTTTTGGTGAGATGAACTACCAGGTGTTGAATTATTTCAATAAGTGTTCGAAATGTTGCCCGTTTCTTTGTAGATACAACTCAATCCTTCTGAGAAAAGACCGTTGAACTCTCGACAACATTTGCTGATTAACTGACTGAAAGGCGTCGACTATTCTCTGTCTCATATCCAACTGTGTTGTAGAAGGAATCTGGTAAACGATACCCTTAATATAACCCCACAAGAAAAAATCTAGACTTGTAAGGTCCGGAGACCTAGCTGGCCATCTAACTGGACCACCACGTCCTATCCATTTGTTCGGAAATACATGATTCAAATGCTCCCTAACCTGGTGTGAGTAATATGCCGGTACTCCATCCTGTTGAAACCATAAATCTTGTCTTCTATGCTCTGTTACATCGGCAAGTAACATTGGTAGATGATTTTGCAGAAAATCTAAATACATTTCACTATTGAGGTGTCCGTCGAAAAAGTGCGGCCCAATTAGATATCCATTTACTATAGCGGCCCATACATTCAAGGACCAATGATGCTGGTGATCTATTTGTTTCATGAGGTGTGGATTTTCCGTGGCGTAATAATGAAAGTTGTGCCTGTTAACAAGCCCATTCTTGTGAAAAGTTTCCTCGTCCGAGGAAAGAACTCTGCTGAACATATTTGGATTTTCCGCTACTTTGTCACTTGCCCAATTGCAAAAATTGATTCGATTTTCATAGTCTTGATTGTTCAGTTCACTGTCAACAAAACTGATAACTGGTTGTCTTCAGCTGTAGCAGTTTTTGGTTTTTCATGTTTTTTGTAAGCGATATTACCCGTTTCGATAAATCTAATTAGAAGTTTTTCGAAGCATCTTGAATCAGGATGCCTCTTATCAGAAAACCTTTGTGCATAAACTCTACTTGCCTACAAAGAATTTCTATCACACTCACCCAGAATAAAAATCATATCAACCATTTCTTTTTTGGAGAACTTCATGGCAGTCAATTGAGAAAATTGGGTTCAAACCTCACTTTAACAATGTTTAATAACGAACCACTGATACGTTCACCATGTAAAATGCAGAATATGATATGTCCGGACACCTGACAAGGCACAAATGAAAAAAATGTCAACACATATCTCGGTGTACTATTTAATCATCTTGATTTTATCATTCGTTAAAAGAATTATCTTGTTTAGGTTTCATTTTTAATACTTGAATCATTACAGAAAAAAACTTCTGTTCGAATAATGATGCATGTTGATGAGTTTGATACGGTTCGTAGAATTTTCATCAAAATATTGTACAAATAATCGAATATTTCGAAAACGATCGAAGAAAAGATGAGGTTACTTCTGCAAAAATATAGCACAACATATTATGCGTTGAGATAAATAATAAAATACAGGGTGTTCCATTTGAAAAATCAAGATATAAATTTTTGAAATTACAATATTCAATAATTTATTTGAGTCACTCCTGTATAAAATGAGGATAATCTATTTCAATTCATCATTAAAGCTATTCTTGGGCAATAAGAAAACGAAAGGAAAAAAGTATTCATCCTCTCTGGCCGAAGGAACATGCGATGATGTGAGAGCCTATTTTCAGGAATTTTACGGAAAAAAAATATTGTGACGAAATTACTCACCAAAAAAACTTATTACTTAAAGACATTACAGCAGAGTTTAGGTCGCTCCTGAATCTTGAACAAAAAAGTGGTCTTCCAATCTGAAAAAACCACCCAAGATTTTTTTATAGAAAATTGGGACACCCTGTTTACTGCAAAATAAATTGCTGAAGTAGATTCTTATTTTCTGAATACAATACCGTTGAAACAAAAATGAAATCTTCAAGAGTGTATGAGCTACAGAGCACCGCGCCACTGGTGAATCACCGAGTATAGATACTAACGTAATTACAAATTAAGTAGTGGAGAGGTATTAATGTATGTCACGTTAAGTAGTGAAGAGGAAGTAAGGATGATTTCACTTGGGTTTTCACAAAGTTCATTGATTTCTGAATATTCCAACAGATTCATTTTCTTTCCTTTGTCGCAATTATGAACAATTTTGATATTATCCAATATTATTCAATGTTTTGTGGTTTTTATATGTTCACATATTGGAGATTTTTTATCAAACGATAAGTGTTCTTTAAATCTGCTCTCGAAATTCCTACCAGTATGCGAACAATTTTGTGAAACCCTGATTTTTTTAATTTGTCTGTTTTTTGTTAAGCATTGAATAATAATTTGCTCAAGTTCAGATCACTTGAGAAAGATGTGAATATTTTAAATTTGGAAAAATAGTTGTTCAAGTTATTGGAGAGGACCAGCGTAGTTGAAACTAACGTAGTTTTTCAAGCAAGTATCTTTTATGGAATATAATAATTGTGTTAATTGATATAATAACCATTCCTCTGCGTCCTGGAGCGTATGTAGAGTTTGATTGCATAGCTTCAGATCCGAAGTTGCCATATCAAAAAAACTTGCGTCATCAGCATATAAACAAGCACTGGAGCTTGAGACACTTTAAACAGAAGTGGTCCCATGATTGAGCCTTCTGGAACTCCAACGTCAATAGCCCTTTCCTGTGACCAATTATTTTTCCACTCAACTAATTGCACCCTATCAGTTAAGTCAATATTTATGCATCCAAGTAATGATCCATGGCCTCTGTGATTCCTTCAAGTAGATCAGAGCAGCTGTTGTAGACCTATTGGATATAACACCATGATGTTGGGGGTTTAGTATACTAGCTCTATTCAAGAAACCAACCAACCTTCGTTTTAATATTTCTTCAAACAACTTTGATACAGCCGGGAGAATTGATATTGGCCGGTAGTTGTTACAATTATTTAAATCCTCCTTTTTGAATACTGGTATTACCTTGGCCAGTTTGAGTTCCTTAGGAAACACGCCTTGCTCCATACACCGATTCATCACCTGACACAGAAAACCAGCGATAATTGGGTACCCTTTTTAAGCAGAATAGTACTCATTCCATAGATGTCTGTGGTGTGCCTGCCTGTTTTTGAGATTTTTAACCATATTTGCCGGTTCTTCTTCGGTAGAAGAATAATTAAGCATGGAGTTGTACCTCGTAGTCGTTAGAGGCGTTCGAGTTTTCAGCTTCTTCAGTGGATGGTTCACACTGTCTTAGTACGGACTTTCCTACGGACAAAAAAAGTCATCAAGTTCATCTGCAGTTCATTTTGATTCATTTTCATGTTTTATCTTCACTACACCAGCTTCTCTTTTTCTATGAGATACCATATGGCTTTAGTTGGATTTTCTGCTTCTTGTATGTACTGAGCGTTATGATTCTTTCTGTTGTTAGTATAGCTCTGTCGTAAATGTTGCTTCAAGACAGCTAGCAATTTTTTGACTCTGCAGTTTTCTGCACCTTGTGGATCGTTTGGGCAACTGCTCATTTGAGGGCTGAAGTGCCATTGTTGTCCACAGCATCAAAATTCCGACCCTGTCCCTTTCTAACAATCACTCTAGGAAATGAGTTATTGAAACATTGTTGAAATACGAGATGGAAGCACCCTGTATATATATATATATATATATATATATATATATATATATATATATATATATATATATATATATATATATATATATATATATATATATATATATATCAACCATATCATCTGCGTAGCTCAAAATATCACAAGAATCGCCCTGTGCCTTCAATAAGTCATCAACGCGAATAACACATAAAACAGGACCCTGTGGTACACCACACTATGCAACGCGAAACTCGCCAATTTGTACCCTTTGTTTACGTCCCGTCAAATAACACTGCATTAAGTTGTATGCATTTCCTCTAGATCCGTACCTAGAAAGTTTATCAAGCAGCAACTTATGACTCACAGTGTCGATGCCTTGGCCAGATCGACAAAGACACATAGGCATGGATCTGATTCTTCCATGGCTTTATACAACTTTTCTGTCAAATAACTCATTGCATCCTGAGTTGACTTGTTTTACCTAAACCGAATTGCTTTTTGTGATAAAAGGTTCAAGTGATCAAAAAATTTCAATATTCTATTTTTGTCAGATTAGTTATTTATGTTATCGGCCTATAGTTTAACTTTGTAAAAGGGGATCAACTATTTGATTTCTGATTTCATGTAATGTTTTAGCTCTAATTAAATCGTACCTAGGCGCAGTCTTCAGCTTCAGCTCTTCAATATAACGAGATATTTCTACTCTTGGGATATGTGAATTGAACCCCAACTCATTTATTGTATTCAAATAATATTGTACATAATCAGTTGTTTCATCCAGTATATTGATATTTATATCACCTATCAACAATTGATATTGGTAGTTCAGCAATTATTTCTGAAAATGATTTGTTAAGCTGTTGGAAAAAATGAACGACTATGATTCATGCAAACGATAAGCAGCTGTTATAGAAATTGACTCATTATGAATGATATCTACTTCAAGTGATCTCTTATTTCAATGATTCGAAATTCAAAGTGGAGTTCATCCCTGATCAGTACAATCTTACCATTATTTTTAATCGCTCTGCCTATATAATACTCTATAACTATCAAACCTTATAATATCCACATCAGTTTGAAATGTTTCTGTTAAAATTACAACATCAAAATTTCGCCTAAATTGACCCAATATTATCCTCAGCTCATCAACATTCTTATATAGACCCCGTATATTGACTTGAAAAATTCTTAAATGGTTCATACACTTTTCAAATGTTAAATTGAAATCCTCAACTTCATCAAAGACGGAGGTTTAAATAGCTTCACCTTCATAATCCCTAATATAATTATCCATAAATAAATATCAAGTAGCAAAAAAATACATATACCCAATCTGAAGATCTATGAACCATAGTTTGTCTCCTCCCTATGCTGTTGCATCATCTTTTATATACCAAAAAGTTCTCATCCTCTGCTGAATTTTGGGTGTCATATTTGGTATCGAACTTACTATTATAACGCAGACAATTTGCACACTTTTCATTCTCCTTACTGTCTCTTCTCAGATGTTGTTGGGAGCACTTACAAGTTAACGGTTGATGACACTCACTGGATTTGTGATTGTACCCTAAGCACTTAAGGCATCTCAAAATATTTTTGTTTTCATTAACTGGACATCTGTTGTATTTTATATTGACCTTCTGTTGCACTAATTTTGAAAACAATAATCCATTACACTTCACCTCTGCATAATTTGATTTACCACTTTTGTCCTTCTTGAGTATTTTGACTATGGCATCACCCCCATTTTGTATATCATCATTTTGGTTTTTCAGTGCTGGTGTGACCTCCTCAGTTGTGTTCAGGCTTAGGTTTGCTATTGTAACAAATGGTTTTTTGAGTTTATTATCGTCTATGTTATACTTTGCCCTTAAAGAATTTTGTATCTCTCTTTTCATAGCGTCTTTTGATTTTGTACTATCACATTTCACCAGTAAGTGACCGTCTTTCATGGTTTTCATCATTGCCAAGTTTTGCCTTGTTTGTGCGACCTCCTGTTTTTCTACAGGTTTTAGTATCAGGCAAGGTATATTCGGCGTGGCAGGTTTGCTTATAGATTTTGTTATGTCTGCATAGCTTTCGACGTTTCTGGACATGGTTTTTTCAGCCAATTGCTTTTCCAAAAGCTGAATAATTTTATCCTTGCTTACTATAATATCATCTGTATCTTTCGTCTATAAAAACCGGAGGAATTTTCTTATTTAACGCAATTTTTCTGATGGTATTTATTTCAACTTTGAAGCTTGTCGGTGACCGTGGAATGGAAAAGGCCCTATGGATCATTAAATTGTAAGCTAAAACAAGAGGAAAGCAAATACTTCAGTATATATGACTATTGTGATATGTTTAAATGTCGAACTTCTAGGGGAAGGGGTGTTGCAATTTATATAAAGAAGGATGTAGAGTGCAAAGAAATGAATATAGAAGATTCAGAAGATTGCTATATAGCTGCCATCAAAATCTAAAAGCTTGAGTACAAGATTATAGCAACCAATCATCATCAGCTGGCATTACAGCCCTTGGTGGGCCAAAGCCGTCCTTATTACGCATCTAAAGTCGTCCCTATCCAACGACCTGCGCCGCCAACCTCTCACTACCAACCCCTTAGTACCCCTTTCGACGTTGTCCAGAAACCAGATTTTAGGTCGTCCTAAATTCTGGAAACCCCAACCAGAACTCCACCCCATCACTCTTAACACTTACCGTATTATTACCACATCTGTCTTTTCTAAAAATATTTTATTTATCACACAGAATCCCACAACTATTAATTTGTAGTTGAAGCCATGATTCCGTGATACAGACAACATTAAAATCACCCTCCAAAGATGAAGTAAAAATTCGAAGTTTTCGTTTATTCCCCTCTTTATTTTCAGCCATTGTATTAGTTTTTTTATCTATTACATTTGAAACCGGATGTCTCAAACGAGTAACTGTCTTTCAAAAGGTGTTTATTCAGTGAAAAATCAACCCCTGTTTGATACTGGTCGAAGATAGATGGTATACCATGCATTGCATCTTCAGTCACTTTTCCGTTTTGCATCCTCTAACTCCTATGGAACTCAATGAGAATAGAATTATTGCGAGCAGCCATGAAGGCAATCGAAATCCTTTACTTGAAAGGTATCACTGGATCGAAATATTACCCCTTCCCTAGGGGTTGAAATTCGATATGAGGGTGATTTCTGAAGATGACAGCTTTTGATCTAAAATGAATCTATTTCAGTTTTTCGCACCAATACTCCAATAGTCTTCTCTATTTTTCAGTGGCTCACTCTGTATCTTCTACAGTTTTCAATCAAGAATGAAAATTCTTTCACGGGAATGCAGACAAAGATAATACCTTTCTTTCGAGTTATCACTCGACCCATCTACCCTCTTCCAAATTTTCAAGGGTTGTCACCCCTGCTCCAGGGGTTGAAATTCGAGATGAGGATGGTACTTGATGATGACTGCCATTGATCAGCATGGATCTCTTCCATTTTACCTCACTGAAACTTGAATAGTCTCAGGGAAATAGTTTTCGTTCGCAAACCCCTGCAGTTCTGATAATATAAACTGAGTAATGTATTAATTATCGAAAGTTTTTAAGTTATCACAGTACAGCAAAATTTGAGTTCATTTTGCCAACCTAGACAATTGGTTCTCAGAAGAGATATGCACAATCTTAGAATTCTCATCCTTGCGAACTAAAACTTTGCAGCCATGGGTCCAGTAGTATTTATAATTTGTCTGTAACGAGTTACCTGGTCACATTAAAAAGTTTCCTATTGAAAGAAGTCAAACTTTCATTGACGTAGATTTGCCTATCATTATCCTTAAAACCCACTTCACTTGCCTTGAGTCCATTTTTTCTCTTTAGACCATGCATAAATTCCGTTTCTGTTGACTTAGATTTGAACTTCGCAACGATAGGACGTGGTTTATCCCCTTTAGTTGGAAAATGGAACCTATAGCAGTTTTCCATCTTTCCTTGTACATCAGTGACGTTCAAATTAGTAGAAATTCGTTGAACAACTTCTAGGGTATTTTCGTGTCTAGTTTCAGGCACACCTACGATTTCGATATCATTCATCTTGATCACTATATTGATTTCCGAAAAGAAATCTTTCAGTTTCTTATGAAGAAGTTCGAAATTCTTCAGTTTGGTTTCTAAATCTTGGATCTTGTCACCATAAAAAATCGAGGACTTGGCAAATTCCGATGTTGTTTTGAAATTGCCACTGAATTTGATACAATGTGATGTAGTTTATTATCAATGTTATCGTTTATTGATTTATTGATGGGGAATACTGATGAGCCAGTACAAGATTCATCACATGTTGAACATAGCCACTTCACTGCACCGCCATCAGATTTCATTATCTCAGGTGACAAACCTACACAACTGAAATGCACCTCTCACTCGCACAAGAGGCACTTCAGACCTGGTCGACTACGATTGAAAGAATTTTCACATGAAACATAGTATCCAGGCATTTTTGTGGGAATAATACGCTGTATTAAACACTATTATTCAACACTTATACCACAATTTGCGTAAAAAATTTAACGTTAAAACATATTTCAAAATATTGTATCTAGTGTTTTACGCTATATTTCAATATATTTTCCGTCTACTTTTACAAATATTTCATCAGTAATATAGACAGAAACAGCAGGCGCTATAAACAACAACCTCACTGTACGACTGCACATTATATTCATAGATAACTTAGAAAAAACGGTAATATTAAACAGCCACTTAGCAAAAAAAAACATAGTAATCTAGAACCGACATGTAGAGGATATTTTGGTAGGTTTCCATGGCTCAAATAGGCGAATTGATAAATTTCTGCCATTTCTGAATGAAGTTCATCCCAACATTAAATGTTCAGCAGAAATAGAAATTAATAACTCATTAAATTTTTTAGACCTAACAATAACAAAATCGACTAACAATTTCATTCATTACATCTGCAGAAAAGAACCTTAACAATTATTCCTATGGACTCATTCAATCATTTAAATCACAAATTAGTTGCTTATAATTTAATCATACATTCCACTGTCACCGACAAACTCCAAAATTTAAATCTATCTATCTACTATCAGAAAAATTGCCTCTGGTTTTATAGACAAAATTATCTAACGCAAAGGAAAACGCCAAGAAACACAATTATTATATTCTATAAAAGATACCTGCTGAAGAAATACGCTAGTTTCAGCTACGCTGGTCCTTGAACTTGAACAACTATTTTTCCAAATTTAAAATAGCCACCTCTTTCTGAAGTGTTCTGAACTTGAGCAAGTTATTATTCAATGCTAAACAAGAAACAGACAAATTCAAAAATCAGAAGTTTACAAAATTGTTTGCAATTAGTGTACGTCAGCTTATGTTGGGCAGACTGGTAGGAATTTCGAAATCTGATTCAAAGAGCACTGATAATAATTCTCCAAGATGTAAACATATGAAAAGTACAAAACCTTCAAGAACCTTAGATAATATCAAAATTTCTGATAATTGGACAAAGGAAAGCGAAAGAATCAATAAACTTCATAAAAACCCAAGTGAAATCGCCTTTAGTTTCCAGCTAGACATTAATACCTCTCCACTAATTAATATAAAATTAGCCCATTATCTATAAAAGTAAATTTGTTTCCTGTAGTTGACCACTTGAAAATGACTTGACTGGTCGTGTTTGTGAAAATAAAATTGTGGAAAGTATAGAATACTTCGTCTTCGTATTAATATTGAATGATTAATCAAAATAAAAATAAAAATTGTTTCATTGGAACCGATCATCACTTGTAGCAGCTATAGCTTGGGGCTTTTTCACGGAATATTCGATTTATAATCTTCTTCAATAATTAGTAAGCAATTGTTTTGTCTGACAATATAAAACCATTTCAGGATGAAGGCACTCCAAGTCCTGGACGTTCCCATACCAAATGTAAGATTGTTCACCCAAATTACTCAATAACCGAAATCGAACATGGTACAATAATCATTTACTTTGCATCAAGAGATGGTAAAGAAACAAAAATAATGAAGGAATTAGACCAAAAGTTCAAGTATTTGCCAGCATTCAAAAACGAAAGGAAAAATCTAGGTGAAGTGATTCGTTTTGAAGATAAAAGGGGTTTCATTCTGTATGGATGTATTGTAAAAGAGAAGATTGATGATTTTTTAGTTTTGTTAACTATAAAAATGCCTGAATATCATTCAAAAAACAACAAAAGGATAATTACTACTTTGTGGGTTTTCAAAAGTCTACGATGTCAAAGATGATATAATGAATGACAAAATTTTGTATTTTACTAGAGATAGTTTAAAAGATATTGATATCTATTGTTGCGATTATATTCAGGAAACCGCATAAATTTTTATGTGAATATTCTTTTCGACAGATGATTGTCAATGGTAGGATAAGAGGTACAGTGGTTGACATTTTGAAACAAATTCAAGTTGTAGTTATTAGGAAATTGGAGCAATTCATTGAGAGATACCTTCAAGATAATCATTATCATACCAAACGTAATTGGCATCTAGGTTTACTTTTGCCCAGACATTCGGAATAAACCGTAGCATTAGTATTCCATGGATATAATGCACATGCTCTGAAACCATTTCGGATGATAGACATTTGTCAATTGTTAGTTTCAAAATGGAAGCAGAGTAACTTTTGTAGAGGTTTCTGTAGAATTAGATCAACAGCATTTCGAAATTTCTTTTTTCCATGTCAGTAGATTGTAATATTCTATTAGAGTTGGGGTCATGGAGGATAGAAGTAAGGAGAAACATCATATAAAATTATTTTGGAATGCGTAAATAGAAATTTTTTATATGCTACGGTGTTATGCAACTACGCTAGTCAACAAAAATGCAAAATTTTTCACAGCAGACTTTACACAGCTAAATTCATTTTAGAAAAGATTGTAACGCTAGCGCTATTCTGGGCGATTTTCGAACTGTTAACGCTTACAGCTGGATACTTTTTCAGTTAATCTCCAATTCAAAATAGTTCTCCTTACCTATACCCTCTATAGATGGAATATAAGATCAGGATAATAATCGGAGTTGGCCAAGATCAGCAGTCAGGTGTGTAGCATGGCCATCTACAAAATATATTATAGGAAAGATTGTTCCTTTCTTCATGTTTGGGTACAGAATATCGAACACGGGTTTCATTCATCCATATTCTGAAATACCATGACCGCAGTCATCAGATTGAGTATCTGATAATTCCGCCGATTTATTTCTGTTAAGGTATATTACCATTGGACCTCCAAATGTGAACATTGCTGTGAGACTGGGTCAATATCTATTTCATGAAGGTTCCTAGCACTTTGAACTGAAAGAAGAAACATAAAATATGTTTCATCCCTATAAAAGACTCTAGAAGAGTCAGTTTTTCTAGTGGTACCATTCAATATTTCTGAACCAGCTTCTTGAATTCTTTTCACATTTGCACTTGTGCTAGTACTGCTCCCGAATTTAACGTTATTATCGGATGCCGTTTCAAAAATACTTTGAGCCAACCTTCTCCAGGAGTATCATCTTAAATCAGTTTTAGTCCAGGGTTTTCATCCAAAAACTGTTCAAACCTCTCTGATGATGTATCTTCATTCACTATCCACTGAACCAACGTGGCTTTCTCATGCTTCCTCATGGGCATTGAGAACTGGAGCAGGTCCGCGCTACTTTCTCTTGAAAATTTTAGTTTATCCATAAATTAATGTCGAATGAGGAATATCAAATTTCTTAGATGCTGCTTTTTGGTATATACCATTCTGGATAGCCAGAGTTGTTTAATTTTTTTGATACCTCAGGAAATATTTTTTTATGGTTCACTATGATAGCTGTAGATACATTTTTTGATTAGGTCCCTCACTATATACCGTATGAAATTCGAAAAACGAATAACTTGTTCAAAATTTTTTGAAATGACAAATACCCAAGAAGAAATGACAGTATTTGACACCCCCTCAAAGTAATTATTGACATAGAGTCAACAGAAACAAAAAAGAACAGAAAACAAGAACATCAGTCTGATCATTTCAATTTGTACTCTATTGACGGAGAAATCTCACGACACTTCAAGAATTTATGTTTTTCAACATCTTTCTCTAAAAGAACAAAATACCAATACAATCATCGACTCCAAACATTATCTGAAAAATCACTATATTTTTGTTTCAACTCACTCGAATATTTGGTCTTTGACCTTTTCTGCACAACAAAAAACTTATTCCACAAAATAATGAGACACTATCGTTAGCATATGACCAACGTTTGGAGGTTGGTCACCTATTACTAAAATTCCCGCCAATTTGTTAACATAGACGCAAACACGTTGCTTGGGGAAAAGAAACTTTTATGGTGATAGATTGAATTTGTCAAGACCTTAAAACGGTGCGAGATCTTAATATTATCTTTTCTGTACGAACAGTGTCAATCATTATCAGGATGTCAACAATTATACCTCCTACCCTAGTTTCCTTTTGAAGAAGATTTTATTGAATAGATCTTTCGAATGCGGGTAGTTTCCCTGTTCCAAAAATTTATGATATTTCCTTCCAAATTGAAAATCAAATATATTTTCTTAATAAATAGATTCCAGCTTAAAATCGTTTATACTAAAAAATTAAAAATATTTTAATTTCCATTTGTTCCATGGATTTATATTAACAAGACATTATTTCATTATTTTAGGTATCTTTAAACTATAATTATAATTGATTTATATTATAACAAATTTTTGATATTCGTGTACTGGGAAATATTTTTCCCTCTAAATTTCATTTTGATTTTCTTCTTTCTGTATTGAATTGAAGAATTTTGTTCATTCAAAAGTACTCATGAAATGAATTCTGCAAATATAATAAGAGAAGTTTCATGTGGTATTATCTATTGATAGCAATTTTTTAATACCAAAATTATGTTCCTGAATTTCATTGTTGAAAATAATAATGAAAATGAATGATTATATCAATCATTTGATATTCAGTTTGTTATAATTTAGTTAATAAATAAATAATAAACTTCATATTGGAAGATTCGGTTATTGTACTATTTTGATAATTTTGTGTTAATTATTCAAACGTTTCTTTTTAATCTTTTATGAGAGTTGACATTGTATGAAAATTATTTTGTCTCTATTTTTAACATATTAGTTTATATTTACATATAATAATTATATTATACTATCAAGGAAAAACAAATAAATTGTTTCATAGCCTTAATTCTTTGATTCTATTAATTTTTTTTTAATATCAGAGATTAGGAGGGTAAACTGCTTTGGTGGCAGATAGAGATAAGAAAAAATTAGTTCCTTTATAGAATATAAAAACTGGTTCCCAAAGTGGGGGAGGGGTATTCGTGGAGAAAGTCCGGGGGGACACCCAAATTAAATGAATAAAAAAATTACAAAAATAATTTCCTTGAATTTTTGAAATAAAGTTTTTCTAAGTTTTCATAATTGTTCTTGTAAAGTTTTAACGAAGTTGTAGACTTTATCAAAGAAAGCACACAATGTTCTCAAAACCGTCCCCCTCAACGGCAACGGCCGTGTGTACCGATACCTCCGTTTGGCATTGGTGTGAGTGCCAGTATCCCCGCACCTCTTCCACCCCACCACCACCACATCTTTAGTCCAATGTCAATAACCTTGCAGTTTGTTCAGTGCTTGAGTTCTAACTAGTCCGTTCTGGCACAGTGCTTTCCGTGAAATATCAAGTCATCCTGTTTGCTGTATTGTGGGTGTTCTATAATTGTTGCATCGTTTGAATTTGAGTAATTGTTTTAGTGTTGTGTGAGTTCTATGTGAAGCTGAATCAGAGAAGAAGAACACGGCAAAGAAACGAAAGTATATTGACGATTAAATTCAATATAGGTTTGTTTCCTTGCTTAAAGATAATGTTGACCACCCTCAGTGCGTTATTTGCTATGAAGTATTAAGCAATGACGCGATGAGGCCTAATCGTCTTCTGAGACGTTTGTCAACCAAACATGCCTCTTTAAAGGACAAATATAGTAACACATCGGGATGCGATCAAGATGTATGCTGAGAAACTATAACTTTGGATACGTAAAGTGTCAATGAAACCAAACAACTATTCAAGTTTCAACAAAGTACTATCAGTCTCAGAAGAAGCATGTTTTGAGGACGTTCTTGAAGGACCGTTTTTGAAAAACTTGATAATTGACCATTTAAAGAACCTCAAGTAGGAGTTCAGCAGGTACTTTCCAAACTTGTCAGAGGAGTTTAACAAACTATCAACCGACCCTTTCCACATGGACACAGTTGCTGCCAGAAGAGTTGCAAAAGGAGGGAATAGAAATAAAAATATCTCTGCTGCAAGACACGATTTTGAAAAAATGGAGTGTTTCAGAGAAAGCTGTTCAGATGTACTTGCCTTTTTCAACAACATACATGCAAGCGCACCCATCTCACTTAATTACATTTTATGTTTTGTTTTTGTAAATAGGTAGGCCTATTGCTTTACCTTCCTTATATTGAAAATTTATCTGTATTACGATGTTAAAATTTGTATCAGTAATTATAATTGTTTTTCATGTAATACTTGTTTGAATTTTTATCATACGTACAAAGAGGGGCGTGGTACAAAAAAGTTTGGGAACCCCTGATCTAGATAAAATGATTTATATTTCGTATACAAGAGTTGGCGGGGTCGTAGAATGCTAATCAGAGGTCGTATTGTTCCAAATATGAACCATTTTAGTGTCTCAGACCCAACGCCAAAGAAACTTGTACAGTTTGAATAAATTACATGTAAAGATTTTTCTAAATTCAAAATTTAACCTCGGTATTATTTGTTATATATAACTTGTTTTCCAACTGATAAAATTTGTTGAATGTCGGCAACACACATTGCATCTTGATGTATAGTTTAATGCATATGTTTGAAGAAATTAGTAAATGCTAAACTGCTTAAGTTAAGAGAAATTGATAAGTAGATTTTTAATCTACGCTTCCGGAAGCATCAAACTGGAAATCTACTCAAATCATGAAACCTGAGATTTTTTCAAGACTATAGTCTGACCTTTTTGGCGAAAAAAATTTTTTCGTTCCAACTTCGAATGCAGTGAGTTTCAGAGATCGCAGAAACCAAATCCTAGGTACGATTCTTCCTTACATTATTTGTTTTACTGTAAAATAAAAGCTGACTCAGGAAACAATAGTGTCGCATGAAAGAATTATATCTGATGATTTTTCTGAATACTAAATTGAACCTAACAGCTCACTCTTATTGTAAGAACACCCATAAACAGTTTATAAGTGGAGGAAACATGAAAAAAGGGAAAAATGGAATTTCTTTTAAAACACCCAATCTGTTGAATGTCGGCAACCCACATTACATCATTAAGTATGGTTGCATACCATCGCATGGACTAGTATTTCAATTTTCTTTCATTTTCGTTTTGTGAAAAAATAACTACTGAACAACAATTGAAATATTATTAATCTACGCTTACGGAAGTACCTAACTGTGAATTTTCATCTAATTCTGAAAACTGAGATTTTCTCAAAGACTATACAGGTATCCCAAGTTGAGTGGTCTATTAGACTTTATGCAGAACTAATAATGCTATAGTAATTTCGTTCTGAAATTTTGGTAGTTGATTCAGCTGGTCCGAAACTCTATTTCTAAAATATTTTCACCTCAATGGCACTTCCGGTTATACCGGAATACGGAAAAACCCTGTATATTGATGGCTGGTTCGATAATACTTGTTATTCCAATTACAAAAACACCTAACATATAAGTCAAGCTTGTTTCGTTCATGAAACATCGTAGTCTTACTTCAAAATTATCGATTTTCTGCTTTTTGAAAAAATTGATATATTTCGAGAACGGCGTGAGCTACCATAATAATGAAAGGTGTCTTGCAAACAAGAAATCATGCGGGACATAATTCATATCCGCCTGAATCTCAGTCTATTTTGAAACAAAGGAACATCGTTTGTTCAAATTGTAACCCATATTTTTTTCAATTCATTAGATTCGATGTAAAAAACTAGAAGAAGTTCTCCATACATACCCTGTACCTGAGATTTCAAGTTTTCAAGTTATGGCGAAAAAACGTATTTTACGTACCTACCTTAACTTGGCCATAGACAGGATCCAGAGCATAGATAACAAACTAATATTGTTTTAACTGACAGTCGAACTAATTCGAACAGAATTGCCTTAGCTGAGGCGTCTGGTTCGAATCCGGGTTCAAGTTATGGATGTTGTCAATGAACAAAAAGTGAACTTGACTAAGAAATTATTATCGACTGAGGATACATATCTTAGATCTGAGTCCATAAAGTACCGTTGAAGACCAGATAACTTGTAATCCTTAGTGGTGGCAGGTATCATTGCACGGTCTATGTGGTGAATTCTTAGAATATTATAGGGATGCAAGTGTTCTTCGAAAACTGGTAATTTCTGCCCCTTCTAGGAATGGATTTATTGCCAGTGACGCTCGTTTCGTTCCCTTTTCAACCTAATTTAGTTGTGAATTGTATTCATTCTTCTATCAACCAATGGTATAGACCACTTTAACATCTAACACATTTTTATACATGATCATTCAAACATAAACAAGTTTTAGAGATCATTGGAAAAAACAGTTTTGAAACATCAATTTTTTGATAATTTCTTGGTTCTTCGAGAATCATTCATTCCAAATTCACTAATCATTCATAAAACATACCACTAGGTAAGTGGTTAAGAATCCACTAAAATTGTAAGCCCATAAAAACAAACAAACAGAATGGCTAACTACACAAATGAGCAAATACTTAATTTCTTTTTCATTCATGGAGATGAGAGACGGAATGTGAGTAGAACCTGTAGAAGATTCAACGAATATATATATATATATATATATATATATATATATATATATATATATATATATATATATATATATATATATATATATATATATATATATATATATATATATATATATATATATATATATATATATACGTAAACTGGGATCAAGAGAGGTGGGCCACAGTTCTCTTCAGTGACGAATCTAGATTTAGTTATTATCCCGATTCGGGAAGAATTCGAATATGGAGCGAACCTGGAAAGCAAAACCGTCTCCAGCCTGCTCGAAAAGTTGTTAGACAGGGAGGCGGATCAGTGATGTTTTGGGGAGGTATACGCCTTGCTGGAAGAACTCACCTCGTTTTCATACAGGACAACCTCACGGGAAATTCTTACACAAATGAGATAGTTTTACCTGTAGTGGTACTCCAAACAATGGGTCAAAATCCACTCTTCCAACAAGATAATACCCCTCCTCATCGTGCAAGAGTTGTTTTGAACGTTCTGGAAGAGAATGAAATCGATCTTCTACCGTGGCCATCCTGCTCCCCAGATCTGAATCCCATCGAGCATGTGTGGGACACCCTAAAAAGAAATCTCCTGCGTCAAAACGTCTTCCATCATGAACAGGAGCTTCGATTTGCAGTTCAAGGGGCTTGGAATGACTTAGGCCAAAATATGAAAGACAATTTAATATTGAGCATGCCGTGACGATGCCTAAGTGTCATTAATAATAGAGGTGGACCTTCTGGGTACTGAAAAATCTAAGTGCTTCTATATCGTTTCGAAAATATTAGTTCAGGATTTTTTTTTGTGTTTCAACAAATTTCGTCATTTTCAAATTTCAAATTTTTTTTTTATAATAGGTGCCTTGGAGAAGTCAAATATTATTTTGTTTGCTTGAGAATACATTACATACAATACATCTTAAAAAAACCGAAAGATTCGAATCATCAAATTCATATTTTAAAGATATTGGTAAGTGTTCCCTAGACTTTTTTGAGGTGTTTACTTATCAGCCTGTAGTCTTTGCATTGTTTAGGATATTGTTTTTTAGGGATGGGTACAACGGTTGACTTTAGCCAATCATTGGGAAGTATGCCTATGTCATAGATGGTATTGAAACGTTTAACAATGAGGTCTACGTTCTCTTCATTTATAAATTTAAGGACCCCCATTGTCTGGTCCAATTTAATTATTTCCGGGTCATTTTTGCCATATCTATTTTAGGTCTGTCGTCTCCGAATAAATCTGTGATGTAGTTTTCCCAAATCCGATGTTTCTCCGCTTCATTTAAAATTAAGTTATTTGTTTCATCTGTTAGCATCGGTGGCAATTGTTTCTTAAATAGTCCGGCTACTTCTCTCAATTCCTTGTGTATGTTAAAAATGTCGTGTTGAGAGTCTAGGTTCTCCATCTCCTCACATAATTCTTCGATCCATTTCTCTTTTGCCAGTTTTATCTTTCCTTTTATTGAGTTTTGCAGTTATCTATAGGTTGTTGGCTCATCTTTTCCATCGGTTCAAGGATTTCCGTTGTCATCCATCTCTTCTTCTTAATGTTCATAGTTGTGTTCAGGTTCTGCAGGCATACCTTATTGATCGTCTTTTTGAGTCGATTCCATTGAATATCTACATTTTTAGATGAGGTTCTCGTCAATGCATTAAGTTTGCTGTTTAAAACTTCTATGGTTTTCCCCCGTTTCGCTATCTTGTAGTCTTATGGTGTCTATTTTAGGTGTTCGTATTCTCCGTTTAATAGTTTTCAGGTTAACTTCAATATTGGCAACTAGGGAGTTGTGGTCTGACCCTATGTCTGCACCAGGATACGTTGTGACCTTTTTAATGCAGTTTCTGAAACGTTTATTAATCAGAAAGTAATCTATTTGATTTTTAATTTGTGTTGGTCTGTTTGGTTCATCAGCTGGGGATCTCCATGTGTAAAGTCGACGATATGGCAATTCAAACCAGGTGTTGTATATTACCATGTTTTGCTCCTGGCAGAATTCGTAGAATCTGTCTCCGCGATCATTGCACTCGTCTAATCCATACTGTCCGCCTAGGTCTCCTCTCCTTCCCCGACCAATCTTTGCATTGAAGTCCCCCAGTACAATATTGATGTCGTTATTTTTGGTTGTTTTCAGCAATTTCTCCATAAAGCAGTTCTTCTTCATCATCGTATTTTCTCTCTGATTATATTATTTTGAAAGGTCTTCCTTGTAGTTGTATGATCATTAACCTGGTACAAAGCTGGTGACATATTTGGTACATTGGGCAGTCACAACTATCCCAACTCCATTCCTATTGTTTCTGTCATTTTCATTACAAGCAGAGTAGTATAATGTAACGTTTTCGTTGGTACATGTTCCATACCCTGGCCATCTTAATTCACTTGTTCCGAGTAGCTGAAGCTTGAGTCTTTTGATTTCTTGGACGGTGTTGTCTAATTTTCTTGCGGCGAACAGGCTTTTAACATTCCATGTTCCTATTCGAATTGTGGACTACT
This sequence comes from Cryptolaemus montrouzieri, assembly GCA_013387265.2. Classification (NCBI taxonomy): domain Eukaryota; kingdom Metazoa; phylum Arthropoda; class Insecta; order Coleoptera; family Coccinellidae; genus Cryptolaemus; species Cryptolaemus montrouzieri. Next base: position 14,306,638 of record JABFTP020000165.1, read on the forward strand.
TTGAGCTGGGGGATTCATCGAACCTCTTTTCCATTTAAGGACTACCCGGGACTAGAGGCCATTTGTTGTTTCCTTTCGATAGTGATTTCCTGGGAACATGAGTATCCAGAGTGGTTTCCGTTGCCTTCTCTGGTCTTAGATCAGCCGATTTGGGTTCAGACGCTGCGTGCTAGTTTTGGTTCGCCCCGGGTATTTCATTTCCCCGGTACCACCCATATCAGAGCAGAGTTCCCCTATCCGCCACCTGGGGAAGCGCCCGATGGAGGACTAGCAACCCCACACGACAATATATAAATTTTAATAAGAGAATGCTCCGGCTCCTCGGTAGAGTCGCGAGTACCCTAAAATATTGCGGAGCATCTTTCACTGAATCCTCAGTCAAAATTCAAATATTTCAATTTGAATTGCCAATATGTTTTTTCTTCTATTGACGTACACGAAAAAAACCTTTCTAAATGAAATGAAACGAAGGTGACTTCTTAATCTCCGAATTCTCTAAATCTTGGTTATCCTCCTAAGACTTCCAGACGTCTGGGTAGGCCTTGTCTTCGAGGTCTAACCTAGGACCCGAATTATTAACGGTTAAACTAACCATCCACTTTTCAAACTTGAGATTCAGTCAATGAAAGTACATTTCCTTTAATCACTGGATATATTTTTTTAAAACCCCTTCAATTTCTTAACTTTCACAAAAATCATCAACTACCGCGTTAAGGTGATATCGGAGTCAAAATTAATCAATTAAATTGACAGAATCATCAGAAATGATAAAGGAATCACGGAACAGATCCTAATAAAAACTCAGTGCTTCGACATAGAAAACAATATGGCCGTCTCTGTATAGAAACTAGCGCTACGCGTGCCATTATGGGAAACTAAACCGAAAGGCGCCTTATTTGAATTCTAGATTTTCCACGATCGAATTAAGCTTGCCTGAAATGAGGTATATGAACTAGTCTAATCGATGCAAATTATTATTTTTTTATTTTTTCACAATAACACTTTTATTTTAAAATAACAAAAATCTCTTAAGCCATATATACAGAAAACATTTCCAAAAATAAAATAAATTCTTAACACATGGATCTTTTCTCTGTCAGGAATATAGAACACTAGGGAAATTATGGAGAGGGAAAAGACAACGGAGTCGAATATGAGATAGAAATAAAAGAACGATAGAAGCAACATGTAAAGTGCGGTTATGCACGTTACATCCCAATTTGTTGAATGCAGGCAATACACATTCCATCTTTATGTATGGTTGTTTATCGTATGGACTGATGATATGACAATATTTAATGTAACTATTCTCCAGTGGTAACATATCGTATGGGCTATTAGTGTGATTTTCCATTTTAAATTTACCATACTTTATTCAAAAATTTGAGGTGAATATCTCAGAAATGTAGGGGTACATATTATTTCCTCTATTTTTCCGATTAATTTTATTTTCGATTTATTGTTAGAGTTGGCATATTATTAAAAGAAATTCAAAGGAATTGTTTTTGAGCATCAGGATTCTTTAATTCGATTGTCACATTTCATTTTTCCTACTACAATTAATAAACTGATCTTTAAGTAACTATGAATGAAATAAACCCAATGTAACGTTCCGCCACTGGTCAACCCTTTCACTCCTTTCCTTAAAATTAAAATTGAAACTCGCACGAATGATGATTTGTTTATGAGTACCGTTTTCTTGCGCCTACTTTTTCTGATAAAAACAAACTGCTGCAGGGAAGTTGATTGCGGAAATCACTTGTTGGTTGACTTCTTCGACGTGATTATATTATCTTTGTCGCTAAGCGGATTTTTTAAGTTGAAGAAGTACTTGTGCCTTATGAGAATAGTGTGTTAATACCTATTTCGTTTGTTCGCCGCCTATTTGAAATACGACTTCGATACGTCGGATTTTGCACAAAAGAAAACCACTCCATAACATCACGTAAGTTAACTCCGCCAACAAAAAAAAAAGAAAATCAACTTTTTCCTAATGCACGTGTTCTTATCATTAACAGATGGCCTTCATTCGACTCTATTTAACCCTTTATACCTAACCTCTTCTGATTACGCAATTCATCTGTACGAGTGAATCCTAACGAAAGGAAAATTGAACAAAACGGAATTGCTGGAATTCATTTTGGACCGATTGCATCCGCCATAATATCTTCACATAAAGTCAGATAAAAATCATTTATCTTTTCTTTCTCCGAGAGGTGAACCCCACATATTACGCCATCGATTTTGTTCGTTAACGGAATCTACGCCACCCAGCCTCAACTATACTTGTCATATTTTCTTTGGTTGATATTTCATAAATTCATCAGTTCTCTTATATACCTTCAAATTCGAAATACGTTTTTGTATAAGGATTATTTAACTCTTTTTTTTATTACTTTTTTCTAGAAATAACTGCACCGTATTGTAACAATATAACTGTTTAACCAATGTAAACGCATATAACGTTATACGCGGGCCCTGAATAACTTTTTTGTGTGTATTTAAATAGTTTTCCATATTATTGCGACGACAGCCTTACTGTCCATTCATCATCTGATTGAATTGAGTATATTTTTCTTGATTGGAAATTTGCGTCCCTTCTTTTTGTTACCTTTCCGAAATTTAGTAATTTGTTTTCTGACAGGTCATATATATTTATAGCTAGGTAAAATAACTTGGCGCTCAAAGATAATTTCTCTAAACCCACCTCACTCTCCATTGACGGGCTTCCTAGTTATAAAACTGCGCAAATGCAGAGAAAGATTGACCACATCATTACAGTTTTTCTCTCATTCAAATTTACCTATTTTAAACTGTAATATTTGGCACCTCGAACGTGGGGCCACCCTGTTAACTTACCTGTCATTTTTTTATCATTTCATACAATTTTGACGAAGTTTCAACAATAACTTTTTTTTTATATTTTTAAAAGGACTGTCAAAATTCGTTCGCAAATTTTTCTTTTAATTGAACAAGAACCACGAAGAATATGGGAGATGTCAACCCAAATTATTGGGTTCATAATGATTCTAGAACATCTATAGATTTATAATCGGCATCACTTGGAAGACCGAATCTAGCAATCGGGGCTGTCTCGGTCAAACAGAGAGGGAATTGTTTTGATGAGTTTTATTATTGAAGGGTTTTTGCGAGATTATACTTCAAAATTGGAAAGCAATAACAAGGACGTGATTATGTTTCAGGAGACTCACACTGCGATGGAAGAATATCTCCGCGAAAGCTGAAATATCGCAGGTTATATACTTTTTGATTATCTCGTTAGTCCTTGCTTGCTATGTAAAATTTTTTCTCAAATTCAAGTGTGTTTAGACATATAAGAGTCAGCTATGATTCTTGAAATATTTTTCTGCTGGTTTTCTTTTTCCATTGTTACAAATTCCTGTCCCAAACCCCCTTCCCTTCACCTTTGTCTTCGTCTGGAAATCATGGAGTGCAAGATGAGAATTGCGGCTGCTAAGCAGAAAAATCTTTGGTACTCTTTATGTACACACGACACTAACACAACATAAACGGATAAGCTATTACTAGCGCAATAGCGACAGGGAAACGAGTTTTTTTTCCTCAGGTTTTTTTCACTCGTTTATTGAATCATACGCAAGATAGTATGGTTCCCATGTTACATTTTCCTGAGCTCATACTTGTGTTTTTCTGACATACACCAAAATTATAGATATAAGCATTTATTGTAAATAAAATTATTCGAATTTTTGTAAATCCTCAAAACGCAAAAACAGGTCAATTTTGTTTCAAGGGGAACATCTTTTGGGGTACAAAACTTGCCTGAAATATCAACCCACTAAGCGAGGGTTGCAATCCTAGAACATTTTGAATAGGGAAGATGGGTCGACTGATGACTCAAAAGAAAGGTGGTATCTTTGTCTACATTGCCTTGAACTGATTTCCATTTTTAATTGAAAACTGTGAAAGATACAGGATGAGCAACTGAAAGATAGGGAAGACTATTCAAGTTTCAGTGAGGTAAAATGGAACAGATCCATGCTGATCAATGGCAGTAATCATCAAGTACCATCCTCATCTCTCCCCTAGAGCAGAGGTGACCACCCTTGAAAATTTGGAAGAGGGTAGATGGGTCGAGTGATACCTCGAAAGAAAGGTATTATCTTTGTCTGCATTCCAGTGAAAGAATTTTCATTTTTGATTGAAAACTGTAGAAGATACAGAGTGAGCCACTGAAAAATAGAGAAGACTATCGTCCCAAGACTATTGGAGTATTAGTGCGAAAAACTGGAATAGATTCATTTAGATCAAAGATGACAGCCTTTGATCTGGAATGAATCTGTTCAATTTTTTTCGCACTAATACTTGAATAGCTCAGGGCGATAGATAGTATCCTCTATTTTTCAGTGGCTCACTCTGTATCTTCTACAGTTTTCAATCAAAAATGAAAATTCGTTCACGGGGATGCAGACAAAGATAATACCTTTCTTTCGAGGTATCACTCGACCCATCTACCCTCTTCCAAATTTTCAAGGGTGGTCACCCCTGCTCTAGGGGAGAGATGAGGATGGTACTTGATGATGACTGTCATTGATCAGCATGGATCTGTTCCATTTTACTTCACTGAAACTTGAATAGTCGTTCAAGGCGATGTAGACAAAGATACCACCTTTCTTTCGAGATCACTCGACCCATCTTCTCTATTCAAAATGTTCATGATTGCAACCCCCTATTTTTCAGTGGCTCACTCTGTATCTTCTACAGTTTTCAATCAAAAATGAAAATTCGTTCACGGGATGCAGACAAAATACCTTTCTTTCGAGGTATCAGACCCATCTACCCTCTTCCAAATTTTTGTCACTGCTCTAGGGAGAGATGAGGATTAGGGGTTATTTCAGCAAAGTTTTGTACCCCAAAAGATGTTTCCTTAAAACAAAAATGGACCTGTTTTTGCGTTTTGATCAGAAATGAATATCTTGGTAAATATAGCCTCTGTTTAGTTTTCGTTGAAGGATCTATATATATATATATATATATATATATATATATATATATATATATATATATATATATATATATATATATATATATATATACCGTACATAGGATTACGGTCGGTAAGGTAAAGGGGTTCACAAACTGAATATTCATTCTCATAACATTTTTTTTGGATGAAGTATTATAGTTTTTTTTCACATATTTTTCTATATATTATCAATAAACTTTTCTTCGAAATTGATTTTTTCATAATTCAAAACAACGTTATTTCTTTTACTTAACTATTCAACATTCCAAATAAGTTTGTTTCTCTGATTAATTATTCAAATCTTCCTATCAGTAGTAATTAATACAGTTTAAAATAGGTAGTTTTGAATGAGAGAAGAACTGCAATAATGTGGTCAATCTCTCTTTGAATTTGAGCAGTTTTATAACTAGGAAGCCCGTCAGTGGAGAGTGGGGTGGGTTTAAAGAAATCATCTTTGAGCGCCAAGTAATTTACCTAGCTATAAACAGATATATCTTGTCAGAAAACAAATTACTAAATTTCGGAAGGGTAACAAAAAGAAGGGAAGCAAATTCTCAATCAAGAAAATTAACTCAATTCAATCAGATAATGAATGAACATTTAGGTTTTCGTTGCAATAATATGGAAAACTATTAAAACTCAAATTTAAATTCACACAACGAAAGTTATGCCCGCGTATTATTAAGTTTCATAAAGAGTTGAGATTTTGAAATCTATAAACTCAAATAGTACACTAAATATTCATTGACAAAAATAAAAGTGAAATGACAGAATGAGAATCAATACTTGAAGATAACTAAAAACTAAAGAAAATAATCTGAAATAATTATTGGCCGATTTGAAATAAACTAAGCAACTATATTATTAATGAACCAATTGTCCAAAGAATTCTTAAAGGCATTCACTGATGCAGAACTAACTACACTATTCGTTAGACGGTAAGATGCCGTACGGAACCATTCACGTACTAACTTAAACTGATGTCCACGTAAGTTATTCAAATTAAGTTCGAAAAGGTCATTTAAGTCACTGTTGAATAGGCCATGCATAATTTTTAGACGATTATCAGATCTCCTCTTAGTCGCCTATGAACGAAAGTGGGAATCTTCATAATCGACAAGCGCTCCTTTTAGCTTGGGTGTGCGATACCATACGACATCCTAGTAGCCCTTCTCTGAATGGATTCTAAAAGCTTCACGTCTTTAGTTAGCCAAGGATGCCATGCTGAACCAGAGAACTCCAAAATTGGGCGGACGTAGGTCTTGTATAGTTCTGCAGCAGTAGAGGGATCACATCCATGAAAAGATCTTTGAAGTAAATAAAGTGTGCTTTTGGCCTTATTAGAACAGTGCATAACATGATGGCTCCAGGTTAAATCGGCCGATACAATTACTCCAAGATCGTTGTGCATTTCTACACTTTCTATTTGGTGACCATTAACGAAATACACCAAATGAGGATTTTCTCCAAGTGGAGAACCTTACACTTTTCGGTATTTAGTGGCAGGAGCCAGTCTTTGCACCAACGAGTAATAATGTTCAAGTCATTTTGTAGGGGTGATGTGGTGCAAGATGGAACAATTGAAAAGTTTTGTATCCTCAGCATATGAGAAGCCAGCAGATTTCAAAGAAGAAGGCAAATCAGAAATGTAGACCAGAAACAGAAGTGGGCCCAGTACTGAGCCTTGGGGGACCCCATTTTCTACCGAAGCGAATACAGATCTTTCACCAGCAACTTTAACTGAAAACTCTATTCCTGAAAGAAATCCTTTCATCCACAGTAGCAAATCTCCTCGAATACCAACATGCTGAAGTTTGTAGAAAAGTCTTCTTAGAGGAACACGATCAAAGGCTCTAGAGAAGTCCAAGTAGACTATGTCCACTGGATCACCTCTATTCAGAGACCTCGTCCACTGGTCAATACACTGAAGCAGACACGTCATGACGGACCTTCCTGGAATGAAGTCATGCTGCTCCGTGGGGTTGAAATTATTACTCATGAGAAACGGCAGCAGAGTGTGGACAACTAACCTTTCCATAATTTTAACAGCAACAGAAGTTATTGAAATTGGTCTATGATTTTCTGAGAAGCATTTGTCGCCTTTTTTAAACACAGGAGTCACAGATGCCTTCGTCCAACAGCTAGGAAGTAAATGCGTTTTAAGCGATGTTGACATTATCTGGGAATGTGGACCTATCAGCGAACTACTACAAGATTGATATAATTTGAGGGATACTCCATCTAGTCCAGGAGACGAATTTGATTTCAGCCCCTTGATGGCCGCTTCCACGTGTTCTGGAGATATTGTTAAATCACTTATAGTATTTTGGTTTCTTCTGGTGGAGATCTTTGGCAGAAGGCCTGGAGGTTCTCTAGAGAAAGCTTTGGAGAAAGTATCAACGAAAATACTGGCAGATGTCTTATTATCAGTAGATAAATTCCCAACATTGTCTCGAACTTAAGGAATAGATACTTTGGTGTTGAGAGTGCGACATGTACTCGAAAATTTTCTTTTTATCCTTCTGGAAGAGATTTCTTTCTCAAAATTCTTCTCAGCAATTGATATACATACTGACAGACGGTTGGGAAATTGTCGATGATCTTGGAAATCAGTATCGCGTCTATTTCTGATATAAATTGCCACAGAGACTTTTTATATCGAATCATTCGGATGATGCCATCATCAATCCAGGGTTTGGCAGGACTCTTACGCATAAATTTTGAAGATGTGTTTTGGGCAACATGAAATTTGACAGTAGCACAAAATTTGTCCCACATGTCGTCGACATCGTCTGGAAAATATGACAAATATAGTTTAGGATGGGTGGCGTAGATTCCGTTCACGAACAAAATCGATGGTGGGGTTTACCTCTCGGAGAAAGAAAAGACAAATGATTTTTATCTGACCTTATATGAAGATATTATGGTGGTCTCCTGTTTTCCCAATACAATCGGTCCCAAATGAATTCCAGCAATTCCGTTTTGTTGAATGTTCCTTTCGTTAGGGTTCACTCGTACAGATAAATTGCGTAATCAGAAAGGAAAGTGAATATAAGAAGAGTAAGGTGTAGAGAAATGAATAGAGTCAAAAGAAGGCCCTCTGTTAATGATAAGAACACGTGCATTAGGGAAAAGTTGATTTCCTTTTTTTTGTTGGCGGAGATGACTTACATGATGTTATGCGGGCCAATCGAGTGGTTTTTCTTATGCAAAATCCGATGTATCAAAGTCGTATTTCAAATAGGCGGCGAACAAACGAAATAGGTATTAACGCACTATTCTCATAAGGCACATGTACTACTTCAACTTAAAAAACCCGCTTAGCGACAAACATAATATAATCACGTCGAAGAAGTCAACCAACAAGTGATTTCCGCGATCAACTTCCCTGCAGCAGTTTGTTCTTATCAGAAGAGGTAAGCGCAAAAAAACGGTACTCATAAATAAAACATTTACAGCGTACATCATTCGTGCGAGTTTCAATTTCAATTCTAACGAAGGAATGAAAGGGTTGACCAGTGGCGGAACGTTACATTGGGTTTATTTCATTCATAGTAACTTAAAGATCAGTTTATTAATTATAGTAGGAAAAATGAAACGTGACACCATTTCATGATTTTAAAATAAAAACCGTGATAAATAGAAAAAATTTATTCAAAATATACATACATTGAGAAAAATGGCAGTGTATATGGTTTAACACTTTGAATTGATAGATTTCGATTTGATCATTTTCTTACATTATTCAAAACGAAGGACCAAGAAAAACCATCTATATCATCTTGTAATTTCATTATTTGTGAATTTTCAACACATTTCAATAATTTCGAGAATGGTTTATACATTTGTACTGTTTTCAAATCGCCAACTAGTATCAGCTTATTTTTTGCTCGAGTAATAGCCACATTCAATCTACGATGATCTTCCATTATATCAAACTGAAAAAAATAATTTTTTATACCGAATATAATGATTTTCCAATCATTAGTGAAATCCAAGAACTGGTAGACAGTTCTGGTTAGATATTTGAGGCAATGAATACAAAAACCTACACCTGGCTAAAAGGATGTGGTACTTAATCGATCCAAGAATTTTTTAATTCGTAAATTTTTGTTTGCAAAAAATGTATGCTTTGAGATTTAGATTTTGTCTGAAAAGTACCCGTTTAGAATCGATAGAAGACATAAAAGAGGATTCGCGGCGAGAACTGAAGTCGATTCAGGAAAAAGTCTTTGAAGAATGTTTTGATGATTGGATTATTCGTTGGCGTAAATGTATCGCTTCGGAAGGGTCTACTTGGAAGGTAATACAATACATTTGGATGAAAAATAAATATTTCGTGTTTCATCGACCAATAATCGGTAGTTTTTTGACAGAATATACTATTTCAAAGAAGGTCCCCTGCTAGACAGAAATCCGACAGAAGACTCTTGTTGAACTAACTTCACTAGGATTTCTATAGTTGTTAACTATGATATATAGATAGATAGATAGGTTTATTCGTGCTAGAATACAAAAAACGATACATATGTAGATGCACACGTCAACAAAGCAATAAATAAATACATTAATGAAATAATTGTATGTAAATGTATCGTTACTTACTTAAAAAAACATAAAAGAATCAAAATTTAAAATTGATAAAGTTACCTGTTTTATACAGGGATAACCACCGTTAAAAACTTTTTGAGTTCCAATTACAATATCAAGCTGAAATTTTATACGCGGCCATAACTAGCGATTTCCAATTGGAGTGAAATATTTTCGAAGTGATACCATTTCCGGTTATACCGGAAGTGGGTCATCTTTGTTATTTCAAATGGCAATCTACGTTTTTATTATACATCTAGAACCGACATTTGAGCAAGGCATAAAATACCCAAGTTGTTGGCACTTATCTGCCAAAACTTTTGACAGATTTAATTATTTTTGTTATAAACTCGATTTGTGAGGAACATTTAAAAAAATTGTAACCAGTAGATCTTTTGCACTACAGACACAATTCTTGCTTGTGTGGATAGAAGAAGGATCAAGGAATTTTTTAAGCAGTCTACACATGTCAAATGTTTATTGCGCTGTTTTGTATGATTTTGTCAATTTGGCCTTTCTCAAACAGCAATAAATCAATTTTTTCAAATGGCACGTGCCAATTTTTATAATTTGGGAATATATTGAATTTTGATGATTTTGCAAGAACTAACAGAGAATGCTTTGAAATATCTGAATCAACTAGCTGAACTAACTACGCTCACCTGACAGCTGTCTAAAATTAATGTACTTGTCACTTCGTTTATTCGAATTTGATATTTCAACAAGAATTGTCGTAATTTCAGATTGAAAATATCCAAAAAATACAACACATTTGGAATAAAACTACTGGTTATTCAAACGAAAATATATTTAATTTTTTTCAATTCATTTTAGAATGTCAAAGAGTAGTTCGTAGAAATTGCAGGCAATTCAATAACCAATTTCCAAATTTACCGTCTATGAGTAAAATAAAATTTCGAAGCATTAGAAGCATTTTCTATAATTCGGATGAATAAAAATTGTAGGAACTAAGCGAAAACCACTCATCGAAGATAATTACATTAATACGAATAAATGATAGCAAACATTATAGGAGGAAACTAATTGACGATCTGAATAAATATTCAATATGGGTCCCATTTTGCTCGATTCACTTGACAGCTCGTATACGAACATGATGAGTTGCCCTCCTAGTTTCCTCAGGATCAATATTACGAAAGGCATTATAAATGCGGTCTAGTAACTCTTATTTACTTCTTACAGGAATAAGATACACTTCGTTCTTGATTTTGCCCCATAAATAAAAATTGAGGGGCGTCAGGTCCGGAGAACGTGGAGGTCATAAATTTGGTCCTAGATTACCCCACCATCTATCCTCGAACATTTCTGTTAGCTGCCGATCTACAGCTCGTGTTTTATGTGCTGGTGCACCATCCATTTGGTAATAGCAATCCCTCAGAATATTGAGGGGTAATCCATCTAAAAAATTTGCTAATCTTCCTCTCAAAATTTCCAGGTAACTTTGTCCATTAAGATTTTCCTCATAAATGTGATAAGCCAACAAATCATTCATTAAAATTGCAAACACGTTCACGCTGAATTTATTTTGGAAATCAATAACCTCAATGAAATGCGGATTTTCTATGGCCCAAAAATGTCGATTTCTCCTGTTGGTTATTCCACTTTCATTGAACTTGGCTTCATCAGACCATATAATTTTTTGCAGAATTGTCAACTTCTTGAAGCCAAATTAATAATTTTTCACAGAAACTTAGCCGCTTGGAAAGGTCAGTTGGTTTCAATTTTTGTAGTCTGATAAAAGAAGGTGCATGTTATGTTTCTCAAGGATCCTTTGAATGGAAGTATAACTAAATCCAATATCCATTGATGCTGAGTTAATGGAAGCACGTGGATTGGCACGAAAATACGCTAGCGTATTAATTTGATTGTCGTCGCCCTCGAGAATTGGTTTTCTTCTAGTTTATATGTATTTTGTTCCTCCAAATTGCAGAAAATTGCTTCTAATCCTCGAAATTTTGTTTTACTCATAGGCGTCGAATTTGGAAATTGGTCATTGAACTGCCTGCAAGTTCTATCCACCACTTTTGACATTCGCCATGAATTGAAAAGAGATTAAACATATCCTCGTTTGAATAATCAGCCATTTTATTATCAATCAGGTGTTTTTCAAAAATTTTCACTTCAAATTACCAACAATTCTTGTTGAAATATCAAATTCGAATGAACGAAGTGACAAGTACATTAATTTTAGGCACCTATCAGGTGAGCGTAGCCAGTTCAGCTAGTTGGTTCAAATATTTCAAAGCATTCTCTGTTAGTTCTTGCAAAATCATCAAAATTCAATATATTCCCAAATTATTTCTGAACTATAAGAGATGGGTATAGTACATACTGATACAATTTCATCTGAAATTTGACGCTTCATCTGATGGCGATATAAAAATTGGTACGTGCCATTTGAAAAAATTGAGTTATTATTGTTTGAAAAAGGCCAAATTGAAAAAATCATATAAAACAACGCAATAAACATTTGACATGTGTAGACTGCTCAAAAAATTCCTTGATCCTTCTTCTATTCACCTAAGCAAAAATTTTGTCTGTAGTGCAAAAGATCTACGAGCTACAATTTTTCTGAATGTCCTTCAAAAATCGAGTTTATAACAAAAATAATTAAATCTGTCGAAAGTTTTGACAGATAAGTGCCAAGAACTTGGGTATTTTATGCCTTGCTCAAATGTCGGTTCTAGATGAATAATAAAAAAGGAAGATTGCCATTTGAAATAACAAAGTGATAACCGGAAATGGTATCACTACGAAAATATTTCACTTCAATTGGAAATCGCCAGTTATGGCCGCGTATAAAATTTCAGCTTGATATTGTAATTGGAACTCAAAAACTTTTTAACGGACGGTCCCTGTATAACACTCTATCAATCAGTATTTTCTTCACAGAATTTTTGAAGTTTTTAGACAGAAGTGTTTTAATAGAAGCAGGTAGATGGTTAAAAAATTTATGTGACAGAAAACCCAGACCATTCTGTGAGCTACTTAGCCTGCAATAGGAAGTATAGATATTGTTTATGTTGCGTGTGTTGTTGTTGTGAATGTCTCTCCATCCATGTTAAATTTTGGTGGACAAAGGTTAGACATTCAAGAACAAACGGTCTAGGTAGCGTTAAAATTTGTAGTTGTTTAAATTTCTGTTAACAGCAATCCCTATATCCTAGTTCACCAACTATTCTTACAGCCCGTCTCTGTAATCGAAATATTCTCTCCAGTTCACTGGCTGTGCCCCAGACTATGAGACCATATTTCAAGTGAGACTCACATAGAGCGTAATAAGCAGTCTTCAAAACATTTGGTGATACAGAATTTCTCAAATTTCTCAATACGAAAATGTTTTTGGTCAGTTTACCTGCTAGATAATCAATATGTACATTCCATGTAAGCCCCCTGTCCAGATATATGCCAAGAAATTTTGCACTAGAAGACTCTGTGTGTCAGACCAAGGGTCACCTTTTCCCCTTACTAGCATTCATACCTAAGCCAATTCCTGAGAATTATTCCAAGGCCCTGGACTGTGCATCCTCAATTAGCCCATCCGCCAACGCCAGATCACCACAATCAACAGAAATCGTGGAATCATCCGCAAAGATAATGGTGATGTAGTTGGCCATGTATTCAGGAAAATCATTTATGCCACAGAAGCTTTAATTTAGTTGGAAAAGCGAAGAATATATTCAGAAACAGATATGCGTTTTGCTTCCCTTTACACTGTCATAATTTTTGTAATAGTTTTCAGTTATTAATACCAAAGTTTTCTTGCAGCTGATGTTTAATTTTTACTATACTCTAGGCAACCGAAAGAGAGACCACCTCAAAACAAATACAGCAGACGCCAGAAGATTTAGTAGCTCTGTAGTTGGCCGAATCATGTTTAGGGGGTGGGATCTGAATGTTAGCAGTCTGTACAGATACGGTCTCGGTCCATCGGATAGAAAATTAAATTTTCATTCTTGTTTTAGAAGTGTTATTGATCGAGTGTTGTAAAGTGAAAATATTGTGTGTATAATGTCGTCTACGGATACTGCAGATGAAAGTACTGTTGAAAATTATTCTCCGAAAAAGCGGCCTAAGAAAGGTCATTTTTCTTTGAATGAAAAACAGATCATTTTCAACGTCTATAATAGACAAATGAAAATAGATTCTACACCTATCAACGAAATCGTCGAACAAGTGGCAAATATTGTGGGAGTTAGTAAAACTAGTGTTTATAGACTTATAAAGGAGGATACTGAGAATCATTCTTTTTCACAACCGAGGACGTACCCGAAAAGGGTGAAAATTGCGGATAGTGTTACTGATTTCGACAAAAATCTGATTAGTAAGAAAGTGCATAAGTTTTTTCATAGAAATGAATTACCTACAATAGATGAAATATTGAATGAAGTGAAGAGTGATGTTGATCTGCCAAATTTTAAAAGAACAACATTCCGTAAAATATTGAAAAATATGGACTTCAGATCCCAGAAGAGGGAGAGGAATGGTTTACTATTGGAGAAAGAGGAAATAGTCTTGTGGAGGAGAGACTATCTTAAACAAATTAAAAACTACCGCGAAGAGAATAGAAAAATCTATTACCTAGATGAAACGTGGGTGAATGCTGGGCACACTTAATCAAGTGTTTGGGTAGAAGCATCGGTCAAAACAGCCAGACAGACTTTCCAAGAAGGTTTGTCGACTGGATTGAAGAATCCCACAGGTGAGTGGTAGTTATATTATGCATGAATAATTCATGAATAATATAATATAATATTCATGATTTTCAAATGATACACAAGTTCTGTTGGTTCGTTTTTGATTGAAATCGCTAATTTCTTGATAAACTTATTTGATTTTTATTCTGATTCAAATCTTGATTTGAATCATGCTTACTCTGTATCAACAATAGGCACGTCATCAGGTATTTCATCATATTTTTTGAAACCATAATTTTTACCTAAAACTAACTGTAGAGTGAAGGATTTCGAATACCCTTTATGAAAATATTCCTGTTATTCCTTGCAAATTATGCTATAGGCTAAAACCCATACATTCTGTTCATTATCCAGTACCTGCTACCACAACAATCCTGTTTCGAATTGTTAGCATGCCGCTTTCTTTCAAGGACGTTCTATATCATGTTTTCAATCTATATTGACAACAGCAATAGGATAATTCAATTTGGACGAATAGATGGGATCTTATTAAGGGTCTGTTGCTACTTCTGGGTTTTTCTTTATCTCTATTGCTACTCTAAATTAACTTGAGTAAGCTGTGTACCACCTACCTGCCGTCAAAAGGTTTATCAGTGATCTAACTCAATTCTCTAATTAACAAAACTAAGTAATTTCTTGAATTATGAGATTCAACATGATTAAGTTAGATGAAAATAGACACATGCAATCATTAATAGAAATCATTTTTATGTCTTTGCAGGTAAAGGCAAGAGACTCATCGTTTGCAATATTGGAAGTGATACTGGATTCGTTCCCGACGCACTGTGGTCATTCGAATCGTAGAAATCTGGTGACTACCACGAAGAAATGGATGGACCCAACTTCGAAAAAAGGTTTGAAAATATTTTACCGAAATTGGAAGACGGATGTGTCATCGTTTTGGACAATGTGTCTTATCATTCTAGACGCACAGAAAAACCCCCGACATCTGCCAGTAGAAAAGCCACTATTCAAGAATGGCTACGTTAAAAAAATATTGCTTTCGGGGATGATTTGATTAAAGCAGAGCTTCTTCGAATAGTCAAAACCCACAAACTAGCGTATAATAAATATGTAGTAGATGAAATGGCTCGAAACCAAAATAAAATCGTGTTGCGATTCCCGCCCTATCATTGCGAGCTCAATACCATCGAACTAGTTTGGGCTGAGATGAAGAATTATGTGGCATCTAAGAACACCTCATTCAAATTCCAAGACATGAAGAAGCTTTTCGCCGAATCCATTGAAAGGATTTATGCTGTCAAGTGGCAAAACTGCATTAAGCATGTCGTAGAGAAGGTCGAACCGAGAATGTGGCAATTAGATCACATAATAGACGAACAACTAGATCCTATTATTGTTAATCTCGAGAATGATTCAAGTTCATGGTCTGAATCTGATAATGAGGAATAAATCCTTGATGTCCTTTTTTATGTAACTCTTGTAAAATATATGTTTCAATAATGTTCTACTATCAGAAAATATACCTACAACATCATTTGCGTATTACATTGCCTGTTTTTTATGATAATTCAATCAGTCATATCCGAAACTATTGCGTGAATACTTCATTTTAGAATGAAATTCTACATCATTGATGTCCATTACTTAATTCAGAGTTCAATTTTGTGATCAAATGGAAGCCAGTTCCTGGATTCAACCCTGTGTGACATCACGTTCAGGCCTCGTGCGTTTGTTTTGTTTACACTCTCTCTTTTCGTTGTATCAAGTAAAGATATCCTACTGCCTTTTGTAATCCATGATTTTTGTTTTTTGAAGTGAATATTTCTTCAACATGTAATATCCAATTAATACTTTGTTACAAACGACTTATTCATATATACATTTTTTATTATTATTATGGTGAGAGTTCAGATACCTATAAACTCAAGCATGAAGAATTAACATAGATATTTGAAGAAAAAAAAACAAAAAAAAGCTAAGCAGTGAGTACACCTCGGGCAAGACCAGGGTTCAGAATATATAGAAGAAATAAACAAATAAAGAAATAAAGCGAATATAAACTAGTATTATTGTTCAGATTCCAAGCAAAGAGTCCAGAGCGGGGCAGATAGTTCCAAGTTACAAATATCCTGTTGCTTAGGATTCAGCAGGCGAAGTCTTTTCATATAATTTGGCGGTCTAACACTATGAGGCATCCTAGTTGCGTGCCGCTGTACACTCTCCAAGCACTGGACTTCACGTATAAGAGTTGGATTCCAGACAGGTCCGGCGAACTCTATTATAGGGCGAATGTAGGTTTTGTAGAAAGTACTGCAAGTACAGAGATCGCAGCCAGAGAACGACCTTTGAATCATACAGATCATTTTCCTCGATTTGATGGACTGTTGATTTATATGTTCCGTCTAAGTTAGGTCATCGGAAACGAGTACTCCCAGATCTGAATAGACTAGTGCTGTTGTTTTGGCCAGAAATACTATATGAATGACGCGGGTTGTTTTTACCCATGTGGAGGACTCGACACTTAGAATAGGTAAGTGGCAGGAGCCAATCTTCGGACCACTAAAGTATAGAGTTGAGGTCACGTTGAAGGCCAGCGGCGCTCGAGAGTGGGTCGCAGTATAACTTGGTGTCATCTGCAAAGTGTGAACACTTGGATTTTACTATTGATGCTAGGTCAGAGGTGAAGAGAAAAAATAGAAGGGGGGCGAAAACTGATCCTTGTGGTACCCCACTGGAAACTGACTTTTTAGAAGATAGCGTTTTTCCCACTCTCACGCAAAAGTTGCGGTTGGAGATATATGCCTTCATTCAAGAAAGAAGATTGCCACGGATACCCAGGTGTTCGAGCTTGTAAAGGAGCCAATGGTGAGGGACACTGTCAAATGCTTTGCTGAAATCCAGGTAGATAAAATTGACAGGTATTTGGTGGTCAAGCATTCTCGACCAAGTATCCACACACTTCAGAAGGTTGGTAATAACTGAACGACCCGGCATAAATCCGTGTTGGTTTTTTGGAATGATTTTATTCAGCCCAATGAATTCGAGTATTCTTTCAAGGATAATTTTTTCACAGATTTTGGCTATGATAGGAACTAGGCTTATTGGGCAGTAGTTTTCCGGGTTGCGTTAATCTCCTTTTTTAAAAATTGGATATTGCGCTTAACCAAAATCAACATCCAACTTTTTCTGAGTGCATCGTTGCCAAATTGATTTTCTGTAGCGAATCATCTTAAGTACCAAGCATGAAGATGTGTCCGATTACGTAAAAGCAAGAAAATAAACACAATCAGCTGCGAGAAATTGAATTCAAGAAATTCTGAAATTTACTCGTCTTTTGAGATCGATGTTAACGAGAACGATAATGAAAAGCTATTGAGTTCTTGATTTTGGCCTGAGGGAATTTGTGTTAGGCAGTTTTTTCAAAGAACCAAAGTGCAGAGCCGGAATCAGTGACAACTGGTGAACGAACTAACATAAATCGACTAAGGATTTTGCACCTCAATGTTCAATTTGTTAGAAATCATTCTGCTCAACGCTCTCGTGAATGAACTTGCAGAGCATCTCAACTTGGTGAATATATTATGTATTACTGAGCACTTCCTTCTACACGATGAAGTGGATAACTTCATTGTTGAGAACTTTCACACTGTATCATCATTCTCCAGATCTACCAGGAGAGGAGGTAGTATTATTATGGCCAGGAATAACCTGACCTGTCATGAAGTAGAGGAATTGCTGAGTTTTTCGTTACAACTTCACTGTGAAGTTTCAGCGATCGATGTTTCAGGGGAAAACTGTTTATCGCCCACCAAAGGGCAATTATGTCCTTTTTACTGATGTTTTTGTGCAAATTATGAACTATCTGTCCACAACAAAAAAAGATGTTGTAATCAATGGTGATTTCAATTTACTGTTTCATTCAAACAACAATTTATATGTAGAGTTCAAGAACCTTATTATGTCTTTTGGATTCGAACCTACTATTTTTCAGCTTACTCGTGGTAACAATTGCTTAGACAATATTTTGATCAATTTCAAGAATTTTCGAGGTTATAATAGCTGTGTGGTTGACTCCGGCTTGTCGGATCATGAGGCAGTGGAAATTGTGGTTGATTCAAATCAAATATTTCAGTATAAAACTAAGCTGGTGCGTAGGCCTATTTCTCTTTCCGGGAAGCAAAAATTTTTTGATGTTATCAGCGTGGTGGATTGGGGCTTTGTAAATCTACCAAACCTGGATGTTGCTTCCAAGTTTCGCTGGTTTCTAGACGTCTTTGCCTGGGCTGTTGATGTGTCTTTTCCGGAAAAAATAAAAAAATTTCCAACTTGAACTCCAACTTGCGCTTTGGCTGGTTTGATGATAAACTTAGAAAAAAGGGGGAGTTTATATCTTCTTAGTGAAATGAAGAGGAATTATCCTAACGATAACAATATTAATATGGCACTTGCACATCATAAAGTTTCATATAAGAATGATATGCACAAGACAAAGTCTCTGGCTTATGAGCGACACATTGTAAACAGTGGTAACAAAAATAAGGCTTGTTGGGACATACTCAACGCGAATAGAAAAAATAAAAAGTCATTTAAATCCAAACTTGACCCTAATTCGATCAATTCTTTCTTTCTTGAAATTCCCACAAAAATTAGAAAAGAAATTCCAACAAATTCAATGTTAAGAACTTCTCAGATTATTTGGGAGACTTCCACATTCCCGATGGACCTCAATTCTCATTCAATAACGTTTCGTATATTCAGGTTAGAGATATTATTTATCAAATGAAAAATAAGAGTAGGACAGATCATTACAACTTGAATATAGGTTCGATCAAACTAGTTCTGAATTTCATCATATATCCGCTTACAGAGTTGATTAATTATTGCATTGACGAAGGAGTGTTTCCAGAATCCTTAAAGATTTCGAGGATCATTCCGATTCACAAAGGGGGCCCAACAACCGATATGAATAACTTCAAACCAATTGCGTTGGTTTCTGTGTTTTCCAAAATATTTGAAACATGCCTCAAGATTCAAATAACTGAATACTTCGAATCATCTGGGCTCTTTTTTGTGAATCAGTTTGGTTTTCGGAAGTCTAAATCTACGTATGATGCAATAAACAGGCTACTTGAGCACATAGTACGCGGCATGGAGAAGGGATTTGTTGTGGGTAGTTACTTCTATGACCTGAAAAAGGCCTTTGATCTAATGAGCGCATCCATTCTTACCAAAAAACTGGGTCACTATAATTTTAGTACATCCAGTTCCGATCTAATTTATTCTTTTCTCAATGACAGAGTACAGCACACGTTGGTTAATGAGGTCGCATCCGAGCTTGGTGAAGTCGTCAGCGGCGTCTCGCAAGGATCTGTATTGGGTCAGTCTTTATTCATTATTTTTATTAATGACTTAGTAGAATCTGTGGGCGCTGCAGATCTTCTGTTGTTAGCGGATGACACACCCCTGATCGAGGAAGACTCTATTGAGATAGAACTTTTATCTAAAATGAATAACACTCAAGCCGTTCTCTTTGATTGGTTTTGTGCTAAACAACTAAGTGTCAACATGGATAACACCTCTAAGATTATTTTTACCCACAGAAAAGTCAATTTTGTTAGTCCACCAAGCGTTGAGTTCCTTGGGGTAAGACTCGATTCTAAATTGAGCTGGGAGCAGCATGTCGATTGCCTAGCGGCTCGGATTTCTGGAGGTATTTTTCTGCTTCGAAACCTGAGTAAGATGCTCCCCTGTGATTCGTTCTGCCTATTTTTCACTTATTCAATCCCACATATGTTATGCTTTGTCAAGCTGGGCCATTCAACACATGCTAGTAGAATTTTTGGTTTACAACGCAAAGTCATACGAATTATTTCAAATAAACAATATCGAGACGATGTTAGAGACACTTTTGTCTCTCTCAAAATCATGACATTTCCTTCATTGTATATATTACAATGTTTATTGGAGGGAAAAAGAGATAATAGCCATTCATTAAACAGAGATTTTCATGATTATCCTACCACGAGAGGCTGTGACATACGTGGAGACTTTCTACGCCTGGAATCGAGTTGGTTTAGTAGAAACTATTATAATAGGATATTTCTTAACAAGTTGCCGGTGACTATAAGATTACTTGCATTCGATAATTTCAAGAAAACCTTAAAAAAGTTTTTGCTTGTGAACCCCTTTTACTCCACTGTTGAATTTTTAAATTGTCAAACTGTCCGTTTATAGTAAACTCTTTTGAGTTGTAATTTTCAATTGTATTTGTGTTGTCTATACTTTTTTTATTTTTACACTAATTATTTGTAGCTTATGACATGTGCAAACTACTTTGTGAAATTAGATCAAGCACGCAATAAATCTATTCTATTCTATTCTATTCTAAGTATATTACTGTCAATCCAAGGCTTAGATGGGATGGTGACAACGGTTCTGGATGTAGTACACTTGGTGGTTTGTTCCTTAAGAGTAGTCAGGAAAGCTTTCCACGATAATGCTCCATCACATTGTTTAAGAGTTGTAACTGAATTTATGATCAAAAATAACATTATTGTCTTGCATCATTCACCTTATTCACCTGATCTGTTCCCTAAGCTGCTGAAGACCTTTCTTGAAAAGGAAATAGAGGAGGCGTTTGAACACCTGTTGGCGCGTGTAAATTTGTGTATCAATGCAGAAGGCGAATAAATTAATTAGTAGAAAGATTTGATGTTTGTATTTTCAAAAAGTTCGGTTACTCTTGGAATGGACGGTGTAGAACCCCTTTTGATCAAATGATAATACAGTGAGATTTTCAATATTCACCTTACGATCTCCAGATTCTTCACTTCGATGCACACTTTTCGTACACGAATAGAAAATTATATTCTTATCTCTACCTTGAAACTGATCAACTGTGCTAACATCAATGTTTGGATTAAGTAATGATGATAATTGCTTAACTTGGTTGTTGAAAGTAGCTATCACACCCATATTTTGAGGCAGTACTCCTCCCTAGAACAAAAACCAATAAATGTAATGGGCGTGATGACTTTTTGGGAATCTCCTTTGTAGTGAACGGTTTTCCTGAAAACGACTCTATACTGGGTGATTCACCAGTGGCGCGGTGCTCTGTAGCTCGCACATTTTTGAAGATAAGATTTCATTTTTGTTCGAACGGTATTGTATCTAGAAAGTAAGAATCTACTTCAGCAATTTATTTTGCAGTAAACAGGGTGTCCCAATTTTCTAAAGAAACATTTTGGGTTGTTTTTTCAGATTGGAAGACCACTTTCTGTTCAAGATTCAAGAGCGGCCTAAGCTCTGCTATAATGTCTTTAAGTAATAAGTTTTTTTGATGAGTACCTTCGTCACAATATATTTTTTCCGTAAAAATTCATGAAAATAGGCTCTCACATCATCGCATGCTCCTTCGGCTAGAGAGGATGAATCCTTTTTTTCTTTTGTTTTCTTATTGACACAGGATAGCTTTATTGATGAATTGAAATAGATTATTCTCATTTTATACGGGAGGGACTCAAAAAAAATTATTGAATATTGTAATTTTGAAAATATCATATCTTGATTTTTTCAATTGGAACACCAGTATTTTATTATTCATGTCAACGCATAAAATATGGTGCTATAGTTTTGCAGAAGTAATCGTATCTTTATTTTCGACCATTTTCGAAAAATAAAAATAATAATAAATAAAAAATAAACTAAAATAATGAAATCAGAGGTTGCGAAAGAAGAGTTTATTAGTAAATATCATTATACTTGATCACAGAAATGAAGATATTTTAAGGTAGTCGTGTATGAAATACGTAATAGGTGGGTTTTTGGCGAGATGGTCTACGAGGTGTTGAACTATTTCAATACGTGTTCGAAATGTTACCCGTTTTTTCGTAGACACAAATCAATCCTTCTTGGCAAAGACCGTTGAACTCTCGACAACATTTGCGGATTAACCTACTGAAAGGCTTCGACTATTCTCTGTCTCATATTCAACTGTGTTGTAGAAGGAATCTCGTAAACGATGCCTTTAATATAACAAGAAAAATTCTAGACTTGTAAGGTCAGGAGACCTAGCTGGCCATCTAACAGGACCACCACGTCCTATCCATTTGTTTTGGAAATACATGATTCAAATGCTCCCTTACCTAATGTGAGTAATGTGCCTGTGCTCCATCCTGCTGAAACCACAAATCTTGTCTTATATGCTCTGGTACATCTGCAAGTAATATTGGTAGATGATTTTGCAGAAATCTAAATACATTTCACTATTGAGGTGTTCGTCGAAAAAGTGCGGCCCTATTAGATATCCATCTACTATAGCGACCCATACATTCAAGGACCAACGATGCTGCTGATTTATTTGTCTCATGAAGTGTGGATTTTCCGTGGCGTAATAAAGAAAGTTGTACCTGTTAACAAGCCCATTCTTGTGGAAAGTTGCTTCGTCAGAGAAAAGAACTCTGCTAAGCATATTTGGATTTTCCGCTACTTTGTCACTTGCCCAATTGCAAAAATTGATTCTTGATTGTTCAGTTCCTGGTGCAGCTGTACATGATATGCATGAGATTTATTCACTTTCAAGATTCTCTGGACGGAAGTTTGACTTATATCTGTTAACTGAGAAGTCTCTCTTAGGCTTTTATATGGGTCCTCTGTCACTGTCGTCAAAACTGATAACTGGCTGTCTTCAGCTGTAGCACTTTTTGGTTTTTCATGTTTTTTGTAAGCGATATTACCCGTTTCGATAAATCAAATTAGAAGTTTTTCAAAGCATCTTGCATCAGGATGCCTCTTATCAGGAAACCTTTGTGCATAAACTCTACTTGCCTACAAAGAATATCTATCACACTCACCCAGAATAAAGATCATACCAATCATTTCTTCTTTGGAGAACTTGGCAGTCAATTGAGAAAATTGGGTTCAAACCTCACTTCAACAATGTTTAATAACGAAACACAGATAAGTTCACCATGTAAAATGCAGAATATGATATGTCCGGACACCGGCAGAAGGCACAAATAAACACAAATGTCAACACATACCTCGATTTACGTTTCAATCATCTTGATTTTATCGTTCGTTAAAAGAATTATCTTGTTTAGGTTTCATTTTTACTACTTGAATCATTAAAAAAAAAAACTTCTGTGAAAATAATGATACATGTTAATGAGTTTGATACGGTTTGTAGAATTTTCATCAAAAATTTTTACAAATAATCGAATATTTCTATAGCTAGGTCTCCAGACCTTACAAGTCAAGATTGTTTTTTGTGGGGCTATATTAAAGGCATCGTTTACCAGATTCCTTCTATAACACAGTTGGATATGAGCCATAGAATATTCGAAGCCTTTCAGTCAGTTAATCCGCAAATGTTGTCCAGAGTTCAACGGTCTTTCCTCAGAAGGATTGAGTTATGTCTACAAAGGAACGGGCAACATTTCGAACACGTATTGAAATAGTTCAACACCTTGTAGATCATCTCGCCAAAACCCAATCTATTACGTATTTACGACTACCTTGAAATATCTCCATTTCTCTGATCAAGTATAATGATATGTACCAATAAACTCTTCTTTCGCAACCTCTGATTCCATTATTTTAGTTTAATTATTTATTTATTATTATTATTATTTTTCGAAAATGGTCGAATATAAAGTTAAGATTACTTCTGCAAAAATATAGCACCATATTTTATGCGTTGACATGAATAATAAAATACAGGGTGTTCCAATTGAAAAATCAAGATATGATATTTTCAAAATTACAATATTCAATAATTTTTTTTGAGTTCCTCCTGTATAAAATGAGAATAATCTATTTCAATTCATCAACAAAGCTATCCTTGGGCAATAAGAAAACGAAAGGAAAAAGTATTCATCATCTCTGGCAGAAGGAGCATGCAATGATGTGAGAGCCTATTTGCATGAATATTTAGGAATAAAAAATATTGTGACGAAACTACTCACCAAAAAAACTTAATAAAGACAGCAGAGCAGAGTTTAGGCCGCTCTTGAATCTTGAACAAAAAGTGGTCTTCCAATCTGAAAAAACCACCTAAGATTTTTGTATAGAAAATTGGGACACTCTATTCACTGTAAAATAAATTGCTGAAGCAGATTCTTACTTTTTAAATATAATACCGTTCGAACAAAAATGAAATCTCCAAGAGTGTACGAGCTACAGAGCACCGCACAACTGGTGAATCACCCAGTTTATTAAGTTTACGGGATATTCAATTCACAAATTATTACTGATATAAAAATAACAATACAAAAATAAATAAAAATACCAAAACAATTTCAAGTTTCAGTTCAGTTTTAAAGAAAGAGCACCTTCTGTAACTGAAACACAATATCAATATGGATACGACTGAACAGTTCTAAGAAGCCTAGTTACACCTAATTTAAAAACTATTGACAAGGGAGAAACAGTAATAAATGAAGCCGTTTTTATTGTAGTTGTGCCTACAAACATCGAGTCGAAACAAGGAAGTGTGCCTTGTTTATCTACCCGGAACATCAATATTCATCAGAGTCACCTGATCAGATTAAAAGATTGTTCAGTAATTCGAAGAGCACTGACAAGCTGGCCACTCTCCTCCTGACAACAGAATATTCCAGGTTGAAGGAACAACACAAGCGTTGTTCGTTCCGGTAAACTTTTTTTTTCGGTGGAAGGGAAATCTTTATCGACACCACACGCTTTGGCTCTGTCACGTCAGATAGTGTGGGACTCCCACCATCAGCATCTGACAGAGTATACTCTAATTAAAACCCCTCCTTTTTCCAAGTTATGCATGGGTACCGCTTTTGAATTACTTCCATGCATACTTGCCATGACAGTCGTTTATTCCCTTTCCGCTTCACCTTTCCGTTCGTAATTCTTCTGCGACGCCAACATACATTTAACGATGGTGTTCTCGGTTACAACCCTTCCTATTTTCTTGTTCATTTCCCTTCTGTGTTCTTTCCATCTGACTCACTCGAAAGAAGTATGCTGCACCGTATCAATCTCTCCACAATAGCGGCAATGAATGCTCGCAGCCTTACCTATTCTGTGCAAATAAAATTGGAAGCATCCATGTCCCGAGATGAGCTGAGTGATGTGGTAATTTACCTCTCCATGCATCCTGTTGTACCAGGGGACCAGGTTCGGTATCCACCTCCTTATCCAAGCTCCCTTCGTTTCTGACGACCATCTTTCCTGACATTTTCCACAGTGATTATTATTTCCTTCAGCCTGTTTTCCTTGCAAATTACCATAAGTGCTGTTCCTCCTCTTTGCTAACAGATCTAAAGGAATCGTTCCTGCTATTACCACCAGCGCTGTTGTAGAGACAGTTCCATAGGCACGGGATATTTTTATGGCCACTTTCTTTCTTAGGCGTTCAGCCACTATTTCGTACTTCGCTTCTTGAAATGTCTTCCACAGGAGCAGCATATAAGAAAATTGAGTCCATTACACTGCACAGAATTTTCCTCTTATTTTGGCCTCCTCCGCCAATTCTGTGCATCAGCCGGTTGATGGCTACGGCCGTTTCACCAGCTCTGACTGTTCCAGTAACCTAAAAAGCGCAAAAACTACTTCTGAACTCCCTCTAAAAGCTCAATGTTGCACTTTAATAGGATGACCATACAGTCGATACATATTCCAAATGAGATCTCACAAAAAACAAAACCAACACTTTTCATGGATATCTTAAGGGTCTCAGCTATAGCGATCGATTTCATTTTTCGATTATTCAGAATAATTTTGTGTACTTTTTTAATGTATTCATCGACGACATGCTTTCTGGAAAGCCCAATGCGTTAATCGTCTTTGATGCTCATATTACCTCGGTCACCACCGTTGATTTTCCTGGCGCAGGGTCCAAATAATGTTTATCAAGCCATGTTTGTATTCAACTGTATTTTTTCATCAGGAGCAATGTATAATCAACACACGGAATTGTCTTTCATCCACTTTTCCAACCATAACAAAAGTTGATTCCCTTTCAATGCTATATCTCGCGAACTAACGGTCGTACAGCTGAAAACTTTTGACTCGTGTCTAGTTGAAGTTAGTACTAACTGATAACCATGTGTATTTGACCCAGTAACGCCATCTATATATCAGCCTACGAACTTTTTAGCTCACCTGTTATATTATCCTTGATTTCAAAATGTTATATAACATATAAAAATTGCACGGAGGATCTACACACCTAATAGAACTTACTTCCATCAAAGCATTCGCCAAATTTGCTATAATTGCTGCTTCGTGAATGTTATGTACGGAATTTTTGTTAATTTCGCTCTTATTATTAACACTCCATTCGACTTCATCGTTTCTATTCCATACAGCTCCTGTGTCGATAATTTTGACAGCGCTTTTTAATTTTGTATCCAACGCTTTCACAATCCATTGCTGATTTTTGCAGGACTCGAACAATGCCTTTAATTGAAGGAAAAAACATGTTACAAAAATATTAACGTTATTCAAAAATAATTTACCTTTTCCTTGGGAATGTTCAATGTGGATGTACCAACAGACTCATTAGCTACCAACAGTTCTCCGTTGTATGTAAGTGAGTTTGCTAAATCTGTTATGGTTTTATTCATTCTGTAATTCAACGTCAAAGAAATCGTACTTTCCAGGCTTTGTAGTCTATCGAAGAGAGTTTCTGTCATACCCATATCGCTGAAAATTTCATAATTGAATTTTAAATAGTTGTGTACAGGTGTCCAAACTGTAATAGGGCCTATGGTTATAGAACGCAGGCAATTTCAAGAATATTATCATTCCATATCATCAATGACAACCTGCGAAATTCTCGCTATATGAGTGCACATTGAAGAATTTTATTCAAGGAACAATATTCAACCTTCCGTAGAATGTTAAATATCCTTCCCTGAAGGAGCTAGTTTTCTGATCTACCCTTCATAACCACCGTCAACCAGGGCCACACAGCAGAGGTACAGCTCGGTCAGATGTCATGAAAAAGAGCAATAGACTGCAGTTTCGGTCTCATTTGACCTCGTCAGTATTGCATACCCATTCACATCAGGCCAGACTGCCACCTAGTCATCTCAATCCGTTGGAGCGCAGCAAGGACGCTCAAACACTAAACATAATGCAGGGGTGCTCAAACTTGAACTGCTGGCGATCTACTTCAATATTTTTAGACTACTTACAATCACCTCTGAGAGGCTGCAAGTATGTGTGTTGCAGGGTTGTCATACATATACGATACACCCTACCTACCTACCTACCTACCTAGGTAGGGTGTACCGTAGCATATATAGATATTAGCTTTCCGCACAATATACATTATTTTAGTAAAGGTTTGGGTTAGGTTTAGATAAGTTCTTCTCTATGATATCAATAAAGTTATTCAAAATTGGGAGTTTATTGGTTGTTACAAAACAAAAGAGTTACATATGGTGTTACACTAAACTAAGGAGTGACTTTGGTTGTTGAAGCGTGGCACTGCATATCTTTAGCATACTTTTCATAAGATGGTACGTAACCACTCAGTTTTAATCGCAAGCATGATGACATATGATAGTCGATTGGGATATTTTGACTCAATCATCTTCATTTCAGAAAATTCAGACTCGCACAAGTAGGTTGACCCAAAAATTGCCATCAGTTGAAGAGCGATTTGCCTCAAATTCGGATATTCATCTTCAGATATAAAACACCAGAAATTTGTATCAGATGCTGTAGCTTTGAGATATATATCTGATATAATCTACACCATTCATTTTCAACAGAACATGAGTTCATATTAAACTGACTTTCTATTTCATTCAGTAGCTAATTCCTCGGTGTTTTTACATGAAAAAGGATAACCGATAAATGATGCTATATTTGCCAATTTACTGCAATCATAAAAACGCATTTAGAATTGTCCCAAAATATTTGATAATTCAGCGTCATACGTATCATAATTCAACTGAGGAATCCTTGATTTCGAAGACGGAAAATGTTTCAGATCCTTTCTCTTCAGTTGATCTATCATAAGTTGCAATTTACCTTTGAATGGTTTACTGCGCTAATCATCTCAATAATAGTTTCCCCTTTATCTTGAAGTTCCAAGTTAATGGTGTTTAAGTGTATTGTGATGTAAGTCAAAAATGCCTAATGAGACAGCCATTTTTCGTTTTTCAACATCTGAGTGTCATCACCTCTTTCGTCTAGAATAGCTGTTATTTCGGGCAATAATTCTTGAAACCTTTCTAGGAAATTTTTCGAGGCTCAACCACCTGACGTCCGTGTGAAGAACTAAATCATATTTATATATTGGTAGCTTGTAGTTTTTCTCAAAATTGAAGAAAACGTCATATATATCTTCGCCACGGATCCTCCCTTCAGAGGAATGATTGTCAAAAATTCTTCCTTAGTCAATATGTCATTAAATACCATCCGAATAAAAGAACACAGCTGGGCAGTGTCTGTCATATCGGTGGATTCATCGAACTGTAAAGAAAAGTATGTACATTTCATATCATGTTTTAGTTGTCCTGACTCATGACTTCAATATGCCTTGCGACAGTCGGACGAGATAACTGAAGTTCTCTAATAGCAGACATGATTCCTCTTTTATTTTTAAAATCTACAAATAAAGTCTCATCCGCTTCAATGCTTCCTTCACAACGGATCTATCTTCGAATGGTTTCTTGTGTTTCGCCAATATATGAGATATTTTGAATGACGCGATCGTAACAGCTTTTGATTGTTTAGATGGTCTTGTGAACATGGTTTGTTCTTTTTCCAAACAAGATATCAAATCACGTACTTTTCGTTTTCTTAATTCACTCTGTGGCGGAAAATTCTTTTCATAGTTTTTATGAATCCTTTCATGATACCTCTTTAAGTTACCACGCTTAGGTATTGCAACAAACGCACGACAAAAAAGACAAATGCACTTATCCTTCACCATACAAAAGAAAAATTCTTCCTCCCAATCGTTATTAAAATGAAACGTTTTAGATTTCTTCGCTGCACTCATTTTGTACTATTTAATAATAAACTTTGTATCGACGTAGTATTGCCTTCAAGTTACAATTCGGAATGACTCCAATTCCTGCAGGCGAAACATTTATATCGGCGTGAACGAAAGTCTCTAATGTTCCCGTCAAACGCACCGCCCGAAAATTCTAGGAGAGCGGCAAGAATGAAAAACGCGACAAGAAAAAAAATCGCGGCTTTTCTTTGACAAGTACCGCGCGTTCTTTTGATAAAGCCGCCTTTTGCCGCTAGCAGAGTGTTATTTTATTATGTAATAAATTTTTGTACTTTAGTTACCTACTTATTAAATTTGTTTTTCTTCTCGAGATCTACTCAAGAAGCACTCGCGATTGACCGTTTGAGTACCCCTGATGTAGATGTTATTGCGTCCTCCAACGAACTGACACAGAGGGCTCTCACAATCGCCATCCGGAAACCATGAAAATAAAAGGTAGACAAACAGGAAACCTTAAGAACTCACACTAGTTCGATACTATCATTATTGCGATAACTCTCAAGTTGAGAGAAAAGTGCATTATATTCATATGAATAAAAGAGAAATTTGAATAAACCTTCCAACTGCACAAAATAACAGTGGAATGAAACCGAGGTCTTTTGAGTGGCCTGGTTTATAATGAACATACTGGGTGTTCTATCTGAAACGAGATATTTCTTATTATGTAGTAATTGGATATATCTGTCGAAACACGCCGAAAGAATTTGGGGTACATCATTTGACGTATATTTGAGGCTTTAACTAGTAACCCCCTAAGAGCAGGCATTTCAACTCCTCAAAATTGAATAGGACAAAGAAAGTTCTTCGACGCCTCTTTACATCAGTATTTGAGGAAAATATCTCAAACGTACCACTTATTCTCTGTTGTCTTTATTTTATTATTATTTATTTATTATTTATATATTTGAATAGCAATTTTTTCTCATTTGATAAGAAAAAACTATGTATATTCCATCACTTTTGCTACCCACTGTCTCAGATTATGACTTCTTCTTTCGAACACTCCCGTTTGCCTTTTTTTATATACGCGCTTCCCAGGAATAGGCGAACCTATTACACCACATGAGTTGGCGCCTGGGAAGAATTGAGGTGTCTGTTTACTCGCTTCTTGAAGAGAGCCAAATTGTAGGAAGATGGAAAGATGTTGGACGGAAGCGAGTTCCACTGCTCAACGGCCCTGTAAACGAAGGAATGCTTATAGAGAGAGGTTCGAGGGGTCGTTAAATGTACCGCCATATGATGAGAACTCCTTGCCAGCCTAGTGTTGCGACAAAACATGAGTTTTCCCGGAACAAAGTCTTTCAGCTCCTTGGAGCATCTTCAGTGGAAGTATCTGTAAAACAGAGAAAGGTCAGCAACTTGTCTTCTGAGAGCCAGCGGTTGGAGATCGCGGGTGATCTCCGGGTGGTCGATAAGGCGCAAAGCCCGTTTTTGCACACTATCCAACATCCGCAACGAATATTTCGGCGCAGATTCCCATACATGGGAACAATATTCTAAAGAAAGTCGAATCTGCACGTCATCTCAGCAACAGCTGAGATGACGTGAAGTATCGCTTGGCTCTGAAAAAAAACTAAGTTTAGCTGATGCCGACTTAGCTGTTGCTGATACATGTTCATGCCAGCAAAACTTGGAGTTGACCGTTATTCCGAGAAGGTGTATCGAATCTTTGGGTGCAATTTGTTGGCCTTGCATCATTAGAGGAGGTTCTCCAGCGGGGACCTTTCTAGAAAACGTAGTTGCTTGCGTCTTGCTCGCGTTGAAGCTCACCAGGTTCAACTGACCCCACTCAGATATCCTCTGTAATTCAGAGTTTAAGTTATTAATTTGTTGACATCTCTGACGATGAGATTCCGCAGCTGTAATCGGCCGCAGACTACTGAAAACGAAACCAGGTTACAATCGTCTGCAAAACCGAAGGTCTTGTTCTCTGTAGATGACAGAAGATCGTTCATCTGCAACAGAAACAAGGTTGGCGAGAGAAGGATCCCTGTGGTACTCCTGCTTGCAACCGGAAACAATCAGATGTTATACCGTCGACCACAACTTGTATTGATCTATTTGAAAGAAAGCTACTTATCCAATCCCGCAATTTTTCAGGAATCCCATATACAGCAAGTTTATTCAACAAGGCTGCTCTATCAAAGGCTTTATAGATGTCGAGGGCTATTGCTCTGGATGACCCATGCTTTTCCATCGTTGATGTACAAACATGCCTCTTATTGATCTATTTGAATGGAATGAAAGCTACTTATCCAACTCCGCAAATATATATATTTGTTGGCTGAATCCTACATCGGCTAAAACGACAGCTTCAGCAGAAGCTGTTGCCTCTCACGGCGTTCTCAATACTTTGACCACTACGAGAGATCTTAAGGACACTTGTTAAAAAAAATTTCAAACGCTTTTAAACAGAACAAGAACCTTGTACCACAGCGATAATAACGTGAAGGAACGATCAATCCTTATAAGTGCTTCGGCAAATCAGAGAACAAAATTTAAGGGTACAAATGTTTACGTTTTCGAATAAGTACTTACTGGATACAAGATATAAGAAAATAAATAGGTGGGAGGTTAATTGTGTCGATGAGTTAAAGTTTTTATCATTTCTTACTGGTAGAATTGTTGTAAGTTGATAGTTAACATAATATCGAAACGATAAAAACTTGCCAGTTGGCTGTGCAGCGATGGATGGTGCTTATATGAACATGTAAATACCAAAAAGTATCATGTGATTATCATTTCTTATTTTAACCACTGACTAAATAGGTAATGTCGAGAATGTCAGTCATTTTCAATCTTTGTGCCAACTGCATTTCTAGATACTTGTACGACTCTTGTGGGTAAAACCATCTGGTTCAGAAGAACTTTCTAAGCCACTTATCTCCTCCGTTTAGTCTTAAATTGATATAAGAA
Organism: Cryptolaemus montrouzieri; assembly: GCA_013387265.2. Classification (NCBI taxonomy): domain Eukaryota; kingdom Metazoa; phylum Arthropoda; class Insecta; order Coleoptera; family Coccinellidae; genus Cryptolaemus; species Cryptolaemus montrouzieri. The sequence continues at coordinate 14,338,838 of JABFTP020000165.1, forward strand.
ATATCGCCAATTTGAGTGTGTTCACTTTTTAAAATTCTTGATGACTACTCACACAGCCTCTTGATTTCTCACTACTGGTGGTAATTGATCTGGATCACCCACTAAGATGAAGGTATTGGCTGAATGAAGTGATTTAATCAGAGTAGGCTGTAACACCTGAGTACTTTCGTCCACTATACAAACATCCAGTGTTCGTTTGGACAGTACAGGATGTCCTGCTCCAAGACATGTCGAGGCTATCACACTCTGAAAGTCAAAGAAGTCGGTTCATTAGAAGAAATCAAAGCAAGGCAGAAGAGAAAGGTTAGATCCAACTACTATTTCATTTTTCACTTGCATATCCAGACAAAAGTTGTGCTTCAAGTGTATAAAATCTGTTAATTTCCTTAAACCATATTACTGACGATAATCATCTTTTTCGAATAGACTTTGAGTTCAAAACGCAATTGTTTCGAGGTAATATCCCTGCAATGACCGACTACAGGTTCGGTATGATTTATATGAAATGTCATTGATCAAATGATTCATAGACAGTTGACAAAATTTTTTTTCGACTTTTAGTAATAAAACACTGACCCTGATAAATGCAGGGAAATTCTTAACCTCGAATTTTCGCAGAGTACTATTTAAAGTGGATGTAAGAAGAACCATCTCTGTATAAGGTGTACGTCAAAGGGCGTTAAATAAGTGGGGCGTTACTATCGCAAAAGATAGAAATCTCATTAATATTTAACAGCTTGTTTGTAGGTTAAACACACACTGCCAGGTCTTCCTTTCAGTTATTTCTGAGAAGAGAACATGGATGGAAACATTTTTATAAAGGTTTCATTACTCACTTCTTTAACAAACAACACTTTTTTCATTTGCTCCTTCAGATTTCAAACAGAAAAAACGAAGGAGAGTGGGAAACTGGTTTACTCAAAATTTTCATTCAACGTCAAACTTTTCAAAATATAAGAAAAAATTAAAAATGAGGTTATTGATAGTGCCAATGGATGTTATTCCATTCATCTGGTACATGTGTGCTCTCGCGACCATATCCCACACATGCGCGATGGGATTCATGTCGGGCGAGTTGGCAGGCGACTTCATCCTTCGTACGTTTCCCTCTTGGAGCATTTCTGTGATTCTTACTGTTCTGTGAGGGGTGGCATTATTGTCCATGAATGTAATTGGTGTTCAATTTCGTTTCATAGAGGAACAACAATTGGTCGTAAAAAAATTTCGGCATAGATGTTACCCGTTATTGATTGTGGTATATGTATGAACGAAGTTCGACGACCATACATTATTCCATTCCAGAAAATAACGGATCCACCCTTTAAAGGAACAATATCCCTGGCGATTTGCATACTTGGTCCGCTCAATAACTTTTTCCGAATGTCACCCACCAATGCAAATCGGGGCTCCTGAGCCCATTCAAGACGTGCAATATTCCTCGAAAGTAGCCTCGGGACTCTTCGAAGCCTTCTTGATCTAAGATTAGCGATAACCCCTCCTGTACGTTCCCAAGAAATGACTTCGAAGTACCGAAACCGAGGTGCTTCTGTTCCGGCGAACAAAATTAACGATTTAGCAGTCCTCTCGTTCTGATTGACTATCCTTCTCACAAAAAGTCCTCGCTATATCAAGGCGCTTTGCAATTTGATGTCGAGATAATCCCATGTCATAGAGTGTCACTACTCTCGCTTTATTAAATTGGCAGACAATACTTTCTTGCATTTTAACCGACAGTTACAATCAGTGATTTTTTACTCTAATAAAAGTAAAGAAGACTGATTTTGTTGATGTAGAAATATATATTAGGATAATTAGCTTTGGGTATTTGACAACTGTTCCTTTCTATGACATTGTAAGCTGAGAAGAGTTATTCCACCATGAATGGTTGATATCCACAGAAGACTAATCATGTGACTACAGAGGATAAATTAATCACCGAAGAAAATGATTCACATAATCATATTGGGCAAATTCCTACAATTAGAAGAAGCGCTATAGCCGAAAATGCTACACCACCTAGTATTTATCCATTAGGGGACAAAATCAAAGACCACTTCTTATTCATTAACGATAATACTCTCAAGCCTTTCAATATAATGCAGAACAGGGTCGGCCTACCGGTTACTAATTAGGCGAATTCTCAGTTTTTTTAAGTTTTAGAAGTTGAAAGAAAAAAAATCGAATAACCCTGTTTGCCAGTCCTCCATTTTCCTGTGTAAAATCAGAAAAAACAAAAGATCAAATGAAAAAAGTATTGCTTCATCTCCACAAATAGATAATTCAATCCCCCGTTACTACGTGATAGTTAATCATGATGATAATAAGAAATTGAACATTGTATTATACCATAAGAGATTTATCGAAAATGGGGATTGCAAATTCGTTCTCTCACCACCTTCAGCTGACAAGTACAATATATCGAAAACCCACCTTCACTGATATTTGTATCCCTTATGACTCAGAACACCCAAAATTTCATAAATATGCTGCGTTTAATTCAATGATTCATAGGGCTTTCTCTCTGCCATTATCCGAAATAAATATGTCCAGGAAAGTGATAACTATTGAAGAAATAGCTAAAGAACAATGGTTATCCCTCAAATATAACCAACGGAATGATCAGAAAGAAAAAAACACAAATAGCATATCATAATATTTATCCACGTAAAGAATCAACTAATATTGACTCAAATCAGGTAACTTTGAAGCAGGCAAGAGGTCATGAAGCCAAGAGACGGGAAGTGGAACTAGAGAAAGTTTTGATAGCTAAAGAAGAAAAAATCATCAATCTACATGATGAAATTGAAGAATTGAAGCATTGCACCCGGGACCAGTCTAGATATTTTACGGAGGGCTTTGCAAGGACAAATGTTTTGGAAGAAGTGTTGGTTGAGGGAAGGATTGCTGATAATAGTTGCGTATCATTTGATTTTGCATATTTGGAAAAACAAGCATCTATTTGATACAAATGATAGAGTGCATGATTACTCCACCAGAATAAGAAGCTATATGCGTTTACGATTTTCAAGACTCTCAGTGGGTGAAAATGATCCTAGCTACATTGGGATCAAATGCTTCAATCACATATATCCGTTCATAAATGATTTCAAATCCAGTAGTAGTTAAGCATAGAGTAAGGGGATTCTTGATTTCGGGTGCATTCTATACAGTAGCAGAGTTCTTTGAAGCACACATATGACAGCTGTTATATAATATTTTTTTAAATTGATGAGAACTCTTTCTAGAGATTTGTAATATTTGTATTTTATGTCGAATATTTTTACATTGTGTTTTGTTTATTGACGTGCTTGAATGTTTCTCATTGTAGTCTTAGGAGCAAATAAATATGATTTCATTTGATTTGAATACCGATAAATACATTTCATGAATATGTTTTGGCCTTATCAGCGAAAAGATTGCAAACATCATTTCAAAACAGCATATAAAATAGTTTTCAAAACCCACATGAAACTCTCCCAAGAATTTTTCATTGATAAAAAAATCTGATAGATTTGACAATACTGGAGTTTACAAGTTGTATGGATTGAGTAGGCGTATATATAGATCAGACTGGTCGTTCATTCGAAGCTCGATACAAAGAGCATCAATCAGATTGAAATAACAAGATAACCGACAAATCTACTTTTGCTTCACATTGTATCGAAAATGCCCATCATTTTCCACCCATAGATCCACTTCAAATTATTCACAGAATACCTAAAGGACGAAAATTAGGTTTCTTAGAATCCATCCAAATTTTGAAACTGCAACAAACCTCCCATAGAGATAATCTTCTGAACGAACATTATAGCCCGGTTTATTCGTCTATTTTTGACATCTTTAAATAATACCTACTTTTATCACAATTCCTTAATTACCTCTTGTTTACACCCTTATTAATTTTGTATCTATCTTTTCATATATGTATATATTTCAACTTTAGTTCAGTACTTGTCAGCTGATGATGGTCGAGGGACCGGAATTGCAATCTTGAATTTTAATAAATTTCTTGTGATAGTATAATACATAGTTTAGTTTCCTATTACAAGCTTCATCTCCTAATGATGTGAACAATAAAACCTTTATAAAAAATTTTTCCATTTATGTTCCTTTTTCAACAATATCTGGGCGGAGAAGTTGGGTGTGGTATGTTTAGTTGTCAAATTATTGTGACTACATAAATAGTTGACATTTTATATTTTAAGGTGTTATACAGGGTGTTACATAATAGCATGTCACAACTTGAGGTGGTAAATCGATGTGCAATTTTGAGAAATAACGAAAGGTCCGCACAAGCTTCATTATGGAGCTACAGGGTGTTGGATTTTCCGGAAAAAATTGGTTTTTTTCTTCAAAACTCCTGCAGTTTTTGAGATATTCAGCCCAAATTTGGAATGCAAGCTATTTTTTAGAGCCTCCATCATTACACGTCCTAGAGGTTAACTGAAATTCACAAGGTGTTTTCTTTTCAAAGGCCATGTCTCCTTTTCCCCTCTCAAACTTTTTTGCAGTTAGCCACTGATCAGCGTACAATCAATTTTCGTCATCTTCGTTCAATTTGGAAACTTTTTTGACACCTGTAATTTTTTCGTATCTCCAACCGTTTTTGAGTGAAAAATTATTGAATTCGAATTATATGAATTGTATGTTATTCGCTAAATAAAAAAATAATAAATAAAAATAAATAATCGATAGGTATGCCCAAAATTTACTTTTATTTTGATAGCTCGTCTTCTGAGACAACTTATATTCATTCAATATCCAATTAAGAAAAAACAATTAAAAACTAAATAAATCGCACTCTTTGAAATATTCCTGGGGTATTTCTTATCGTGTCCCAAGAGGTTATTATTAGATTTCTCAATTCTTCTACAGTGTTCATTACCTAAGAACCATCGGCAGAAATTCAGTCCTGAGGGAAAATTTCGAGGAAGTAGAGTTTTGACGGGTACAATAAAAAGTCGTGGAGAATCCTCCAAACTAGAACATGTGAAATATTCAACTGATTTCCAATTTGTTTTGTACTCACATGAGGATTCAAATCAATAAATTTCAAAACTGCTTCCTCAATGTCTGGAGTTCTCATAGTTTGAGTTGCACCTTTTAAATGATTATTTGCAGTAAAAGTACCAGTTTCCCTCAACCTTGAAAATGTTCGCCTGTCTGGTGTTACTCGATTTGGAAAGCGCACCTGATATAATTTGTTGTGTTACCGTCAGCCAGGCCGTACATGTAATGGATATCAGCTAATTCGGCGTTAGTAAAATTAGCCATTTTTTCTTACAGCAATAACTTCAAAAGCCTTAAAACTAATCGTTAATTTAATAAACAATTCGAGCAGACACTGGTTCAACTTTAGCAACTGTGAAAATAAATAAAAAAACGAAAAAAATCCAAACCTACTAGTCATTTTTCTAATTAAAGTGCTTTCAATTTAGCGAATGCATACAATCGTTTAATAATTTTTTGCTCGAGAACGGTTGGAGATACGAAAAATTACAAGTGCCAAAAAAATTTCTAAATTGAACGAAGATGACGAAAATTTATTGTACGTTGATCAGTGGCGTACTGCAAAAAAGTTTGAAAGGGCAAGAGAAGGCATGGTTCCGGAAAATAAAACAACTTGTAGATTCTAGTTAAAATTTAGGACGTGTTGTGATGGAGACTGTAAAAAATAGCTTGCATTCCAAATTTGGGCCGAATATCTCAGGATCGCAGGAGTTTTGAAGAAAAAAACACCCTGTAGCTCCGTAACGAAGCTTTTGCGGACCTTTGTTTATATATACTTTTTTCTTAAAATTGCACGTAGATTTAAACCCCCCAAGTTGTGACATACTATTATATAACACCCTGTATAACGATTCTAGCCAACAAAAATACTAAATTCTTCGAAAACACTTTTACAATTAATCTCCCATTCTGTAACTTTAATTTTCAGCTATAAAATTAAATATATTATAAATATACAGGGTTGTCCACGCATACGGCACGAAATATTGTGGCCTAAATACGGGACTATGAGCTTATTTTTCTCTAGGGATATATGAGAAGATATAGATACTTTTTAAAACTATTTTCCAAAGTGAAAGAAAGTCTGTTTAAACTGCGTTTATGCTCTGGTAATCCTGTCTTGTATGATGACGACTTCGGAGCACCCAAAACGAGTAGATCAGCTGTTTGCCGAATGCATTTGAATTTTATACAGTGTTGTCAAATTACGAACAAAATTATATTTGGACGCATTGGTTCGTCAGTATGCGAATACAATAATCGAACGCTCTCGTCTCTAGTAGACCTTTTTTCTTTTCTAGTTTCTAGTCAACAAATAATAAACTACTTCTCTTATGTCATATTGTTAATACCATGAAAAACAAAGTTTACAGGATAAATTATTAACGAAATATAGAGCAAAGGAGACGATTTCAAAGTATTTTATTAGATCTCATTAATAGTTTATCGAATATACGGAAATATACTGTAGGACGTACAAAATCATATTTTTCAATTTTTTTAATGAATGTGGGGAATGGAGTTTCTTTATTCTCGAAGTTGGAGATTTTCATTAGTATTTTCAGATTATTCAGAACATAAACATTGGCAACCCGGAAAATAGTAAAGTATTCTGGGTTGTAGGTATACTAGATGATTTGCTACTTTGCCGTTTGCTGATACGTTTCGTTTTGTGTTCCTCAGTAATGATTTTTGCATTAAATTCTGAATACCATTACACTGCCAAATTATTACTCTATATGGTAAGACCAGCTTCTATTTTTTTTATGATTCCAATGACACGAAAAAAATTCTTGCAGAAAATTTCGGAGGTCTTACAGTTCTTAGCAGACTACTTCAAGGACAATTTTATAATAATATCGGGAGATTTTAACAAAAATTTTCTGGTAGAAAATGAAGACCCGATTTATGTCGAATTTAATGCAGGCTTTCGGTTTTAGCAGGAGCTTCAATGAGGCCTCCAGAATAACACAAAATACAGCAACATGTATTGACGATATATGTTTTAATAATGATAATTACACCGCAAATGGAACAGTTGCAGAACTCCAAATGTCTGATCACTTGGCGCAAATATTGAAGTTTTCCGTTTCTGATGTGGAACCTATAAGAAAAAGTGAAACTATGAAGAGTAGGAATATAAGAGAACATAACACTTTCCAGCTGAAACAAGATCTATCACAGGGCTCCTGGGAAAACCTTGTGAATTCAAAGAACGCTGCTGACTCATACACTTTTTTCCAAAATGGTTATCTGGGAACACATCACCTGAGAATGCCAGTTGTGGAAAAGAAGAAGATTAATAAACACGCAAAAGATTTAGCATGGAATACACAGGGAATAATGGGAATGAAAAGAATATTAGAAGCACTACATACAATAGCTAGGGCAAGTGATGATAAAGAATTCTTCTATGTTTATAAGTTGTATAAAAAACAGTTTGCTGAAGTCATTGATCAGAAAATCAGAAAATCAGGAAAATAAACGAAGAATACATTAGCGAGGCTGATAACAAACAAAAGGCATTGTGGAAGGTGATAAAGAGCTATAACAATAACCAGTCAACAAAATAGAAAGTCAACTCTGAACTGAGTGCAAATGCTTTGAATACCTATAATGCAAATGGGACAAAATATATGTGAGGAACTTCCTAAAACATCCTGTGGAGTTAATACAAAACTGCAATACACAAGGTCATATAGCATAAAATCCTGTTTTTCTTCGAGTGCACAGAGTACGAAATTATGAAAACAATAGCGTCGCTAAAGCCTAAAGCTACAGAAGATGTATATAATATCTCAAAACAAATATTGAAAAGTGTAAAGGATGAAATTGTCAGTCCAATATGCATGATTGTTAACAAGTGCTTTCAAGAGGGTTACTTTCCACAGGAATTGAAGTCGGTAAAAACAATTCCCATACACAAAGGAAAGGGAGACAAGGAAAGCTGTGAAAACTATAGACCGATCGCAATATTGCCATGCATGTCAAAAATATTTGAAAGCGTCATAAAGACAAGAATGCTGGATTGGATGGAGACAAAGAACCTGATTAACAGAAACCAGTAAGGATATAGAAGAGGGAAGAGCACAACAATTGCATTGATGGAGGCAATAAGTCATTACTAATAATACGGATAATGACAAATTGACGGAAATGCTCAATTTCAATCTGAGCAAGGGTTTTGACACAGTGTTGCACTCATTACTGCTGAATAAACTCTACAGCTATGGTTCCAGGGAAACGGTTTTGAAACTGGTTGAGTCTTATCTAGGGGGAAGACAGCAACGAGTCCATTGGAATGGAGATACTTCTTACAATCTTGACTCTGTCACTGGAGTGCCGCAAGGATCGGTATTAGGACCCCTGCTTTTTCATTATTTATATAAACGACATCGCAATTTAAAACTGTGGACACTTGTCTGTACTGTGATGACACTTCAATAATTATCAGTTCTAAAATACAGATGATTCATCACATAAAAGAGGATATGCTTTGAAGGAGGTCGACTCATGGTTCTTGAAAAACTCACCAAAACTGAATACAAACAAAACCGAAACACTTGAAATCAATAAGGAACCTGGACTTCGGAGTGTCAAATTCTTGGGAATAATACTTGACACCAAGGTTAACTGGATATCACACATAGATTATACATGCAGGAAGCTCTCGAAGATTTTGTTCATGCTGAGAAGATTAAAACTGAATGGCACTTGCCAAATGATCAGCACAGCATATTTCGCTCATTCCAGAGCATCCTTCTATATGGAGTTCTTTTATGGGGCAGAGCATCTGAATCATCAAGGGTGTTTACTACAAAATAAATATGCACCAAAACAAGAACACCTTTCTCCTAGAAACAGCGACCGTCATCCTTTCAACAGCAGATATAGAAACCATTACCTAACACCACTATATATTAGAAACAACACGCAGAATTCCTGGCAATATTGGCGACTATGTAATAAGCTACCTGGAAAGCTGAAAGCCTTGCCTGATAAACAGTTCAGAAGGAGAATTCATGAGCTTTTGCTGCTTATTCAATTGAATAATCTTTTGAATTTTCGGGATGAGCAATGATTTTGTGATGTTTCAACGAAGATAATTTTCTTGAACTTGTTTTTAGATTGTGAGAGGTCATGCCTTTATGTTTTTTTAAATGTTTGTTGTTGCTTTCATCTTTTAATATTTTGACATGCCATGTAGTTTATATTTTCTGATGGCAATAAATCTATCTATATATCTATCTATTAAAGAACAATATGTCACAAATCTGACAACACTGTATAAAATTGAAATGCATTCGGCAAACAGCTGATTGACTCGTTTTAGGTGCGCAGAACTCGTCATCATACAAGACAGGATTACCTAGATATCCGAATATTGAAATTTCTAAAAGTTATTTCTATATAAATTCACATAAATACAGGAACACCTGTATATTCAGAAACAATTTTAGGACAAGCATCAAATGAGCATTCCTTTTTCTTCCTACAAATACTTCTTCAATATATTCAACCAGAATTAAGTTATGGATCGGTTAGGCACTAAAATACGCAAATTATATATAGGTATTAAGCATTACTCACCGCTGCGTTGTATACAGCTGCAAGTTCTTCTGGAGAATTGCAATTTCTTGTTCTGGAGTGTTCACTATGTTGCTTCAATGCTTCACTTATTCTGGTTTCGGAACCTAACCTCAAAAGGTCAACACCCAGTTTTAAAAGTTTTTCGCATACATTATCTACAGCAGAATGGGTATGGCTTGTAATAAGTACTGTCTTTCCTAGTTCTACAAGTAATTGAACAAGAGCAACGATTGTGGCAGTTTTACCTGAAACATAATAAATAGAAAACACATTTCAACATAAATATTCCTCCTTATTATTTTTAATGTATATAAACTGAATTTATTGATCACTGATTACCAACCCAATAATTTTAGAAATCATAGAATTTGCCATAAATGTCAGAGCTTCAGAGAAATCAATTCGGAGTGCCTTTCTAAACGTACAATCCTGTTTGATTTATTTTTTTTAATTTGAGGAACACTTACGATTTTTGAATTAATGATAAGATTTTATTTATAATTAAGGTAAACGCACCATTAGCTGACCCTGTACCAGTAAGTGATACATATGCTTTCATTACGCATCATTAAGACTTATATGCTTCTTAGCGCATAGAACTCTCTAAATAAAGTTCATATTCGAAATTATGTGGGTGTCATCTATAGGAACTTAATTTCTTTGGGTGGTCCAAAGGATGACACAGGTGTCATGTATTGGTACAATACCAATATTTGAAGCTAATCGTTTTTCTGAATGCAAGGTAAGCAGATACCCAAATCGTACAATCTGAAGGTGTCCACACACGTAAAACGCCGGACTGATGTTATTATTGGCAGCAATAATAATTGTACGCAGAATGCGGACGGTTTCGCTACATCTAATAAAAGGATCTGGCTCTATATTGGCAGATGTAAAAAAGAAACATCAGTTCATGATGTAACGAAATATATAAAGGACAAAATACCATAATCTGAATTATTAATTGAAAAACTGAACTCGAAAGGCATTAGTTTCAAAATTGGTGCAGAGTAAAATCTAAAGGATGAGCTGTAAAAATCGGAATTTTGGCCTCCTGGTATCCTGGTCAAGAGGTTTCGTTTTTTTCGAGAACAAACTCAGGGAGATGGATCTAACAGAGATGGTTCACTGCACAGAACAGACCCTAGTAAGAAGGTTGAGTTACCGACCAAAACAGTCAACACCCCCTCAACAATATATCTAGTCCTCCCATAATAGATATAGATGGCACTAATTTAACTACGTGAAGTGTCAAACTCTGACGATCAAATTTTAATCGCCGATAAATGAATTGTCAAATGTCCGTCAATCTCAAAGTTTTCAGTTTCCCGCTAAACCCTTTTATTTTAGCGGTTTGTGCTTCCAAATCCAAAATCATTTTCGTTTCAGGTGTTTCCGTTGCTGGTGTCTTGGACTCATGTTTAGAAATTCTCTTGTATTTTTCATTACGGTCCTTCAACCGGGATCCTTTAGAAAATTTATTTTGTATTATTAGACAGCAAGGTGTAGGGAACACAAACCCTATTGCCACCAGTTTATTGCTGCTTTAAAAACATAAATGGCTCAACATCGCCATAGTTAATGGAAATCGTGAAATAGATGACTATGAGAATTTGAATGTTTTGTCTTTTTTTTGCAGACTAACAGAACATACTGATTCTGAGGATTCAAAACCATCTGTTCATGAAGAATATAATGAGATCTTTGGAAATCTACCAACTCCTATAACTGACAATTACGCTACCTATTATGTGGCAGGAAACCTTTTGTGAAAAATTACAGTCCCAGAATGTCAAGTATGTAACGAAGAACTTTTTTGCGAAGTGCCCCAACAACAGCACGCCTTTATTTCATTCAAGGAATTTTGTGATAATAAATCTAAGTTATTGTATCCTTTAGTAAAAGTTTCTCAATTCTTAGAAGACATTCACAATAAACTCACTTTTTCCTGAATAGTCAGGGGCATCAGGAAAATCTTGCTTTGTGATTCAAAGATATTCACATATCTCATTTTTCTCAATTCGATTTTTGTCAATTACATTCGGTGAAAGATGAAATTTTTGAAAGGGCTACTAGTTTTCTAATTTTTAAATTTATTAAGGATAAAAAGAAGGAAACTGTTACTTCTGGGACTGAAAGCAAATCCAAAAAATTCAGAAACAAGTAGGACAGCAATCTTTGATGGGTTCAATTATAGGTGTTTATTGTGATTTCAAAGAGCGGGTTATCTACACCCTACTATGTGCGTGTTATTTATTTACCATCAATCTTACACAGTCGGTGGTACTACATGTTGTTTTGTCTGGGCTTTTATACCCTTTTATAATTTACAAACATGTTTTCTAGTCTGTGATATTATTTATTTTCCTGCATGCACCTTTTACATTCATGGGGAAAGAAATTGATCTGTGACCAAATAATTGAATTTTTTGGGTCCTTTACACCCTACATTCCCTTTGTTATCTATGATTCATGTTATTTGTTGATAAATACATTGTTATTATTCATTCAATTATCTGAGTTCTTTTCATTCAGAGTATATACTTTTTTTGTTACAATGGGCTTTCTACACCCTGCGTACACTTAAGGTTCTGTGTGCGGAACCTTATTTACATATTTGATTTATATTTCCACTATGAACCTATCAATTGAACCCATCAGGAATATTAATGTAACCCTAGTTTCCCATATTGGTAATGAAATTGCCTATTTTTACCATATTCAACAATTTTCAGTGATCTCAAATTCATTTAAATAAAAACTTCTTGAGACAGTTATTACTGCGTTTTTTCTATTTTCAGAAGCAATATGGGGTAACTGCCATGAAGATGGCAGTGAAGGCAGTTTACCCCCAACGGGGGACCAATGGTAGCAATGGAGGGACAATATTATGGCTGACAACAATATTTCTTTTTATTTTGAATGTTAGAATGTACCTGAATTATTTTTGGAAATGTTTTCTGTATATATGGTTTAAGAGATTTTTGTTATTTTGAAATAAAAGTGTTATTGTGAAAAAAAAATTATTTTCTCAATTTTTGAACAGTCTAATTGACGCAGAAATACTCTGCATGGATTAGACTAGTTCATATACCCCATTTCAGTGAAGTTAAATTCGATCGTGGGAAATCTAGAATTCAAATAAGGCGCCTTTCGGTTTAATTTCCTATAATGGCACGCGTAGCGCTAGTTTCTATGCAGAGACGGCATATTGTTTCATATGTCGAAACACTGAGTTTTTATTTCTCATTAGGGTCTGTTCTATGGTTCACTGTAAGGCTGCTGTCCTACAAATTGCGCATCTAACATACAAGGTATTTCAAATAAACTGACACAATTAGAAGCATTTCTTTGCACTGATAAAATTGATATTCTTTGTTTAAATGAACACTGGGTTGATCACGGTATGAATGTTAACAATGTAATTATTCCTGACTACAAGTGTGTATCTAGCTTTAGTAGATCTCCATTTATTCGGGACGGCGCATGCATTTTTATCAAATATTGTTATTTGGATGTTGTATCTGAATTGGATTTTGTGAGATTGAATAGCATTGAGGGCCACGTTGAGGCATGCGGTATTGTTATTGATTCAAATGAAAGAAAAATATGTATTTTGAGTGCCTACCGTCCATGTAGTGGGGATGTAGATATTTTTAAACACGTTAAGTGAAATTTTCATTCAAGTTTCACGTAAATGTGATTTCATCATCCTTACTGGTGATTTCAATATGAATTTCGATAGTAATTGTAACAACAAAAAATTATTAGTTGATATGTTCAGTGCCCTTGAACTCAAAAATACATCGAATATGTATATTAAGGTGTATTCTGATCAAAGGGGCTATACGAGTAAATCTATAATAGATTATATTGTTTCGAATGTCCTGTAAATGGCTTCAAGGTTACAGTTCATAATTTCAACTTGTCGGATCACCTGCCAATTATATGTATATATTTTCGAAAAAATCATCGCTTGTGAAAACTATTGTGACACATAGGAAAAATCTTTCGGAGGAGAATTTGTTCAGACTTTTTGAATCATTAATGACAGTTAGGGATAAATGGGAATTTGTGGATAGGTTGTCGGTCGAGTCAGCTTTTGAAGCGTTTGTGGTAGTTATTCAGGGCCATCTGAATCAATTCTGCCCGGCGTCTGATCGCAATGTTAAAGAGTGAAAAACATAAGCGTCCGTGAATATGCATTGGCTGTTAACTGCGTACCCCGAATTAAAGGCAGAATATTCATTAAGAAAGAACCAACACAAAAAATCTATACTTCTAGCCAAACAACGATACTTCTTCGGCAGGATTAATAGTTCATCCAATAAGTGTAATGAAATTTGGAAAATTGTAAAGCAGCAGCTGAATAGGGGTATAGGGTCTCGTGATCTGAAGCTTGTGTTGAACGGTTATATGGTGACTGGGAGAAAGTTGCTGATGCATTTGTGGAACATTTCTCTAATACGGGAGATGCTTTGCTGTTTAATCGCTTCGGCATGAATTTATCCTTGCCCCTACGTGTCAGGAACTTAACTGTGAAACCATATTCGTATATCCGGTTGCTGAGGCAATGGTTTTGACGTCATTGCTAAATTAAAAACGACAAAAAGTTGTGGTTTTGATGATCTGAGTTCCATATTAATCAAACGTTTATCATCTATAATGAGCTCCCTTGCTAGATTAATTAATAGATCGTTTAAGGAGGGTGTCTTTCCCCAGGTACTCAAAAAGGCAATTATTGTGCCGGTACCAAAGAAAGGTAATCAGACTAGCATTTCTAACTTAAGACAGATTTCTATTTTGAGTGTGATTTCCACGGTTATTGAATCTTTGATGCACGACCAAATTATGAGGTTTCTGAATCAATTTGAAATAATATCGGATGCCCAACATGGGTTTAGAAAAGGTAAATCTGCTGAAACGGCATCTTACGATCTTTTCAATATCATATAAAAGGAACTAGATGGTGATAAATATGTTGGCTGTGTATTTTTCGATATCTGTCGTGCATTTGATTTGACGTTGAAGAAAGTTGCTCTAAACAAGTATTATCATATAGGCATTAGAGGTGCGTGCTTACGATGGATTGAATCCTATCTTGAAAATTGAAAAATGGTTTTAAAGGTATCAAATTCATTTTCTGCAACCAGGGACGTGAGTTTTGGAGTTCCTCAAGGGTCTGTCCTGGGACCACTTTTATTCATGTTATTCATTAATGATTTGCACAACTTCATCACCAAGGGCCAAGTAGTAATGTATGCTGATGATACAGCTGTTGTGGTTTCGGAACGGACTCCTGAGGAGGTTCAGGTTGCGCTGCATGGAGTTGTAGAGGAGATGACTGACTGGTGCGATAGACATAGGCTAATAATTAATAATGATAAAACTGTTCTCCTTAATTTTTGCAATAGAAAGCCTCTGCCTTCCATTGAGTTTCAATTTGCTACTGTGACCAAATATCTTGGTGTTAACGTCGACTCTCATCTGTCTTGGGATGAACATATCCACTTTGTATGTAAACAATTGAACAAAGGATTTTTTGCACTTCTACAACTGAAGTCGAGTGTTGATCGTGATGGGCTCAAAAGTGTTTACTATTCTTTAGTTCATAGCTATTTAGATCATAATGTTTTGCTTTGGGGCAATTCTGTTCATTGGACCAGAGTCTTCATATTACAGAAGAGAATTCTTCGTTTAATGTTTGGCCTGGCTCCATTACAATCATGCCGTAATGTTTTCAAAGAGCAGCAAATTTTGACCTTTCCTTCTGTATTCGTTCTCAAGGCTGTATCTTTCTCAAAAAAGAGGCAGAAATTAAATCAGTTCCATAATTATGGGACACGAAATTATGATGTCCTGTCAGTCTCTATGCATAAAACCACAATGTATAGAAAATCGCCTCAGTTCTCTGCAATCTACTTTTACAATAGATTGCCAGGTGAACTAATGTTAATAAGAAACTACGAAAAGTTCAGAACGCCCACAAACAAATTTTTGATTGGAAGAGCACTCTACTCCTTCGATGAATTCTAAAGTATGGATAAGTTATTGTAATTTTTTACACTTGTGCAATGACATTGATCTTCCTTGTATTTCGATGTTTTTATTTCGTAAGCAAACTGTACCAAGTATTTATTTCAAATGACATGCACATCCTTATGGGTCAAAATTACGAAATAAATTATTCTATTATATTATTCTATTCTATTCAACCACATGATTTCATCCTTATTATTAAATTCGGCCAGCGTGCCCCATATCCTAAAACTGACACCTGGTGTCATCTATAAGAACATGATGTAAATGTCAATAAAAAAATGAACGGTAATTTTTATTGCAGAAATGGATTCAAAAAAAATTTGCTATATCCGGAGGAAGCGATGAAAGATGCTCTTCAAGCTGTAAGAAATGGTATGCCAGTTAAAACAGCTTCAAGAACTTTTAATGTACCAAGAACGACTCTACTCTATAAATTTGGGGGATTAATCCCTATATTTTCTAGAGAAGAAAATCTTCTTGTGCAATGGCTCCTGCAGATGGCTAGATCTGGGTTTCCCATATCAAAAAATAACTTCCTGACGAGTGTTTCGAAACTGTCACGAGAGCTAGAGTTCAAAATGCTTTTCCCGAAAGGAAATGGTATGAGGGCTTTCTTCCCGACATCCGGAAATAAGTCTTCGTACACCACAAAATTTAATAATGAAATGATCATCGGTAGGAAAAGATCAATTAAGAAGATGGTTTCCTGAAGTTTTTGATTATTTGAAACAACAAAACTACACTGATATCCTATCAGACCCTAGCCGAATTTTCAATGCTGATGAGTCGGCATTTTTACTGAATCCAAAAGGAAAAGAAGTTTTAGCTCCTAGGGGTGAAAAAACAGTATATGCAACTCGGAATACCAACGAAAAAGAATGTCTTACAGAACTTATCAATAGTAATGCTGCGGGCACACTTGCACCCCCTATGATAATTTTTAAATATGAAGGGATACCCTCAGATCTTTCTGCTAGTGCAGCATTGGGGTATTAGTGTATATATATATATATATATATATATATATATATATATATATATATATATATATATATATATATATATATATATATATATATATATATATATATATATATATATATTTATATGGTCTCTTCGGGGTATTCGTCCGTTTTGAACTCAAGTTCCTTTCGAAACTTTGGTTTTGGCGACGTTCCAATGCAATCTCATGCACCATCTTCAAAGCCTGTTGACGTTTTCTTTAATGCGTCTAGTCCGGTGTGGCACTCCTATATATAACTTCTCGGTCGCGCAAATTGTAGTGGGAGACTTGTGCGTTCTGTGGTGGGGGAACTGGTTCATCGAGAGTTCGTACTTCGACTCCTCCTTCTGGAATGTTGACCGCTTGAGTTTGGGATTTCTTTGATCATTGGTAGTTGCTTAGCGCCACTTTCCAAGACTGCGACAGGTTCAGGGTGTCATCTCTTTTATTGAGATTGTTTCGTAGTTCTATTTCTATTGGCTCTCTGACCAGTCTTTTATTAAATTGTTCGATGTTGGCCAGTTGCTTTGTTTTATCAAAGTCGATTGAATGTTTGTAGTCTTTCGTGTGCTGGAACAAAGCTGATGTGGACTGTTTATTTTTTATTGCATTTTTATGTTCTTGTATGCGAGATGAAATGCGTCTATTTGTCTGTCCTATATACCATTTATCACAGTCCCGGCAAGGAATGCCATAAACACCCTGACTTTCTAAAGGGATCATGTCTTTGGGAGCCGAAAGTATGTTTCGTATTGTAATTAGCGGTCGAAATATAGGCGTGATTCCCTTCTGATTCAAGATTCGTCCAATTTTTGAAGTGACGCCACCTACATAAGGCAATACTACCTTTTGCGGATTCAGTTGGGAGGTTCCGTTGGAGTATTTTGCTTCATTACATCTTTTGAAGGCTCTATTTACTTGCCATCTATTAAAGCCGTTTTTTTGGAATGCTAACCTCAGAGCCGTCATTTCACCTTGTACATGTTGCTGGTCTGTTAGTCGTTCTGATCGTTTAATTAGAGTTCTAAGGACGCCATTCAGTTGAGATGGGTGGTGGTGGGAGGCAGCGTTCAAATATCTATCGGTGTGTGTAGGTTTCTGATATACAGTGTGGCTCAAGTTATTTACTTTCTTCTTGAGAAGCACGTCTAGGAAGGGTAGCTGTCCCTGATTTTCCTTTTCCAAAGTGAATCTGATAGTACTTTTCATGTTATTAAGGTATTTAAGGAAGTTGTCTAGTTCCTCTTCCCCATGCTGCCAAATCAGAAACACATCGTCCACATATCTGAGCCATAGCTTAGGTATTAAAGTTGCGTTCTTCAATGCTTGGGTTTCATAGTTCGCCTTATATAAGTTAGCTATGACTGGTGAAAGTGGGGAACCCATAGGTGTACCTCTTATTTGTTTGTATTTTTGACCGTTATAAGTGAAGTAGGTACATTTGATGCAATGTTCGGCGAGATCGAGCCAGTGTGACGGAAAATCATAGTTCATTCCAATCGAGTCTAATGCCTCGTTTATAGGTATGTTGGTGAACAAGGAGACTATGTCTAAACTAGCTAATATATCTTCGTCAGTGATTTCTATTTGTTTTAATCTCTCTAGGAAGTGGGTGGAGTTTTTAACTTAGGAATTAGACTGTTCTACTTCTGGCTGCATGTTTCGAGCTATGTATCTTGCTAACTCTTGGACTGGGCAACCTATTTAACTCACTATTGGACGGAGCGGTATATTGTCCTTGTGGATTTTTGGGAGGCCATAGATTCTCGGGATTTTTGATGAATTTTCTCTTGGGATGAGCCTCTTCTTGTCTTCTTCCGGAATAGGTGAAAGATTGATGACCTTTTTTGTCTTTACTTCGAAATATGTGGTAGGATCGGTATTGATTGTGAAAACATACAAATCAACATATGTAACCTTTATGGGGAGGAGTCATACCAAAATCCAAGAATATATATATATATATATATATATATATATATATATATATATATATATATATATATATTCTTTTGAAAATTCGAATAATTGTACTTACAATAAATGCTTATATCTATAATTTTGATGTGTGTCAGAAAAACACAAGGGTGAGCTCAGGAAAATGTAACAGGAGAACCATACTATCTTGCGTATGATTCAATAAACGAGTGAAAAAAACCTGAGGAAAAAACTCGTTTCCCTGTCGCTATTGCACTACAATAGCTTGTCTGTTTATGTTTTGTTAGTGTTAGTCGTGTGTACCTAAAGAGTACCAAAGGTTTTTCTGCTTAGCAGCTTCATTCTCTCATTCTCAGCTTGCACTCCATGATTTCCAGACGAAGACAAGGGTGGAAGGAAGGGGGTTTTGGGACAGGAATCTGTAACAATGGAAAAAAAAACCAGCAGAAAAATATTTCAACAATCATACCTGACTTTTATATGTCTAAACATACTTGAATTTAAGAAAAGATTTTACATAGCAAGCAAGGCCATAAAAAGGACTAAGGAGATAATCAAAAAGTACATAATCTGCGACATCTCCCCTTTCGCGGAGATGTTCTTCCGTCGCAGTGTGAGTCTACTGAAACATAATCACTTCCTTGTTCTTGCTTGCCAATTTCGAAGTATAATCGCAAAATCCCTTCACTTTTCAAACTAAACAAAACAATTCCCTCTGTTTGACCGAGAGAGCCCCGATGGCTAGGTTTGGTCTTCTGAATGATGCCGATTATGATATATAGATGTTCTAGAATCATTATGAACCCAATAATTTGGGTTGACATCTCCCATATATTATTTCTTCGTGGTTCTTGTACAATTCAAAGAAAAATTCGCGAAAAAATTTCGACAGTCGTTTTAAAAATATGACAGATGTCATATATTGGTGTTTCTGAAAATGGTTGGATGACCTGTGAAACTTTTTATAGCTACATGGTGAATGTAAACACCTCAAAAAAGTCTAGGGAACACTTCTGAATATCGATATATCGTATCCAGAACGATCAATATGGATGATTTTTTTGAAGAAATGAACACCTGCATCAATTTCTCACCTAATTATGTAGAGTGCCGCAACAGATTTCAGTTTTTTTTATAAAAAACTAAAAATGCAGCAGATGCGAAGCTGCTTTATAATCAATTTATGTATTCAGTGTTTGAAATCAATTAGTTGGCACTTTGTTTCTGTTGTAAGCACAAATAAAAGACTCAAGTTTTGTGATTAGACCATGGAAAGACGACATTTGGCTAGAGAAGAGATGTTACGAGCCGTTGGCATGCTCCAAGCTGGGAGCTCACAACGGGAAGTATCCAGGGTTCTGAGAAGTAGCCCAAGTGTCATAAACCGTTTATAGTCGCGTTTCAATGAAACAGGTAGCCATACAGGTCGTTTCAGGATTACTACAGTCGCCCAAGACCGATTTTTGGTTTTACAAGCCAGAAGAGATCGTACTACCACAGCATCTCAATCAGCTCAAGAGCTATCACGAGTTCAGAATGTACAAATTTCCGACGAAACTGTAAGAAATCGACTGCACGAAGGTCAACTTCACTCCAGAAGTCTTTTAAGAGTTCCACAACTGACCCATGGAAATCGCGCTGCACGTTTAGCTTGGTGCCAAGAACACGTAAACTGGGATAAAGAGAGGTGGGCCACAGTGGTGGAAGAACTGACCTCGTTTTCATACAGAACAACCTCACGGGAAATTCTTACGCAAATGAGATAGTTTCACCTGTAGTGGTACCGTATCTCCTAACAATGGGTCAAAATCCACTCTTCCAAAAAGATAATGCCCCTCCTCATCGTGCAAGAGTTGTCTTGAACGTTCTTGAAGAGAATGATATCGATCTTCTAGCGTGGCCATCCTGCTCCCCAGATCTGAATCCCATCGAGCATGTGTGGGACACCCTAAAGAAATCTCCTGCGTCAAAACGTCTTCCATCATGAACAGGAGCTTCGATTAGCAGTTCAGGGGGCTTGGAATGACTTAGGCCAAAATGTAATAGACAATTTAATATTGAGCATGCCGCGACGATGCCAAAGTGTCATTAATAACAGAGGTGGACCTTCTGGGTACTGAAAAATATGTGCTTCCATATCGTTTCGAAAATATTAGTTCAGGATTTTTTTTGTGTTCTACCAAATTTCGTCAGTTTCAAATTTCAAATTTTTTTTTATAATAAGTGCTTTGGAGAAGTCAAATATTATTTTGTTTTCTTTAGAATACATTGTATACAATACATCCTAACAAAAACCGAAAGATTTCTATAAATTCGAATCATCAAATTCATATTTCAAAGAAATTGGTGTGTTCCCTAGACTTTTTTGAGGTGTTTATTTTACCCATGGGCTAAAGAAAACGTAACATTTCCCATAATTTTTTTTGTTGATGGCCATGTCTCACATATATCCTACCATTTGAGCAAGTTTTGCAGGGAAAATGATATTATTTTAATTGCGTTATACCCAAACGCAATTCACCTACTACAACCCATGAATGTATCCGTTTTTCGCACCATCAAATCTGGGTGGAAAGAGCAGGTGAATATATGGAGGTCTAAAAATCTGCATGCAAATCTTGAAAGATGTGATTTCGCACCTCTTTTAGATGCTGCGATAAAAAATCAGGTGACTCCAACAGTTATCCAACACGGATTTCGTAAGTGCGGACTACATCCATGGAAGAAGTTGAAGGCTTTGTTGAAGATACTGTCAAGATCGGAATAGGAAAATCAAAGGTACGTGATATCTCAGACGATAAGTATCGGGCAGATATAAATTCATCCTTTTTTGGATCCTTTATGAATAACGATACCTTAAAGGAATTCCAGAAACAGTTAAATGAAAACTACTGGAATGGTCTCTTATGCGATAAGTCTTTATTCGATTTATTAAAAAATGAGGCAAAACTCACAACTGTCACAACAGATATTTCCTATGGATGATATATACTTACACTTATGTCCAGTGAGGACCCAGGTTGGTCTGAACAATCCTATAAAAAAGTGCTCGCAAGCTTATCACAGTTTACCAGTAGAGATCAAAGACAGTAAAAATCTCAAACAATTCATAAAAGAACTGAAGGAGTTCTGGATGAACCACAGGCAGAATCCAACTCCTGAAATAGCATTGCTGAAATGGAGTTTTGCCCGAGAAGGATTGTACGACTAGCTCTATAGTTAGTGATTTATTCCCTATTGAGTTACATTAGTTAAGGCATATATATTCGTAGTTTGTACTTTTTTCTATTTTGGGTAATAAATTATAAATGACGCTGAAATAGTTTTCAATGAATCTAATTTGGATTTCACAGATTTATTAGAAGAAAATTAGATACATTCTCAAGACGAAACGTCGGAATCCACTGCGAATGACGCGAATGAAGAACCGATTTCAATACTGCATTCACCTGAAGAATATGAAGATTGTGGCAAAGTCTCAACAGAAGAATGCGCTGACGTATATACTGCGGAGCCCAATATAAGAATTCTGGATATGCACTTAATTATGCCACCTCATTCGCAAAATGAAATAACTGTGTCAGAACGTACTGAAGACGAGATGAAAATAAATTATACTGAGACAAATATCCAGAATGAATCCAATGTTATAGGAGGAGAGACTAATAACCAAGATGTGCAAATGTAAATGTTCCAAGTCCATTCGAAACAGTACTTTTCTGGCCAGAAGAAAAGACAGAGCCTGCTAGCAAACGGAAAAAAAGAAAAAATTCCTAGTGTCATTACCAGTGAGTTGTGGAAAGAGTATCATAGGACAAAAGCAGAAAAACCAAAGATGGAAAAAGAAAAGCTAGAAAAGAAACGGAAGAAAGAAAATAAGAAAGTAGAAAACAAAAATGTCAAAAAAAGAAAACCCATCAAACAACTTTCTGAAACAGAAGAGTCGTCGTCATCTAACGATGACAAAGAGAATGAATGTAAGGAAAATGTAATGCCGTCACTAGAGAGTCCCTGTAAACCCAAAATCGGAGACTATGTGATCGTTTGCTATGATGAGAGCTATTTTCCTGGTCAGGTTGCCTCAATTGTAGGTGGGGATTACTTAGAAAATGCTATGACACCGAGTGGTAAAACGGGATGGCGGTGGCCTGATTTCAAAGACGAAATTTGGTACAAGGTGATGTGGTGAAATTTATCAACACCCCAAAAGCTGTTAACGCAAGGGGTGTATTTGCTGTTGAAGAAATGAAAGAATACCGATAAGTTATAATTCGCTGTTTTTAAATTTTCATTAATTAATTATTGTTGTTTTATGTAAATAAATTATTCTGAACAGAAATGATTTTGAAAATATGGTTACTCATGAACCTTGAAGACAGCTTTAGGAACAGAAATGTCATGTTTAGGTTAGGTTAGGTTAGGTTAGATTGAAAATTTCCGATGTCATGTATTGGAGCCGCGACACCGATCTAAATATTATCAAATATCTTTGAATTGTCGAAGAAAATATAACTGATACTCATAAATTAAAATAAATTACAATTCGAATTTTTGAAGGAACAGGTAATTCTATACAGAACGCAAAATCTGAGAACATTTATACCCTATTGTCGGTTTCAAATCTCTCAATAAGTCAGGCATTGATGCATTTACCTTATGTTTTTTCAAAATATTGGGAGTTTTCCGTATATATCATTTCATGGGATTATGAAACATTTAACATGTATCTCTTCAATAAATAAATGAACTTCGACAACGATTTGACTTGCCTTGTAAGGTATTAAGAGAGACTTTAGAGTAATAAAAATATGGCAAGTAGTAGTAAGAAAGTGAATAATAAGAATTTTCATTCGGAATTGGAGGAGCAGTATTTCTTTACAGAAGTTAAAGGTAACAATGTACCAGGAGCGCTCAAAAGTTCGTAAGCTAACATAGTAAAACACATTTTCCTGGTAAAATACAACTTTTTTATTCAATTTAGTCACCTTCGAGGGACATACAGCGATCGTAGCGATCAAAAATTTTTTCAATGCCGTTTTTATAATGAGATTTTTCTTTAACTTCAAAATATGCTTCACAAGTACATACAACTTTTATCTTATATGTTATCTCATCCACTTTTACCTTATCTCATTCACTCAGTGTTTAGTTTTTATAAATAGATGGCCGATTCTCAAAAAAATCGAAATGGACGTCCTTAATTATTTTTACAGACCATCGTTAGTTACGAAGTCTTTTTTAATGAAACTGCTGTACTAGATGTACAAATTCATGAAATAAATTAATTTTGCATTTAATAAACAAAAAGATATATCCAAGAAAGTAGCCTAAAAATCATTCCCTCACAATGTCCCAACTGCCAAATTCGAAGAATATCATCAACTTGAATCGTATAACTTCTTATTTATTATCTGTTATCTTTTTTACTCATACCGGATAGTATTGACTGTACCGACATGAGTTTATGGTTTGAAAAATACATAGAAATATTTTTAAATATAATTCAAAAATTTGTCCGTGAAAAATTCATCATTCCATTACCATTTTCAAACAATGTAATTGAAACAAAATTTTAAGGCCCATCAAGCTTCACTGCAATTTTTTTTGTAGTTGGCAACATTGGCTTCGACAACATATACTATTTTGGACGGTTGAAGAAAATTTGTTTTGTGAAAACTAATTTGATAGCAACTTTTTTAAATATTACATTTTTTTATGTCATTCTCCCATAGTATGCAATCAAAAGGTGTGCATTTTTTTATTTGATAATTATAGTATATTCAAATATGTTTCCACTAGTTATAAAATACTACACACAGTTCCTAAGAAAGTAAGGTTATGTTTATAAGCTTGTGGCCATTTTGTTTCATTTCGTAATTCTCTCATCATCATTTTCTCATAAAATTTTTTGATGAGGGAATATTATGTCGAGAAATAGAAAATCAGCCGCTGCAGAAGCAAAACTGAAGAAAAAAGAATATGATTGGAAGCGACGAGAAAAATCGAAAAACTGTCCTGGAAGCTTAGAGGAACTCAGAGATCAAAAAAGACTCAAGTATTTAAAAAAAGAAAAAGGTCAAATCATATTCACTGGCAGAACCTGGTTTGGGAGTAAATGTTGGTCAAAATATAAAAGAAATGTTCATTTCCATAATTTACTAAAATTATTAAGTTAAATTCATGAAATAATTATTTTGGTGAACGTAACTATTTGGTTATTCACCTTAAATTATTATCGTTTTTAAATACATTAGTGTTCAATCGATTCGAAGAGAACCCTAAAACATATATTCGTTTACATTCCTGACTACAATGAATAAACATTTTATTGTTGATATGATGATAAATAATAGGATTTTGATTGTGAAATTGAAGAAGTTTTGTGTAAAAAGTGTGTTTCACTATGTATTATAGTTTTAGAGGACGAAATTGTACTGTAAATTTATTATTTATTAATTGTTTATTGTGTAATTTATTGTGTGTATATTATGGTCGTTTCCCCTAGGTATTTTTTAAAAATATTTTTATAAGCTCTACCCCATTTGTTTAGAGTTTATTGAATGTTTCCATTTATATGTGAGTAAATGAAGTTTCTATATATCTATCTATCTATTTGAAACAAGGAACGGAATATTCGCAAGCAACAAAAAAGACATAGAAGATCGTAGTCAAGTAGTTGGATTCTTCCAGGAGATTTGTACGAGGGTTTCTATAAAATGTCGTTAGTTAAGTAGGCTATAAGTTTATTTTTCATGTCGTTATTACATTGTAATATTTGAATTTTATAACACAACACTGAAATTTATTCCTTTAATAAATGAATCTTTTGTTTGATTTGAATGTTTGGAGGAACAGCAAGAACTTATTTAAGGATCTAATATAAGTAATATTAGTTTTTCTGTTAGTGGTTTAATATTACACTCGGAGGCAAAATTAGCGGAACACTCGAAAATTTAACCAAATTCGAAGTCCGATATTTTTCCTAATTCTCAACCGATTTAGATGATTTTTTCGGCAAGTTATAGATCAACTCTTCTGCTTTGTAGAAATTATAAGAGGAAACAAAAAAATTTGAAATAAATTTTATACGTGGGCAAAACTAAAAGTGTTTTTTTTTGTCAAAAATTCGTAACACCCTGTGAAATTTCGTGGTCCGAGTTGAAATGTACAATATCATGGTCTGTCAAGACACATCTTCCTACAGTAACGCCCTTCTTGTTTTATGCATTTATCTCTATTTTTACAAGGGATATCCAATTTGAAGCGAAAAGTCACAAATTTCAAGAATTTATTTTTAATCTTGCGTAGGTGCATAACATCGGAGGTTAGCCAAAAAATAAAATCAAAATTAGAGAAGCGGAAATCCCACGAAATGAAGATTTTTGAAATTCACTGGCCAATTTCACGCTCCGGAAGAACTCGAAGTACACTGGAAATATCGTTGATTTTGCACATTTGTTTTTGAATTTTCTTGTGTGACACTCTATAATAATTATCATTCCTGTCCAAAATTGAGAGCAAGTGTGTATCCTGGCGATACACTCGTGAAATGAAATGAAAATGTTGAGAAAAATGTTCATGATGACCCGCAAAAAAAAACATTTGATTTTAGTAGCGAGTATGACCCCCCCGAGCTCTTATTACAGCGCGCATACGATTTCGCATACTCCCAATGATGTTGTCTATCATCTGTTGAGGTATGTTGTCCCACTCTTTCACCAAAGCCAATGTCAGCTCTTCAACGTTGACTGGATTCCGTTGTCGAACCCTTCTTCCTAGGATGTCCCAAACGTGTTCGATCGGGTTTAAATCCGGTGACCGCGACGGCCAGTCCATTCGTGTGATCCCAAC
Organism: Cryptolaemus montrouzieri; assembly: GCA_013387265.2. Lineage (NCBI taxonomy): Eukaryota > Metazoa > Arthropoda > Insecta > Coleoptera > Coccinellidae > Cryptolaemus > Cryptolaemus montrouzieri. The sequence goes on from JABFTP020000165.1 coordinate 14,365,272, forward strand.
TTCATTGAGATATTCTATCACTATGGAAAGGAAAGGAAATTTTCCCCTATGTAAGGAGCAAAAAGCACAACATGGGGCTCCAAGATTTCTGTTATATACCGATGGGCATTAAGTGATTCATTGCCAATAATCTCCAGTTCTGTTCGTACTCCCAAGCATATGCCACCCCATATCATAACTGATCCTCCACCGTATTGCTCAGTTCCTGCGAAGTTCGCTTGATTGTACCGTTCTCCTCGATGCCTCCATATTCTATCTCTACCATCCACGAAATTCACACAATATCGGCTCTCATCACTAAATAAAACTCGTCTCCACTGATTGATTGTCCATGCTACATGCTCCCTAGCAAACGCCAATCTTGCTTCCCGATGGGCTCTATCGAGTCTTGGTGCTCTTGCTTGCGCGTATGATCTCAGACCAACTTCATTTAATCGTCTTCTGACTGTCCTCACACTGACGTTAATGTTATCCACTGCTTGTAAAAGGTTACGTGCCTGAACAGCAGTAAGACGAGGATTTCTTATGGTTTGATTGACGATGAAACGGTCATGTATAGCGCGGGTTTCCCGATTTCTTCCTTGTCCTCGCCTCCTCACGTACAATCCATTTTCCCTGTAACGTCGGTAGATTCGATGGATCGTCGAGACACCCAACATGGTACCGACTGAGCGGTAGGTGCGCCCTTCTTCGATCAATGTAACTGTCCTTGCTACTGAGGTTGGTGGTAAATCTCTCATTCTGAATGAATAATACCGTTTCGAATCGTAAACAGTAAAAGAATCACAAAACACCGCAACCGATCGAATTTGTATCAAATCAAAGAATGGAAAACTCTCATTCTTCAAACAAGTGCAAATGTGGTCATATACAAAAAAACGTGTGTTTTATTTCATATTTGATAAAAAAAGGTGTGCACATGTGTAAATGAAAAGTTTTATCAATGGTCCCAGAATTCGGTTGTGTATTTTAATACCTACCGACTGTATCCTAATTTTCACCAAATTAACCAAATTGTCATCAATAACTAATGCAATTCGAACATAAAAATCGCAAACGACAATTTCGACACGCCTGAGTGATAATAAAAAAATTCCAAATTGATGGACGAATTTTAATGACAATTTCTTGATTCAATGGATTGTCTCCAAAATGGTGATTTTCCACTTGAAATTAAATTTATTTTGCAAAAATAGAGATGAACGCATGAAACAAGAAGGGCGTTACTGTAGGAAGATGTGTCTTGACAGACCATGATATTGTACGTTTCAACTCGGACCACGAAATTCCACAGGGTGTTACGAATTTTTGACAAAAAAACACTTTTAGTTTTGCCCCCGTATAAAATTTTTTTCAATTTTTTTTTGTTTTCTCTTATAATTTCTACAAAGCAGAAGAGTTGATCTATAACTTGCCGAACAAATCATCTAAATCGGTTGAGAATTAGGAAAAATATCGAACTTCGAATTTGGTTAAATGTTCGAGTGTTCCGCTAATTTTGCCTCAGGGTGTAGTAAGTAATATTAGTTAATTGGTAAAATAAATACATGATTATGTCAGAAGCATCTGTGGATTATGTCATTTGGGTTGACTTACGAATAAGTAGCTCCCTGTTTGTTCCAAAATTCTCAAAATACCTCATCATTTTGAGAAAGTTGAGACTACTGTTATAGATATTAGATATGTTTTCATTTTTATAAATCAATTGTAATATAACTTCGAAGTATTTTATAATAATTTCCGTACTAACTCACCTGTACCAGGCATTCCCTTAATGAGAAGAAAATCTCTGGCTGAAATCGCTTTTAGTACTGCCCTCTGTTGTATCTTGTTCAGTCTCTTCAAAATCGGAACCCCCTTCGTTGCAACACTCTTGGGAAGTTTAACCTCAAATTCCGGAACTTTCTTATCAATTATTATCCTTCTGAGTTTTTCGGCACGTGGGCTTGGGTTCAATAATTGTGTTAAACTGGTCTGATTGAAAGCATGACTGATTGACGATTCATACGTGTCTATGTGAAAGTGGTCGAAAGGATACTTCAATCTGAGATTTCTAGAAATAAATAATTTACTGAGAGGTATATTTATTTACTAGGATGAAAAAGACAGAATTAAATTCAAAAATAAAATTATATTGTTCAATTATAATACCATTATACAAAGGGATAAGATAGGATAAGAACAAAGGTTTTAACTATAGACCTATTTCGCTGATTTCAAGCTTGGCCAAAATTATTGAAGGTGCGATGAAAAATAGATTACCTTCATATTTGGAAAAAATGAACATTCTGTCAGATATGCAGTATGGATTTAGGGAGAAGAAGTCTACGCAGGGTGCTATCGTTACACTAATTGAAAACATCTACAGAGCTTTCAATGACAGTAAAGTGTCATTGTGTATTTTTATAGACTTAACAAAAGCATTTGATACAGTGGAGCATGGCAATCTGCTAGAGTTGTTGGATTAGATAGGAGTTGGTGGAATCGGGCTGGAATTGATGAAGAGCTACATTACTAATAGAAAACCACTAGTTAGAATAGATGGAAATGTATACAGTGATTCCCGCACGGATGAATGCGGGGTTCCGCAGGGCCAATGTTCTTTACGATATATTTGAACAGATTGCTATGTGTTACTGTGTACCTTCCCTTCTCGGATGATAAACGTTCCCTTCCAGAGATAACCCCTTTATTTGTGAGGGATTGTGATGTGTCGTTTGTGATTCCTTATTGTAACCATGTCAAGTATTGGGGGGTGATCTTGGATTCGCTCCTACATTGGGATGCTTATATAAAAAAGCTCGTATTAAAACTCAGAGGTCTCGTCTCTAAATTTAAGATTTTATCTAACATAATCGACAAAAAACATATGAAAATGGTATACAAAACCCTGGTGGAGTCGCAGTTGCGTTATGGTATTGTTGCATGGGGTGGCGCTTATAGTAATATACTCGGTGAACTGCTTATACAACAGAAATGGCTCCTCAAAATTGTTCACAAAAAAGAGATTACATTCCCAACCAATTTATTGTTTAAAATATCAGGAGCATGGGATGTGAAACAGCTATTTTGTCTGCGATTTTGAAACATCTTGACAATAATCTTCAGAAACAAGTACACGTGCAACATGGTATGGGCACAAGATATAGTGAGTACTCCCTAAAGATTCCAGAAGTTCATAACACTATAAGTTATCGAAGAATATGTTCAAAAACTGCGGATTTGTTATCTGAGCAGAGATGTTCTTTGAATCTAGATTCAAAATTTCGGCTTGTTTGTCCTGAGTGGGCTTGATCATTCATTGCATAATTTTTGAAATTTCAGACTGTTTGAATGTGATAGTTTTTTTCATTGACATTGAATAGTAATTGTTGTAGTAATGTTGTTGTCAGCTTTTGACGCTTCAACAAGAGGTATAGATTAGACTTATACTTTGAACCCTTCAATGTTAGTCCTAGGTTTTCATACATGATTGATATTCTTGCTTTTGCAGATTTTTTGCAGCTGAAGAGCGTTAAAAATACAAACAATCCTTACTTGATCTTCTGGAGTGTAATAAATACTAGTTCTTACTCGTGCTTCGGCACTTCTTGTTTCTGAGGACTCCCATTATCTAGCATTGGAATTCTCTTTTAATGTGGAAAAGGTGAAGCGCTTTAGAAAAATGTCTCAATTTAGGAATTTGAATTGTGCAAATTATGATGCGATAAATCACCAGCTGAGTGGCATACACTAGTCTGATATGTTCACTTATAACTTGGATGATAATGTTCACACAATATTCTATGTTCCAATATTTTCAATTCAATTTCAATATCTATAAATTCAATTTCAATTTCAATAAATATTTATGAAAATGTATTTTTGAATAAAATAAATGTTTCTGTTTCTTAAAAAAAAATATTCCATCCAAGTTAATGCTGGGAGATAAATTTGCAAACGATCAAGGGTGGTCTAGTTGTTTGCTGAGCATTTTAAGAGTGTTTATGAACCTCCATTATCTAACTATAGTTTTAATAATATCTTCGATCGTAAATCTATTGTCGGTTTGAACTATCTGAGCATGAAGTTTTTGATGGCCTTCGAAACTTGAATCCCAGAAAGAGTTCTAGACCTGACAATATCCCTTCTGTATTCATCAGGAACACTATTTCAAGCTTGCGTTGGCCTCTGACACGTTTTTTCTAATGATTCCCTGAAAATTGGTATATTTCCTGAACGGAAGGTAGCACTAATCTTACCTATAAATAAAAATAGCGAAAAAGATCTTATAAATAATTACAGACCAATAAGCAAGCTCAGTATAATGGCAAAATGTTTTGAATCTCTCATATGCAAATATCTACTCAATTGTGTTAAAAGCAACTTTATATCTGAACAGCACAGGTTCATGACTGGGAGGTCAGTCGAAACAACTTTAATTTAAAGCGATAATAAGTGACTCTACACCAATTTTTGTAATGCCATCGACAAAATCGATCATCTCATTCTGCTGCAAAAGATGTAGAATCTTGGAGTGGAGTCAGCGCTTTTGAAGTGGGTCAGATCTTACCTAAGTGGTAAAAAGAGGTATGTATCTATTGAAGGCGTTGAATCTAGTTTATTTGCAGTTACTTCCGGTATACCTCAAGGTTCCCACCTGGGATCTATTTTATTCAACATTTATATCAACAATATCGCCAAATGTCTTAAAAATAGTATATACTTATTATGTGCAGATGATCCCAAACTGCTTCTGCCGGTTAGGGATGTGACAGACTGCTTAGCCTTGCAAGATGACTTGGATGGGCTGATAGTTTATTGCAAGGACAATGGGATAAGCTTGAATGGTAACAAATGCAATGTTATTTCTTTCATTTGCAATCGGAATGTTATCAAACATCTATACCATATTGATACTCCAACAAATCAGTGATGATACTATATTACTCATTCATTCATAGTAGAATTAACTTTGGTTCTATTATCTGGAATCCTCAATATCCATTTTATATTAACTGGCTCGAAAGCATTCAGAAACGATTCTTAAAATTGTACGCTTATAAAAACAACGTTCGTATATTTGATCGTGTCTACTCATATGTTCGCCGTGCCTGTAGACTCATTACACTTCGAGATGCTAGAATAGTTTCAGATTTGATGATGCTATACATCAGTTGTTTGATTGCCCTTGCATACTGAGTCAAATCAATTTCAATTTTCCACAGATTGACTCAGGTCACATAGTCGGTTCAGGTTTCCATTGTGTCAAACAAATGCGGCCCAAAACTTCCTGTTAAATCGAATGTTGGAAATTTATGGTTTTCACTGCCAGAGCTTTGATTTCTCCTCAATGTCCAAAACATTGATTAAGAATAAACTCAAATCTAAATTCTTCTGTAAGGAACTTATATCTGAATTCTTATAACTTATTTCTCTTGTTAGTTAGGATTTCTTCTTGTTCCTGTTTTATTTTGTTTTTCATGTATTTCCGCGCTACATTCTGTTTGTTGATTTCCTTCCTTATTTTTTTAGTGTTTCGCTTCTTTTGACTTGAATGCTGTTTGTCAATAATTAAGTTTTATTCCCTAATAATCATGTGGATACACCTGTAGACCCCTGTTTCTTGTAACCCAAATACTTACATAAATAAATAAGTATATGAAAAAGACTTATGCAAACAGTATTCTGTTAAGGCACTACTTGGGTTGAGTAATTTATGCATCATTCTTTTTCAGGCAATTTGCAACTTAAATTGAAACTTTGACTCAAACCACTTCTACCATCACATAAATAATCAACGGGTAGTTCAGTTGGTATAATAATATTTACTTACCTATCTACAGCTAATGTTATGGAATGGGCATCTATGTAGGAAACAAATCCACTTACAACAGCTGGTCTATTATCTGTACTGACTACACAATAATTTCCGACATCTATTCCTGCTGCAAAAAAATTGAACTGGGGACCGCTTTTCTTTATAAAGGTATGATCCATGACACCGTTACACTCCTTCGAAACTTCAGATATTTTGAGGTAACTAATACATCTTCCTTTAGATTCCCTAGAAACATTAACTCCTGAATATAAATTATATAATAATTGAAATATTCATGATTCGCTTATGAATATGTTTAAAAATGATAATCAGTACTACGTGATATTTGATCATCAATAGGTGATTTTGGTTTACTTTTCAAGGAATATCACAAAAATAGGTGGAAAATATTTAATTAACAAACGTGATAGCTATTTCGATATTTCTATCATCATCAGACGTTTACAAATTGTTAAAACTAAGATACAGTTGTACAATTTGTCTTAAATATAGAAAAACAGATATGAATTATAAAGAGAGAGAAAAAAACAAGCTTCTACTATTGGAATATAGATAGACGTTCAAAGGTACATTCATAATTACTTGAAAATCCCAAATGCAGATTTGAAGTTGTTGAGTTTGGCATTTTGTATGTTTGATATTAATATTGTGAGAGGGTGAACTGTTGACTTTTGTGTTTGGAATCCGAATTGAAAGTTGGAAATGCGTTTTTGGATCTGTCTCTCTAACATTGACTTTAAAATTTTTTCAAAAAGTTTTCCCAGAATCGGTAGAAGATTAATCGGTTTGTACATATTGAGTTTTGTATGGTTTAGGTTCGATTTTGGTATAGTTATTATGCATCCTCTCTTCCAGACTTCAGGGAATATTCTATCTAGGAGGCAATATTCAAATATTTTCATGATATATTTATGTATGTCTTCATTAAGCCCTTTGACTATTGACCATGATATTCCGTCGATACTGATGCAGTATTTTTGGTTTTGTGTAGAATGTTATAGTAGGTTGTTTCTTCTATTTCTAATTCATCCTCAGTGTCTTCTTCGTTTTGATTGTTGAAAAACTCTCCATAGCAGTCGTTAATTCTTGTTTCTGTATTCTGTATTAATCATCATTATCGTGTCCGAAGGCCTTTTCGAAATGCGTGGCAAACAGTCCTGCTTTCTCTTTTTCTGTGGAATATTCTTTCCCATTTTATTTATTATATTTAGTATTATATTGAGCTATTTGTATCTCGAGAGTTTTTTTATTTCTTGGTAGAATGTTCTGCCCTTAGATTGGTTGATGTTATCACATGCTTTCAACCATGTGTGTTCCTTGTAATGTTGAATCATTTTTTGAATATTTTTGTTGTATTGGTTCACCGTTCTTTCATATTCAGTGTTGGGGTTTCGTTGATATTCTCGGTACATTTTACGTTTGTTTTTGATGAGTTTAATGGTGAATGGTGGAATGGTGGTATAATAAAAAGTGTTGCTGGATGATTGGGCAGTTTTTTCTAATGCTCTTTGATAGTGTTTGGTTGAATGTTGTTATGTCTTCTTCACTTGTCAGAACATTGTGTTTCTCAACGTAAAGGACCATGTCTTTGTCAACTTTCTTCATGTCGCACTTATCATAGTTGTATCAGAGTGGGGCTCCGCTGTTGGTGATTTTTCAAGGTCTAGTTTTAATATCATGCCAAGGTGGTCAGATCCTAGAAATCAGGTATCAATTCAACTTTCAAAATATTTTCCTTCAGCATTTGTATGAAGTTTTAGGTCTGGCGTGGTGTCTGGGTTGTTCGCCATTATATTTGTTGGGGGAGTTTCTGCTCTAACAAATTTCCTACTTTTCAGAAAATTGTCTATTTGTTTATTTTTAGTTTTCTTGGGATTGAAATCTTCTATGATAATTGAATGGTTGTATAGGGAAGCCTTTGTGAATATAGTTTCTTCTATATTAGAAGGATGTAGATAGATTAGGAATATGTGCAGTTGTTCGTGACATGTAGCTGTTGATGTTGTAGAGTATGTTAATGTTTTCAGACATGAATTTGTCTGTTTTTTTTGGCCGTCGATAGGTTCTATGGGAGACAGTTCCTCAGGATCGTCCGTGTCAAACATTAGTATACAGACTCTATTTTCAGAGAACACAGCACTTGTATCAATGGAGTATTGGTCAACGAAACGTTTTTTGAGTTTGAGTAAGAGTTCCTCCCTGTCTGTATTTTTGGGCTTATTCAGTTTTCGTATATACGTGTTCACTATGTCGTTTTGAGATTGAGGAATGGATTCTGGATCGTCTTCAATATCGGCGGTTTTTCTGTTGACCAGTTTTATATTTGCACTAGATATTCCTTCTATAGGTTTCTTAGGGTGTTTTGGGCACTTCAATGACTATGATTGATGATCTTCTGCTCCACATGCAACACATTTAGGAGGAAGTTGGCTTTTGCACATACCAATTTTATGTGGGCCTTGACATTTCGGACATTTAGTTGGGCTTTTACAATTTTCAGTTGCATGATCAAACATCAGGCACCTACTGCAAGAGATCGGTGTCGGTGCAGGGGGATGGCTAGGATATATTGGGTAATGTCTATTTTCGAAGAATAGTCTGGCATTCAAAAGTATTTAAAATGCTTTTATATCCCCTGTGATAATTCTGATATATCTTGTTGGGGTTTGAGAATTTTTTGAGATGCGTTTACAGTACCTGTGATCTATATTGATTGATTTCAGGTGGTCACTTATTTCCTGGTCAATTATATTTTGTTCCATTGCAGAGATTACAACCAAGTATGATTTTTTTAGTCACTATTGCAATATTTTTTGGCAATGTAAATATTGTTTGTTTGTTTTTCCTTCAACGTGCTCTATTTCTGCCTTTCGGCTAATGACACGCAGGGAATTCTGTTACCTCATTAACCCAGGAATTTTGACGAACCCCTCTCGTGTCGAGGGAAGGAATCTTTAATATCCAACATATCTCTGTTAGACAGGACCGACAGCTTTACATCCCCTCGAAAGATGGAGGCGATTTCCAGAATCCGAAAAATCGCACTGACTTGGGATTGAACCCAGGTAACTCTGCGTAGGAGACGAGCATCATATCCCATACGCCACCGAGCCGGCTTAATGTAAATATTATTTCACTCAAATTTTAGATACACGTAAGATTATCGTTTTTATTAGCGTTAAACACAGATGTTGCTTCGCCAGAGTCTGGTTTGCAACTGTATGATGAAACTATTTTCGAACATAATACACATAATTGAAAAAAAAACAAATTGAGTAAATTCGCAACACCAGTAAGATGTTCAGGTCCCATAATGCACCAGGGAGTTGTTCCACATCTCCATATCTTGATCTAGCCTGTTTTTGAATGCATTCACGGTACCAACTCGAACATTGCTCATTCAGTCGATTCCATGAGTAGACTACTCTGTTGTTCAAAAAGTTGTTCAAAGCAGTTTGTTGCACTTCTCTTTTTTAAGTGTCAAGTGGTGACCTTATAGTTGTTGGTAGTCTGATAGTTCGAAAATTTTCAGGTCGCAACTGTAATATCCTTGAAGGATCTTATGAGTTTCAATCAAATCAACTCTCAATCTTCGTTGGGCAAAAGACGGTAGTTTCAAGATTTGGAGTTTACTCTCGGTATTTACATTTCTCAGCGCTGTAGGGAGCTTTGTGATTGTTCTGCACTTTTTCTAGTCCCTCCATATCTTTCACAAAAATAGGATCCTATACACACAAGCCGTGGTCTGATATATGGTTCATGCAATTTGAGGATCATTTCAGGGCTCAGATTATTAAAAGCTTTGGTAATTAAAAATATCATGCCGTTTGATTTCTTTACTACATTATTTATATGTTTCTCATTCAAGATTTTCTGTTACGACAATTCCAAGATCCCTCTTCTTCTTCTTCCCCTGCACGGCGCCCTTATGGGCAGCACCCTACTACAGAGTATAGTGCTGAATCCATTAATCTACCTTGCTTGTAGGCATGTTGAGTGATATGTAAGGGGCGCTCCGTTAGGGTATTCTCCCTCAATTCTACACAAATCCTGATCTGGGCCTGGTTAGGTTAGGTTAGAATTACAGGGCATTTGCCATTTGGTGGACCAGTTCTTTTCAGTAACTATATCCTGTTGCAGATTCACATTGTGAATCATGGCATGTTGAACCAACATCGTCAGCAAACAAGATGTTTGTGTGACGACCCTGTAGAAAATTATTCTTCTGATGTAAGAGTGGTCTAATTTTAGCTCTATTCTTTTGTGAGGTGTTTTGTCAAAGGCTTTCTCAAAATCCAGGCTGAGCGCATCCAAAGTCCTCCAGTTTTTAAAGCAGATTTGTAATAGCTGATCTTCCTGGTATAAAACCATGTTGGGATGTTGGAATCACGCGGTTATCCAAAAGAAGATGTTATCTTCCAAATTATAATCTTTTTCATACATTTACATAAAATGTACTTCTTCTTCCCAATGCCAATCAAACACTATTAATATATATGCTTCATATAACAAACTCTTGGGAGTAAACTTCATATCATCTGACATAATTTTCTGTGTGAACCAGATTTAATAAATCTTATTATGCAATTTCTGAGCAGCACTGATGTAAAGTTATATTTTTTCTTCTCCTTACATTTTCTTTTATATAACATGATTATCAACAACAGTAATATCTTTCATGCAAATCCCACGATCCCACAGAACTTGTTGATATTTGCCAATAGAAACAGCCTAACTAACGAAATACCGTAACACAAGAAGAAAAAGAAAAAAGACAGAGGAAAGAAGAATAAGGCATAAACATTTCAGCAAGACACACAAATAAGCAGACTTTATATAGCAAGACGAAGGGATACCATAGCAGTAGTTAAACTCTTGTGCAGCAACCCAGGAATCATCTTCGCTAAGTACACATCCAAACTATGGGCTGAACACATAATAAATAGGTTGAATCCAAGAAAAGAGTTTCGCTCAGTGCATGGAATAAAAGTAGGTTAGGATGGGAATGCTGACGAATGCAACATATAGTTTGACCAAATCATTTTGCCTTCAGGTCACTATGCTTCTTGTTTACCACTTCCGCTTTTTTCATAGCCGGCAGGCAAATTATATACGATGAAACAAGCGCTATCTAGCGGACTATTTAGGAATTCATCGAACAAACCTCGTGCCACGAACAATTCGTTATACGTATGGTACAACAAAAATAGTGTTTCGCGATTTGCTCTATCCTTCAATTAAACCTCTGAAGCGGAAGTTGTTTTTGATCCTCTATACAGAAATGGAGTAAAGACTTTACTCAGTCCATAAACGTACCTATCAGCATGTTGGGAAAGTTAAAAAGGTCAGAGGAGAGCTTGGTCTTTATTGCCGCGGAAAATACGAGATCACCCAGCAAAGTTGATTGGCAAATAAAATTGAAGACAAAATAGTATACATATTTAATCCTCTGTGAAAAACATGGATCAACGTAGTTGACAACGAAGTTTCTCAACCAAGTACGCAGCAAAGTGCTCAACCAAGTTGGTCTTCTGTCTCACAATTAATCTTTCTAGAAGATGTTTTTGATCCTTTATTTTTCTACTTTGTATTTAGTAACTTAAAATGAAAACTTGACTCAGCTTATAACATACCTATCTGCAGGTGATACCGTGTAAATTTCTTGTACGGATTTCATTGATGATTTTCCTGAAACTTCTTCTAAATTTATCAGCGAACTCCACTGAATAAAATAATTCAAATGGTCATCTTCGAGATGCGATAACACTTCCTCTTTAACCTTCTGCAATGGTTTATTGGACGACCAATCATAATTGTTGTACCTAGATGAAGAGGAAGAAAATGTTATTCAATTGAAAATCGAAAAGTATTAAATCTAATAAAGGAGAAAGGCTGTCCTTTCTTCTTCGCTCGATTTTACTCACTTCAAATATCCAGTGCATATAATATTGTAAGGACAACTGCCACAGGCCCTGGGATGATTTATTGGTTCTGGAAGTTCCAATGGTATAAGTTTCCTTTCCTGGTTTTCAGAACTTGAACGGTCTATCTTCGTTCTTCTTTTTAGATAGTACGCTAATTCGTTTCTAAGAATGATAATATCACGTTTTTCATTCTCTGACATGGGTACTTCTTTGACGATGCCATCTCTGATTAAAAAGAGGCGATTTCAATATATTTTTAGACAAAAATCATGAAAAATGCAATTTTGATTTACATTTGAAATTAATGGAAAATTTACATATTTTAATTTTTTGTATATATGGACGTAGGTGGGGTACAACATATCTTACATACTACAGTAGGTGGCCAAATTATTAGTAATTTCTGTGTTCATTAAACTTGTATGTCTCGTGAACTCCTACTAGACCAATTAAGGAATTGTAGGTGTTTTTGTTTTGTTAACACTATTGGTATATTTCTTGAGAGAAAAAACACAATAGACCGGCAAAATTATGACGCGAAAGACTCACGGAGTATGCGACTATTTTCTGCGTATACCAGATATGAATTGTAAGACTTAAAATGACCATCTAACACTTAACACTTCTTAGTTTATTTAAATAATATGAATACTGACTATACAAAATTGAGCTGATGGTTTTGAACCAAATACAGTGACTGCCTAAAGAGTGGGAAGATATTATTAGATGTAAATTCGTTGGCTTACCCAAAAGTAGGGGGTAGAGAAAATATCTCATTGGTCGGCAAAAACTGTAGAATTCCCTAGTTTTCGAAAGTTCTGGTTTTCCTCTGAGTTTTATATTTGCCTCATTCCATGAAATCAGCAATAAATACATTCTGAAAGGCCCAATTTCACATGTTGTGCCATGAAACATGATCACGAACATCTAACCTAACCCTGACAAATTGAATGAAAGCAAGATTCTTTCTCAATACATAGTACACTCCGTGTTGAGAGGGTCAGTTTAGGATAGGCTGAATGAAATAATAAAGCATGAATTTCTTTTGTTACTGAAGATTCGGATTCAGAGAAATTTTGGAACATATGGTTTCATAAATTAAGAAATGGAGTTACCAGAATAATAAAAAGTTTGTGTGCGACCATTTCATATCATTTATTTATTTATTGTTCATTCATTCACAAATTACTCAGTGAGAAGTGAGAACAATAAATTTGACCCATCAAAAATACATAGGGAGTTATAAAATGGAATATATAATATGAAAAGAACTAAAGTCTTAAAAAACATTTACATCACACATATTTCGCTAAAAACAATCTTATGAATTATCGTTTAAATATTCCGTGAGGGAGTAATAGGCTTTTATCATAAAGATATACTTTACTTCTTTCTTGAGAGTGTTCTTTTTCATATGTTTGTATTTGTTAGGAAGCTTATTAAATATTTTGAGGGAATTATAATTTACGCTTAGTTGAGATGCATTCACTGTGTGCTAGGGAATTCGGTATTGCTCTACATTTCTAGTGAGGTAGGCATGATTTGCATTATTTCTCTGTAATGTCGCTTCAGAATCTTTGATGAAAAGTATGCTGGCAAGAATAAATAAGGATGGCAGAGTGAGTATGTCTTCTCTCTTGAATAGCTCTCTAGAGCTATAAGTTTTTCTAGCACCACTAAGAATGGGCACTGCATATTTCTGCTCGATAAAAATTCTGTCACTTTCATGATGGTTTCCCCAAAATATAATGCCATATGTTATGAGGCTGTGGAAACATGCGAAGTAGGCTGTTTTTGCTGAAGATGGTCCAGCAATCTGTTTCATTCTTCTTATTGCGAAAAAGCCCTGACAGCCTACATGTTAGGTCCTCTATGTGGCGCCCAAAACCTAAGTCTGGTTCCAGCAATATTCCTAAGAATTTAAGATGTTCTTTACTTTGCGGTTTTGTTTGAAATATGAGTTCCTGTGTTTTCTCAGCATTCATCTTCAGCTTGTTTGTGTCAAACCATAACTTTGCTTGACACAGTGTCTCTTGAGATTGACAATTGATATCGTTTATGTCCCTTCCAATATTTATAAATGTGGTGTCATCGGCGTAGAGGGTTGAGCCATTGGCCTTTACATTTGCCGGGAGGTCGTTTACGCAAAGGATGAATAAAAGGGATCCTAGGATAAATCCATGTGGCACTTCACTGTCAACTTTTCACCATTAAGATGTTGCACCCTGGAAACAGACCTGCTGAAACCTATCACTTATGTAGCTCTTCAGAAGCTGTAACGCCACTCCCCTGACACCAAGAAATTCAAATTTTATAAGCATAGTGTGGTGAATGATGCTGTGGAAAGCTTAACTGAGATCACAGGCGGATAATTTACACTTGTGGTTATTGTCGAAGGCCTCAGCTATTCGTTTTAGGATCTCAGTTAGTGCAGACGAAGTGGATCTTTGCTCTAAGAAGCCGTGCTGCTCCTTGCAAAACGCATTGTTATGCAGCAAGAAGGACGTCATTCTATTTTTTATAGCCGTCTCGAAGATCTTTGATACTGCAGGAAGCACTGATATTGGCCGACAATTACCTGGTTCATTCACATCTTCTTCTTCATGTATGAGTACTACTCTAGCCCTTTTCAGTTGTTCTGGAAAATAACCTTCAGAAAAGCATCTCGTTATAAGAATGCTGATTGGGAAAGCGATTTGTGCACTGATCTTTTTCATTGAGATGTTCGTGAAATGATACACAGGGCTGCATTCAAATATTCAATAATTTCACTATGTATTGAACATTCTGCTTTAAAACAATTGTTTCAGTAAACAATGTTGCTTTAAAAGTGTTGTCTAGTTTTATATCGCTATTGACATGAACACTATATTCAGTAGGTCCATCTAAACTAAAAAACTAGGGCAGTGATTGTCAATATTCGGTCGAGAGCTTGTGAAGGCAATTCTGGCAGCTTACAAGATAATTTCTAGAAATCATATAATCTTCCATTTCTTCGGGAAAATTCAAATAAAAACAATCAGCAACAACATTGCTGCCAACGTCATCGAGCAGAATCTGTCAAGAATTTACCGGAGTATAAACGTACAAGAGCTTCGAGAACGATCTGAATTACTTTGAAAGGGATAAATACGGATGGCATCCCGCACACTTCAAAACTGAATGGCAGAATCAACCTCCAGAAGGTAGGTTAGTAGAGAGTAGAGAGCAATAAAAAATATGGCAACTTGTAGTGAGATCAAGAAGTCTCACAATTTCCATTCGGAATAGGAGAAACATTTTATAGAAGATAAAGGTAAAATTGTATGTTTGTTATGTGATACGGAAAAATTGAGAGGTATCTTCAAATTGCACATATGAATTTTGAAAAATCATTCTTATGTTGCGAGTAGAAAGCAAAAGTTGAAAAAATTGAAGAACTAGTTCATTAGAAAACAATCAATATTTTCAAAAACCGTTGACGAAAAGGAGGCTCCACCTGATAAGCATCATATCGTGTGTCACAGATACTTTCATAAATAAAGAAACCTTATGAAGATGGTAACTTCAAAAATAAACACATAGTTCCAGCTGTAACATCTATGCAATTTTCTTCGAATACAATGAGACGACCCAGAACAGGGGTTTATTTTTTGTCTATGTGCTAAAATTACCCATATATTTCTTGGTTTTTAATCTAATTGAATTAAATTGTCAATTGTGAATAATGTATTGTGTACATTTACTTGAAAAAACATTTTATATAGTTCATCTGGATTCAAAATAACAGTGAAAAGACGGTCATTTGCCAGAATTATTCAATAATTTCATTTCAAAATTTCAATGTAGTGGAATATTATGTATTTTTTGATCTTGACGGGGATAGTAGTAAACGGTACCATTTCGTTTTTTCGTAGTTTGACCTCTTAGTATCAACTCTTCTCCGAATAACGTACATATAACTACAAATTCATCTTAAATAATCGAATTCACTTCTATAACTTGGAGTTGGAGAAGGGTTGATTTCACACGCCCCGAACCAACATTATAAACAGTTCCTTTCAAGCCAAAAATTGACTTGTCCCAGCGTTTTTCGCCAGAATTTCTTTCTTGTGAGGAACAAATTTTCGTTCCAACATCCAATACAAGATGTTTACGAACAGAAACTCATTTCTGGGGCTTTTAACACTTCTTATATAAAAAAGATGCATGATGTATTTCAAGAAACACCCAAACTCTTAAGAGTGACTATAACCTTGTTGACATTTAAAGCTGATCGAAGCTTTCCAATACAGAAGAGAAAGAAATTTAGAAGAACACAACGAAAGAAGAGTAACTAAGTGCAATGAGGATGCTTTTAGCAGAAAACACTTTTTTTGAGTAAACTGGAAAATATAAATGGAGTGATGAATCTCTTTGCGAACAAAAAAGAAAAGATAACTATACAAGTTAACAATGAATTTCTTACCTCAAATATAGAAGTAATCCAGAAGAAACTTTGTATCCCAACTTATTCATCATCATGACATAAAGCAGAACTTGTCCCTTATGTTCCACAGAAAATGAAGCTTTGCCTGTTTTCAATTCTAGAGGCATTATATGCTTATCAGTTTTAATACTGACATCAACTTTTCCTTTAATACCCAACTCTGTACACCAAATATTTTCTTCAATGTCTTCTATAGTGTCGATTTTTCCTTGCCAGTTTTCGTTGTTCACGATACGCTTCTTGCCTTTCTTGTCTTGGTCTTGCATGTAAGACTCAACGAACTCCAGAATCCTTTGCATGTATATCGAAATATCCGCTCGGACTTTTGGGACAGTCACATCAGATTCGTATAGTCTTCTGATCTGAAAGCTCACTAGGTTTAGTTTAAAATAAGTTTTTTGAAACATGAAACATTCATTTAAGATTTGTACAGCTCATAGAGGGCATCCACAGCATGTAGAACAAATTATATTGCGTTTTAATCAAGTATTAGTTAGTTTTACGGCGGATGGGAAATAACGGTTCTATTCATTGTAGCTTCCCTTCGTGAGTTTTAAAGAAGTTGGAATAACATGGTGATTTTCATTGGTAATCACCTCGAGGAATGGAGCTTGATTTTATCTTTGGGGTTAGATTGGATTGGATAAGATTAATGAAAGATGTAAAAGTTGGTGTCGACCTCGCATACGCTTTGTTGACCTTCTGATCTATTCTGCAACTAAGAACTGTTCACCAGGTAAATATTAGATCCTCAGCGAACATATTTTGTCTGGGGGCTACTCGGCATATACTCCTTGGTTCTATGGATCATGAGTTGAAGGGCTTTAGCTTTTTTTGAGGACTGCATCACATTGATAGAGCAATGCTGTTTACATTGCCAGTCCGAGGATGTAGAAATGGAAATTTATTATTTAATTTATTTCGATATTTCGAAAGCTTTCGATAGCGTTTGGCATAAAAGCCTGCTTAGTAAATTGTCCGCATATGGTTTGCCCCAACGGCTATGCTTATGGATTTCGAGTTTCCTCTCCAATAGATCCGTCATTGTGGTCGTAGATGGGGTTACTTCTGACACACTTGGCATTAATGCTGGTGTACCTCAGGGCTCCATCTTGGCACCAACTCTGTTTTTGCTACATATAAATGACCTCCTTACTGTTACAGTATACAGTTACAGGTAGTAAACTTCACAGCTTTGCGGATGTCAGTACACTCCATACATCTTCTTGCTCGGTAAAACCCCTGTCATCACAAGACACGAACGAAATACGAATCCAGCAGTGCAACAAAGTCAATAGCGACTTGAAATCAGTTGTTGATTGGGGATCTGCTAACCTGGTAGAGTCCAATGCTAGTAAAACTCTAGCCTGTTTATTTTCTAGGAAGATGAATAGCACTGTCCCGGATACAACGATGGCGAATGAGACCATCTCACTTACTTCCTCTATAACAATGCTTGGAGTAACATGACCATGTTGTGAAAATTGCTAAGGCGGCGTCAAAAAAACTGGGATTTCTCTATAGCGCAAAGAAATATTTCACTTCGAACCAATTGCTTACTCTATAAATCTCAAATTCGTTCTGTTTTAGATTATGTCTCCCATTTATGGGGTTCTGCTCCTAAACACAGCTTGAAACTCCTGGACTCCATTCAAAAGGGAGCAATTCGGTTAATCGGAGACAATCCACTCACAGATTCCATTCCACTATTGGAATATCGAAGTTTCAAGACTAGTTTATTTATAGAAACCTGAGGATTTTCCTCAATTGCCACTAAAATGTCCAACTTTGTTTCTTCTTCAGTGGCAGACATAGGGCGTCCTGCTCTGGGAATATATTTCACTTACCGACTTGCTTCATAGCGCTGAATGGTTCGGCATACTGTAGATTTACTAATTTAATGATCTGGGTGAACAGTATTGAACAGACTGCGAACTTCTTGGTAAGATCGTTGTCTGTCAACCTAACCTAATCAGCGCATCATCAAAACCTCGATCCGTTCTGTTTCACTGAGCTCGAATACCATTATTATTTATTATCGTGGACTTATGCACTATCTCAGCTGTTAGCTGGATATAATTTACCTTTCCCAGATTCAGCAATCAAAGGGAATCGGCTCGATTACAATAAACTTGACATAAATTTCCTAACTATCCTACATGTATTAAGAATTACAGCTTCTTGCATTTCTATATAGGTATTCTTATGCAATTCTAATTTCTTAAGGCTATCATGCAAAGTTTTGGGTATTAACCCAGTGGAGGATACGATGACAGGAACAATATCTATTTTCTCGAGGTGCCACATCTGCTTGATCTCAATAGCAAGGTCTGTGTATTTGGACTTTTTCTCCTGGAACTTATTCAGCACGTTGTTATTATTTGGTATGGCGACATCCACCAGCATTGCTGTTTTGGCTCTCTTATCATACACCACTATGTCCGGCCTATTATTCGTCACCATTCTGTCAGTGATAATAGGCCTATCGTAGTATAATCTGATAGAGTCATTTTCCAATACGGGCGCCGGTTGATACTTGTAATATGGCTGGAATGTATTCAGAAGTCCGTACTTGTGTGCAAGTTTCTGATGGATAATGTTGCACACTTGATTATGCCTGTGAAGATAGTCTGTATTGGCCAGTTGTTCACATCCGGACGTAATATGCTGTATAGTCTCCGATCTTATATGGCATTTTCTGCACCTATCTGTTTGTAATGTTCCGTCCTTCATAATAAATTTTTGTAGTTGTTTGTAGCGATCACTTGGTCTTGGATGGCCATAAGGAATCCCTCTGTTTCGCGAATAATTCTCCTTTCATCAACCATTTGTTGGAGGCTTCTTTGTCGATGTGTGGTTGATTAATCTCATGGTGATGTCGTCCATGCAATTCCTTTCTTGACCATTGCTCTTGTTTTTCAGTATCTGATAGGAATGGTAGATTCAGCAGGTCATCCCTGGTAGCAAGATTTAGAGGTGTATATCCCTTATCAGCCAACGATACCGCTCTATGTAGGTCAGAAGTGAGAGCTTTTTCTGAGAAGAATTCTCTGAGATTTTTTATCTGTTCGGTGTGTAAATTGACTACATCTATCAATCCGCGTCCTCCTTCTTTCCGCTTCAAAGTTGTTCGTATCACAGACGATTTTGAAGGATGGTTGTTGTACTTTGTTAGCATCGTTCGGGTCTGCCTTTGAATATCATCCAGTTCTGTCTTAGTCCATCTGATTATTCCAAATGAGTAAAGTAACACTGGAATGGCGTAGGTGTTAATTGCCTTGACTAGATTCCCCGAGTTCAACATCGATTTCAGCACAGACTTCAGACGCTGACTGTATTCTGAACGAATCTTCTCCTTTGATTGTTTTTGGTCTAGCAATCTGGCTTGTTGGTATCCCAGATATTTGTATGTTTCGCCATCTCTCATGCACTGTATAATATCACCGTTTGGAAGTTGTGTTTCACCATCTATGACTTTCCTCTTTGAATGTTCAGGGTCTTACATTTTCAATCCCGAATTTCATATGAACATCTGCCGAGAACTCACTGACAGTTTTCAGCAAATCATCCAATTGCTTCTTGTTCGAAGCATATAATTTGATGTCATCCATATACAGCAGGTGGGAGATTGTATGATAATTCCTTTCTGCTTTTATCCTAAATCCGTATCCTGTTCTATTGAGCATTGAGGACAATGGGTTCATTGCCAAACAGAACCATAGTGGCCTCAAAGAGTCTCCTTGAAAAATTCCACGACGTATGGGTATCTCGTCGGTTTTAATTGATTTATTGTTCATGTTGACCTGCAGAGACGTGCGCCAGTGTGTCATTGTTGTCTTCAAGAACTCTACCAGGGATGGAAGAATTTTGTATATCTGCAATACTTCAACAAGCCAAGAATGGGCGGTACTATCGAATGCCTTCAGATAATCGAGAAAAGCTGAATGAACATTGCGATGCCCTACGTGTGCCTGTTTCATTATCACAGAATCGATGATGAGTTGTTCCTTGCACCCGTGGTGTTTTTTTCTGCATCCTTTCTGCTCCTCTGCTAATATATTGTTGTCGTCAAGGTGTTGGTATATTCGATTGGATATGCATGAGGTGAGTATTTTGTAGAGTGTTGGCAGGCACGTGATTGGCCTATATTGAGACGGATCCTGTGTTCTATCGCTCTTAGGTAGCATATATGTTAAGCCTTGCGTTAGGAAAGTGGGTGTTTTCTTGGGATGTTGAAGAACATATGTGAGCTGTTTCGCTAGGGCTCCATGGAGCTTATCAAACTTCTTGTAGCAGTAGTTGTGGATATTATCTATACCTGTGGCCTTCCAATTGTTGGTCGCTCGAACTATTGTTGTGATTTCTTCCTCCGTTATTCCATCGAAGTCCATATGTCTGATATCGAGGCGTTCTTTTTCATTCGTGATCCATTCCGCATCTCTATTGTGTTCTTTGGGGTTCGACCATAGTGATGACCAATAGTCGGTCAAGCACTGTGCGTCAGGTACTTCTCTGTTATTGTTGGTCGCAGTTTTGTTATTTCCTTATAAAATTGGCTGCGTTTTGGAGGAACCTTTGGTTTTGGTGTTTCCTTTCAGTACACTTGACGTATCTTGAAAGCCTCTTTGCTTTTGCTTGGAGTTTCTGTTTCAAAGTGTCCATATACACGTCGATGTGTTGTTTGTGATCAGGGTGTTTTGTGTTCGTACCAATTTTCCTATAAATTTTGCGTATATGTGATTTCAAGCGCCTTGAGGGTTTTCTGTTTCTCAGGAATTCTGTGAGGCGACCGATTTCTGCTCTAATATTATCAATATCCTTCTCCAGTCGTTTTTGCCATGGTGGTTTTCTGACGCTTTTTGGCTCAGCTTGAGTCAGAGTTGTGGAGATTTGTTGTTTGTGAAGTCGAAGAACCGCTACTGCTCCACAGTAAATCAAAGTGTGAATCTTCTCCAAGGTGTTCTGGTCGGTATATTCTTCAAACACTGAATTCACGCTTGCTAGGATAATATTGGTGTTCTTGTTCGTCTTGAGTTTGGGCAGTTTAGGTCTTTTAGTTGGGTTACTACCACTGAATTTAGTTATTGCTCTGTTGAGTTCCGATCTTGCTAAATACATATATTCGTCCTGCTGATTCTGCTCAGGAGGGCGTTCCATGTTAATATTCGTTTCCGTGGCTTCGATGTTATCTGAAACACTTTCATTGACTCCAGCAGGTATACCGTTATGAGTATCGTTTTCGCTTCTAAGTTCCATTATGACCTCTTCTCGTATGCTTTGCAGCGTTTCTGAAGAAAGTAGCCTGTTTTAACGATTCTTCTTCTTTGATCCGAAATTCTCTGCTCGGATATGTGCTGTAATTCAGGATATTTTCTACGAACGCAAGATGTAACGCGTATCTGTATGCTGTCATTTCCGATTCCAAGTTTGTAATCTTGTAATAGGAACGCATAATGAAGGAATTCATCTCTGGGGTCCACTTCATGCGTTTCCTAGAGAGTCCGGCTCTCGTGGTCGTAGGCATAATGGCTTGTGCCACCGTTGAAACATCAAGAGTCGGTTGGGAGGTATTGATGTTATTTCCCACTTGGTTTTGTGTTGCAGTATCCCTACTCGATATCACGCTGCTTCCGTCGCTAACCGAGAGAGACTGTGACTCACTTTCCGAACAAGACCCTCTTCCTAAATCTTGAACGCGACAAGAGGTTATGGTGGTACAATGTCGATTCACCCGTTTATTCCTTAGATTGTACATCATTGGATAAGTTGCATTTTATACCTACTGCCAGGTTCAGCTTGGGTACCTCGGGTTCGCTAAGCCCGTACTCAGAAACAATGTTCCTGAGCCCCTGAGGTACCATTATTATTTATTATCGTGGACTTATGCACTATCTCAGCTAGTAGCTGGATATAATTTACCTTTCCCAGATTTAGCAATCAAAGGGAATAGGCTCGATTACAATATACTTGACATAAATTTCCTAACTATCCTACATGTATTAAGAATTACAGCTTTTTGCATTTCTATATAGGTATTCTTATGCAATTCTAATTTCTTAAGGCTATCATGCAAAGTTTTGGGTATTAAACCAGTCGAGGATACGATGACAGGAACGATATCTATTTTGTCGAGGTGCCACATCTGCTTGATCTCAATAGCAAGGTCTGTGTATTTGGACTTTTCTCCTGGAACTTATTCAGCACGTTGTTATTATTTGGTATGGCGACATCCACCAGCATTGCTGTCTTGGCTCTCTTATCATACACCACTATGTCCGGCCTATTATTCGTCACCATTCTGTCAGTGATAATAGGCCTATCGTAGTATAATCTGATAGAGTCATTTTCCAATACGGGCGCCGGTTGATACTTGTAATATGGCTGGAATGTATTCAGAAGTCCTTACTTGTGTGCAAGTTTCTGATGGATAATGTTGCACCCATTATTATTATTATTATTATTACCATTAGGTAGTAGTGCAAGAATCGGAACTTCAACAAGTACTTGACATTATTTGTCAACCTGTCTCGTTGATTATTAATGCAAAAGTAATTTGATTTAGGTGATATAATGAACTCGACATTGAAAGGAAATGTTTTTGTTGATTGTTTCTGGAAAGGTTTTTTTCTCTGAATCTGAAAATGAATATATATAGTGTTGCCTAACACTATATATACATATATATATATATATATATATATATATATATATATATATATATATATATATATATATATATATATATATATATATATATATAGTTGCCCATACCATATATCTGTTCATGCAATCAAACTGATTTCATAAAAAATATAAATCCACCACCCGGTAATTCATACTATTGCCAGGCAATGATTATAATCAAAACATATCCTGGAATCATTATATATTAGGATAACGTTAAATGTTATGAGAATATATCAGTCTACCACAATATACACGAACTATAGCATCATCAGACAATGACATCAATGTACCAACGAGTAGTGTCAGAGTCTTTCTCCCCGGAAAAATCCAGTGTACGGACCTTATTCAAGTAACACTGAATGTAACTCATTCATAGTTTTCTTTGTGTGAAGTGATGAACGATCGAATAGAATACTGCTCTGAATATAAATATGAAAATATGTCAGCTAATTATATTACATTTATATATACAAATAAATAAAATATGAAATGAGATTCTGGGCAGTATAAAGTAAAGACAAAACCTATGACGCTACCTCATTATTCTTTTCGGAAAGAAACCTACGAAGAATATTACAAGATTTGATGACTGTTATCTTTTGTTCAAAAAAAAAAATATATATATATATATATATGTATTTTTTTTTGAATTATTTTTGAATTTTTTTGAACAAAAGGTAACAGTCATCAATATATATATATATATATATATATATATATATATATATATATATATATATATATGTAAACTTGAGACAAAAGAATTATTCAAAAATCCGTATGTATCATCATATCCCATCATATATATATATTGATGGGACAAATATCTTCACAATAAACTTCATGAGAGTCTACATATGTAAACTTGAGACAAGAAGAATCAAATCAAAAATCCGTAGGTCAATGAATAATGCTTCCTGACAAGAGCTAATTCCTCTTGTCTCAAGTTTACATATGTAGACTCTCTCGAAGTTTATCATGAAGATATTTGTCCCATCAATATATATATATATATATATATATATATATATATATATATATATATATATATATATATATATATATATATATATAGAATATGTTTCCGTTATTTTCACAGCTACAAACGTCGTAATCTTTCTATAAGTTGTGTTGATTGATGATTTAAATCGATAATTCAACTCAGAAGTAGCTTTATTTTCAATATACCTACTTACATTCTCTTTGGATGCTAATATTGACTTCAATAATTCTTCGATTTGTGAGTATGTTTTCAATTTCTTTTGAGTGTTTCCTGTAGTAAAGTATGTACTATTGTTCCCAAAACCATAAATTCATTTGCTGGTTCAAATCCTTGAAATTTATCATTAAGAACGCATCTCCTTTTACAGAATAAGGAATCTGAAATAGATCATCTTTTTAACATTTATTATATAATAATAAAGTTTTATTACAATTGATTTCATACATACAGAGTAATAAACAATGAAAAGCAGAGGCTTAATCATTCCGAAGAATGTCTCGCCTGTTCGCCTTTGAGATAGGTATATTTTGTTAAATTTGAATTTATAACAACTTCATTTGCGTGGAATGTTTTTTTTCTATTTGAAAGTAAAGTTAGTATCACAGTGCGTAATTACGAAACAAAAAGTCACTATGTTTCTTGAATTTTTCGTTACGATAGGTTTATTCTTTTTTCGCAATCGGGCTTTAGTCAAATCCGGTATTTTAGTCATAATTTAGGGTTTTTAGTCACAATTTAGGTTCTTCTCTCACATTTTAGATATTTTTTCTTTCTCTTTTTTTTTAAGTCACTCCGCGAAATTTCTGAACTCAGTATTTAAACTAGGCACTTTCGTTTTTCCGCTGATTAATTAAGTTGTCTATTTCTGTTCTTCCGGCACAAAGAATCCAAAGCTCCACTTTCTTTTTGAAACATTTGTAGCTTTTCAAGATTCGCAAGTCTACTGGTATACGCGAATATACTCGTGGTGCCAGATATTTGCTGGATCTTTGTCCTATTCTTTTATTCGAGCGTAGTGTTTTGTAGTCTGAGTCTTTTCCCCTTGTATCATATTTATGATCAATGGGGTTTACATTCATCTTACTCGTAAATACTTGTGTTACTAGTTTCAGAGCATACAATGTGAATGTGAAGCATTCCTTACAAAGCAAAAATCTCTTCACTCAAAAATATGCGTCCTTTACCATACATGATTTTCAGGATCCATTTCTGCAAAATATTAAGTTGTTCAACATGGCAGTCATACACTCCTCCCCACGCAACATTTCTATATGTAAGATGTACTTGCACGAATGCGTGATATGATATTTTCAGATGGTTTATATTCATTCCACTTTTGTAGTATTTGAAAATGCCCAGTAACCTCCGAAGTTTTTTTGCCACATAACTACAGTGGTGATCCCACCTCATATGTCAGTCAAGCACAATGCCCAAAAATTTTACTGTGCCTGAAGTGGCCTCACTAATGATAGTGTCCTTGTCGATATTCAATGGGCCTTGCTTTCGAAGATTGGATTCGTAAGAGGTGAAAACTAAGTATACTGATTTTTCTGCATTTAGTGTTAGTTTATGATGTTTCAACCACTTCCCTATTTCCGCGAAATCTTCTTCCTCTATATTTTGTAGATTTTCCCATGTGCTGGCCTCACAAAGTACTGTGGTATCGTCAGCGAAACTCAAAACACTTTCACGAAGTTCCATTTGAAGAAAGTCGTTCACGTATAATATGAATAATAACAGGCCCAATACCGTTCCCTGGGGAACGCCGTAAGTAATCTGCCTTTCATCGCTTAAATCAGTTCCAATTTTAACCACTTGATTCCTACCATTTAAATAACTTGTTAATAACTTCAATGCCATACCTCTGAATCCATATTTCTGCAACTTAGTAAGTAGTTTATCATGGGGAATGGTATCGAAGGCTTTAGATAAGTCTATGAATATGCAAAGCAGCGGTACGTTTCTATCTATGCGATCGTAAATATACGTAGTTAACTCCCTTATTGCGCCCTCAGTCGATCTGTGCTTCCTGAACCCATATTGGCTCTCCGACAATAGTGTTTGTCCAGAAAGCTTACCATTCGCTGTTTAATGGTTTTCTCAAAAATTTTTGCAATATTGGAAATGAGGGTAACTGGTCTATAATTCGACATTTTAGTTCTGTCTCCATTTTTATGTAGTGGCTTGATGATGCCGTTTTTCAAACACTCTGGAAAACATCCTATACTAAAACATTCATTTATGAGATCAGAAAGTGCTTTCTTATCTCTTTCAGCGTCTCAGAGCTTAACCCATCATATTATAACCACCATTCCAAAATTAACCGAACTGTTTAAAAAAAAAACAATACTACTAGTGATTATCTCTTGTGATATTGTACCCGTCGATATCTCACTGACAGCTGTTATAAATTTCATAACATTTTAATGTAAAAAACTCGAGTTATTGCGTCTAGTACATCGGTCGGAAAGTGACTTCTGCAATTGAGTAGTATGTTAAACTTGGTTAATATTTTAACGAGATGCTACAAACTATATATGGTAATAATTGTCTATCCCGTACGCAAGCGTAGGAGTGGTTCAAGCGATTCGAATCTGGTAGAAAGACTCTGAATGATGACGAAAAATCAGGCCGTCCCAAAACTGGATTATCAGAAGAAAACATCGGAAAAGTATGTGAATTAATCAAAAATAATGAAAAATCGTACGGTGAAATTTATTGACATGGAATTAGGCTTTCCTCAAACAACTGTATATCGCATTTTGACCGAAGTGTTGGGCCTTAGGAAGGTTAGTTCGAAGTTTGAACGACATAAACTCACTGATGACCTAAAATTCAATCGAATTGAGCATAGTAATGGCGTAATTAAAAGTGCTCGTAAGGAACCAAACTTCTGGAAAACGATTGTGACTGGTGACGTGGTGTTTTCAGTATGACCCCCGAATCAAAACGGCAGAGTGCTGAATGGAGAGCGTTGCATGAAGGAAAACCCAAAAAAGTCATTAGGAGAAGTCGAAAGTGAAGGTTTTGCTGATTTGTATTCACGATTGTAAAGGAATTATCCACAGAGAATTTATTCCATGTGAAGAGGCAGTCACACGATACTTTTATGTGGGTGTCATGAAGCGATTTTTGGCAAGAATTAGTCGTATTCCGCCAGAATATAGAGAAAACGGCAGTTGGATTTTTTGCACGATTATGCTCCATCACATCGTTCAAGAGTTGTAACTGAAAAGAAAGCAGCACGATTCGATTGGGGCCACAAGTGCGGTGACTGAAGCGCTAAAGACCATTCCAAAAAAGGAGATAGGGAAATCGTTTGACAACCTGTTGGCGCGTGCAAATTTGTGTATCAATGCAGAAGGAGAATACATTCATTAATATTAGATCCGCAACAAAGTTCTCGCTGTTTTTTATGAAAATACAACTTTATTGTGAAAAATGATTACAAATGAATCATTCAAAATATTGCCCGTCGCAAGCTACAACTTTTTCCCATCTTTCTGGCAGAGCTCGAATACCGTGACGGTAGTAGTGTTCGTCTTTTGAGGCTATCCTCGAATTGAGCCATTTTTCGAGCTCTTCATATGAGCGGAACTGCTGATCAGCCAGACCATATGCCATCGAACGGAACGGATGGTGCAATATCTGGGGAATATGGCGGGTGGAGTAGCACTTCCTGTTTGAGCGTTTCCAAGTAGGTTTTAACGGGTTTGGCAACGTGAGGACGAGCGTTGTCAAGCTGTAGAATTACTTTTTCGTGTATCTGCTGGTTTTGTGGCCGTTTGTCGCGCAGTGCTTTACTCAATCGCATCAATTGAGTTCGATACCGTTCCCCAGTGATAGTTTCGTTCGGTTTCAACAGCTCATAATAAATAACACCGACTTGGTCCCACCAAATACATAGCATAACTTTCGCAGCGTGAATATTCGGCCTAGGCGATGACGTAGAAGCCTGACCGGGCAGTTTTCTCTGGATTGCTGTAATAAATCCATTTTTCATTACCCGTTACGATGCGATGAAGAAAACCCTTTCCTTTTCCGCTGGAATCATAAGGAATTCAAGTTCGTTGCTTTTGAATCATTCCCAACGCATGCAATTGCTTGGAAATGGACTAGCGGGTAACTCCTAAGACTGAAGCAAACTCTTTTTGCGTTTGGAACGGATCCTCATCGAGCAATGCCTCCAATTCAGCGTCTTCGAAGGTTTTGGCCTTCCTTCACGGGGACGGTTGTCCACATCGAAATCACCGTTTTTGAAGCGACGGAACCAATCTTGGCAAGTTGTTTCACTTAGAGCAGCATCTCCGTAAACTTTTTGGAGCTCTCTATGAACTTTGCCGCCGTTTCCTTTGAATGAAAGACGAAAATCAACACTTCCCGCAAATGACGATTATTTGACACAAAATCAAACCTTTTCTCACAACTAAAAGTATATGACGCAAAAACAAAATCACTAATGTGTCACAGTGGTTTGTTTACCATATGTCTAAGCTTTGTTCAACACGTTCTTGATATGTACAAATCGACAAGCACTTACTGCTGGAGCCATCTATTGACAAACAGCGAGAACTTAGTTGCGGACTTAATAAAAAAGATTTGTATCAAAATTACTACTGGTCGTCCTATTTTCAAAAAGTTTGGTTACTTTTGAAATGGAGGATGTATATTCACTTTTGATTTTAGTCACCCTACTACTCGTTGAGGTTAAAGAACAATTTTCAAAATGAAAACTTTATTCAAGGAGGAATATTCAAACTTCTGCAGATTATTGAATATGTCCTCATGAAAGAGCTATTTCTCAGATCTACTCATCATGATTAATATCAAGAATGGCCTCAGCAGCATTTATATATTTCAGTCAGATGTCATGATTAGGAGCAATACACACAACCAAAATATGAAATCACTCGGTATTTCCCATTATTGATTATTTTCAACCATGGATCCATGACTACTTGTGAAGAATGAAGTTTTTTGTTGTAAAAAAACTGGAAAGTATGATAAGCAATGTTGAATTATCACCACATGTTCGGGATATTGTACTCAGTCGTTACTGATATTTGAAACTGTGAATTTCAAAATTTAAAAAAGCCTATAATCATAATTGAAATTGCCTTACGTTGGATTGTCCGATGTGCTCTTGTTGAAGAAGGGGTGAACAGAGGGATATAGCAGCCACAATGGGGGTATCACAGGGGGTGATTTCAAAAACTTACGCCCGATACGTGGAGCTACAATCTGTACAAAATAGGCCCAGAAGAAGTCGTAGGAAGATCACTTCTGAAGAACAAAACCGCTTTTTGTGCCAAATTGCAAGAAGAGATCCTTGTGCGTCGCACCCCATACTCCAAAGGCAATTTTAGGAGGCAACAGGCATCAGTGTATCAGTCGAAACGATACGTCAAAGACTTCGTTCGATGGGGTTTATACAGCAGAAGGCCCTAAAGAGTTCCATAGCTAACCAGACAACAAAAAATTAACAGACTTAATTGGTGTATCGAGCACCAAAATTGAACTATTGAAAATTGGCGAAATGTTCTTTTTTCAGATGATACTAGAATTGGTGTTCGATCAGATGACCGCCGGATTCGGGTTTTAAGGGATCGTGGAAGACAAGCTAGACTCCGTGCAGCAAGACAAATTTCGAAATACCAGGGGGCAGTGTGATGTTTTGGGGAGGGAATATGCTGGGAGGCAAAACAGATTTCATTTCGTTTCCTGTGAGTGTAACAGTGCGAATTTCACTTTTATGCAAGATAATGCTCCTCCGCATACCAGCAACCTCGCGCGACATTATCTTGAAACAGAGGGAATCGCTATTTTGGATTGCCCAGCTTGCTTTCCAGACCTAAAGGCTATTGAACATTTATGGGATATTCTCAAAAGGAAAATTAGATCGCCAGGATAATCGAAGAAGACCACAACAGCTCATCCAAGCCGTCACAGAAGAGTGGCAGAATATAACCCCAGAGGAGGTCGAAAACCTAATCCAAAGCATGCCTAGACGGATTCAGACTTGTATCAGGGCGAGAGGAGGTAATACAAGCTACTGAGGTCGAGAAAGAAGCACCTACTCCGTGAGAAATCAATTTACAATTAATGCTTATATCTATAATTTTGATATGTGTCACTCACAATTGTGAGCTCTCGAAAATGTAACAGGGGAACCATACTATCTTGTGTATGATTCAATAAACGAGTGAAAA
Organism: Cryptolaemus montrouzieri; assembly: GCA_013387265.2. NCBI lineage: Eukaryota > Metazoa > Arthropoda > Insecta > Coleoptera > Coccinellidae > Cryptolaemus > Cryptolaemus montrouzieri. The sequence goes on from JABFTP020000165.1 coordinate 14,395,384, forward strand.
AACCTGAGGAAAAAACTCGTTTCCCTGTCGCTATTGCACTAGCAATAGCTTGTCTGTTTATATTGTATTGTGTGTACATAAAGAGTACCAAAGATTTTTCTGCTTAGCAGCTTCACACTTAGCTTAGCACTCCATGATTTCGAGACGAAGGGTGAAAGGAAGGGGGTTTGGGACAGGAATCTGTAACAATGGAAAAAGAAAACCAGCAGAAAAATATTTCAACAATCATACCTGTCTAAGCACACTGGAATCTAAAAAAAGATTTTACAAGCAAGGCCATAAAAAGGGCTAAGGAGATAATCAAAAAGTACATAACCTGCGATATTTCCTCTTTCGCGGAGATGTTCTTCCGTCGATTCCATATAAAGGTTGTGTGTACATTTCAGCTTATGTTGGAACTAGTCAGTAATACCCGCCTATTCACAACATCCAGCTGGATTGCAATTAATATATGTATCGATTAAGTAAGAGACTCAGGCGCATATATCACGCGTGGTGCCCCTAACGAACCAACACAGAGGCCAGCGACGATGGAAAAATTAGTAGAACACGGTTGTAGAGAATAAAACCTAGTCTAGTCTGTTAGTTCATAATAATTATTTGATACTTACTGACAACAGAAGTGCTGGATATGAGAAGATCTGGTTCATAAACAATTAGACCATTATAATTATCAATGACCCATTCAGAATTGATTCGCTTTGCCATGATATGAACTTTATCACCCATTTTGAGCCTAGTATTCAACCTAAAAAATCATTGAATATTTCAGCTTATTTTGAAAGGGGGATTTTTACTTAATACTTTGTTAGTAAAGAGGGAGTAGCATTCAAGTATCACATAAGCACCAAAAAGGGGTGGTTTCACAGTTGCAGTAAAGAACCGTCTGAAATGAGTTGGTAGGCAGTTTGAGACTCTGCAGATAACCCTGACCAAATGTGGCGAAACTTTCTCTTCACCAAACCGTTGAGTGACACTCTCGTACAAAACGCTGCTGAAAATACCCGTTAAAATCATGGTTGAATAGCGAACTTATAAGTATGGTGCGTCACACACGTAACCTTTGGAGAAATTAATCTCTAATATGTATTTTACCTGTTCTGTTAACCCATTTCTCTGTACCTATAAAAAAAAGATTGCTAACTTGTATTTTAGTTTTAAACTCATACTTGTCTGGTGTTGAGCGAAAGCTCGAAATAGCTATAACGTTGAATGAATTTTTCCATCTTGAACAGTGATATTTTTTACGTAGTAATATTCGCAATCCTCATAATGAAAATTATACCAGACATACTTTACACCCATTTTCAAGAAAACAATTTATTCGCTGATGAACAAAAAGATTGCGCTAAAAACTCGTAATGGCTGCAAGGATCACCTTCTAATAAGTAATTTATTACAAAAAGATGCCGAAAGTAATAGAAAAATTCTAACCATTTCTGGATCAATTATTGAAAAGCGTTCGATAGTGTACCTCATAGGTGGCTAATATAAACTATGAATATACACAGAATATCCCCAATAATACTGTCATTTATTTCAAAACCAATGACTGCATGGAAGATTGATCTGCATCTACCCAATGGCTCAATATCGTAAACAGTTGAAGGCATAAACATATGGTTTTATTCCCAACCAGTTTAATCTTGAGAGACACAGATATAGGAAACAAATTTAAGAGTGAAGACCAAGAAATGAACCATGTAACATATATATGTTATATGGTTCATTTCTTGGTCTTGGTCGTCTATATAGACGATCTTAAAATAGTAGCTGATGATGAATTAAGTAAACAGTTGAAAACAGTACTTTGCCTCGAAAAGTGTGCAAACGTAAGTTTTATTAAGGGAAAATTATAAACTAGAAAAAACATACAAATATGTTCAGAAACAAGCCTCTGGTCTTTAGAACAAAATGACTAGGGATTGCAATAGCTGGATCCAGCATACAGCAATCCATATGGATTCAGCACCTTTTTAAACATGCTGGATCCAAAAACATATCAATTTCTATTGTTTAGTTTCGAATTGCCGCCATATTCAAAACGACGCGCGCGCGGAGACGTTGCCGTTCTGTCACCATAGCACATGTCGCATGTGCGAATGAACGGCAACGCCGCCGCCACTCCCCCATTCCACCTGTACGGCTTATGTTTGTATATACTATTGAAGTCGTCTGGCCCTTTTTGGGAATAATCCGAGGGGATAACGGTAGTTTGAACCGGGTGGAGAAGAAGCGACGCGGAGAAAAATTGGGGTCCAAGGCCCCAGCGATTATCTTTTTTCGATCGTTCCAAAACCTGGACAGAGAGCAAGCCTCGAGTTTCGTTTCATTCCCGTTAAACGACGGTAAAACTGGAATATCTTCGATTCAACGACGGGCTATCGGCAAACTTTTGCAAAATTTCGCTCCACTTCCCTCATTCCCAATATCTCTGACGGCCAGAAATTAACTAAAGTCCAGCTGTCAAAATGAGTGGTTTTCTTTCATCTTTCCTACTTATACGGGGTTACCGGGAGAATGGATTCGGGTGTCGGACTATTCCTACATATCTTGAGATCGGATCCGCGAAGAGAAACCATTACTCTACGACTTAATTTTCGAATTTGGGACAATTTTTGAGACCTAGAATTTCGAGAAAAAGAGCGGAAACACAGGGACGGAGCCAGTCACTCTCCTACTACCCTTAGATTGTTATTCAATGTCGGAAGTGAGCTTTACCAACGTGTAAAATTTAATGCTCTCTCTCTTTTGAATGAAAATATTGAGATGGAAATAGTTAGTAACTTTTATTTTCACCAACATAATTTCGGTACTACCAACATCTAGAATAGAGTGCTCTCTCTCTTCTGAGTGACAATCCAATTTAACCTTATTTCAATTAGTCTTATATTCGATCTGTCAAAATAAGTAATTCGAATTTTATTTGAATGAAAAGTTTGACGAAACTTGAAATAAACTTTTAGAGGTAAGTGAACGTAGTTTGATGTTTATTTTATCCATTTATATGAATATTTTGTTTAAGGAAAGAAACGACAAACTTTCAAAATTCATAAATTTAACATTTTGTGGTTATTCTAACCTAAACAATGTGATTCATACGGAATATTATAATAAAAAGGAGTTAAGGAGACTTACAGCAATGTTTGAAAGGTAAGTGAATGTAATTAGAGGTTTATTTATGTGTTTTAATGTATATTTTTTTAGCAGGCTCAGGAAATGTACTCAGAATTCACATATTTCATTTTTCTTTCATCGTTATTTTGACCTCTATGCGTTGATAAATGTCCTGGAATTACTATGATTTTTTAAAGAATCAATTGGGACTATTTTACAAAAAGATGGGATATCCTTTGAGTTGAGCTATTAAAAGGTATTGAGCTCTTTTGTATATTTTTTTTTTCTGGAAGGAACTCGATATAGTTTTCGTTAGCTCATTTAGAATATGAATCATATGAATATTGAAAGCTATCCACTGAAGGCCACATCTGTATTGAAATATTAAGTGGATGCCAATAAGACTGTGCCATTTTAAATTGAATTTTCGTTTCAGTTTATTCAAGAGGAAGTACGTTTCTATTCTACAATTATCCAAATGTAATAAAAGTAAATGAGATTCAATGTGTTTGACAATGTTTAAGTTTGAACCAATGAAAATAAGATAAAAAATTGATTTGAAGTTCAACGTTTCTCTGTTATATGTGTCTGATAGTGGGAAACATGATGTTCAAATATGTAGAAGTTGAATACGAAGTTTCATTTTGTACAACCACAACTTTCAATCCAAGATTTATGAAAGTCGCAGGGAACATGCTGCTGCTTATGTGAATCATATTTTGGAAAAAATTCAACTACTACTTGGAGAATGCTATGCAATTTGACGATTTTTTTTATAAGTAGTTGTACTATAGGTATTTTATAAAATTGTGTAAAATGAATATGTTCATCACGTAATATGGAAATATGAAGTTGTTTTATGCAATTTCTTCCTTTCATTTTCATTTCTTGGTATATTATAGTTTCATAAGAAAATGAAAAGGAGAGAAGTAAAATTGAAGAATAAATAAAAATTTCAATTATTAGAGAGCAAGTTTATAAGAAGCTGACTGCTCGAAACCAACTGCCAACTCGACAGTTAAGGATCTAGGAAATTAACGGTTAGGTTAGATTACAGTTTCACTGAAACTGATATATAGTTAAGATCATTGTATTGTATATGAGGGTCCATAATGTAATTTACAAATTTGTGGATGTTTGAATCTCATTTCTGCTTATCACAAGAACACTTTTTCAATTCAGAAGATGTTTGTTCTTTCTGGTAAGCACATTGTACGAATTTTGGTCAATTTGAATTTATACAAAATAGTTACGTATAGGGCAATCACATAAGGTGAAATTTCAATGTATTCAGTCGTGTTCCTTTATTTGATTACTAATTTCTTGCTTTTGTCTTTTGGCTACTCCCAAGAAATTTTAATTTGAGAAGAACTTTCATTTTCTATTTCATTAATATTCTTGAGAAGTAATTCTTCCTTCTTGCTGTTTTAAGCTCATATTTGTTCATGATGATACGATTTGAATTTATGAATCTTATTCGATTCTTATTTGATCTTTCTGAAGTATATATTCAATACTTTTGGAACTAAAAATTTGGAATATTATGAATCAATATTAGAGTGTTTGATGATTGAATTTCTATGCCTGAATTAGTGAACCCGAGGTACCCTAGCTGAATCTGGCAGTAGGTATAAAACTGCCAATTATCCAATGATGTACAATCTAAGGAATAATTGGGTGAATCGATATTGTTCGCGTTCAAGATTTAGGAAGAGGATCTTGTTCGGAAAGTGAGTCACAGCCACCCCCGGTTAGCGACGGAAGCAGCGTGATATCGAGTAGGGATACTGCAGCACAAAACCAAATGGGAAACAACATCAATACCTCCCAACCGACTCTTGATGTTTCAACGGTGGCGCAAGCCATTATGCCTACGACAACGAGAGCCGGAAACCCTAGGAAACTTATGAAGTGGACCCAAGAAATGAATGCCTTCATTATGCGTTCCTATTACAAAATAACAAACTTGGAATCGAAAATGACAGCATACAGATACGCGTTACATCTTGCGTTCGTAGAAAAAATCCGGAATCACAGCACATATTAGAGCAGAGAATTTCGGATCAACGAAGAACAATCGTTGAAAACATGCTATTTACTTCAGAAACGATGCGAAGCATACGAGAAGAGGTGATAATCGAACTCAGAAGCGAAGATGATAATCCTAACGGTATATCAATCGAAGTCAATGAGTGCTATAGATAACATCGAAACCACGGGAACGAATTTATGTATTTAGCAAGATCAGAACTCAACAGAGCTATAACTGAATTCAGTGGTAGTAACCTAACTAAACGACCTAAACTGCCCAAACTCAAGACGAACAAAAACACCAATATCATCCTAGCAAGCATAAACTCAATGTTTGAAGAATACACTGACCAGAACACCTTGGAGACAATTCACACTTTGATTTACTGTGGAACGGTAGCGGTTCTTCGACTACACAAACAACAAGTCTCCACAACTCTGATTAGAGCTGAGCGTACGTACGTGAAAAAACGTAGGAAAACCACCATGGGGAAAACGACTGGAGAAGGATATTCATAATATTAGAGCTGAAATCGGTCGCCTCACAGAATTCCTGAGAAACAGAAAACCCTCAAGGCGCATTAAATCACACAAACGCAATTCATAGAAAAATTGGGACGAACACAAAACACCCTGATCACAAAGAACACATCGACGTGTATATGGACACTTTGAAGCAGAAACTTCAAGCAAAAGCAAAGGGGCTCTCAAGATACATCAAATGTACTGAAAGAAAACACCAAAATAAAGGTTCCTCCAAAGCGCAGCCAATTTTCATAAGGGAAATAACAAAACTGCGAACAATAATAACAGAAGTACCTGACGCACAGTACTTGATCGATTATTGGCTATCGTTATGGTCGAACTCCAAAGAACACAATAAAAATGCTGAATGGTTCTCGAATGAAAAATAACGCCTTGATATCAAACATATAGACTTCGAAGGAATAAAGTAGGAACAAACCGCAATAGTAGTTAGAGCGACCAACAATTGGAAGGCCGCAGGTATAGATAATATCCACAACTTCTGGTACAAGAAGTTCAATAAGCTCCATGAAGCCCTGCGAAACACCTTCTTAACACAAGGCTTAACATATATGCTACCTAAGAGCGAAAGAACACAAGATCCGTCTCAGTATAGGCCCATCACTTGTCTGCCAACGCTCTACAAAATATTCACCTCATGCATATCCAATCGAATAACCAACACCTTGATGGCAACAAAATATTAGCAGAGGTGCAGAAGGGATGGCAAAAGGAAACACCACGGGTGCAAGGAACAACTCAATCATCGATTCTGTGATAATGAAACAGGCACACGGGAGGCGTCGACTTGTCGAAGTATTATAGATATACAAAATTCATCGAGTCCTGGTAGAATTCTTGAAGACAACAATGACACACTGGCGCACGTCTCTCCAGGTTAGATTAGATGAACAATAAGTCAATTAAAACCGACGAGATACCCATATGTCGTGGAATTTTTCAAGGAGACTCTTTTAATTCACTATGGTTCTGTTTCTGTTTCTCTATCTAACCTAACCCATTGTCTTCAAATCTCAATAGAACCGGATACGGCTTTAGGATAAAAGCATATAGGAACTGTCACACAATCTCCCACCTGCTGTATATGGATGACATCAAATTATATGCTTCGAACAAGAAGCGATTGGATGATCTGCTGAAAACTGTCAGTAAGTACTCTGCAGATGGTCATATGAAATTCGGGATTGAAAAATGTAAGACCCTGAACATTCAAAGAGGGAAACTCATATATGGTGAAACACAACTTCCAAATGGTGATATTATACGGTGTATGAGGGATGGCGAAACGTACAAATATCTGGGATACCAACAAGCCAGATTGCTAGACCAAAAACAGTCGAAGGAGAAGATTCGTTAAGAGTACAGTTAGCGTCTGAAGACTGTGCTGAAGTCAATGTTAAACGCAGGGAATCTAGTCAACGCAATTTGAAATAATCAGATGGACTAAGACAGAACTGGATGATATTCAAAGGCAGACCCGAACGATGCTGACAAAGTACAACAATCACCATCCAAAATCGTCTGTGATGAGAACAACCAGCGCCCGTGTTGGAAAATGACTCTATCAGATTATACTACGATAGACCTGTTATCACTGGCAGACTGGTGACGAATAATAGGCCAGACATAGTGGTGTATAATAAGAGAGCCAGAACAGCAATGTTGGTGGATGTCGCCATACAGAATAATAACAACGTGCTGAACAAGTTCCAGGAAAAAAGTCCAAATACACAGACCTTGACAATCAAGCAGATGTGGCACCTCGATATCGTTCCTGTCATAATTTCTTCGACTGGGCTAATACCCAAAAGTTTGCACGATATCCTTAATAAATTATAATTGTATAAAAATACCCATTTAGAAATACAAAAAGCTGTAATTCTCAATACATGTAGGATAGTAAGAAAATTTATGTCAAGTATATTGTAATCGAGCCTATTCCCTATGATTGCTGAATCTGGGAAAGGTAAATTATATCCAGCTAACAGCTGAGCTAGTGTACAAGTCCACGCACGATAATAAATAATAATGATAAAATTATACAGGGTTTTTAGAAAAGACATGGCAATATTTAAGGAGGTGATTACTGAAATCATTTCAAAATGAAATGACCACAACATGAGAACTTCAAATATAACACCCTATATGTTTATTTATATTTAGATTCAGAGGAAAAACTTCCTTAGAAACAATCAAGAAAAATGATTTTCCTCCAATGTCGTGTTCATAAAAAAATCAAAATGACAATAATTATCAGCTAAATCAAATTACTCTCGAATTCATAATCAACGTGACAGATTGACTATTATTGTCGAGTATTTGTTGAAGTTTTGATTTTCGCACGAACGAGAAAATTTTTTTTTTGAAACTATAGCAAGTGTTGAAAATGAGTTCCATTCCCCTCCTGACAATAACCTAATCGATCATTGAAATTTCTAAGAGAATTTTGCGGAAATTGTGGGGGTATCAAATTGGTTTCTTCTGTTATGCCACGCTTTAACTCATCTAGATTGGCAGGTCGCTCTCTATTATCTCGGCATTTCAAGTGGCCTCATAAAAAGAAGTCCAGAGGCGATAGATCAGGTGACCGCGGGGGCCACTCGATAGGATCTCTTCTACCCATCCATCTTTCTGGAAAAACTTCATCCAGATAATTTCGAACATCTACCGCAAAGTGTGGGAGAGCTCCATCTTGTTGGAACCATACAATATGAGCTGGGGTTAACGGATTATTTAAATTTGAAAATGAAGCTGTTATGGCTGGCACAATTTCATTTCTTAATAATTCCAAATATCGCTCTCCATTTAAATTCCCTTTTATAAAAGATGGAATAATTATGTGGTCACCGATAATAACGGCCCAAACATTCAATTTTTGTGGATGTTGTGGATGAACCTCTCTAATCCAATGTGGGTTGTCTCTCAACCAAATACGGCAATTATGCCTATTTACTGTACCGTTGAGGCAGAACGTAGCTTCGTCCGAGAATACGATTCTATTCAAAAATTTGGATTCGCCATAATCATTACCATGATGGTGTTTGAGAATTGTACTCTTCGGTCAGGATCGTCTTCAGAAATGGATTTTATATGGTTTCATTTTTTCTGTTTTGAGTATCCTACAAACTGACTTCTGAGAGATATCATGATTCACGGCTTATTTGTAGAAACCTGAGGATTTTTCTCAATTGCCAGTAAAATGTCCAACTTTGTTTTTTTCGTCAGTGGCAGACTTAGGGCGTCCTGCTCTGGGAATATCTTTCCCTTCCAACTTGCTTCATATCGCTGAATAGTTCTGCATACTGTAGATTTACTAATTTGATGATCTGGGTGAACAGTATTGGACTGACTGCGAACTTCTTGGGTAAGATCGTTGTCTGTTACCATATCCGCGCATCCTCAAAACCTCTATCCGATCTGCTTCACTGAGCTTGAATACACAGCTCTACAAAAAAAAATTTTTTTATTGTTGCCCTGGATATTATCGCAAATTTTTATGTTTTCAAGTGCCAAGATTACGAATATATTCATGAAAGTTCTCAATGTGCTCGTATTTTCATGATTTTTGCATTTCTCATATTTTGAACAATTATAAGCTTGTTAGAAATGAAATATAATTTTTCAGTCATGATTAGGCTTCTGCGCAACTTTTTCGCGCATGCAAACATCACCTGATCCCCACTTTCAGACCCCTTGCTCCACAGAACAGCTGAGATCTCAGTTATTTGACAATATTGAAGTACATATACACGTAAATCTGGATAAAGTGTCATGGATTAATATTTTGTTTCAATTACTGAATGTCCATTTTATATATTTGTCTTCTAGTCTAAAATATGAGTTCGTCACGAAGAAAGTGTAAATATTGTAGTGATTTATTTTGTTATATTTGCGGTGTTTATATACCAAAAAACAAAAGAGAAATATCACAGACTTTGTCAAGGAGACTTATGTTGAATATTTTGGTTTCAAAATGGACAAATTAGGTAAACCATGGGTTCCTAATAAAGTTTGTAAGTCCTGTGTTGAGTCTTTACGGTTGTGGAAAAAGGTGAACGTTCTGGATTAGACTTTGGTATTCCTATGATCTGGATGGAACCTACGAATCATTTAGATGATTGTTACTTTTGCGTAGTAGATGCTAAAGGTTTTAATCGAAATCAAACGTGGAGATACCCAGACTTACAGTCTATGAAATGTCCGGTTCTACACAGTGAAAATCTCTCTCGGCCCATATACATTTCAAAAGTAATTCGCATGCCCTCAGAAACAATGATGTTACCAAATTCACAGAAATCGGGACCATCTACTAGTGGAAGTGAATGGGAAGGTGAAACATCTACGCCAAAGATATTTTCTCAAAATGAACTCTGTGATTTAATACGTGATCTCAATTTATCAAAACAAAGATCAGAACTGTTAGCCTCAAGATTGAAAGAAAAAAATTTATTGGCACCAACAGTAACAATTACAACATACAGAACGCGAGAAAAAGAGTTATTACAATTTTTTAGTAAAAATTAAGGATTAGTGTATTGTAATGATATCGCGAAGCTGCTTATAGACATGGGTTTAAAAGAGTACAAATCTACTGAATGGCGCCTTTTTATTGATAGTTGCAAAAGAAGTTTAAAATGCGTCTTATTGCACAATGGAAATAAATTTGCATCAATTCCAATTGCCCATTCAACGAAACTCAAAGAAGAATATGAATATGTAAAATTAGTTTTAGAGAAAATTAAATACTCTGAGCATCAATGGCCGATCTGTGTTGATTTAAAAATGGTTAATTTTTTACTTGGCCAACAAAGTGGATATACAAATTACCCTTGCTTTATTTGTATATGGGATAGTAGAGCAAAGCAATTTCATTGGGAACAAGATGTTTGGCCTGTAAGAAATTCTTTAACTGTCGGTAAAGCCAACGTAATAAGGGAGCCGCTGGTGAGCAGAGACAAAATCATACTTCCACCATTACATATTAAGTTAGGTATGATTAAGCAATTTGTAAAAGCGTTGAACAAAGACGGAAATTGTTTTGATTACATTTGCAGAAAATTTCCGAAGCTTAGTATTGAAAAATTGAAAGGAGGAATATTTGATGGTCCTCAAATACGGCAATTGATGAAAGACTCAGATTTTATCAAAGTTATGACTGTTCCGGAAAGTAAACATTGGAAAAGTTTTTTGTGTGTTGTCGAAAATTTCCTAAGTAACCATAAAGCAGCAAATTATGAAGAAATTGTGCAAAATATGCTGACAAACTTTCAGACTTTAGGAGCAAATATGAGTATTAAGTTACACTATCTCCGCAATCATCTAGATAAATTTCCGGATAATTTAGGAAATTATAGTGAGGAACAGGAGAGCGGTTTCATCAAGATCTAAAAGTGATGGAAGAAAGGTACCAAGGTCGATGGGATTGTCACATGATGGCAGATTACTGCTGGTCTTTGAAAAGAGATTGTCCCTGAAAAATTATAGAAGAAAAGCTCATAAAAGGCGTTTTATGGAAATATGAAATATTTTTCGACATTTTCCTCTTTATTTACTTCGATGTATCCGAATTTCTAAAAACATAACTGACATTATAAATATATCTGTTATTTTGTTTCTTGTTTTACGATTTTTGTTATGTAAAATGAAAATAAAGATTTAAAAAGAAATCAGAGCAAATCCTACAAAATCATTGATAGTTTCACGAATTGTGTGCATAAATAGACCCAAAATCATTTTCATATCTAGGGCAACAAAACCATTGTAGACCAGTGATACCATTATTAGGAATTGAAGTACAAACATCTATATTCCAACATATAATTTTTATTATTTTTAGAAACTCGACATTGAAAGGATATGTTTTTTGTTGATTGTTTCTAAAAAGTTTTTCTCTGAATCTAAAAATAAATAAATATATATAGGGTGTTACATTTGAAATTCACATTTTTGGTCATTTCCGCCTACACCGGAAACACTGGTGAGCACAAAATATCAACACTGAATTATTTATGTTTAACAATGTAGGAATACTAATTTTCAACAAAATCGCTCGGTAAATAACTGATATAATTAACCGTTCCGGTACTTTTGCCTAACCCTGTATAAAGCTTAGGAAAGGTATGAGATGAGAGCTTCACTTATTTTGGGGATTAGAATAACTTAAATTTTACTTATGTAATATTTAAATTACCACAGCAAAAATAAGTGATATGAAAAATATAAAATAAGAAAATGAATGAAATCAAAATAACTACATGTAAACAAAATTGAAAAATCTTGAATGTTAAATCTTCACAATATTGCCTTAAATGTATATTTACCAGAAATCCTTCACGGTACAAACACCAAACTCTTCATTTGCTGTAGCCTGTACTATAACCTTCCAATGGGATGGAAATATTTCTATTTGTACAACCTTGCAGTGCTTTGATTGCCTCAGATCTAAAGTGTTCTCCTGTTCTATCTGAAAATTAAATATTGCAAAATATAATTTTTTTAATGATGTATGTAAGCTGGGTATCCTTTTAGAGCGAAATTGGCCCATAATTTTGTTCTTTGCATCAGATCATCCCTTGTAGTTACTTCATCTTCTTAAACATTAATTTTTATTCCTTCCCTTAATTAAAGACCATTGATATTAAATCTGGAGACCTTAGGGCAATTGAACATTAATTCCCTAACCTAATCATTTAACCTGAAACATAACGTTCAATTCGTTTTGAACATCAAGGAAATAATGTGCAAGTGCTTCATCCAATTGCATCCACATTTCATTTTTTGGAATTCAGAAGATACTCAATAACTGTTGGAAAATCTTACCTGAGAAATCGCAAAAATTCTCCACCATTCAGTGGCCTATCGAAGGATTGAGGCCCGATCACATAATTATCAACGATCCCTTCCCGAACATTGAGGGATCATTGAGGTTGAGAGTTGTTCATACAGACAATTTGTTGGTTTTCGCGACTATCGTGATAAAAGTTGTTTCTATTGACCAAACCAAAAATATTCACTCTCTGTTAAAATTGTTCACATAGAATTAAGATAATGATTTTTAGATATTTTATACATTTTGTGAACTCATTCACAATATTATAAATAAATGAAATACGTAATTTTTTTTCTGTATCTGTTGAAAATATGTAAAGGAAAACAAATACATTTTAATAAATAATGGAAGCGTCTTTTCCTACAGATGGTCTATTTGAATTATAACAGATGGTACGAAGCAAATAATTCGAGATGAGTTCCGTAATATCATCCTGGACAGTTTCAGTAACACGAGGAGAAATTTTGTGCGTCAAATTGAAATGTGCATGACAAGAAGGTAAATACTTTGGAACATTATTCATAGTGAATCCCTTTTACCGAATATGGTTCCTACTTGAACAATGGTTGAGAATATTCTGGTACAAAATTTGATGACATTGAGTGAAAATTCTAACATGAAATACATAATGATTTATAACTTTAAATCTATTGAGAATAGGTATATGGACATCTGGTACAATAGGCATTCTTCTTCTTCATGCCCGGCGCCTTTATGGACAACACTCAGGCCCTTTGTCCCATTGTGTGTTGTGTTGTTGTTATCAGTCTAGTAGAAACTATTGATGAAGTTTGCAAGACTGTTGTAGGTTCCTCCTGGATCATTCCGGCACTAGATGTTTCAGAGCCTCATGTGTTCAATCTGGTCGCCTTATGAGCGAACAGTACTTGTTCCGTTGTTTCATCATTCTCTAGATAACCACAGTATTGTATGGTTTCCGGCAGTCTCATGACGTGAAGGTGTTTATTGAGTTGGTGTCCCGTCAATAGGCCAACATAGTTCAGGGCCTCGGTGGTGTTTCAGTTTCGAAAGAAGGAGTCCATGGGATAGTCAGAATAGGTTTTGGTGCCATCGGCCTAACAGCTGTTGCCTTTTTGGCAAGGCTGTCTGCTTTATCATTCCTTCGATATCTTGATGGGCCAGGCACCAAAGCAGAGTAACTTTGTAGTACTGAGTTATCGAGGTGCTTTTTTGCAGTCGTCAACTATTTTGAATGTAACTGTGGATCTTCAGATATCCTAGGGCGTCCTGGCTGTTAGAGCATATGTAGATGTATGCGTATCTGTAGTTCCTGTGTGAGTTTTCCTGCAGACATCGGAGAATGGCAAATATTTCTGCGTGTGTTACGGTGACGTGGTCTCCTAGAGCAAACGTCATATTTATCCTTGGGCCGTGGACACCGATGCATGCACCCATCCCGGTTTTGGACCCGTTTGTAGACCTGGTGGGGCCCGGTGGAATGTGGACCAAATTTCTTCAGGTGGAATGACGACCTTAAAGTAGTAGGTGGCTCTCTTTTGATCTCCTCTAGTGATAAGGTCCGGTCGGAGTTCTCTTATTTTTTGAAAAGGATGTAGTGTGTCCAGAAGTCGGGTTTTTGTCCCTCCACATGCGTCCATCCCACAGCCTCAATGAGGCTCTCATGGCCGTCTCCTCCATCATTATGTGTAGAACGCCCAGCAGACACTCCATGGAGGCCGTGGTTGTACATTTCAAGGCTCTCTTGACTGTTAGACATGCTTGTCTTTGGATCTTGTTGATTTTGTTCCGTTTTTTATCCCTGTCCAATACAGGCCACCTTACGATGGCCGCATAGGTCAAGAGCGGTCTTATCAATGTCGTGTATAACCAATATATCATGTTTAGTTTGAGTTCCCATCTGGGCCCAAATATCTGTCAGAGCATATGTAGATGTATGTGTCTCTGTAGTTCCTGTGTGGATTTTTCTGCAGACATTGTAAATATTTCTGCGTGTGTTACGGTGACGTGGTCTCCTAGAGCAATCGTAATGTTTACTCTCGTGCCGTGGACGCCGATGCCTGCACCCATCCCGATTTTCAACCCGTCTATAACCACGTGGGGCCTGTGGGATGAGTAAGGAATGGGGTGTCGAACAAGTTTCTTTTGGTGGAATGACGACCTTGTCAGCAGGTACGAGTTCTCTAATTTTGTAGAGGAATGTAGAGCCCCTCATGGTCGCTCCCTCCACCACTATGTGTAGTGAAGGTACGCCCAGAAAATATTCCATAGAAAGGGTGTGGATCTGAAGGTTCCCGTAACTGTTAGGTATGCTTGCCTTTAGAACTCGTTCATTTTGTTCAGTTTTATCTCCTTGTCGCGTGCAGGCCACCATACGATGTCCGCAAAGGTAAGCAGCGGTCTTATCACTGTCGTGTATAACCAATACATTATGTGTGGTTTGAGTGCCCATCTGGGGCCAAATAACCTGCGGCAGACCCAGATTGTGTTTTGCGCTCTTTGCGCTTGTCTTTCGATGCGATTGTTCCAATTTAGGTATAGGTTCAAGCATCACTTGTTTTACCTGTGCTAGTTCCTTGTTAAATAGAGATGGTGAATAAGGCGATAATTTCCTTTTACGAGTGAATAGAATGATGTGTGTTTTCTTTGGATTAACGGAAAGGTCGTTCTCTCTGTACCATTGTTCAGTCAGTTGCAGAGCGTTCTGCGCGACTTCGCATATGGTGCTCAGATTTTTTTTAACGAACAAGGAGTACAAGTTCGTCGGCATAACCCACCGCAAAGTACTCAGCATTGGAGTGGCCTTCCAGGAACCCAACCAGCACAAGGTTTCAGGTTTCTAACCTAACCTAAAACTTCAATATTTTGGGTGTTCAAATACTCCATCGTATGCGCTGATGTCAATCAATCAATCATTTATGTATTCATCAGAGATGACAAGTCAAGAAATAGTTAATATAATATCTTAATTCCTAAGTAATAATTCGACAAAACCAATGAAGTGGACATAAACAAAGGATAAAATCACAATAAACAAGAGGAGACAAGACATTTAAAACAAAATGGAACATCAGATAAAGCACTCATGTACTCCCATGTCAACAAATTCGTCCATACTATAATATATATTCTTCAAAAGCAAAGACTTAATTTTCTTCCTGAAAACAAAACTGCTCAAATTTTTGTATCTTTCAGAGAGTTGATGTGTGTGAGCTTTCATTGTCATGATACAAAATAATTTTAGTTCTTCGCAGTGATTTCCTCAACTCATCGCACACTTGCTGCAAACAAATGGTTGTATACCATTCAGAATTAAACGTTGCCCTAATGCTGTGTTGGCAACATGTCCGTTTTGAAACTTTTTCTATACATACTTCATGGCCAGCCTGTGCCACAGAAGGGGGTGAAAAAAGCACCCCCTGGCAAGGCGCCTGATCGTCCCTCGACTTCAAAATGATGCGGAGGGGGATCAGGTGCCTTCAGGCTAATGTACAGCATTCTAAGGCAGGTTCCTACCTCCTTTGTAAATGCATTCTAAATGAAAGCATTGATTTAGCTTTCATCCAGGAACCATGGCTGGCAAACCGAGGATCAGTTTGCGGTCTCGGAAATTTACCAGGCCAGATTTTGTACCACTGCCCTGGGGGCAACCCCAGGACGTGTATATTCATCAATTACAGAATTGATAACTTCCAACTTACCTAATTCTGTAACAGAGACACCACTTCTGTACTGTCCTGGGAGAGCATGGCAGACTTGATTTAGTGGTCTGCTCAGCATATTTCCCAGGAGAATCCTGGGAAGTCTTGTGATGATTCGCAACCTGGTGAGTCATCGCAGGAGGAAAAAGCTTGAACTTGTCATTGCATGTGATGCTAATGCACACCGCTCAGTATGGGGCAGCAAGTACATCAATGCAAGAGGTGAAAGTCTTTTTGACTTTCTCATGGCAGAAGCCCTCATTCTTTTGAATAGGGGGGATGAACCAACCTTCGTGACGCGAAACCGCGCTGAGGTGTTGGACATTATGTTCTGCTCAAATTCCCTGAGCAATAAAATCTCGAGGTGGGGTGTGTCAAGAGAACCCTCGGGATCTGACCACAGACACATTCAATTTACAATTGAATCTGGGATCAGATCAGTGGTTGAATACCGAAACCCGAGAAGTACTGATTGGAACGGATATAGGGCTACCCTTAGTGCTCATTTAGGAGGTATTGCCACATCTACTAACAGTCGTGAAGACGTTGAGCGTATGGCTGAAGAGATATCCTGGTCGATCGGGTCACCGTATCACGATAACTGTAAACTAAGGAGAAAGCCTGAGAATGGCACAACTTCATGGCGGAATCCTGCCTTTGGAAATCGTAGAAGAGAAGTTCTGAAACTATTTAGCCGAGCTAAAAATAACGGCAATTGGGACTATTATCGTTCTACTCTAACGTCATACAACAAAGAAATAAGGAGGGCAAAACGGGAGTCCTGACGCAGGTTCTGCGGGAAGATGGAAAGCACCCCCGTCAGTGCAAGGCTGCATAGGGTTCTCGCCAGAGACCCAGCGCTCCCCATCGGATCTGTGGAGGGGTCCGAATAGGCGATACACGGGCTCTGGAAAGGAGACGTTAGGGATTCTTGCGAGAACACACTTTCCCGATTATCGCTTGCTTGTTATCAGTGAAAGCTGCTTCACCGTCGCCCTGAAGGGCCTTGTAAAAAGGCTAAAAAAGGACGATTGGAACAACGCAAGAACGATCATCAAGTCCGGAGCAATCAGGCCATTCGCTCATTTAAGCCATTCAAAGCTCCTGGAGAGGATGGCATCATGCCTGCGTTGTTACAACAGGGGGTGTATATTCTCCGCCCATACTTCATTAGGCTCTTCCGGCTGAGTCTTGCCTGGCGAAGAGTCAGGGTTGTTTACATCCCTAAGGTGGGTAAATCTAACTCACAACCAAAATTGTTTAGACCGATTAGTCATACGTCTTTTGTTTTGAAAACCCTATAGAAAGTGTAAGATGGATACGTCAGGACCGAGGTGTTATCGCTGAGGCCTCTTGAGTGAAGATCAATAGGCCTATCAAAAAGGTAAATCAACCGATCTGGCACTTAACAACTAAGTCGGGAGCATCATACAGTCTCTGGACCCCAAGGAGACTGCAGCTGCATCCTTCATGGACATTGAAGATGCGTTTAAGGCGGCCCCCACTGGCTCGCTGTGTGGGGCTGCGAGAGTCAGAGGAGTACCAAATATTATTGCGGAATGGATTAGTAACATGCTAAATGCCAGAATGATCATCACTTCAATGAAAGGAGAAGTAGTTACTTTTGTGGCTGGCAGGAGCTGCCCACAGGGAGGAGTACTATTCCCTCTGCTGTGGTCCCTACTAGTTGATGACCTTCTGGCAATAATTGGCGCACTGGATGTTTATGTACAAGCATACGATGATGATATAGTCATTCTAGCTGTCGGAGATGATGGCGATGTTTCCGACAGACTTCAGGAGGCTATGTCTGCAATTCAGGGGTGGTGTGAAGGAGAGAAACTTAGCATAAACCCCTACAAAACCCTTATGGTACCGTTTACCACGAAGAGGAGGATATTTGTTTCCCCCCGCGATCCTGGGCGGGGTGTTTATTCCGCTTGTGGAAGAAGCATAATATCTGGGGATTACCTTGGATAGAAAACTCAAAAGGAATTTGTACCCGGAAAACACAATACACAAGGCAAGACATTCCTTATGGGCATGTCAAACGACCTGTGGAAAAAAGTGAGGTCTTCCCAAAGCAACTTCAGTGGCTATATATGATGCTGGTTAGACCACGTATTACATACGGCATTGCTTAGTGGGAGTGCAGTTTTAAGAAGCAATGCCAACTCAAGCTCTCTAAATTACAGAGAACAGCCTGCATGATGATTACTAGAGCCTTTGGCTCTACACCCACTGCGGCCATGGAACTGATATTGGGCCTTGCCCCTCTTCATCTGGTGATAGGAGTGGCTAGAATGGCTTTCGACAGATTTCATCATCTTTCCCGTAATGAAGCGGGTAATTTCGGCTTTGTGCCTGGCGCCTTACAGTCTGAAATCGAGGACAATGAAGTGCTGAGTATGAGGTCGGACATAGCAACACTTAAAACCATTCCAGATCATCATTCCCGATAAAAAGGAATGGCTCAGCTCCAAGGACCGTCTACTTGAGGGTCCCTGTTGGTACACGGATGGCTCAAAAAGTGGAAAAGGTATTGGAGCTGGTGTCTATATTCCAGTTGCCACCAAGGAGCATAAATATTCGCCATTGACCACTGTGCTAAACTCTTGCTTGCGGGGGGATTAACAAATAGGTCAATTAAAATTCTCACCGATAGCCAAGCTGCACTAAAAGCATTGGCATCCAATACCTGTACGTCACTTATGGTGCAGGAATGTTGCTCCACCTTTGCCAAACCAGGAGAGCGGAGCAGGCTCCATCTAATATGGGTTCCTGGTCACTTGGGCATTGGTGGAAATGAGAAGGCGGACTCGAGGAGCTAACCTGGAATTCATAGGACCGGAGCCTAAGCTCGGAATTCCCCTGGAAACTACAAGGATGGAAAACAACCGATGGCTGGACTGGAGGGTACTTGAATATTGGATGAGCCTCCCAGGTCTCAGACACGCTCGACGTGCCATCAGTGGACCTTCTACTGCAAAGCCAAGGCCTGGCTTAAACTCTAGGTTGGAACTGAGAGTTTTAACTGCCATACTAATGGGGCACTGTCGCCTCAGGAAACACCTAAATAAATTAGGATTGAGCAAGGATCCTTCATGTAGGTTATGTGAAGAAGATATAGAATCAATGGAACATGTTATGTGCGAGTGCCCAGCTGAGGACAGTGTCAGGATGGAAGAACTTGGATCTTGCAAACAGAAGCTGACTGAGCTTATTAAGCTCTCACCCACGAAACTCGTATCCTTTACGAGAAGGATGGAGCTTGTGGATGAAATTTCGGACAGAGTGTGCCACAATAGAGCACTGGGTCGCAGTAGCCGGGCTGCTAGGCAGCCCTCACTCAAATAATATCTATTCATACATACTTCCTCAATATATTGAACAGGAACAAAGTTATAAACCGATTATGCTCTAAATGGTCACCCGCAAGAATACAAACACTTGATAATTATAAATGTCTTACAACTAGTTAACTAATTACTTACAAAACCAGCAGCAGCAACTAACGATTCTTCTTCAAAATCAGTGTTAATAAATTGTGACAAGCAAAATTCATCAAGAGAATTTTCTAAAAGCATTTCAGTAATCTCATCTTTGCATACATTTTCATCCAAATTCGGTTTAGATGTACTAGCCCTTCCCGACTCTTTTGATCCATCGAAATTCAATTTAGTTTTAACCTTTGATGTTGGTGTTTCAGAAGAAGTGCGTTCAGAATCTTTTTTAGGAGTCATCTCATTTTGTTTTTGTGCATCGAGTGATCTTTGAAAATATAATTCATTAATTCCAAGCTATAAAGAAATGTCTAAAATCTTACCTATTAGATAAAGATGGAGAAATATATTTCAACAAAGATGTTTGTACTTTCCCAGATTTTGTAGGAGTATTTTCTGTATCTAAAGAAATGTTACGTTTACTTGGAGTTATTTTTACGAAATTCTCGATTATTTCTACACTAAAATCTTGAACTTTTTGTGGCGTTTTCTGAAATAATTTTGGTGGTGGAGTTTTATTTGTAGAAAAGCTAATTTTATCAGATTTTTCTGGAGTTTTCGATTTGTGCTTTGTCTTTTTGACTGGTGTAGTGTTGATGAGACGAAGTGGAGATCTATTTGATGAAGTAGATGCTACTGGTGAAAAACATTTTCTTTTGGATGCATTAGAATCAAAATCATTTTCACATTTATCACTAATTTTTCTTTTCTTTTCTGGTGAATTTATCACCTTAGTTGCTTCTTGTCTAATAGAATCACTATTACTATCAATAATAACTGTTTCAACTTCCTGGGTTTCTTTTTTTTCTATTTTATTTCCGTTTACTCTCGCGAAAAAATCAGATATTTTTGGAATGTTTTTATCAGGTGTTCTTGAACCCTAAAATCATTTTTGATACACTAACTTTATTCCAATTCTACTGCCACATGTTTTCTGAAATATTACCTTTTTTGTTTGTTTCTTCATTATTTGAAGCGATTTTATCTAAGAAATTTGGAAAGCTGAAAAAACTAAAAATCCCGGCAAATATTGGTAAACAAATGGAAAATTAATCATAGGTTAAAACATAGAAATGAAGATTTCTTGATCTTGTTTCATTTATTTAGCGTAACCAGAGTCACATTAACTAGATATTTTCTAATTAGTTTTCAAGGATTGTACATTTCAGTTATGCGTTGCTGTTGGAGCATTTATTTGAAAGATTTTTCTTCACATTTCCTAGATATTCATGTTGTATATTATAATAAAAGTGTTACAACTCATAGAATATAATATTAATTCTGTATCCTTCAACTGGCAACTATCAACAAAATTAAAAATATTCAAGTGAACTGTCAAGTGTTGCATTGGGGCCTATTAGTTCATTATAAACTTTTCGCTTTAAAAACGATAAAATTGAGTGAAATCATCATTTTATTATTTAATTTCGGAATCGTGCTATTAATTACTGTTTATTGACATTGAAATGGCAACAAACACAAGCATGGATGATGAACAAGCTCTTAGGGAGTGCGAGGCTTATGTTCAAAATCATAATATCCAACAAATACTTAAGGATTGCATTGTCCACTTGTGTGTCAGTCGTCCCACCAACCCTATTTCTTTTTTGAGGGAGCATTTCCAGAAGTTGGAACGGGTAAGTCCAGCTTTATTTATTTCTAATCATTGGTATTTGGTTACTTTTCTAATAAGGTTCATCAAGGAATATCACGTTTCTTAGCTGTTAACTATTGGTATTTATTGAGTTGTGGTCACTGATATATAATTAATTATTTGTTTGTCAAGTGACAATAGCTGTGGAGCTCGAAAAATTCAGATTTAAATTTATTCGAGTTGGTTTCGGGACGACTACATGTTCAGTTCTCATATGTTCTTTTAAGAATGGTTCGAAGCTATTTCTAATTATTATGGGTTGTTATTTCTCATTCATTTGAAAGTTATGTAATATTCAGATTTGTTGAAAAGTAATAGTTTCTGTTCCTAAAGTTAGTGTTGAAGTATCATTGTTAGAACAAATTGTGGTGTTATAATATTTTTCTAATGAAGTATCAACATAGTTGATATGCTTAACCAACTTTGCTAAAGTTCGATCATTCACTAGAATCAAGTTATATTATGATGCTAACTTCTTTGGTTGTGTGTCTTTTCCTCTATATTGTAAAAGATTATTTCTGATTCTTGGTTGAGTTAAGTTTTGATTGGTTAGTGCTTTCCTCTTTCTATACATATAAAAAAAGGAGGCTTTATGTCAGTATTACAATTCCAAGAAATAAATTCCCTATCTAGATTGTCTGTACTTTTGCTAGCAAAGCTTTTTACTCTGATTGTTCCAATCTGTCACCTTTCTGTTACTATTTCAGATTTGTCCATATGCAGACACCAATATCCATTTGATGTTCCTTCACCTTCGATTACGTTAGACAAGTTCTGTTTTTTCTTGCCAATATGTAGTACTAGTTATTAGCTGAAATTCAAATTGAGGATTCTACTCTCAGTCTAAGATTCAATTTTATTCTTCTCTTGAACAGCTTGTAGGTTTCAATGTTTTAAATTAAACCACTTATAAAAATAAGCATGAGCCCAAGTAGAGAACCTTCGGGAACGCCACTGATGACCTGTGCTCGACGAAAGAAGTCATCTATTTTGACACTGAAAGCTTTATTTTTGAGAAAATATCTCACCAAGCAGTAGTTTATGACAAATGTCTAAATGTTTCAAATTTAAGAGTTTTTTTTATTTGGTTCAATGAATGGGGTGCCCCCAAAGAACTTCAAATAAGGCTTCTCTTTCATCTTTGAAATGAATGGCAAGAGTTTGAATATCAATTATTGAGGATTCTACTATCTTCAGACATTTAATATTCTCAAAAGAAAGGAAATTATTCCTGCTGAGTTTTCTTAAAGTTATTCATCATCCAACATCAAATTAGTCATAACAGTTCATCTAGATCTTATGGCTTCGATAAGGTCATCTCTACTTCTTCTACTTCTCAATGTGAACTTTGTAGTCTTTTCAGCTTTTCATTTCCTGAACAGAGTATGAATTCCTTACTGAATGTACATATCGCAGCCTTGGTCTGATGTAAGACACAAATTTTTCTTATAAGAATCACTGAATTATTGGAAAAGGCTTTAGGAACAGTTAGTGAATTTGATCCTTTTGCCACTTTGTTAATGTGAACCTCTCATTTTAGATTTCTTCCATATGCTTACATCAAGAGTCCATTTGATACCACTCTGATTGTATTGCCCCTGGACACTATACTCAGGACATCCAACTAAGTTAAAAATCTGGGAGTAGAGGTGTCCTAATTTTCTCTGAAAATTTGCCAGACAATATCTAAATGTCCAATGCTGTTGCGCATGCCATATTTCTTGAACCAATGAAGTTAGTGTATATAATGCTTGAACATCTATTGGGAGATCGAACGTCAGCTTTACCAATGGGAAAGCTTGACTCATAGCATGTAATCATTTCATATGCGCGCAAGGAAGCAACATGACAAACTTTCTGCAATTTTCCCATAAAAATATTTTAGGCTTTGTTGTGGGTCCTAAGTAGTGTTCTTGGTACTGCCCTTGAATTTATAAGCCACTTTTTCTTGCCAATAGGTAATACTAGTTATTAGCTGAAATTCAAGTTGATGTTTCTGCTCTCAGTCTAAGATTTAATACCATTCTTCTCTGAGCTGAACAGCTTGTAGACTTTAATGTTTTAAATCAAAACACATATAAAAAAGCATAGGCCCCCGTACAGAACCTTGGGAACGCCACTGACGGTCCTGTGCTCAGACGAAAGAAGCCATCTATTCTGACACTGAAAGTTACATTTTTGAGAAAATATATCAGCAAACAGTAGTTTATCACTAATGTCTAAATGTTTCAAATTTAAGAGGTTTTTTTTTTAATTCGGTTCAATGAATGGGGTGCCCCACAAGATATTGGAGCTTCAAAGAAAAAAAGTTCTAAAAGCAATTGTTGAGGATTGTACTATCTTCAGACATTTAATATTCTCAAAAGAATGGAAATTATTCCTGCCGAGTTTTCTTAAAGTTATTCATCATCCAACATCAAATTAGTCATAACAGTTCATCTAGATCTTATGGCTTCGATAAGGTCATCTCTACTTCTACTTCTCAATGTGAACTTTGTAGTCTTTTCAGCTTTTCATTTCCTGAACAGAGTATGAATTCCTTACTGAATGTACATATCGCAGCCTTGGTCTGATGTAAGACACAAATTTTTCTTATAAGAATCACTGAATTATTGGAAAAGGCTTTAGGAACAGTTTGTGAATTTTATCCTTTTGCCACTTTGTTAATGTGAACCTCTCATTTTAGATTTCTTCCATATGCTTACACCAACATCTATTTGATACCACTCTGATTATACTGCCCATGAACACTATACTCAGCTCAAATTCTAGGGAATGGGGGTGTCTTAGTTTTGTCTGAAATTTTGATGGACAATGTCTAAATATCCCATGCCATTACGCATCTGTCATATTTCTTGAACCAATGAAGTTAGTGTATATATTGCTTGAACATCTATTGCAGACTGGACATCAGCTTTACCAATGGGATAGCTTGACTCATAGCATGTAATCATTTGATATGCGCGCGCACGGAAGCAACATGACAAACTTTCTGCACTTTTCCCATACAAATATTTTAGGCTTTGTTGTAGGTCCTAATTAAGGTTCTTGGTACTGCCCTTGATTTTGTAATTCACTTTTTCTTGTCAATACATGCACTTGTGTTTACATGCCATTTGGGGATCTTACTCTCAGTCCATTCTTCATGAGTAATGAATCCTGTAGAGTAGGGTTGCAATATAATTTTTTGTCATTTGCATAACAAATGTCGTTGGTTTTGATGTTTTCCACCATTCATTCACTGATATAAAAGAGCATGGGCCCTAGTACGGAACCCTGGAGGACGCCAATGACTTCCCTGTGCTTAGAAAAAGGAGACCATCTAACTCTGATAGTTCTGTATCTGAGAAAATGTCCTATAGTATTGAGTTTATCCCTAATGCCAATATGCTCGAACTCGTAAAGTGATTTTTCATTTGGTTCAATAAATGCAGAAGCCCACTAGATATTAGGACTTCAAAGAGAGTAAGGTTTCACCTTAATTGTTGAAATGAATCTATTATTGAGGATTGAACTATCTTCATATATTTAATATTCCCAATAGAAAGAAATTATTCATGCTGAATTTTTTTTGAAATTAGTCATCATTCAAGATAAAATTAATCATAACCGTTCATCAGGATCTTGTAGCTTGGATTAGGTCTCCACTACTTCCTCTACTTCTCAATGCGAATAGTTGAAGAATTTCAATTCTTTTTGATATGGTGTAACAGATAACTCAGATGGTTTTTTGTGACACTTCTTTGTAGTCCTATCAGCATTACAATATCCCGAACAAGTATGGATTCTGTAATGACTGTGCATATTCCAGTTTTGGTGATTGGAAAAGGACTTATGAACAAGATTTATGAGTGAATTTTTCTTTTCGCCTTTTGGTTAACTTGAGGCTTCTATTTTAAAACTCCACCACTCTGATGGTCCTGCCCTCGGTTTTGTATGGCAAGTTTAGGTTTTTCCTTCTAATATGTAATACTAAATATTTCCTGAAATTCAAGTTGAGGTTCCTACTCTCAGTATGAGATCCCATTCTTCTGTGAGCTAGGCAACTTGTCAGTATCCATGTTCTCCACCAAATCACTGATATGAAAAAGAATGGGGTCAATTACGGAACCCTGGGGACGCCACTGACGGCCCTTTGCTCTTCATACATTGAGGTACATCAATTATACTATCTTCAGATAGGGTAATATTCTCAATTGAAATAAATTATCCGTGCAGAGTTCTCTTTAAATGGTCATCATTCAAGATAAAATTAGTAATATCCTATCTGTTATTTTTCGAATTATTTCTAGATCGTTTACGATTTTAATGAAAGTAGGTGTGATATTAATTAGAGTCAACTCATTTGTTATACGTTGAACTCGGAAATTTATGTGATGAATCATATTTGGCTTCCAATGAACACTTAAGCTTGTATTTATGATTACCTTGACGGAGACCTGACATGAAATATTCATAGATTTCTCTGTTGTTCTATTTATAATTAGATTCCCAAAATTATACTTATCAAATTGGTTTATTTCGAGTATTTTTAATGTTGCGTTGGTTTGGAACGTGATGAACACAATGTAATACTATATATTTGTCTGCATCAAGCTGAGGCGCCTATTCTCAACCCAGGATTGCATTATTCTCTGTGCAAAGCAGCTTGTAAAGTGGTTTGCAATATGATTTTGTAACATTGGCATAGCATACAATGTTGGTTTTGATGTTCTCAATCAAATCACTAATATAAAAATCACGGGGCTAAGTTCGGAATCCTGAGGGGCGCCACTGACGGCCCTGTGCTTGAAGGAAACATGATTATCGGTTTAGAATCTGAAAGTTCTATTTCGGAGATAGTATCCCATCAAGTGAAGAGTTTATCTCGAAAGCGAAAATGCTAGTTTTTCAATTGGTTCTTCATCATGAATGAGGTACCCTACTAGCTATTAAAAATTCAAAGAAGTAAGGCAGTTGAGTTCACCCTAGTTCATGGGATCTTGTAGCTTCAATAAAGTCTCCTCTACTTCTACTTCTCAATGTGAAAAGTAAAAAATTTTCCCAAGCTATAATTTTCTTTCAAGAGATGGTGATGATGTTGACGCGTAATAAGGGTTGTTGCAGTACAAAAAATGCAGTTTTGAAGGGCTTTTGAAAAATTAGCAGAACTTACGAAAGACTGGTTTATTCTAATTGAGGCAGTAGTACACATCATTTTTTCACTTAAAAATCCTATCATCAAGATGAGTTTTTCACTAAATGATGCTTGGATGTAGGTATTTGGTGAATCCCTAAAAATTACTATTTGCAAGATTATCTCAAAATGTAGACACCTTGAAGAATTTTTATTCAAGGTACAATATTCAACTTTCCGTGGAATGTTAAATATCCCTCCTTGGAGGAGCCCATTTTCCAATCCATCCTTCATAATCACCGTCAACTGGGTCCACACAGCAGTGGTACAGTACGGTCAGATTAAATAGGAATAGAAATACTTTAATTATCACAATTAATGCGAATAAGTACATACAAATTCACAGTAAAAGACAATACGTGAAAACAAAATATTCACAGCCTTGGTTTATGCATTCTGCACCAATCAAAATATTCCCCCACATTGTAAGGTTCGCACTCCATTATATAACTGTAGATCCTCTCTGAAAAAAGCTTACACCCATTGTGTCCCCGCAGCACAGATGGAAGAGCATTGTATAGTTTCAAACACATATACTGTGTGTTTTTGTGTGAGAGTTAAAGAGCAAAGAGGAAGGTGGTAAGGTGATATCTGCCTTGTGTTGTTTATATTTTTGAAAGCTGCAAAATAATCACAGTGGTTGTGGATAAAAATCAAACATCTATATATATAAAGGCCCGGCAGAGTTAAAATATTACTAGATTTGAAATTACCACGACATGAGGCTCGATATTTTAGATTCAAGATGCCATTTTCCAATGTATAAAAATTCTTTTTGCATTGATGCTATTTCCCCAGAAAATGACACCATATGAAAGGAGAGACTGGTAGTTGGCACAATATACAATCCTCAGGATGTCACAGTGAATTCTATATTTGAGGATGTTCAAGCTGTAGACAACTGTTCTCAATCTTTTGCTTAAGGCTTTTATATGTTGCTCCCATTTCATATTCGAGTCAACATGAACACCTAGAAATTTGGTAAAATCTCTTATATCAATATCTATCTTATTGAATGATATACTTTGGGGAACAAGTAAATTTGACCTGCCTGTACTAAAGACTATACATTCCGTCTTTCCCATATTCAGTACTGAGTTATTATTATAACACCAATATCCAGTCTTCTCTAATGCATCCTTAGCAGTTTGAACAACAGTTTCAATATTTCTTGATTTCACCATCAGGTTCGAATCATCAGCATAAAAATAACTCTCAATATGTGAAACCCCACCAAATACATCCGGCAGATCATTTATGTAGACCACAAAGAGCAGAGGGCCCAGCACATTCCCCTGGGGATACTCATATCCTAACAGTTCCCTCACTTGACACGAACTGTTGTTGCTCAAAGTCCATTACAACCATCTGTTTCCGATTTTCATGGTAGTCTTTAATTAATTGCTTATCTCGAATTCCTAGTATTTCTAGCTTTCTGAGTAAAATGTCGTGGCTCACACAGTCAAATGCCTTCGAAAGATCTAAGAAAAAAAAACAGGTATTTTCCTGCTATCCAGAGACCCTAAAATCATTTGTGTGAGCTCGTATATTGCATTTTCAGTGTTACAATTTTCAGTAAAACCATGTTGACGTTTACTAAGATTCTTGAATTTACGGAAAAAATGTGACAGACGAGAAGCCAGGACCTTCTCGAATATCTTAGAAAAGGAAGAGAGCAAACTGATGGGACGATAGCTACCCAGGTCATTAATGTCCCCCTTCTTATACAGTGTTTCAACCATTGCTACCTTCAAGTTTTCTGGAAAGATTCCCTCCATAAACGCTCTGTACATGATATATTGTAGAGGTCTCATTATTGAACCAATTGATCTTTTAATTAAATGCACAGGAATTTCGTCATATCCTGAAGAATTGTTATTTTTCAGTTTCTTCAAAGCAGTCTGTGATCTCAAACATGTAGAATGATTTCTCAGAACGCCTCAGTTTTACATCATAAGAATTGCATACTTTGTCTTTAGTGATAGAGGAAGCAACATTTATAAAATACTCATTAAAATCATCAACAACTTTTTTGGGATTCCCTTCAGGGAAATGTTTTGAAACATTTTTGCTCTTTGCAGATAGACTATTGATTATTAGCCAAGTTGTTTTAGATTTATTAGACGAATTTTGATTTTTCACCATAAAATGTTTGCTTCATTTTGACAATTTTAGCTAGTTTATATAAATCTAAATATGACTGATTCACCCTTGATATTATATACAATTTATCGCAAGTTATCTATCAGATTAATTATCTCATGTGTGTTTTAAAGGCTTTAGTTGCAAGAGGAATCCTTTTTTTAATTAGAGGGAAGAATTCTTCAAAAACTGTATTGAAACGTTCCGAGAAAGCATTTCACATTTCATTAATTTTATTAGAGGGAAATTCATATATGTCACTCCAGTTTATAATTTGGAGTTTTTCAGTGAAAGCATAGACTGCATGCTTATTATATTCTCTCACAAGAACTATCTTATGTATTTGAGGTTTGGATATAACAAATTTAGTATTGAAAACCAAAGCACTGTGTCATGAATAGGAGCAATGGACTGCAATTTTAGTCTTATTTGACCTCGTCAGCAGTAACATTTACATGTTTACTAGCTCTCCAACGAATTGAGATGAGTAGGTGGCAGTGTAGCCTGATGTGAATGGGTATTCAATGCTGACGAGGTCAAATGAGACCGAAACTGCAGTCCATTGCTCCTATTCATGACATATGTCCGTGCTGTACCACTTGACGGTGAAGAAGGTTGGATAGGAGAACTAGCTCCTTCAAGGATTGATATTTAACATTCTACGCAAGGTTTGAATATTGTTTCTTGAATAAAAATTCTTCAATGTATTTGGTGAAGATTGAACTGCGTTTTGGCACATATCGGTCGGAATGGTGGCGATTTCCGCTCTAATACGTATCTTCAGTTCTTGCAAATTGTGTGGACGATCCTTTTCTTTGAAGGAGCCCTAAAGAAAAAATTCGAAAATGCTCAAATCTGATAATATCACCTCACGTCGCCCCTAAAGACACGAGGTGCACAGGGGAGATCTGCCGCTGTTGTGGTATTGAATCTGTGCTGCGTGGCTGTAGCCCTGTCTTGTTGGAAGCAAATATCCCCGAGGTATTGTTCTTTAGCCAACCGTTCCAATTCGAAGACGAATCTCTAGCATTGAAATATTAATTAATAAAAAATACAGTCCAATAACCGCAATTTGATAATGGTCCATCATACAATGATTGTCGAGGAATGAAGAGGTCTTCGTTGAACTTGTCGTGGGTTGTTGTCCGATCAATTAAGGAAATCTTGTCTGTTTATGGCTCTAGAGTGGTCAAAGTGAGCTTTATCACCACTGATGAACATTGTTCTTGGTTGAATACGGTTTAACGTTCTTGGGCGCGATTTACAAGGTTTTGAACGTTTGGAGGCTTTAACGCCTGAACCATCATAATCTTATTGCAACGGAAGAATGAATATGTAGTCACGTAGAATCTGCAATTGGATGTTTCCTGGCGGAGCGCGTTGGCGATTGTTCGGCAGCAGCTCTCAGTACAGGGACATTTTTGGATCTTCTCATACACGTAGGTCTTTTTGTAGAACGGTTGAACCAGTTTCTTCAAACGCACGAGCCGTTGGATTGTCCACTGTATGAGCAAAGAACGATAGCTTTCATAAAACGTGCGAACGTTGAAGTCTTGGTGAAATTCACTTCAAATCATTGCTACGACTGAAAACGGGGTCAGTAATCGGATACAACGACTTCTCTAACTGGTTCCTATCACAACCGCACTGTTTGATCTGCAGCATTCTGTATAACATCTTTACATCAATTGGGGTTTCGTTGAATGTAGTGATTTATTAGGTGCGCAACTAAGTTCTAGCTGTTTGTCAATAGATGGCTTCAGCACTAAGTGCTGGTCGATTTTTACATATCAAGAACGTCTTGAACAAAGCTTAGACATATGGTAAACAAACCACTGTGATACATTAACGATTTTGTTTTTGCGTCATATACTTTTAGTTGTGACAAAATGTCTGATTTTGTGACAAATAAAATATTTGCGTGAAGTGTTGATTTTCTTCTTTCATTCGAAGAAAACGGCGGCTGAAGCTCATAGAGAGCTCCAAAAAGTTTACGAAGATGCTGCTCTGAGTGAAACAACGTGCCGGGATTGGTTTCGTCGCTTCAAAGACGGTGATTTCGATGTGGACGACCGTCCCCGTGAAGGAAGGCTAAAAATCTTCGAAGACGCTGAATTGGTGGCATTGCTCGATGAGGATCCGTGCCAAACGCAAGAAGAGTTTGCTTTAGCCTTAGGAGTTACCCGCCAGGCAATCTCCAAGCGATTGCATGCGTTGGGATTGATTCAAAAGCAAGGATCTTGGGTTTCTTATAATTTGAAGCCAAGAGAAGTTGAGCGTCGTTTTTTCGCCTTTGATCAACTGTTCCAGCATCAAGAAAAGGGTTTTCTTCACCGCATCGTAACGGGGATGAAAAATGGATTCATTACAGCAATTCAAAGAAAAAAATCTTGGGGACTGACCGGTCATGCTTCTACTTCATCGGCTCGTCCGAATATTCACGCTGCGAAAGTTATACTGTGTATTTGGTGGAACCAAGTCGGTGTTATTTATTATGAGCTGTTGAAACCGAGCAAAACCATCACTGGGGAACGGTATCGAACTCAATTGATGCGATTGAGTAAATAACTGCGTGAAAAACGGCCACAATACGAGCAGAAACACGAAAAAATAATTCTTCAGCTCGGCCTCACGTTGCCAAATCCGTTAAAACCTACTTGGAAACGTTCAAATGGGAAATCCTACCTTACCCGCCATATTCCCCAGATATTGCACCATCCGATTATTACTTGTTCCGTTCGATGGAACATGGTCTGGTTGATCAGCAGTTCCGCTCATATGAAGCGCTCGAAAAATGGCTTGATTCGTGGATAGCCTCAAAAGGCGAATACTTCTACCGTCACGGCATTCGAGCTCTGCCAGAAACATGGAAAAAAGTTGTAGCTAGCGATGGGTAATATTTTGAATGATTCATTTGTAATTATTTTCGCAATAAAGTTGTATTTTCATAAAAAAAAGCAGCGAGATCTTACTTGCGGACCTAATATAAGAAATGTTTTTGTATTATATTTTGCGGGTGTCTTGATCAAATTGAATTGACAACTTTATGAGGAGAGTGATAATTACTTCTTTGAAATATTCGTATCTGTTAGTTAGCACCTGGCCATTTAGAACATGCCGCAATTACCAAAGTAATGCGAAAAATCATCATTTTTATTGGGAAATGCGCTTTAATAATTTTCATATTGAGCGCATCGTTTCCTTCTATTCTTTTCAACCGATCCGTCTCTGGCTGGCACCCATTATGCGCAGTGACGTCAGAAGTGCGTCACTATCAGTATTACCGCGCTCTCCACTACTCCATTCTTGATCCCCTCGCATTCGGGCGCCGTTTTTGTACCGTTACGAGCGTCGGGTTGCCACCTCGCCAGAGGCCCGTCAGAATCTCTACCCCCCATGGCGATGCTGACGATGCCCTTGGTGAGTACCTTAGGAACACAGACTAGGTCGAGTAGACGCGTTTTTAGCGACGTCAGTTCTGTGTAGATGACATCATCGTTGCCCGTTCGCCTAGTTTGCATGCCGTATCGGGATTATCCTCCATCGATTTAGTTGGAGGAGGTTAACCTTCAGTTTATATTTCAGAACGATAGTAAGGGTTAGGAAGCATGTATATGCCGTCACTTGTTGGGACATAGCTGATAGGACTGTTAAGGTTTTTCTTTCAAAAATTACTGTTGCAGTGATAATTTTTATGAAGTTATTCTTCTTAAAAGAGACATTTAACTTCACCAAATGTAAATATAACTGAACGATTGGTGCAGCTAAGATATACTATCATTATTTATTATTATTATTTAACAGTAGGGTAGGGCTTTTTAACTTTCTAGGACAGCTCAACCTCAAGGTATATTGTGACATTAGTTGGTTATCCAATTCTAAATTCACATGTGGGAATGCCTCTTTTGATATGGACTTTATAACTATTCTGATATTTAGTTATCAGTTTTTAGAAGTATTTCGATTTTACTGAATAATAACTTTCGCTACGACTTAACACTAGGGTGTATCGTTTTTGACTTTTTTTCGAAATTCAAAAAAGTATAGTGCGGAAAAGTTGCATTTGGTGGCACCGAGCATCTGTGATTTTTTTCAGAATTTTTGAACAACGCCTAGGGGTCGCGCAATGCCCTCAAAGTTTCTTATGTTGTGTATAGGCCACCCGCACAATAATCTTGCGTTTTCAAGCTGTTTTCGGGTTCTAAAGTCACATTTCTGAACTCTTTCTCTTGTTTTTAGTTGTTTTTTTTTATGGAGTATAAATGAAAGAAGGATTTCGCTGTATTGTTAGGCTCTTTTTTTACTTTTATTGTACAATACAATATTAGAGTTAAACATCATTATAAATTGAAATTTTAATTATAATATTTGCTTTGTTGGGATTAAATGATAATGGAAGATTAATACAATTAAAGCCAATTCAATATTGTTACAAACAAGTGTTAATAAAGCATGGATACAATTTAACGTTAATGCAGCTTTGGTAAAATTAAATTGTGAAAATCAGAATTTCCTATGGACGCTTCCGCTCTTCTTGTGCAACGGCGTAGTCCTTTTTGGTATGTAGAGATGGCATCCGTTGTCTGGACTCCAATTTTGCTTTCACGTACGCGTCACGACATTGTGGCCCAAACACAGAGGAAGAAGCTTCTGTTACTAATTTTACCAGCCTTTCGACAGCCTGAGTGTGGCAGGGGAAAGCGGTTAATTCCTTATCACAGAATGCTCGACTCCTAATATTTTCTTCTATTTCTTCGGGTGATAGTGATCGGGTTAGAGGGGGCTCGGTCACAGGGTGCGAAGACCAGTCTATGAGATCGTAGTAGTGCTCAGCGTTGAACTTTAATTTGGGCAATTCGAAGGCACGTATTCCCTTCCGTGTTGTCTTCGTCGATCTTGCCTTTTTTATTCTTCTCCAAGCAAGAGCTCTCGTGTCGGGATTGCCATCGTTGATCATAGCGAACAGTACATTCTCAGGGTGTCCAAAATATGCATTGTTCTGAATAACCTTGTCCACAATATTCCGCAGTTTGAGAGACAGGTAGCGTGACAGTCGAAACAACTTCCATAAATGTATTGGACCCTGGGCAATCGAGGGTTCTTACGAAGCCAACTGGCGAAGCGCCTTTCGGCTTTTCGGTACTAATGTATAATCGTAATACTCTACTAGCTGTTGTTAACCATCTAGATTGTACAACATGGCCTGTTTTCTGCTTGCTGAGTTCTTTTGGACACTGTCTACTTGAGACAGCGGTACATAAACGTAGGAGGTATTTCTGATCGGTGCTAATATCTGTCAAACCTTTCGTGTCTTCTATCCAATCAACGGGGATGGCGTCAAACTTCGTCACTCGTCGATTTTCGCATTGTAAAATAGCTTCTCCAATGGGTCCACCAGTTGCTTGTGGATTTTTAGTTTCTCCGTCTGAATATCGCATGAGATGTCGGAAAGGTAGCTCGTTCAAATGGAGTTGACAAATAACATGCTGCACAGGAGATATATGATAGCTATCTCTATGAGTCGCATCACACCTTGGATCCGACCAGTATTGACGTTAGTGCCGTCACATCCCAGCACTGTTAATTCAGAAATATCGATTTTCTGTTGATCAAAAAAAAAAAATCGCATACTTTTGACGATATCATCAGCAGACCCTGATGAAGGTGAAACATGGCCAAGAAACGATGCAGCTACCCCACTCCCAGTGTTGCCAATGCTTGACATTTAATAAGAAAAGAGTAGCCTGTTCCTGCTTGACGCAGTTAGTATAAAGAACCTTACCGAACCAAATACGAGAAAAATAGCACTCTGGTATTTATAATTTCTTGTTTTCTTCCTCTAATTCGTTACATCGTAGTCTTTTATTCCTTTATACCACAAAGACAACAAATACACTTAATAAACAAACTGCAAGAAAATCGACTTTAGACCTCTAAAAACACTTGAAATCGCGAAATTGTTGTGCGGGTTGTCTATATACAACAGAAGAAACTTTAAGAGCATTGCGCGACCCCTAGGTATTGTTCAAAAATTCTGAAAAAAATCACAGATGCTCGGTGCCACCAAATGCAACTTTTCCGCACTATACTTTTTTGAATTTCGAAAAAAGTCAAAAACGATACATCCTACTTAACACTTAAAAAAAATATTATGTTCAAGTAGAGAATTCAAATACTTTATCAAAGTATTGCTACTCGACTCATTTTCCCGATAATGAGTTGGGGGATGCTGGTTGAGGGTATCACGAGAACTGTAACATCTTGAAAAAACGAGTACGCCACTGGATGATACGCAAACAACTTTAAAAGATCGTTTAAACTTCCCCAATATATTTCGCAAAACCGAAACGCAAGCGGTCCATGAATATGACAAATTGTATCACAGAAACTATGATAGATAAACCCAATCTTTTTATGGCATCTTCCTTCTTTTGAGAAGTGGCGAAAACGACATCGATTTATCTATTGTCATAACCAAAGTATTCCACGAAACAAATAGCACAACCCTCTACATTTCTACAATGTAGATTGGGTAGATTTGAAAGCGCATCCACCATAATATTTCGTCAAGTTTCAAGATTGATGCAAACATAATTAACTGAAGAATTACTTCAATAATGTTAAACTCAATTTTTAGTAAATTCATCAAACTGTTTGTTCCAATTTTATCCAATTACATTTGGCCAATTACATCCAATTACATTACATTACAACAAATTATTATCCTGTTGCCAATTGTAATTGGCAACAGGATAATAATTTGTTCATACATCTCCAGCGCATCCACCATAATATTGGATGAATTTGACTATTGCATTTCAAAAACTTTCCGAGAACTTGAAACAGGAACCAAGCGTTTTTAATTAACCGAGCCAAAGAAGCAACTTCAACCGAAAGGAGAACGACCATCACTAAAACGAAGTTCATAATTCTGATACAGTGTGTTTCTTTCCTATTTTGTACAATTCGAATGAACAGTTCCAAAATACACTGTTACAATAATATTAAGGATATGGCGCAATTTTAAGGAAAAAGTAAGATTATTGCGTTGAATGTAGTTTTTTCTGAAATCTTATGAAAACAAACATAAATAAAAATTGACATTCATTAATTTCTGTGGAATGTTAAATAATGAACGAAGCAACATTTTCGAAAAGGTCAAGTTAACCAATATTAGTTTGTTCGTTCATAATGATTTGTATGATCTCGTCATATTATGAACAAATTAGCCCATACTATAGGTAAAAGCTCTCGAAGTTGTTGCAAAGTTCTTGGTCGATGTACATTCACATAGTAACAACAAGTTATTACAAAAATTAAAGGTTTTTGGAATAGATTTATGACAACATAAAATTTAATTGGGAAAACTTCTGTAATAAATTATTTTAAACAATACTTCCTATGTTTTCTTATACTACCGTAATGTACCTACTTATACTAATCAGTGATTAAAGATCTATAATTTTGGAACACAAAAAAAACGACTTTGAAAATCAACAAAAGTAAATATCTTCGTTTGGAATAAAGTAATACTTCTATTTCAGCATGGGGTACTCAGTCAGTGGGTGGGTCGGATGCTGCCGATGTTGGTTTCATTTCAGGAATTATATTTCGGATACAATTGTTGATATGCTGTGGAATATATGTCATTGACATTCTGTCATGAAGGTGTGGTTAAATCAGAGAAATAGCCAACGTATTGATGAAATCTCTTCGTGTGAAGTTATCGGAAGGTAAATTAGCCTTCTGAATAATGTAATCAATATTCAATAATCCGAAAAATATACACAGTGGCCATCTTTGAGTTCGTCTCGACACAGAATGAGTACCAGTCATCTGATCAATTATATCAAATCCACATTTCAAAGTATTATAATCAGTTATAATTTCCGGTTTCTTTTTTTCACCGGTTTCTGAATCTATTTTGGCATCATGATACATAGTAGATGTTAGAACTATTTTGCCACGTTTGGGCACGTAAGATACCAGTGTGGCATTATTTTGAGAACCATAGTAGGTTTCGAATGCCCCTCTTCCTCTGGTTTGTATAAACTGTACTGGCATTTTTTTGTTTTTTCTAAGGGTTTCTAAACATGTCAGGCTAAAGTTATCCAATAGTTCTGCTGTCAGTGGAACACTCATGAACCAATTATCCATGACGATATTTGGTTTAGATACTTTTGTCGGATCCACTAGTCTTTTTACCACATCACTTGGAGAGTTGCTAATTTGATATGGCCCATCGGGTAACTTACCATTTCTAGATTCCATGTATAATAAGTCTTTGCATCACTTACTGTCAGTATTTTGAGTTCATATTTGGCTGGTTTGCTGGGTAGATATTGTCGGAATGAACACCGACCAGGGAAGGCTGATAGCATTTCATCTAAAGTGACGTGCTTTCCGGGTTTGTAGTCTTTTTGAATGTTAGATACAAAGTCTTCAAAAATGCTCGAATTGGTGCTAATTCATCAGTTTCCTTTCTTGCCTGTATTGTCCTGACATCGTCAAACGTAAACATCGAAGTAAAAAGTGGAATCTATATCTCGACATGGCCGATATGTAGATCACATCTTGAACCATCGGTTTACACAAGTCCTCTGTATTCAAGTATGCACCTCTAAAATTTCCGATATAAAAAAAGAATTCCCAACAAAGCTTTCATTTCCTTTATATTTGTTTGCTTAGAGCAGGGGTGCTCAAACTTGAACTGCTGGCGATCTACCTCAATATTTTTAGACTACATATGATCGACTCTGAGAGGCTGCAAGTATGTGTGATGCAGGGTTGTCGTACATACACTATACACCATACCTACTTAGGTAGGGTGTAATACATAGATATTAGCTTTCCGTAAAATATACATTATTTTAGTCAAGGTTTGGGTTAGGTTTAGTTTTAGACGGATCTTGTGTTCTATCACTCTTAGGTAGCAGATATGTTAAGCCTTGTGTAAGGAAAGTGGGTGTTTTCCTGGGATGTTGAAGAACATACGTAAGCAGTTTCGCTATGGCTCCATGGAGCTTATCAAACTTCTTGTACCAGAAGTTATGTACATTATCTATACCTGTGGCCTTCCAATTGTTGGTCGCTCTTACTACTGTTGCGATTTCTTCCTCCGTTATTTTTTCGAAGTCCATATGATTGATATCAAGGCGTTGTTTTTCATTTGTGATCCATTCAGCATCTTTATTGTGTTCTTTGGGGTTCGACCATAGTGATGACCAATAATTCGTCAAGCACTGTGCATCAGGTACTTCTGTTATTGTTGTTCGCAGTTTTGTTATTACCCTTATGAAAATTGGCCGCGCTTTGGAGGAACCTTTGGTTTTGGTGTTTCCTTTTAGTACACTTGATGTATATTGAAAGCCTCTTTGTCGATGTGTGGTTGATTAATCTCATGGTGATGTCGTCCATGCAAATCCTTTCTTGACCATTGCTCTTGTTTTTCAGTATCTGATAGGAACGGTAGATTCAGCAGGTCATCTCTGGTAGCAAGATTAAGAGGTGTATATCCCTTATCAGCCAACGATACCACTCTATGGAGGTCAGAAGTGAGAGCTTTTGCAGAGAAGAATTCTCTGAGATTTTTTTATCTGTTCGGTGTGTAAATTGACAACATCTATTAATACGCGTCCTCCTTCTTTCCGCTCCAAAGTTGTTCGTATCACAGACGATTTTGGATGATGATTGCTGTACTTTGTCAGCATCGTTCGGGTCTGCCTTTGAATATCATCCAGTTCTGTCTTAGTCCATCTGATTATTCCAAATGAGTAAAGCAACAATGGAATAGCGTAGGTGTTAATTGCCTTGACTAGATTCCCCGAGTTCAACATCGATTTCAGTTCAGACTTCAGACGCTGACTGTATTCTGAACGAATCTTCTCCTTTGATTGTTTTTGGTCTAGCAATCTGGCTTGTTGGCATCCCAGATATTTGTATGTTTCGCCATCCCTCATGCACTGTATAATATCACCGTTTGGAAGTTGTGTTTCACCATCTATGACTTTCCCTCTTTGAATGTTCAGGGTCTTACATTTTTCAATCCCGAATTTCATATGAACATCTGCCGAGAACTCACTGACAGTTTTCAGCAAATCATCCAATTGCTTCTTGTTCGAAGCATATAATTTGATGTCATCCACATACAGCAGGTTGGAGACTGTATGATAATTCCTATCTGTTTTTATCCTAAATCCGTATCCTGTTCTATTGAGCATTGAGGACAATGGGTTCATAGCTAAACAGAACCATAGTGGACTCAAAGAGTCTCCTTGAAAAATTCCACGACGTATGGGTATCTCGTCAGTTTTAATTGATTTATTGTTCATGTTGACCTGCAGAGACGTGCACCAGTGTGTCATTGTTGTCTTCAAGAATTCTACCAGGGCTGGGTGAATTTTGTATATCTGCAATACTTCAACAAGCCAAGAATGGGGAGATAATCGAAAAAAGCTGAATGAACATTCCGATGCCCTACATGTGCCTGTTTCATTATTACAGAATCGATGATGAGTTGTTCCTTGCACCTGTGGTGTTTCTTTCTGCATCCTTTCTACTCCTCTGCTAATATATTGTTGTCGTCAAGGTGTTGGTATATTCGATTGGATATGTATGAGGTGAGTATTTTGTAGAGTGTTGGCAGGCAAGTGATTGGCCTATATTGAGACGGATCCTGTGTTCTATCGCTCTTAGGTAGCATATATCTTCGAAGTCCATATGATTGATACAAGGCGTTGCTTTTCATTCGTGATCCATTCAGCATCTTTATTGTGTTCTTTGGGGTTCAACCATAACGATGACCAATAATCGATCAAGCACTGTGCGTCAGGTACTTCTGTTATTGTTGTTCGCAGTTTTGTTATTTCCCTTATGAAAATTGGCCGCGCTTTGGAGGAACTTTTGGTTTTGATGTTTCCTTTCAGTACACTTGATGTATCTAGAGGGCTTCTTTGCTTTTGGTTGGAGCTTCTGCTTCAAAGTGTCCATATACACGTCGGTATGTTGTTTGTGATCAGGGTGTTTTGTATTCGTACCAATTTTTTTATGAATTTTGCGTATATGGGATTTCAAGCGCCTTGAGGGCTTTTTGTTTCTCATTATTTATTATTATTATTATTATAGAATTTTGGGGGTATCAAAAACTTTCAAAGACTCATAATTTTCAATACGAAGCAATATTTGGAACTCAACAGTGGCGCGCGTATGGCACAACTCAGGTTAATCTAAAAGAAGAAACTCTTTGAGATATTAAGGTAAAATTTCGGGGGTGTCGAAAACTTTCAGAGAGACGTAATTTTCAATATGAAACAATATTTTCAACTCACCACAACGCAGGGGAAAAACTAGGACGCTCTGATTTTTTCGAAAATAACGAATATTTTTTTGAATTTTCCTATCATTCTTCTAGAGAAAAGCTTTAATGACATTTTTTTGTACGATGCCTAGTTTTTAGTAGAAAATTGTTGAAAAGAATAAGAAAGGAAACTCCATACATTTCGTTGTACGATACGTAGTCTTCGATTAAAAGAACCATCTTAGTGTATTACTTTTTATCATTAACCTTTTACATGACGAATTATGGAAAAAAATTGATTCTACTGAAAAATTTTTAATAGGCTTCTTTTTGTCGGAAATAACAATTTTCAGTTATATCTTCGAAGTTGATAAGAAATTTTGAAAAAAAATTCTGATTTTGATGCGTTCACATATAATGCCACTGGGCCTTGGGGGAGAAAATAATGAAAAAAAATTTTTTCTATCTCATTTTATTTTCGAACTGAAAGAACAAATAACCCCATAAAATATAAATTTTCATTGTTGGAAAGCCTCCATACATTCTGGATATACACTCTCGTCGCATTTTTTGCAAGCATACCTCGTTCTCCTATTACAATTTTTCTCATGGCATCTTCGCGGATTCTTATATTCTTTTTTCTCGGGATAATGTCCAATCCCGTCAGTTCTGATTTCTGGCAATACTCTCGTCCAAAACCTTTTCTTCTTTACTGCACTACAATCCTAACCAGCTGAAAGTGGTCTTCCACGTTTTTTCGATTTTCAGCTGTCAGAATCATTGATGCAGCAACTGAAGCCTTGAATTCCAAGAAAGAAAGAGAAATATTCTTTTTGCACTTATAAAGAATCCAGGCATTCACAAGTGACATTTAGAAAGTGAAATGCAATTCTCATGTAAAATATTTTGTTTTTTAGTCCATGAGGGTAATGCGCTATTATTTTGTCAGCCACGTCCACCCCTCCCATGAAACGATTATATTGTTTTAAAGCGTTAGGTCTGTTGATCTCGACGTATCTTCTTTCTTTTCGATCCAACCTCCTCACAATATCTTAGGGTCCTTTGCCGCAGGAAGACATCATATGGACCACTTTATTATCAACCCATTTCAGTACTGTGATATTACTTGATGAGGTGGTGACAGAACATGATCCACGATTTTCTTCCAATAAGGTCTTTGAATCCTGGAGTTTGTTGTTTGCACCTTGTAGTCTGTTAGCCCTAACTGTTCCGACAACGTAAATTTGTTTTTGTTTCAGATGTACTATTAGTGAAATTGAGGTGAACAAATTGTCTAAAAATAATTGGTGATTGATTCCATCTACTCCAACACAAAGTCTGTCAACTGTGTCTCCAATTACACGTTAACTTGACTTCTGCCTCTCTATTGATGATTGATACATTTCGAATTTTGAAACATAGCCTACAACTGTGGCTCTTACCCAAACTTCGAATCCTAATTTCTTTGGTTTAGATTTTATATATTGGTTCGATCTAT
Organism: Cryptolaemus montrouzieri; assembly: GCA_013387265.2. NCBI lineage: Eukaryota > Metazoa > Arthropoda > Insecta > Coleoptera > Coccinellidae > Cryptolaemus > Cryptolaemus montrouzieri. The sequence continues at coordinate 14,436,856 of JABFTP020000165.1, forward strand.
GCCTTCCCTTGAAAGGTATAATCATCTCATCGATAGCTGAAAATTCTGAGGGTGTGGTAGCAGCCTCGAAGGTTTCAGATGAAAAATATCCAGCAAAGGTCGAATTTTTATATCTTTGCTATTTTAGGATTGTCTTCATTATTCGTTAAATGAAGATATCTTTTTATTTCTTCAAATCTCTTCAATAACATTGTGTTTTTTTTGCATTTGAATTTGGGAGGCTTTTACTTGGTAAAATTCCATTATTAATAATAAAAAACAAGTACTGTGTTTTAAGGAATTTTACTTAATAATTGCGATTCGTAACGCGTTTCCCTACACCGTAGCTTCTTCAGACGAATGAATGTTCACAAAATAAGAATGAGAATATAAATATAAATGTTCTTGAGTAATTAAAAGCTTATCGGGTTGCTTCTTCTTAAGTGGTTATTTATGACAAGTATATCCAATAAAATTAAGGAATAGATTGCTCCCCGAAGAGATTCAATAGAGGTGATGGGTTTAAATCGACTTGTTCATTGATAAGTCTACCTGAGTGTTTGTATTTATTGATTTCTTAAGTTTCCCAAAGATCTACCTTCCAATATTTATTATCTGTATGCAAAATTTCAAATTGTGGGTCGAAAGAGTGATTATTTTCTAAGGATGATTCGCGTAATTTGAATCTGATTTTTCATTTGAAAAACTGCGTTTATATTCCGATATTCTAATATTAAAATTTCTATGTGTTCTACCAATGTAGAAATGATCACAGTCATTGCAATTCAATCTATAAACACCTTGATTTTCACCTGATTTGGTTTTATTATTTTTTATATATTTGCCGAAATTATTATTAGTTTGGAAAGCTATGTTGAAATTATTACTACTCAAGAATGATTTCAGTTTCTCACTTGTAATAGCAACGTAGGTTGAGGTGTTGAATTTTTGTTTCATTTTATCGACAGGGTAAACTCCATTCAATGCGATTCTACTTTGTTTTTATTCAAAATATTATTTATTAGTTTGTGATTGTAACCATTATTTTTGGCTATTTGTTTGATCAAATTTAATTTTTTGTTGAAATTTTCTGGTGATAACGGGATGTTGAACAATCTATGAATGAAACTATTGAATGCTGACATTTTATGTTGATACGGATGACACGACGAGTTATATATTATAATATCTGTATGTGACGGCTTATGGTAAATTGCGAAATTTACCATAAGCCGTAATTATTGGATATACCTGTCATAAATAACCACTTAAGAAGAAGCAACCCAATAAGCTTTTAATTACTCAAGAACATTTATATTTATATTCTCATTCTTATTTTCTGTACATTCATTCGTCTGAAGAAGCTACGGTGTAGTGAAACGCGTTACGAATCGCAATTATTGAGTAAAATTCCTTAAAACACAGTACTTGTTTTTTATTATTGATTGTGTTTTTTATGAGGTCTAAACCTAAGCCCTGGGTTGTAGACCAGTACATCCTGTATGAAGGATATTTTATATAAGTCATGACAATATTCATACCAAAAAACTGTTTCACCTCTTCAATAGAGACTGAAGGAATGTTTACCGCCTTTGTATAGCAAATCTGATTGTTTCATTTGTTATAAGTCTGAATAACTCCTCTGGAAATAAATTCAAAAAGAATAAATATTGGGTTTCATCATCTATACTGATTTCATGTCGACCTGAGAACTGTGGAGGATTTCCAGAATATTCATTATCTTTTTCCGCAAACCAAATATCCTTTTGCGTCTTACCGATTCTATATCGCTACTCGAGTCGTGTTAATCTGAATCTTCTTGTACGAATCTTCTTGTACTTTTTGCTGTTCATTCACTTCGTCTTCTTGTTCGGAATCATCAATATCCTCCAAATCAGAATCAATCGGGTTCGAAACATTCGCTAACAAATGGATTTTATCTTTTTTTCGCCATAAAACAAGTTTGTTGGAATCTCTCCACTCATACTGCACTGAAATACAAAATAATTCACATAAGTCTCATGGAAATTCTTTCATCATTACAGAGGAAATTTGATACCCTAATGCTCAAATGTCACAAATGTGCACATCGCTCAAACAGAAAAAAATATAGCAGCATAAAAATATCTTATTTTAAACATGCAATGCCTACTATAGAATATAATTGATCACTTACCTAATTTTTCCAATTATTATTCAGCAAAAATCCCAATATAAACACCTGATCTAACCTCTTATGACTTGATAACTAACCTCAAACAACACACCACCACCAAAACACAAACAACAATGCCGACACTCGGGACCGTATTACTTGGTATATTTTCAGACGAATATGTCGTCTGAAGAAGCTACGGTGTAGTGAAACGCGTTACGAATCGCAATTATTAAGTAAAATTCCTTAAAACACAGTACTTGTTTTTTATTATTGATAATGGAATTTTACCAAGTAAAAGCCTCCCAAATTCAAACATTAAATACTCGACTGTTTAAAAGTCTTTGTGAAGATTTTGGAAGTGACCATAAAACGCTGCTATTTCATACAGAAGTACGATGGCTATCAGAAGGCAATATGTTGGGAATACTATTTGAGCTCCGTGATGAAGTGATTACGTGTTTGGCACTGCAGAAACAAAACGAGCTTAGTGCAGAGTTCAAAAACCCAGTAACCAAGTGATTTTGGTCTATTTATCAGACTTTTTTGACACGTTAAACAACCTAAATTTGAGACAGCAAGGTGCAGACTCAAATATAGTAACACATCGGGATGCCATCAAGATGTACGTTGAGAAACTACAACTTTGGATACGTAAAGTGTCAATGAACCCCAACAACTATTCAAGTTTCAAGAAATAGTGTCAGTCTCCGAAGAAGCATGTTTTGAGGACGTTTTTGAAGGACCGCTTTTGAAAATCTTGATAAGTGACCATTTGAAGAACCCCAAGGAGGAGTTCAGCAGGTATTTTCCTAATTTGTCAGAGGAGTTTTACAAACTATCAACCGAATCGTTCAACATGGACATACAGTTGCTGTCAGAAGAGTTGCAAGAGGAGGGAATAGAAATGAAAAAAGACTGCTGCAAGATACGATTTTGAAAAAATGGACAAGCCCTCATTTTGGTTAAAGCACTCAACAGTGTTTTAGAGAAAGCTGTTCAGATGTATTTGCCTTTTTCAACAACATACATGTGCGAAAAAGCGTTTTCAACTCTTGTAGCGATCAAAACCAAGTACCGATGTCGAAAGTGACCTACGCTGTGCTTTGTCTGAAACTGAACCCAGGATCTGTCAACTTATCCGGAACATGCATGCGCACTCATCTCACTAAATTACCTTTTATGTTTTGTTTTTGTAAGTAGGTAGGCCTATTGCTTCACCTTCCTCAAATTGAAAATGTATCTGTGTTACAATGTTAAAATTTGTATCAGTAATTATAATGGTTTTTCATGTTATACTTGTTTTAATTTTCATCATACGTAAAAAGGGGGGTCACCAAATAAGCAGGGGCGTGGTACAAAAAAATTTGGGAACTCCTAATGCATTTCCGTTACATACATTAAGTGCATGTCGGTCATCTCAGCATCCGTATAACGATTCGTGATAGTCGATTTGGAATGCAAATTTAATAGATTCAAAATGATGTAAAAACAGAAACACTCAAATGACACTGACGTTAATCATATTGGAACACATCTATGACTGAGCATAGAACAGGATTATCAATAGAATGACAAGGATTCCTAGAATACTTTTCAACAATTTGTTACTCAAAAACTGGGCGTCGTACAGGAAAACATGAAAAGAGCATTTTTCTTGAAAAGTAATTGGAAAATTCGAAAATATTTTTCAAAAAATCATGTCCTAGTTTTTTCTTTGAGGATAACCTGCATTGTGTCCATACGCGCATCACTGGTGAGTCCAATATATTGCTTCGTATTGAAAATTATGCTTCTTAAGTTTCAACACCCTGTAAATCGGTAGCGAAGTATTTGTGTGCCTTTTTTAAACACTTTGTATATTATATATAATATGGTAGTATCTTGCAAGATCTCAATTTATTTCTCATGAGAGAAACAAGTGGGCCAAGAACGAACATCGAATTTTATTGGCCAACGTCCCTATATATTTGAAAAAAAAAATTAGGTGCCGTACCACAATATTGAAATTGTGCGTTAATTTCTTATCGCAGTGTATTATTCTCTTTAAGTTGAAAAATTGAATCTGGTGTGAACCCAGGCTTTCTTGAAACAGTTTATTTGTTTATGAAACAATTTGGATTATCAGGGTATAAAATTATCTGAATTAGTTCAAGAGTTCAAGCTATTTCTGGTAGATGGCGTAATAGAAAAACTATACATTTGAGAAATAAACAGCATGGGATAATGCGACCAATGTTACTGAAGTGGTTTAATTTATGTGGTGGCAAAATCCTAGTTCAAAGCAGGGTGGCTAACATCAACACGTGCTCGACAAAGAAGTTTATTTATCTAGCAACCTTGCATCCTGATTCCCATATAGATTACCAAAGTAGGCAACTATTATTACGTCATTGTGTTTCATGGTCAGTCGTCTATGTTTCATTGTGGGATTCTCCTCAATCCTTCATCCTCTTACGTGTATTTATGTTAATCAATACTGCTGGAACGTCGCTGCGTCTAAGTCTTATTGGACCCTTTGTGCATCCTCTCTTTATTCCTAGTCTTCAACTATCTCAATTTTTCAAAGAAGGTAACGTTATTGTTCAGTGTGATTCTTGATGATAAGAAATTAAACTATGTATCATACTATCACAAGAGATTGATAGAAAATCAGGATTGTCAAAACATGTTAATGAAATGTACTTATCTGTATTAGTTGATTCTATACGTGGGTAAATATTATGATATTCTAGTGTTTGTTTCTTTCTGATCATTCCGCTTATTACATATAACAGATAATCATTGTTCTTATTTCTAGTACTTTAATAGTTGACACTTCCCTGGACATATTTTTTCGCTTTTTCTTTGCCATAATCCGAAGAAAATATGTCCAGGGAAGTGTCAACTATAAAAGAAATGACTGAGAACAATCTTTCGGTTTTCCCGGAACAAGGTCTTTCAGCTCCTTGGATCATCTTCCGTAGAAGTATTTGTAAAACAGAGAAAGGTCAGCAACTTGTCTTCTGAATGTCAGCAGTTTGAGATCGCGGGTGATCTCCGAGAGGTCGATGAAGCGCACAGTCCGTTTTTGCACAATATCCAACATCCGCAACGAATGTTTGGGCGTAGACCCCCATACATGGGAACAATATTCCAAAGCAGGTCGAATCTGCGCCTTATATAGAAGCAACAGCTGAGATGACGTGAAGTATTGCTTGGCTCTGAAAAGAAAACTAAGTTCGGCTGATGCCGACTTAGCTATTGCTGATAAATGTTCATGTCAGCAAAACCCGGAGTTGACCGTCATTCCGAGAAGGTGCATCGAATCTTTGGATGCAATCTGTTGGCCGTGCATCATTAGCGTTCTCCAGCGAAGACCTTTCTAGAAAACGTAGTTGCTTGCGTCTTGCTCGCGTTGAAGCTCACCAGGTTCAACTGACCCCACTCAGATATCCTCTGTAAGTCAGAGTTTGAGTTATTGATTTCCTGACATCTCTGACGCTGAGATTCCGCAGCTGTAATCGGCCGCAGACTACTGAAAGACGAAACCAGGGTACAATCGTCCGAAAAAAAACGAAGACCTTGTTCTCTGTAGATGACAGAAGATCGTTTATCTGTAACAGAAACACGGTTGGCGAAAGAATGGATCCCTGAAGTACTCCTGCTTGCAACTGGAAACAATCAGATGTTATACCGTCGACCACAACTTGTATTGATCTATTTGAAACAAATCTACTTATCCAACTCCCCCATATGCAACAAGTTTATTCAAAAGGCTGCATGCCAAATCCTATCGAAGGCATTAGAGATGTCGAGGACTATTGCTTTAGATTCTCCATGCGACGTAGGCGAGCAGATCTCTTGTCGATCTTTGCCTACGAAAACCATACTGACGGTCGTTAATAATTTCCTGCAAATCAAGATATTTGATGAGTTCATCATTTATGACTCTCTCCATCACTTTGGACATAATGGAACATTACCATATTTTGGTCCTATCAGCGAAAAGATTGCAAATGTCATTTCAAAACAGCATAAAAACGTAGCTTTCAAAATCCACATGAAACTCTTTCAAGAATTTTCCAATAGTAAAGATAAAACTGATAGATGTATAATAGATAGTTTAGTTTCTTATTATCATCATGATCAACTATTACGTAGCAACGGCGTAATCAATCAATTATCTGCAGTGTGATTTTTCGTGGTTTAGGGTTGGCCATTTCTCTGCGAATCTGGGTACCCTAGTATTCAGGGCAGTCGGATATTCACATTCGAAGAGTGTCGGATCATTTCGTCCACCTGTTCACGCCCTTTACATAGTGTTAATTTCACCCATGGCATGAACGTGCAAGCAATATTGTCAAGTCAGTATGCCTTGATAGTTCATTGCCGTTTCCCCATTGTAATTTAGAAAATGTCTTGCCTAATTGTTTAACCTAATTTAACCCGACCCACAGCTTCTACCTCCATCCTACAACATTTGAACCGTTTTGAAGTGTAGTTTTTGAACACTGATGTCCTCATTTGTATTGATGGTAGTCTGGAGGGTTCTGGAAATCTTTACCTGGACGCCCTTTGACTAGCCTGTTCGCTGCAATGTTGCATCTGCACTGTGTGTGTGGTTCTTTGTGCAGCAAACATATATTGTCGATAACATTCGCTCCAGTCAGCGCCTCGTGGCATTCCCATGTTATCTTGGAGGAGATTTAATGTATGGATAGTATTGATTGTCTGTCTGTGTAGATTCTGATGGTTTGGCTCTCCATCTTCTTTCGGAATTTTTCTGTTAAGGATATAATAGATATTTCACCTGCTGTAGTCAAGTGGGCCATGGTTGTCAGAGACACCTTTGAGATCAAGTGGCACCTGTTCAGCATGGCCTCCAGAGGTTGTGTGAGTGTTGTGCTTATAACTCCAGTAATGTTTAGGTAGGCTTCTCTCTGTATCTAACTGACCATGTTACCTTTCGCTTCTTTGGCCTTAGGCTACCAGACGATAGCTTCGTTGGTTATAGTACGCCTAATGACAACAGCGTTAGTACATGCATATTTTTGATTTTTCAGTTTTTCTCACAGTTTCTAAGAGGTGTACACTTTCTCAAGTATTCACTCAGAGAATGCTTTCCACTCAATAACGAACGCAAGAAAACGCCGATGAATTATAAAACATCTTTATTGAAAACAATTGATATATTCTCCGTAATAAACTATGATGTATATAAATATAAATAACAATACGTATAGGTAATTTTTTTCAAAAGGTAAATTTTTCATATATCATCATCATATTTATATAATTAAACTAGTAAGTACATCAAAGAGTGATCAGGTAGAAAAATAAGGCTAAGACAAGATACCCTCATGAATAAGTTCCTATGTATTCAGGTTTCCACAGCTGATTAGAGAAAAAGTTATTGACTATCGCTATGTCTCTGTCGTGATCCGGCGTGACTGTAACCGGCGCAATGGTAACTCCATCTGGTAGTAGCAACCCGAAAGGTATCAGGGGATTGTCGACCAAGCGCTTGATCTTCTTCTCCTTCTGTCCCTTCAGTTGCTGGATAAACGACATTTGGAAATTCTTTGGTTCGTTGTTATTATCTACGTCAACAATCATTCCCTCATCGGGCAAGATTGTCTGTTGCTGTTGAAGCTGATTGGTCAAGGCTGAAGGCACCTGGGTGATCTTCTTTACGTTGTTATTGTTATTTTCTGTAGACGAGGTGGGCGAGACCGATTGACTCTTGGTGCTCCTGTTGTGGCTGCTGTAACTGTTCAGGCCCAGGCTGGATATCAGTTTCTCGCGCTGGAGGCGCACCCTCTTAGTAGTGATCACGAAGGCGCTTACAAAGGCTTTCTGACATACTTCTACGTGGTCCATCGAAGGCAATATAGGCACAAGGTACTTGCAGGTTATGCGGCGCGGAGGTCGCCCCGACTCCGTGGATTCGGGCACGTTAAGGCGGGCCCGTAGGTCCATGTTCTGGCGCAGGAACTGGTTCTGGGCGTCGGCCTCGCCGAGGCCATAGAAATGGTAGAAGAGGCGCTCTCTGGATTCTCTAGGCACTCGTTCATCACATTTTTGGGGGCATTGGCATAGTTCGTCTGAAAGAGATAGCTTTGATTAGTGATTGCATTGAGAATAGAGATTTTGTAGTAATTATTGGGAGTTCGAGTACTGAATTATTTCGAATCTAACTGCTACTCAGATAGCACTACAAGAAGTTAAAGGTTCTTGTGTACAGGATAAAGTATCAATTGTAATGTTTTATCCATTTTCTTTGTTATATTTTTTCTACTTAGGTTTCGAAAACGAACTATAATCAATTGAATTAGTTATTATTCTAGAAACTATATCCTGAGAGGGTTTATCTTTTATATGGGCATTCGAAATGAATATATCAAAATGCTCCACATAAAGCTCCTAACTATTCGTATTAATACTGCTATGTTAAAATATCTGTCTAACAGTAAACGTCCGTAGATTCGCATCAGATGAATAGCACGCAACGAATTTTTGTATGCTCTGTATAGAAACTAATATAACTGTGTCTACCTCTCCGCATTGCACGGATCGGACGAATCGGCCTGTCGACAATATTTATGCAATTTCTTGGAGTGTCAACTTTTTCGTACCGTACCAATGAGTCACTCGTCCGCTTGCTACGAATATGTGTACGCACTGCCTTCAAACGAATTCATTCGAAGCAGATATATGGACATAAAATCAACAACGCCAATGAATGTAGTAATAATAACGCTGTTGTCACATGCTTCGAAGGTCTTATTGAGTATAATTAAAATAAGTTGGAAGGAAAATTTCAACAAAATTCAACAGAAGACCAATTTGGAAGTAAAGAAGGAATAGATACAAGAGAAACCATATTTTTTTTAAATAAACACAGAAAAAGAGGAAGGGTGATATTAAAGACAAATATTCTTCTACGTTGTTAAAAAGTGTAGAGGGAAGGACGATTGGTTTCAACGATAAGGTTTAGCCTTTAGAATATACCTTAATTCGGTTGTCTTAAACGTGAATAACTCAAAGTCATTTTTCAGTGTGAATTCTATTCTTGATTCTGCTCTATGAATATGAGAGGAGACGTATGCCTCTCTCTTTACAGCCATATCAGTTACCAGCAAGTAATCTAAAAGAACTAGCGTCGTGTAAAGCAGCTTTTAGATTCATAAAAATCTTTTCAAGGCAACCGATTTCTTAAATTTGACCGAAGAACGAGTCGCTTCTTATTGCGTACAATTGACCTACTAAAAATGACAAAGTAGCTGAATCGAGATTGCGGGGTATCCATTTATAAGCGACTGCCATAATGCGCCTAAAATATTTTAGGTATCTCGTGTCCATTGTGACATATGCATTGCGTACGATTGTTCAACAACATTGTTCGCATCCAGCTGGTATTCAGATGTTTTTTTAAGGACGAATGCAGAGGTAACTCGTTTGGTATTATCGGTTCGTCCGTTCGTTTGCGTGACGCGGAGAAGTGTGTGTGCAACACGGGTATCAAGGTCGGCTTAGTGATTATTACACATCTCGCTGTAATATCTGAACTGCTAATTAGACGGGTCCGTTCTACGATGTTTATGGGTCGAGAATTGTTTTGAACAACACCGATTGCCAGATGAAGCGGGCGAAGACGATGCAACGGAAATCCGCAAATTTGATTACAATAAAATTCGGTATGACGTACGAGGGGTGTCGTGGTTGTAAGATCTCCTTGCTGATACATGTTTTTTGGTATAAATAGTTGAATCAATGTTTAATTTGACAAGACACACTGTTTGGATCTAGCCGTTAGTATTTTGTAGTTTTGAATCGTCAGCAAACATGGCCTAAATCAACTTATTGACATCATTGAAAATTTCGAATAAAAGTGTGCCAATGTGAGACCCTTGTGGCACACCAGGTGTTACCAGAATCTCTCTGCAGTGAAAGTTTCCATCTTGCACAATCTGTGTTCTTTTTTATAAAAAGCCTCTAAGATACTGAAGTAGAGAACCAGTTATTCCCAAACCCTCGAGCTTACACATATGTATATTTCGACTTCAGCAGTCAATGATGTGTTTTATAGAGGAATTATAAAGCTCTGCTCTTAAAGTGCGGAAAATTCGCCACTGCCTTATGCTAGGTTGAATAAATCGCCGGAGATCCGAGAACAGGACCAAATCATATTCCATATTTAATTCTGGTTTGCTTGTATATTCACTGGAGTTGGACAATGAAACACAAAATATTTATTTTTCATCCACAAATAAGAGTCCTATAACCAAGTCCATGACTATTTCACAAGGCATAGAGAAAATCTAATGGCATGCGACTTTAAAACTTTTTGCCCAGGCGAGTGAGGCAGCTCGGAATACACCCATTTAAGAAGAATTTGAAGAAATTACTTCTAGAAAACACCATTCATGGTCCACAAGAATTCATACATCTATTAAAATGATACTTCAAATGTTATCTGCCCACGGTTGGTTGTATATGTTAGTTGTAACAAACATACAGATTGCAACCAATCTGTATGTTTGTTTGTACTTTATATCTACACACAGTAAACAAACTAAATGACAGATCGCTTTCAAACACTGTGTCAGCATAGAAAACAGTTGTGCCTACTTAGCAACATCAAAAATTTTGACAATCGTTTCAAACCGATCAATTCTCGGTACTTTTTGACAGAATGTAGATTTTTTGAAAAAGTGGCGGTCGGAATGAATGGAATATTCAATACTACAATATTTAGCGTATAGTTCATGCAATTTGACGCAATTCCTGAAAAAATCATAGTCTATCATGCTCCCGGATTTCTTGAATCGGCACCATCAAAATACACACAACCAAATTTATATTGAATCGCCCGATATTTTGAGTATTACCTCAGGGATTTTGGAGAATTTCGAAGGATTGTTAGAATTGATCCTTTTTGAGAATTTTTTCAATTGAAAAAAGAAATAAATCAAGGTTTATTATAAAAAAGAAAATAAAAGACTCTTTCCGCATGTAGTTTTTTCCTCGACCTCAGTAGCTTGTATTATCTCCTCTTGCCCTGATACAAGTCTGAATCCGTCTAGGCATGCTTTGGATTAGGTTTTCGACCTTTTCTGGGTTGATATTCTGCCACTCTTCTTTGGCGGCTTGGATGAATTGTTGTGGGGTTCTTGGATTATCCTGGCACGATCTTATATTCCTTTTGAGATTATCCAACAAATGTTCAATATGATTTAGGTCTGGAAAGCAAGCTGGCCAGTCCAAAATAGCGATTCCCTCTGTTGCAAGATAATGTCGCGCGAGGTTGCTGGTATGCGGAGGAGCATTATCTTGCATAAAAGAAATTATCACCGTGGGCACCTCGCAAGAGTCACATTATGGGCTCCAGTACTAGGTCCACGTAAATTGTAATTTCTAGGCGTTACACTCACAATCCAGCAGTCATCTGATCAAACACCAATTCTGGTTTCATCCGAAAAAAGAACATTTCGCCAATTGTCAATATTCCAATTTTGGTGCTCGATACACCAATTGAGTTAAATTGAACACTCTGTAAATTTTCAAATTTGAATGATGAAACTTGAAAATTTTATGAAAAGGGAAACAAGAAAGAGAATGAGAATCAAAAAGTTTTGGACAATTTTGAATATTTATGAAATAGTGAAAATAGACAGAGGAAACTCTGGTTTCCATTAGACCTTTTTAGGAGCGTATAAAATATAAGGTTTTCGAACATTCTGTATACTTTGAAGAGCAACTATGTTGAAATACTCATCGACAAACAGTATTTAAAGAAACCTATTGTAAAACGAGCGCACTGAGCGGATTATGAGAGATAGGAAAACGATTTTCGAATTTTATTAATGAACACCTATATGGTATGGTATCTTCTTGCAATTTGGCACAAAACGCGGTATTGTTCTTCAGAAGTGATCGTCCTTCGACTTCTTAGCCGGCTCGTCTTCTACGCAGAGTTACCTGAGTTCAATCCCCACAAAGTCGGTGCGATTTTTCGGATTCTGGGAATCGCTTGACTATCCATCTTTCGGAAGAGATGTTAAGCCGTGGGTCCTGCCAAACAGAGATGTGTTGGACATTAAAGATCCCTTCCCTCGACACGAGAGAGGTTCGGCAAAATTCCCGGGTTAGTGAGGTGACAGAATTCCCCGGCGTGTCATTGGCGGGAAGGCGAAAATAGAGCACGTTAAATAAATAACAACCAAACAAACTTCCTTCGACTTCTTCTAGGCCTTTGTTGTAGAGATTGTAGTTCCACGTATCGGGCGTAGGTTTTTGAAATTACCCCATGTGATACCCCCATTGTGGCCGCTATATCCCTCTGTGTCACCCCTTCAACGAGAGCAATTATTTGACCCCTCTGCACATCGGACAATCCAACGTAAGGCATTTTCAAATTTTGAAATTCACAGTTTCAAATCTCAGTGACGACTGAGTACAATATCACGAACATGTGGTGATAACTCAACATTTTTTATCATACTATCCTGTTTTTTACAACAAAAAACTTCATTCTTCACAAGTATTCAAAGATCCATGGTTAAAAACAATCAATAATGGGAAATACCGAGTGATTCCATATAAATTTGGTTGTGTGTATTCAAATACTTAAAACGTCACTTGGCGCGATTTCACCAAGTCTATTCGCTTATTACTTCAATTTGTTCAGTATTTAATTTCCAAATCGATTTATTGAGTGTTATACAAGAAATTTTTGTTATGGACAGTATGTGATTCAGTAAGAAAAGTTTGAGATGATACGTAAACATAAAAATTTGACAGTTTGACAAAAATTATGCTCGTCATTAAGGATTATTATAAACAAAGTAAAGTTCCAAACTACTGAAAGGGAGTTATTATTTGAATACATCAATATTTGGGATTTACTTAAATCAGTCTAGTCATTCGTTATCTGTAAGTTGTCATTAAAAAGCGATTAAAAAATTTCAACAGGTTCTACATAATTGAGTTTTTCACTTTTTGGGGCAAGGTGTGGGATGTGTACTAGGTGACAATTTTGAATGCAGTGGTTAAGTGATGTTGAATCTTGTTTGGTTTGAATGAAGTTCGATGATTTTTATATATAATTTTGAAGGAATGACCAGTTTTGATCTATGTAGAAATTATTGCAGTCTGGACGAGACAAATTATGAACTCTTGATTTATTTACATTCCGTCAAAAAATTGAAAATGTTCTATTGGCAGAGAACTACACAACCAGAGGAAGACCAATCTATAGATATATGAAAAGATCATAAACTTGTTAACGAAAAGAATACTATTTTGACTGGTCAACGTGACACGAATATGCCTACGGAATTACAATTTTATTTAAAAAACCCGGTAGCTGATTTGAAACAAGATCCATTACTTTTATGGAAAGTACTAGAATCCACCTACCCAATATAAAATATTTGTGTTGCACAGCGACATCCACAGCTTCAGAAAGACTTTTTTCTAAAGCTGGCACCTGACAAAGTTAATTTTTTACAGAGTGTGCTCTACAATACTGGTAATCTTAATTTTTTTCTTGTATTTAACAATGAACATATTTAATAAATAGAATAGTCTGTTTTTTGCTATCGAACATCGATACTTTAGTATCGATGTTTTCTAATATCGATCATCCCTACTCTGAAGGCGATACAATAAGTTTGAATGAAAAATAAATATTTTTGTTTCATTGACCAATTTCGGTACTTTTTCGACAAAATGTATATTGTCTATAGGATTTTTAGCGATAAATATTTGTGATGAGAATTTAATATTTTGCAAATTGAAATTAAACTTGCATTTAGAATTAGAAATTCTACAGAGGATTTAATATAATCAGAAGGTTCCAGTTTGAACTTTTGGTGATTATCCTATCCTTTTTCGCTCTGGCTACGGCCCTGCTCATCTCATATTTGTTCTCTGGAGAATTATATTCATTCCATTTTTGTTCCCCATCTTTCATTCATCACTATCCTTGATTGGAACAAAAATTCTCCTCGAAAGATTATAGTTTCATTTCCATATCTCACTTCCATGCATGATGATTGTTTGGTAGATATTTGACTTCTCTGATATCATCTTAACTTTGAAGATGTTATTGAGTGCAAAATATTATCCCGTTAATGTGGTTGTGGAAAACAATAATGGCTCATCTACAAAAACTTGCTTCTTTTTGAACAAAGTAAGCTCTAGAAATCAAGATGTTGTCTAATCATGTTTAGTATACAAAACGAAAATGCATGACGACGAAAAGAGAAGACGTGACTCCAAAAAAAATATCGTACTAGATTTTATCCGCTTCACTGCTCTAATAATTTAGATCTCAGAGGCGCCAATGTTCCGAATTTGAACTAAATATCTCGAAAACTTTAGTAGCCAAAATGGAAAAACCAGAAAAAAATTCAGGATTTCAACATCATGTAGATCGGTGATGAATCGTTTGCGTACATAGTAGCTCTTCGTTATAAAATTACTTGGGGAATAAATAATTTGCACTTATTTATTCACATCTATTATGCCGAGTTTTACGAATTTGTTCGTATATTGAGGGTCCCTTAGAGATGCTCGCCTGGCGTGCGTGTTTCGACGTTTTAGCATTACCGGAAAGGCTTAAATAGTAAAAAAACTTTTCGGTAGGTGAATAAGCGAGCTTACTGACTCTTGGAACCATTGTTCGTTGGGTCTCTACATTGCTTGGGTCAGAATGTAACTGTTTTTTAAGTGCCTATTTGGTCTCGCTCGGCATAACATACATCCTTGTTCGCGATGGGCCCAAATGACTTCAAAACGAAATAAAGAGCATGAAACAACCGCTTCGGGGCCACGAGAATGCACAGTAACGTTATAACCTAGTCGACAAGTTATAAATGATGAAAATTAGTGATACTGTTCCTAAAAATATGTGTGATAGATCATTGGATTCGGTGTATATTATTAGCACCTAAAAAATAAGAGTTTTTAGTTTTTTGCTGGTACCTCAGAATCAGAGGAATTAAAAAGATTCTTAGAGGGGAGGAAATTTCCAACGAAAAACTCCCAACTCTCGGGGAGCTTCAATTTTATTTAGTGTGCGTGAACGAAAGCGAGTACGTCACATAAAATATTTTTTTAAGGCGCTGAATATCAGTTTTAGAATTTGAAAAAATAATGGTGTATTATGAACACTTCAAACAATTCATTCCCGTTGGAACTTTATCTTTAAGTGAAATTTTTAACAAGTTGAATAATTGTTAATTAGTACAATTTTCATGAATTTTCGTCTTCATAGGAAACCCGGCGTAAAAGTTTAAATAATATTGGTATTTTGTTAATAATACATATTTTTTTTAGTATTTTTAATGAAGTGAAACTATGACCGGTTTCACCACACTGTGGCTTCATCAGATAGATACAAACTTATGAACAGAGTTATTCCTTATATATTAGTCGTATTTTCTACTTAATATTACAATAGGTACGAGTACAAGGGGTATGTTGGAAAACCCATCGGAGTTGCCTACTTTATGAATTGAAAAGATTGAGTAAAGGAGAAGGATTTAGATCTAATTGACTATTAAGTAACCTTCCTGAATTCTTTACTTCGTTAATCTCTAAAATTTCCCATAGATTGAGTTTTTGTCTATTATTTTCATTGTGTAAAATTTTGAAATTATCATTAAAGTTATGGTTTTCTTCGAGTAAGTGATTAGAATAATGGGAATCTGATTTATGATAATTAAAACTACGTTTATGCTCGGATAATCTAACTTTGAAATTTCTGAAAGTTCTACCAATATAAATTTTATTTTAATCCCCGCAATATAGTTTATAAACACCGGATTTATTACCTTTATCAATTTTAGATTTGCAGTTTTTGATATGTCGGCCTAAAGAATTATCAGTTCAGAATGCTATATTGAAATTATAATGCGAGAAGAATGATTTTAATTTTAGACTAGGATTACCAATATAAGTTGGGCTGTATTTTGTGTTAGAACTTTTTATACTTGGAAATACTTCCTGGATTGCTTTTTGCTATAGCAGTCAATAACGGTTACAGTCCTACTATGTTTAAGAACATGATTTCACGCAAAAAAATTTCAAAAAGCAATCCAGGAAGTATTTTCAAGTATACAAAGTTCGAGCACAAAATACAACAGCTTGTACCTATTGTAATATTAAGTAGCAAATAAGACTAATATATAAGGAATAACTCTGTTCATTAGTTTGTATCTATCTGATGAAGCCACAGTGTGGTGAAACCGGTCATGGTTTTGTTAATACAGTGAAAATCTAAATACCATAGTTTTATTTCATTGAAAATATGTATATCGATTTTCATCAAGTAACGACCTAATCAATCAAATCATATTTTTTTGAGTTGACGAAAAATAGAAACATTTTAAATGCTCTTTTTGCATTTCAATTCGCAAGGCCATAAATAAGATGGATCTCTGTCATTTCAGATTTTGTACAAATTACCATGAGTTTATAACGATCATTTAAAATACTTGATTAATATTGCCACCACTTACGGTTTGAAATGGCAGATGTCAAAATCAATAAATATCCAAATAATGTCATAGCCTACAAGAGACCATTTAAGTCAATCGTTTTTCATTTTCTTCACTCGATAAGAGTCGGAAATACGAAAAACCTATGAGAACAAAAAGTTTCCAAATGGAATGGAAAAACGCATTCAGAGCTAGAAAGTTCAAGGGGCGAAAATATGGCATAAATCCTGAAAGAATATTTCTCAGTTTAACAATTTGAGGCGAATATCTTGAAAATTGCAGAAACTATAGAAGAAAAATAAAAATAACGTTTGTGGAAGTTTATTAGAAACTTCAGTTTTAATATTAACTAATGCAATTCCGGTAACACATGCTATTTAGGAACACCTTGTATTTATCGCCACGAAAATCTCCTTCTAAACAGACTAACGTTAAATATAGGACACAATTCATATTCGTCGTATGTGTACATTGCACACAAGGCCTGATGATAGTTGCTTATCTGGTACTCATTGATAACGATTTTCAAGACAATGGTCGACACGTTCGGGCGATTAAAAAGGCAATCGACGTTCGTTACGCCCGATTTCGAAATTACAAAATTGGATTCCAAACGGAGAACGCTGCAATAAAATATTTCGGATTTCGAAGAAGGATTTCTCGAATCTTTTCATGCTTTGAGTCGGACACCTCGTCGATGTGTACGGGACAATAATGTTTTGAATGAATTTCTTGATAATTTATTTAAAGACAGAGTGAAAATGAAAAATATCCAAGGTTAGAAACTATGCTGAGGCAAAGAACTTGACCCCAATATAGTTTGTGGAAGAAGGTCGAAAATATATATGGTGAATGAGGTGGCGATTCATATTATAACTCCACCAGCTTGGTTGATGCAATTGCGGAAGAATGGGATGGAGCACTGACGTTGTTCTTGGCAAAATTGTGGTTAGTTTGTTTCGATTTCCTCCTTCATTTAGTCTAACAGTGATGCGTAGTATTTCCATTTATATGGTGTTCTTCTTGGAGAAAATTGAGAATGATAACCTGTATGTCCCAGAAAAAACGGTGATCATTAGCTTGCCCGTCAATGGAACTCTGGCTTTATTAGGTGAAGTGCATCCTTCTCGCATTGCTTCTTCATTTTAGGCTAGGAAAATTGAGTAGAAACTCATCTGAGTTCAGGTTTCACTCTTCTTATCTTGCGATAGCGTTCTCATGTGCAGATGCTGATGCAAGGTGTAAAAAATTTGCAATGTTGCAAATGCAAGATGTCCACAGTCTAACACAACATCGTGTACTTTCGTGCTCATTTCTTAAGTGATAATATAGTGCCTATCAAGAGATCTTTTGGTTTCGGTGATGGTGCCTTACGTAAAAAATGATGTTCTATTAGCATTCGATATTCACTTTTTTCCATTTTAACACAAGAGTAACTCGTTTGATTTGATTGGTAGTCATATCAATACTGATTAATATGTCAGTTAACTTTCATATTTATTCTCCAGAACATTACGAAAGATGTCTCTTATGTTTGCTGGAACATAGAGGACGACATTAATCAACGATCAGTACTAAAAATGAACCTCTATGATTTGTTAAAAGAAACACAAAATTTCAGTTCTATGCGTGCTGTTTTAGTCACAACCATCAAAAGTTGACAAGTTAGTTGAAAAATTGAATTAAACCGTGAACCCAATAATTTTCTACAAGTTTTAAAGACAAGAAAGTCTCGGCAAGTTGGTTTTTGTTCACATTATTAAAGCATCACACCAGTCAACAATTCCCCCATTGGTATGGTGAATCTAAACGCAAAAGGCTTAGTGAAGATCCAAGCTCAGGTGCACCAAAAACAGTGGTCACAAGAAATTGTGGATGCTGTTCGTAGGATTATGAATAAGCGCCAATCTTCCCTTTGTGTTCCAAGGGGAAGAAAAACCGACAAAAGTAATCTGCGGCCGAAGTGTATCCAAAAAAATGGTCGCAACGTTTGTTGTATTAGATCTAAGAACAGTTTCTGCCGATTGGCACACAACTATTTGTTTACCGCAAGTCGTTAGCAAGCTTCAAGAAACCAACCTCGAATTTGAATTTACTCTTGTGAGTATTGGCATTCGTTGATTGAAAAGAAACCGGAGAAGGGCGAGGATTTGCTCGTTCAACACTATTTCGATCAGATCCTTCTACAGAATTAATTTTTTCATTCGTTATTTCCCCCAACAACTTCTTCGATTCTCAATACATGTTATGCAAGAGTAACACGAAAATGAATTAATGTTTCTTGGAGAAGTGTATCCGCAATTTACGATTCTTTGAAAAATAATAGATATACAAACGGATATTGAATGAATTTCCAAGCATTATTTCCAATGATTTAAATGCGTTAATCCGCTCATGAATTTTTAATGCACTCTCAATAATGGTTTTCCATGGGGTTTATTCTTGTACCTTCATTATTCAATTTATGTATGAGGGATATTGCTTCAACTTCTTCATTTATTACCGATGATATTGGTCTATTTTTTTGTCACAATAATTATGAAGCTATTGAATTAGTTTTGACTGTAAATTTCGAAGAAGTTTTTCGGAGAAAGTCTTTTATGTCCTAATCCTTCGAACAGTGAGGTTTCTTGTTTTATCTGAATATTCAAAACGGTAACGGTGGATAATTCAGGGTGTTTTTTATTGATCATGATTCTAATCCTCAATACATTATGTCAGATTGAACTCCACATACACTAGCTGGGTCCACTTAGGGTGCAGATGTTCACTGCAGCTCTTGCTCTGGTCTTGCCACTGCTGAGTACTGTTGTTGTCTAGCTAAATAGTTCATAGCATTGGTTTCCAATGGACTTATGCCATGAGAATTATAAATGGTACTATCAGCTCAACCTCCATTCCCTGGCTACATGTCCGGCACAATATAATTATTCCACATATCCGCAGACAATCAGCATTGAAAAAAGTTGGGGCAAGTATTACTCTCTTCTAGCACTTTTTTCAGTTATTCAAGAACTTCGGAGTTTCAAGATTGAAATCTCGGATACCAATTTGGTAGCTCGGTTTTCTTCGTACTTCTTTCGATGCGTTAGGCTTTTGGCAAGGTGAATGGAATGAGGCTGTTGTGTTAAATACATACAAGATCCTACTCAGAGGTTCTTGGTTTTGGTCTCAGGGAAGGATTTGGTGTACCTTGAATAGTTTGAGAACAGCTCAAGGGCTTGTCATAGTATAGTTTCCAATTGGAATGGTGTTTACACTTTTTGTACACTTACAAACTAGCTGTTACTGATGTATCAGCGGCGGACGAGACAGGTTTTTTCACCCTGTTCTCTTGAATTATATTGAACGCCCACTCATTTCTCCTTATTTTCCTGAGCTTACACTTTAGGAGCGATCGTGGAACGCTTAGTATGTAAGTATACATTCTACATACTGTGCTTTCACCGTCGCGGTTTTGACTCGCATCAAAATTTGATGTACAATATAGTTTTTCTTTTTAAATGTAAATCCCTCTTATTTCATTCGAGTTAATAGATGCACAAAACGCAGAGAAAAATCGATATCAACGTCCACCAGACCTGTTTCAAATAACCATGTAAATTTTTATTTGGAGGTGAAATAAATAACGAAACGATTTTGTCACAATCGCGATTATTAAATATTGATGAATGGCGAAGAAGTTTATAGCATTTCCAAACATCATATGACGAAATCGAGGTAATACCTTTCGGTATAATGTATTAAAATTCAATCTCACAATCTTTCAATACGCAATTTAACAAAATTCAAACAGCCGAATCAGCAATCGTTTAATTTGTACTACAAGCATGGATGAATATGATCTAGGAATGTTCGAATGTAGATGGTCTCATTGGGGGTTAGGACACTTATGCTATTTGCACAAACTCGTTCGCACGAATTTAGCTTGAGCAAATTGAGCATTTGTCCCTATCACATGTAGTTAAATCAATAGGTAATAACCCAATGTATAATTTAATAAAATTTTCAATAGAAAACAAGTGATACCATCATAAAGAAACCTGGTGTCCATTTAGTGCATAATCGAATTAAAACTTAGATCTCATTATTTATTGAAAGTAGTATATAGAAGAAAGATGAACGTTAATTTTCCGCATTTCCTAAAATTATTTTCAAATATACAGGGTGTTCCATTATAGAAATTTATATTAGAGTTATTCGTTTAATAAGATGTTTCCTTCATTTTTGAACGTGTTAACCGGTAATAAGGTTAGTTTCTTCAGATCAGTATATGCCTGATCTGTTTTTCGACATTTTGTAAATATGTCACTTCTTTCAAACATCTGTATTTACCGAAATCGTCTTAA
Source organism: Cryptolaemus montrouzieri (assembly GCA_013387265.2). NCBI lineage: Eukaryota > Metazoa > Arthropoda > Insecta > Coleoptera > Coccinellidae > Cryptolaemus > Cryptolaemus montrouzieri. The sequence goes on from JABFTP020000165.1 coordinate 14,457,828, forward strand.
AATCTCAATTTTAATACTAAATGATTCTTGTGATCCTAAATAACTAACATATGGGCATAAGTATTTGTTGATACGGCTTATCCATAAACATTGCAGGAGCAAATTGTTCCTATAAACTAATTTTTATGGGTTTTCGCGTCTAAAGTTGAGGAAGTTGTATCTATTGATCGAGTCATCCTTGTGAAATGTGCATTTATCAGTAAACAAATAAATGAAAAAAACTGTGATTTTTATTGAATATTTAATATAAGCACGACTCGTTTCGGATACACTGTGGCTTTGTCAAGTGCAAATAACGTACTCTGGTTGATTATTTGCACTAGCTTGAGGTACGAGGGCTGTATTTTATGTTGTGCATCCTGGGACATAGAGGACATCTTCAATCAACTGTCACTACTGAAATAAACCTCTATTCTTCATTAATATAAATCCGAAATATCAGGTCTATGTGTTCGCACACAGCCCGCACACAATTGAATATTTAACGCAAGAAAAATCGAACTGTCATATCATTCTGCATATAGTTTGGACCTGAATCCAACATTTTTTTTTTACTTTTCCTAAAATCAAGAACGGATTTCCTGGGCAAAGGTCAAAGGATCTACAGAAGAAGTTCCAAAAGGCCGTTTTAAATGTAGAGCAAACAGGTGCCAGAATGCGTTCGAACGATTGCAGAAATGTATTAATCTTAGCGGAGAATAATTCGAAAACAATGAAGTCTTTAAAACTCCCAATTGTTTCATTCTAGCTCTATATACAGAACTCAAAAGATATCCCTCGTACAGTGTGTCGGAAACGCGTCTTGCTCATATTAAATATTTAGTAAAAATCACAGTTTTATTTAGTGTAGAAGAACTTCTATCAAGTAAAAGTCCCATGAATTGAATTTTTAAATTTATATTTATAGAGTTCCAATTTTGTGTACATTTTGACAGTAATGTAAATAAATAAGTAGTAAAATAATTTTTTTCTGTAATTGTTGAAAATATGTATAGGAAAAAATACGATTCAATGATTCATGATATTGCCTTCCTTTTGTAGTCATTAAATATGGGATGGTCTATTTGAATTATCACAAGTGTTGATAGGATGCTAAGAATTTAGAATGCATTTATTTATTTATTTTTATTTATTTATTTATTCATTTACTGAATCAGGAACCCAAACAGAAAATTTCCAATTACTAACCTAACCTAACTAATGAAAACAGAAGAAAACATTTTCAATTCAAATGATAAAAGAGACAGAATCCAAATCATATAGAAACAAAGTTGTCGATTGTAGCTTCATTTCATGAATTATAATAGTTTGTTAAATATAAAATCAGTTTTTTCTTGAAATAAACCAAGCTCATATTAAACAAATCGAAATTCTTCAAGTGGTAATTACAAAAACGCATTAGGTTTTAGGTACGTAAAATAAGGTGTTATGACGAATATGATATTGAGGAACATTAAAAGTAAGGAAATTAATCAAAGGGTAGTTGTAATAATCATTCAAAATTCGGAACAAAAAAACACCATCAAGTAGAGCACGTCTACCCCCCAAGCTTAAGACACCATATCGGCGGCACAAGCTGACTTCATAAACACTTTGCAGCAAATTGCGATTAAATCTGTAATTTAAACTTTTGAAAAACTTTCTCTGTACTCTCTCAATTCTTCCAATATGTGGTAAAAGGGAGAACAGATAGGTGTAGTATATTCCAAATTTCACCTGACTAGGGCAAATTATAGTGTTTTCAATGACTGAATATTCTAAAATTTCTTAGTAATTCTGAGTATAAAACTAAGCACTTTAAAAGCTATCGATACTATGTAATCCACATGAGGTGCATATGAAAGTTTGGCATCTAAGACAATACCCAAGTCTTTAACCTGTTCAACCCTAGTCACATCCTGATTATTGAGAGAAAAGGAGGTATGTATGATGTTAATGTTTTTTGTAAAGGGTATGTGCTGACATTTATCGACATTTAGTTCAAAATATCGGGACTTACAGAACAAAGAAAAGAGATCTAAATCACTTTGGAACAACTGTGTATCAGCACGAGATTCAATTCGTTTGTTAATTTTCAGATAATCAGTAAAGAGTTCATGTGAAGTATTAGGAAAGCACTCAGAAATGTCATTGATATAGATAGCGAAAAGAAGGGGTCCAAGGTGAGAACCTTGGTTGTTACTAGGATCTGAAGAGACCCTATTTATCACAACAAACTGTGACCTGTTCATCAGATATGATTCATTCATAGTATTTCTCCAGAAAATCTTTATGACGCGAGAAGAATTTTTATGCTCCAAATTGAAATGTGCCCCCAAGAAGGTAGTCACTTTGAACATTATTCATAGTGTGTGTAAGTTACCTTTTTCTCGAATATTATTCCTTAATAGACGTTTGAGAAATTTGATTTCGCGAGTCTATTGAAAATAGGTATAGGGATACCTGAAACTGAAATTAATAATAAATTTCGTTTTTTAACTATCGATCACTTTTTGTTCTGATACGAAGTTCAGATTATTCGAGTCTATCGCTCTTGACCGCCTTTTTACGACAAAATAAAAATTCACATATTCAGGGTTATTTTTCCTTATCCATTCGACAGAGCTGAATCCGCTTAGAAATTTGGATTTCCACGATAACGTGATCTATAATTGGGACTTTTAAACCGCTCAGTCGGTCATCACTCGATTCCTTCAAGGAATACAAATCGAAGTCGGTGTTTCCTACATTCCTATTTAGCACACGATGACGTAACAGTGAAGCCCCATTCGCCAACAACACCTCCGTGTCCCACGTTGTTAAAGTTTAAACAATCACGGCCGCGAAGGCCTTGCTCGTGAGCTGGCAACGTCGATGCACAAGGCTTAATTATCGTTAATACTTTCTACGATAATTACGGCTAAATACGAATTTTACGAAGGTCCCAATTAACGGACTGCTTGCTCGACGTAAGACTGGCGGCCATTGCGGCAGTTCGGGAAATCGGTTACCTTGACTGGGTTTGCCCGGCGATATGTATTATGAATATATTTGTCGTAGTTACCTTCGATCCTGTAATGCATTTCGACATTAACAGCTTTATTCGATTTATGCTAATTCCGAGAGAACTGTGCTTGCAAGTTATTCAAATTGAGAGATGTACCGGGTCGATCAAAAAAGTAATTGTTACCTACTCTCAAATGTACATCAAATATTGAATAAGTTAGCGGAGAGGTTTGAACTAGAGCTCTATTTATATATCTTTTTTCTGCAGTTGTTTATATGCTCAAAGGTCGCAGCAATGGGTTTTTTGGATTTCCTAGCGAAATGATTAGTTTTATGATAAAAATATTTCTGACGAAAATAGTAGATCATGCAATTGTCTACAGCAATTGTCCTCACACTTTTTTCCATAACATTAACCATTTTTGAGAAAAGGCGATTCTAAAATTCACTAATAAGTATTTTCCATAATAAGTCTGGTTCGGCTGGACTCAAAATATAAGTAAAACTATTAGCCTGATTGACCAATTTATGACAGTGTAAGTAGCCAACAGCAATTTCTGTCACATTCGCAATAATTCCCCTTGATTACAATGCCAAAAGAAAAATTCACCGATGAACATATTTTAGTCAAGGAGGCTGATAATGACGATGATGCACTCATTATAGAAACGGCAATAATACTCAACGCTCGAATTCAAATTGAAAAAATGATTTATTTTTAAAACGTGGTAAGGCTGAAGAACCATCGGAAATACACACACCACAAAAATTGTCGCATCACCTGGTATTCTGAATTCCACAATCGATCAAGCAGCACGATCGCAGTTTCTTTGTCATATGTTTTTGGACATATGAGGGGAAAAATTTTATCTATGTAGTAACATTTGTTTCCATATGATCTCAAACACGTCTCAACAAAGAATGAGTTTATTTGACTATCAGTATTCATTCAATTTCTGTTCAGAAGTTTTCTGTGTTTCTTGTTGATTTTCGAATCTTTGAGTTTATTGTGATGGCTGCTGAACGTCCTGGACGCTATTAGAGTGATCATGAAGTGGTAAGAATTGTAACACTTCTAGAGGAGGGGCGAAGCCAACGTCACGTGGCTTGATACTTGTTGAATGTTAACCAAAGCACTATTTCAAAAGCAATTAATCGGTACCACGAAACAGAGGAATATGAAAGAAAGGCCGGACAGCTAGAGTAGTTACAGAATTTCTGCAAAATGCCGAAATTGATATTTCAAGATGGCCAGAGAGAAGTCCCGACTTGAATCCCATAAAACATCTTTGGGACAACATGGTGTGGCAAATTCAGCAACGTAGGATGCCTTGTAAAACACTCCAACAACTAGAAAATCTGCTTCCTGAAATTTGGAACTCAGTGACTTGAAAAGTACATCCAAAATTTGTTTGAGGGGCAGTAATTAGGGCCCGCGGAGGTAACACTCGATTTTGAGAATGATTAGTAACCATTCGAGGCTAGTTGATTGGTCTCTTCGCGAATGTTTGAAGATGGTAGAATTTTTAAATTTTTCAATAACTCGAAAATTGTTGATATTTTCCATCATGACCTCATCTCTTTTGAATGATATCTTCTTATTTTACACTTCTGTAAATTAAAAAGAAAGTACCAAGCGACTCTTGAATGACCAACCTAAAAGTTTATATAGTATTGTCGTAAAAGTAGGGTGATGCGACAATTTTTGTGGGGAGTGTATTTTCAGATACGAGCTTATGAGGTGATCCTAAATGTGAAAATCATATACTGCGCTTGTAACTGGCTGTAATACAAAATCATCAATGTTTCGGAGGGATAAAACTAGTTTCAAAATCGTTGGAAACGTTAAATTTCATTACATATGCTTGAGTGTTCGAAGATATGAATTCTAATCAACAACAGAATGAGTTCACATTCCTCTTTCTGTATATGGAGCTCCAAAATAAAATTTCTTACAAAGACAAGTTAGGTCATTTATTTTTTTCAACATATACATGGAATCTAAAGCATTTTTATCGTGTTTGTAACCAAGCTTAAAAGTGGCTTAGTAATCAACTGGACCTAGCAAATAGTGCACCAGAACACATATTTGATACTATGTTTGCAGCTGCAAAAAAGTAAGCGTATCTTGTTCATCAACATGCACCACTTGTCAAGGCCAGCCGTGTTCAAATGCTGACTCTTTAATAGAAGAAGGTCCTTACATCAATGACGTAACCTACCGGAGATACGACGTTGTAAAAAACGCGCTAAGTACAGTATCTAATAGGTGGCGTAGAAACATGTCCATACGGGGGCTAAGCTGTGTATTTCAATTTCAAGAAATACTAGATGCGGATTTATTCATGTTCAAAAGTAATCCCCACCTACATCAATGCACTTTTGTAACCGAAGTTTTACGTCTGGAAGTCTCGAACCCAGTTATTTTTGTGAACTTTCTCAAGAAAGGTATGAATTGCCTCATCGATCTCCTCCGTCGTGAAGCATCGACGACTTGAATGTTTTTTTATAACTTAAAGAACAAGCAGAAATCACACATGGCCAAAAATAGGGCGGATGTGGAATGACTTTCACCTTATATTCTCGTAAAAGTCAGCTGTTTGCCATATCATTTCAAACGATTCATTGTCGTGGCATACATTATCTCAAATCCTGACTGATTAAAGCACTTCAGATAAACAATTTGTGGCGTATCAGTTGGCTGTTCCTATGCGTTGATTTTCAAGCTTAATTACACTCACTAATCCTGAAATGTCAAAGAAAACTGCATACATTACTATTGTGAACAATCTTTACTTTTCTGCGATGGTAGGGGATGGGTCATCTGCGCGAACCCTCACACGGTTCTCCTGGCGGGTAGGAACATCGAAAAAATGCTCATGTGAAATTGATGTTGCGGATTCAACACTAAGAGTTGCCTCAATCCCTTGTTAAGTGCATCAGTTGTTGACAGTCCCTCAAGAACATAGCATTTAAATTCACTATACCACTGAAACACAGTGGCCTGTGATGGACTTTCATCACCAAATACGCGCGGCAACCATTCAAGACTTTCTTCTTCAGTTATACCAACTTTGTTCTCTGGTCAATTCCATGATGCGCCAAGAAATAGTTGTTATCATGTTCAGTATGTGGGAGCAGCGACTCAAATAGAGTTAGGCCTTCAGTAATGGAGCATGAGAGTTATTAATAATGCAATGTTTCCAGATCTCATTCCTGTAGTTTCGCGGCATCTCAAAATATACAGCGTAGCCTACGTGATATGAAGATTACAACTGAAGTAAAATTTCAGTTTAGTTTAGTGTTTAGTGTTATGAATTCGAAAGCATGAGGGCATTTTTGCAGATAATTTTAGTCATAAATCTAACAGTTTCGCTGAAAAATCGAAAAAACCACAAACTGAAAATATAGTAGACTCTCAAGGTGTTCGGTAATGAAGTTACAGATTAAAGTTGACTTTTTTCAATGGGACACCCCTTATTCCACTTGTTTTCGAATTTCTGTAGAGAAGTAGAGGATTCTTCAACATTCGTCAATATTCATTATACCTAACTTGAATTATTCATGGAATAATTCGACACATTTTTCTACCTCACATAATCCACCAATAGCTGGCGTTCCACGATAGATTCGTTCGAAAACAATTCGTCAATGAGTTTTTCAGCAGATTCGCTCTTCAAAGTTCAGAGGTGTTCGAAAACGTATTTCAATTGTGGGTTTTACATATTTCGATCCATTCATTAGAGATTCACTAGTCTGAAAATCTTCGCACATCTGCATTCAAGTGAGCATGGACACCATCCAATTGAAACCACATTTCTTGTCTTACATGCACATTTTTTTGCTGAATTATGACATGAGAAATTATGAAATGTGCGCCCTTTCAAATTTTCTTTTGAAGAAAAACGGACCTATTATCTAATGTCGTATTATTGTTCCCCATGTAATGGGAAACCATCTGTGCTTCTTGTGCCCTTCTTGGAATAAATGAGGATTCTCTTCACTGTAACATCGGTTTATAGAGACATTATTGTCGAATGCGCTTCCCAGAAATTTTTTTTCTTCCACATTTTCAGTATCCAAAAACAAAAAGTGTTTCGAAATCTCTATTCTTGGTTCATTTTATGTTTTGAAATTAAATTTTGATGAATACTTAAATTTCAGTTATGGTAACTATAGTAGGAATGGCGAAACAGTGAAAGGAGAGTGATATACAATGAATGAACGAATAGTGCAAAATTCTTTCTTCCCGGAAAAATATAATGTACGGAGTTTTGTTATTTCATTAAATGAATAAATAAAAAATAAACAAATATATTTTCTTCCTGGTTGAATTAAGAGTACGGCCCAAATACTGCTGAAAATTGTATTTCCTTTTTTGTTAGATGATTAAATTCAATATTGCTCATGTTTAAAAAGATTACATTTCTCATTTATTTCTAAATATTCATTACTATATCCATTTACTTGGCACAATGCAAAATATTCCTTATAGAATCGAAATTTCGTCAACAAAGCCATGAATTGTTGAAAGCATCCGAATTCCGAAGAGAAAAAAAGAACACATAACATCAGCCCAACAGACAACTTGGATATATTATTCACGACTAACCCAAACGAAAGCCCCATTAGATGCCCGAACAGAACATCTAACAAATTAAAAATCGATTCTCAGGATTATTCGAAATAAATAATTCAATATTTTATACGAGTCTCTTCAATTGAAAGTCGAAAATTTCATTTTTGCTTGATTAGATTCATACGACATTTATTTGTTTTCGAGAAATGTGTTATGAAGTAACTTTCTTGCTCGCATAATTTACAAGCCGCTTTTGCAACTACAGAAGTATACAGGGTTGAGCAAAAGTGTCGCATCTCTTAAATCTAGTTAAAGTGCAAGTTCTATAAAAATTACTGTAGTAGACGTTTTTGTAGTATTTTCATTCTGATCTGTCGTACAGACGTCACTGACAAATTTTTTGAATGCATCACCAATAATTTTTTATATTTCGATAGTACCGATTACAATGATTTAAAGTTTGGAAGAAGTACGGTTACAGTTTAGTTATTTCTAACTAGATGAATAAAGTAAACATTTAGGGTTTGGACCCTCTGTACACGTCGTTGTCCGTTCGCAGAGTTTTCGAAGGAACACGCGTAGTCAATATGATCTAAAAATTGATCGAAAACATTGAATCTATAGTTATATAACAAAGAAATTTCTTATAATAATAAACTTATACATTTTCCGTTTTTTTTAATATGATGAGAGCATGCTTGTAATTGGCTTAAAGCTATTTGCTCGTGTTATTCCTAAATGCATGTAAGACAATTTTGCCTGTAAACAAATTGCTAAGTACACAACTTCAAAGGTTGCCCGATCACAGTATTCAAATTTGTATTGTTTAGCCGAATATATTGGTCATCAGGAAAATCCAACCTTAGTTGTCAATCGAAAAACATATTTCCCCAGATACCACAGAATTGAGAAATACTTCTATTTTCAAACAGAGCAACAAAATAATATGCTAAATTTCATGTACTTGAAACGGGCTTATTTTTCAGAGGAATGTAACATATAAAAAGTTATGTCTTAATTGTCAATTTATTGAACATTTTTGCCAGGTATTGATTGGTATGATTCGTACATAAACTCATTTATCGGACTATGTTTGTCTTCAAATATGTATTTCAAACAATCCTGCTATATCCTTTTATCCAACATTGTTTTTCCCTGTTGTCTTTTTCATGAGCTTACACTTCGAGGGCGATTGTTGGAAGCACGGTCTTAATGTTTATCAATTCTAGAAACTGTACTTTCTCCAGTGCGTATTTTTAGTTATTTTTTCATGTATTCTCTTTTATCATAGAAATTATTGATTTATCTGCTATCTACAATGAGCTCACTACCATCATTTCAGTTCATATACTCAGTATACACACTATCAAATAATGATGTATATACAGCGCAACTTCAAATTAGTATTCATATCGAAATAGGAAAATGCATCAATACTGAATTATGCCTCCAATTGTAAAAAGACCAAGTAAGTAACGTATTCGTAGTCTCAGAATTCTGAGAATTTTCAGCAAATTGAAATATTCATCTTTTCGAGTTACAATGGGTCGATATATGATGACAGCTCGAGATACTGTCGACTTCATAATAAGGATGGAAAATTACCCGAAAAAGCTTTTATTCTCTCAGTTCTTTGCGAATGAAGCAAAACCCAATTAAATATCATTGTGCAAGATTTTATTGGATATTCTTGTTATATTTGTTGAGGTTCTCGCTATCCTTGGCTACTCTTTTGACATACACATGGGTCGAAAAGTTACGGAACTAACCAATATAACCAAAAGAATATTTTTTCTCAAAATTCGAAATTATTCATCTATATACTCTCCTTCTATAGAGTCTCTATGCCTTTCGTTGCAAAACGATTTTTCTTTGGCCTCGAAATAGGCGTAATATCTTTTTCTGGCGCATGTTTTTTAAATCAGCATTAGTCGGTTATCGCTGGGTGCCATATCTGGAGAATACAGTGGCTGCGGCAACAATTCCAAGCGTTAATCGTAAATATTTGCCACGGTTTTTCCCACGATTACTGACCGGTGCATTGTTTTGATGAAACAATGTTTTTTTCTTTGCCATATGAGGTAAGGCTATATAATAGTCACAGTTGATCGGTTCGCCTCCTTAATACAGAAAGCAAAACCTTGCCAGCCGATTTTTGGGTTTTTGGACAGCTTTCGCTGATCTACATTCCGCAGATGCTCTTTTAGATTCTGGCTTGTACTTGTGGATCCATGTTTTATACGAGGCTCTATATCAAAGTAAAAAATTTCTTCACCTTCTTACCGCCTTGAAGGCTCCAAACTACGCTAAAATACCTCAATTCGTTGTTGTGTTTGTTCCACTGTGAGCAAACTCGTAACAAGATTTTCTCCATTCTTGAATTTTCGTGTAAAATGTTGAATACGTTGCTCTTTGATATCTACAGGATGTCAGGTAATTCCTGCAATTTCACTTGATCAACCATAACAATGTTTTTTTTTGGCGTAATCACCCTCTTTCAGAGGATTATGCGTTTTCGGTGGTTGAACGATCACGTTTGAAATCAGCATAGCATCGGCAAATGGTTGTTTTCAACACAGAACACAACACGGTAACCATTTTCTAGCCATTGCTGGGCTTGTACGATACTTTTACCCATCAAATAGTAGTGTTTTATTAAGGCGCGTTCTGATTCATTGTTTACAAATTCATAAAGGTAGCCTCACTTCAACCTCGAAAAATAGTGAACTAAATGCCATGAAATTTTGACGTTTCAAACGTGTTCCAACCTGAAACAATAATTCAATATTGCTGGCGCCATTTGGGACTTTTTGACCCATGTGTTAAACAACCAATCAGGCTTCGTTTAACAACTGTAGGTTTTAAGTAAAGTAAAATAATTCGAGAATGGTTATTTCGTTGAAAAATTAGTATTTTTGATGATTGAAACTCCTTAATGAATAAAAGTTGTAGTAGTGTCGAACGAACCTAATTAATTCACACTGGAATTCTTGAAAAACTAGTTCTTTCTGATACTGTCGTAAAATAGAAAGTAAAAATAGTCTTTTGTGTTCTACTGTTTCAGCGACTTTGAATTATTATCAAAATCATCGTTGAATAGTATGAAGTTCTGAATTTAAATACAATAAATTGGATACATTCATAATATTTTTATAAATTCTGAAAGCAGCATTTCCGGAACATGATGTAGTTTCATACTCTGAAGGAAAGCCACAATTACATATCAACAAATAAATATTTCAGAAATCTCATTAAGTAATGTTTGTGCCTTAATGTAGCTTCATTAGTCAACTTGTTTAGATAAATGAGTGGAATAACCAGGTAATGTATCGATAAAGTTCATCTTGATTTCTTCCTTTTTTGAATTGTTATGCAGCTTGGTAAAAGTATGTAGTTACCCTAATAATTGGGGTTAATTTCAATATGTAGGAACTCGAACTGGTCTATTTTATTCATTTCATTCTTCCACAATCTATTGATATCATTTGCTTTTTCAACCTTTAAAAAGATGACATCTTCGATATATTTTTCAGATGGAAATTCAGGGTGTCCCCAAAGTTCTATGCTAAACTTTGAAGGGAATACATATCTTGTTGTACTGAAGGTGTCATTCGTAACCTTAGATGATCATCAGGAATTTTGAGTTACTTTTGATAGATGAATGTTAGAATATCTTTTCGATAGATAATGATTGTTTTGAAACCTTGAATATTTTGAATTGAAAATGCATTATTTCGTTTATGAAGAATATGCAGATATGATCTAATTTATTGAAGAAAATAATAAATAAAATCATATTAACCATTGCAGAGTTGCTTCGTTCATCTACGAAGAAGTGACTGATGAACAATATGATGGACTCTATCGTTTCTAATTCTTTTAGCGGCATTGTTTATCCGTTCTTGTAACTGCTCGAATGTTGTTATCTCTACACTGTAGACGAATTGTTTCATGTATCATCACACATAGAAGTCCAACAGGTTGATATCCGCAGACCGTGGTGGCCAAGCGGTTGGATCTCTTTGGATTCTGCACGGCCCATTATGGAATCTTTCTTGTGAAGCATGTTTCATCAGACCATAAAATGAATTGAAATCTGAATCTTGAGCATGTTACTGCAGAATCCAGCGGCATGAGAATCAATGCTGCTCTTCCCCTGCATTAAATGCTTGCAGTCTCCGTCAACGAGAAGGGTGCAGTTCCTGTGTTTTCAAAACACGTCACAAGACATTTCGGGGCATTTGCAACTGATTTCCAATGAATTATTATCGAAGTATTATTTTCAACACAGTTCATAATATTCTCCTCATTTTGGTTGTTGACGTGACAAGGTCGAACGTGTTCTGGTTTCAGTGTTCCCGTTTCTCTGAGTCTTGTAAATACCGAAGTAAAAACTACAAACAGAAGGATGTCGTTAAGAAAATCTTCGATGGTATTCTTTTGCGGATTCTCATACGTTTCTTTCGCAGAAACCATTAACATAGATCGCATATGCATGTACTTCATTAACGAAGAAATGCGTTTTGAATTCGGAAAACGTAAGGTTTCAAAATAATAATTATCTATCGAAAATTCTATATTCAGACATTTATCTATCAAAAATGACTCAACATGAGGATCAAATTTTTGAGGTTGTGAAATTTTGTAATATTTTCGAAGGGTATTATGAAAATAACAAAGAAATTTATATGTAAGTAAATGGAAAACAAAATCGACTTTGTATTTCAAGTATTCCAAGTCATCTTTCCATAAGTATTTTGTGCGATTGAATATTAATTAAGTTTGATATCAATTCATTGTTGATTTTGGCTAGAAAATTCAGACTAGGGATATTATATTTGTGAAAGAGGAAAAATACTTCTAACCGAAATCAAAATGATGAAAAATTTTTATTGAAAAATTCTTACTTTACCTTATTACTAATCGTGAAGTATTTTGAAAAAAATCATTCACGTTTATTTTCAAACTGTAACAGAAATGATCTTAATGTTCTACAGGCACTTTTTGAGTAAAATTCAGTGGAAGAAATTTTCGGGTCAGCGGTTTTTGAGTTATGATGCAAATATGCTTTTTTGTGAATACTAATCATTGACGGTTAGGTTAGATTCTTCTGTTGAATGTAATATTTTTCCCATGAACAATATATAACACAATTTTCCTATTACCTTTATTTGCCATAAGCATTTTTTGTTTGATGCCAATCCCCAATGATGTGTAGTTACCCAATTAAGCAAAAACACCTGAACTGATTTTAATCAAATTTGATAAAGATTCTTCATCACATAGGATATATTTTATCCCGGTAAAATGTAAAGTTCCACCGGGATTATTAAAAAACGAATTACAGAACATATCCATTTGAAATTTGGTATATATTTGTCTTATGGACACTTCAGATGTTGATAAGGTTTGTTACGGAAAACCCTTTAGTTTCAGATCCTGGTTTTGTATTATTTGGGCGTTACGGTGCAAGAAATAACAAACAAAGAAATGTGAGTTGAAACATTTCTCAAAAATGCTCTATACAGTAACAAGAAAGTATGTCACAACTGGAGGGGGTAAATCTACGTGCAATTTTAAGAAAAAAAGTTTATATAAGCATAGGTCCGCAAAGGCTTCGTTACGGAGCTATAGGGTATTGAAATTTCCCGAAAAAATTGGTTTTGTCTTTAAAACTCCTGCATTTTTTGAGATATTCAGCTCAAATTTGGAATGCAAGCTATTTTTCACAGCCTCCATCATTACACGTCCTAGATTTTAACTACCAATATTTATATGAACTTTTTTTCTTAAAATTGCACGTAGATTAATACCCCCTCAAGTTGTGACATACTATTATAACACCCTGTATAGGTAACTGTTATTTCTTTCAGTTTCAAACTAAGAAAAATGTGTTTGATCTTGAAATGAAAGGGAAGAAATCCATAAAGTGTGAGTAAGACTCGCTTGTCGAGGATATAAGCTCATTATAGTAATAGTTTTCAAGATAATATGTTCGAAGAATATCCAATTTTTCAATAATTTGAAAACTGAAAATGCGAATTTCAATTCGATTGCTGCAATGTGTTTTTTCGAGAAATGTTACCGGAAAAGCGGGTTTATTCCTATAATTCATGTACTGAATGAGGTGATTCCCTGGTTAATTTTATGAGTAAAATTAGGTCCGCAAACCCTCAGTTGCGGATCTACAGGGTGTTCAAATTTCGAAATTTTTTTTTGATTGTATAGCCCCTATAATTCCTGGGATATTTACCTGAGATTCTGAAACGAGGTTACACAATATGAGTTATTTGAATGCATATGTCAAACTATCAGCAGAATTTACAGGGTGATATTTTCTTTGTATTCAGGCCCTTATTTCTCCACCTGAAATTTTTGCGGTGCGTCGCTGCAAGTTCTAATTACAAAATCGTTTTTCTAATTCAATTAGAAACGTTTTGTCGTCTTGAAGTTTTTTCATATCTCCGACCCTTATCGACAAAACGTTTTCTGTGATTTGCATCACTGTTCTTTTGAAAGTTGCTGCTTCCACAAGACGCGTATGAAATGTTCGGTGATCTTATATTATTCTGTTCGCATTGCGCTCCATGTACAGGGTGTCCCATTTTCGATGTTTTAGTACGACAGCAATGGAATTACTGCCGATTGAAGAAAATAACCCCCCATATCCGTCGTCGATTTTCGAGGAAACTTCATTGGTGAAAACAGATCGCAGCCATCTTTTTTGTTTTTGAGTTATTCCGGAATTCTCGAATTAACGGAATTTCGGAATATGCGAATATCTTGGTCTTTCAAAGTTGGTTGAAAACTATCTTGATATTCTACGAGCATTTTTCGAGTAGAATACAGGGACGTATTTGAAACTTTTTTTCTTGAATGGTTAATATAAACTTGTGTGTTTTTCAAGGTAACTAAAGTTAAATTTGGATGAAAGAGTATTTTTCCTCTTTGAAATATATATATGTAACATGTCTGGTAAATTTCCTCAAAATGTGAACAGTATGCTGGTGGAATTTACACAAAACATGTTTTCGATTTCATGCTCAAAATCACTGATATCATTTCATTCATAGAGGTAGTATAACTGTATTGTTATATTGATTAAAATCAAGTGGACGATGATATGATCAGATTTATATTGAAGTCCCACCATCAGTTGTTTACATCAAAGAGTTGCATTTTTAATTGTTTTTCACTGTAGTATTGATATAACAATGATGGCAACACAACAAAAGTTGATTTGATACTTTTTAAGCAGAAACGCAAAAGAAGAAAATATTTGAATAATTTTTTCTGTTCGCTCTTATATGACGATGGTTTCAAAGGTAAAAAAATCAACTTCAATACAAAAAGCTCATTCAGTGTTTTGTTCTAACCTATTTTCGTACTTCTGCTTCTTACTTTTCTATGATTTAAGATATAAAATAATTGTTTAGTCAGGAAGTGTTTACTTCGAAAATGAAGAAGGTATATTTCTAGGAAAATATATTCGATGGCAATACCCGATAATTTGGAAACTCCCAATAGCACTATTTTGAGTGTTAAAAAAGCTTGAGTTATTCCATTTGAACCCTAATACTCAAAATTTCCTCCATATTCTTCGTTTGTCGATCTGGAAGATCGGGTTTGGGACACCCTGTACAGACGTCTGCCTTGTTTGGTATTTGCATTCGCAAAACCATACAAAAATTGCATTGCAGCCATTTCGAAATCGTATAAATTGAATTGTAACGAGATTATAATGAATATTTGAAAACTGTACTACTCTTAATTATTGTTGACTTACGCTTTGAAATGTCTGATGTCAAAATCAATGAATATTCTTATAATGTCATAGCCTACTAGCAGAGACTTTTTCAAAAACTTCGTCCACATAGCCAATTGAGGCTATCAGCGCTAAAGTGGCGTAAGCCACTACTTCATTAGGAGATAATGTGGAATTAAAATTTCGTTAAATGTTTTTTTAATTTAATTTATTTTGTGAGCATTGTTTTAATGGTTCTATTTTTAATTCATAAAAAGAACTATAGAATTTACAATAGTTGTGTACTTTTGTGTTAATGTATTCTTCACCAAAACCGTATCCAACAAAAAATGTGATTTACACCACTTTTGCACTGATAGCCTCAATTACAAGTAGTCATATTTTTTTTCGAGAAGGGTTAAAGATACGAAGAAACAATGGGCACAAAAATGTCCAAATAAATTTGAAAAACAATTTTGGTATTTAGAACTTGCTAGCGGCGCACATCAAAAAAGTTGACAAGTTGAAGGACAACGGGGCATTTACATTCTGATGACAGTTGGAGATGTGCATCTATGTAATTTTAGGTAAATATCTCAGAAAATTACAAGAGCTATAGAAAAAAAACTTGAGCTATATTGAAATTTCAACAACCTGTTGATTCTTGTGGAAGCGTTCGTGGATCTAAGTTTATTAGAAACTATTGTCATGAAATAAGGCAAAGAATAAACACGTTCCGTTTGTATATGATATACTGGGTGTTACTGAATAAGTTTTTCTTAAAAACTGACGATGTATTTATTGCTCTGAAACTCATCGAAAAAAGAAACAAACTTCTGTTTGCGCGCGCTCTCGTTAAATACCAAACTGTAATTATTTTTTCATGCGGAATCACCCCTGAAGTTGGTCGCACTTATGTATTAACACTCTGTATAGGAACATTTTGTATTTGAACTAGTTGTATTCAAGAATTTGCCCAACTGTGCAGTATGCTCAATTCCTGCAATGTTTACAAACATGACAATCTGTAGTTGCAGTCTCAAAACGAAATTTCCATAATGTAATCTCGAATGACGCAAAATACTCGTCTCTAAAACCGATCGTACCTTGCACGGCCCCCAAGGCACACCGAGAGAAATAGGAATTTAACAACTATTTATCGATATATTTAAACGTTAACTAATGACTACAGAGAGAAACTAGAAAACGAGTCAGTGGAAACGAAGGCCGTAATGTAAACCGCAATTAACCTTTTTATGGCGCCTAGAAACAATAATTACGCTGCTAGATCCAAGAAGGCCTGCGAGCACACAAGAAAATCTCGAAAGCAAAACACAACTTTGACGTTTGATGGCGCGTTTCTCTTCGCTTGTTTTTGTTTGTGCAACGAAAACGCGATTGTGAAAACGGCGTTTTCGGTAAGACCACGGCTCCGTAGAACCTGTTATTCGCTCGGCACGTGCCTTAACGACAAGGCCAATGTTTGCTTCCAATAAATCGAATGACCTACATTAGGAAGGTCGCAAGTTGTAAGGTTTTTTCAAATGGGAAAACTAAGCGATACGCGAAACGATTACGCCAAAGATAAGCTCCGGGTTTTCTCGGAATTATCACTGGAAATTACGCGATATTTGGTGAAACGCGTGACGCGACCGCGGTGACGTATCAAAAAGGCACTAAAGAGAACGGACGGGCGAAATGTCAAACGTTGCAAAGTAAACACGATATGAAAATGTATTTTGACCTACCTGCCACTTTCTTGGCGGGTATCAGCTTTCCCGTCCTGGATATGTAGGCCAATCCGGCGCTGCGTAAGTGCTTCTGGAGTTTTCTTTTTGACTTGGGAATGCCCTGTTTGTCCAGTCGATCTACGAGTGCAGCTGACGGGGTCGCCATGTTACTGTGACTGTGGCGCTACGCGGTTTGCGGACGGCGAACGGCCTACGACGTACGAGTGGCAATTACGAAAACTCGATTCGCGCCAGCGCGCAGCATATGCTCCGATAGATCGCGCTGTCCGTACCGTTGTTCGCGCTCCGGTGGGCATCTCCGCGTACGGGGGACGAACAGGCGATTTCAATCCAATCATGTAGCTACCAGGTGCGCTCCAAAATTAAATAAACTCTCTTGAAATAACTACTGGAAAAAATTAAAGGATTGCACGCAGTTCCTTCTTTTATGTATGTTTTATAGAAATAGTTTCTATTCATTAATTACAAGTGATGGTTATTCAAATAGAACCTACCTTTAAGAATATAATATCTCGTCGATCATGTAAAAATATTGTTCCTGTAGATGATGTCCCGAACCACCTCCAAAAAAAGGTGCTTGTCGGTGATTTCCAGTTCCATTATATGAAATAAAAGAATATGGTGCATTATTTAAGGGATAGATTTATGATATTGGTATTGAACGAAGTGATGATTCTTGAGATAATGACGGCTATTTGAAGTAGAATCTAACCTAACGAAAGTCCCCATCCAAATAATTGGTCGATGAAGCCTGAACTACGTGATAGTTGATATTCATAATGAATAATGAAATAAAACAAGTTACTATGTTTTAACTATCACTAATTTATTGATGTAAAGAATGACAAAATTTTTACATTGGTTGGACCGGTTTCGGACATACATCCATTATCAACAACAAGCTAATAAAAACTGAATACTCATGTACAATACAGGAATTACCATCAATAAAATGCTAGTAAAGGTCACAGTAACTTGAATAATGGTGATTGGTCGGTAATTAAGTCTACCTGGTCGTTAAGGATCTTAACCCTTTCTACCCTAGATGCCTTGAAAATTTCCATGGATTCAAAGAAATTGAGTTTATAAGATTTATCACAGGAATGAAGAATTTTTAGTTGTTGAAGTTCTGTAAAAGGATGACATTCATTCAGACAATTTGCAGCTAAAGCTGAATCATATTTCTAATGTAGGAATGACCGGAAATGTTCTTTGTATCTAGCCTTGAAAGAGCGTCCTGTTTGAATGAGATAAAAAACACAAGGTTTAACTTCAATCTACAGTTTATTTGAAAAAATTCGACGACGTTTCGCTGACACAGCAGCTTTATCAAGATTCTTTCCTCTTCTTTCTTGATAAAGCTGCTGTGTCAGCGAAACGTCGTCGAATTTTTTCAAATAAAGTGTAGATTTAAGTTAAACCTTGTGTTTTTTGTCTCATTTATATCATGGATCAACATCAAGTAACGGCCTCCACAATTCAAACGTCCTGTTTGACTATTATAAAAGGAATTGCACTCAGAACATGTTAATTGGTATACTCCTGATTTTTCTAATCTATCGGTTTTATCTTTTGTGTTGAAAAGCAGGCCTGACAATTTGCTAACTGGCTTGAATGCAATATGAACTTTTTTACTATCAGACAAAACTCTAGCAACCTGTTCTAACGTCTTCCCAAAATATGTTAGAGACATACATTTTTCGGGCTTTTCTTCTCTCGGAAAATATTTCAGATTGTTTTCAGTTGATCTACCATAAGTTGCAATTTACCTTTGAATGCTTTTGCTGGGCTAATCATCTCAATAATAGTTTTTCCTTCACCTTGAAGCTCCAAGTTAATTTCTGGTGTCAGTCAAAAATGCCAAATCAGTCAGCCATTTTTGTTTTTTCAACATATGAGTGTCATTACCTCTTTCGTATAGAAAAGCTGTTAATTCGGGCAATAATTTCTAGGAATTTTCCGCGACTCAGCCACCTGACGTCCGTGTGAGGAAGTAAATCAGTGTATTCAGCTGACTCCCTATCTTCCAACTGCAATTCAAAGAGCCGGAGTTGTAAGCTACGTGCACGGATTGAATTTACAATTTTTGTTGCAATGCCCATAATTTCCTCCGTTATTAAAACTTTTTTATCTGCATTAGCTCGACACAATGCCACAAAACTGTTTTTGTTTCTAGTCATTGCTGGTGCTCCATCGGTTGTAATTCACACTAATTTATATATTGGTAGCCTGTAGTTTTTCAAACAATTGAAGAAAACATATATATCTTCGCCACGGGTTTTTCCCTTCAGAGGAATGTTTGTCAGCAATTCTTCCTCAGCCAACATGTCATTGAATACCATCCGAATAAAAATACGCAACTCGGAAGTGTCTGTCATAGCGGTGGATTCGTCGAACTGCAAAGAAAAGTATGTACATTTCATGATATCATGATTCAGTTTATCTGCCATGTTCTGACTCATGACTTCAATACGCCTTGTGACAGTCGGACGAGATAACTGAAGTTCTCTAATAGCAGACATGATTTCTGTATTATTTTTAAAAACTCCAAATAAAGTCTCACCCGCTTCAATAAGTGCTTCCTTCACAACCGATCCATATTCGAATGGTTCCTTGCGTTTCGCCAATATATGAGATATTTAAAATGATGCGATCGTAGCAGCTTTTGATTCTTTGGCAGGTCTTGTGAACATGGTTTGTTCTTTTTCAAACAAGATATCAAATCAAGTACTCTTCATTTCCTCAATTCACTCTGTGGTGGAATATCCTTTTCATAGTTTTTATGAACCGTTTTATGATGCGTCTTCAAGTTTTCACGCTCAGGTATTGCAACTGACGCACGACAAATAAGACAAATGCACTGATCCTTCACCATACAGAAGAAAAATTCTTCCTCCCAATCGTTATTAAAATGATACGTTTTAGATTTCTTCGCTGCACTCATTTTGTACCATTTAATAATAATCTTTGTATCGGCGTAGTATTGCCTTCAAGTTACAATTCTGAATGACACCAATTCCTGCAGGCGCAACATTTATGTCAGCGTGAAAGAAAGTCTCGAATGTTCCCGTCAAACTCGCCGCCCAAAATTTCTTGAAAAGCGGCAAGAATATAAAACGCTGCTTTTCTTTGACAAGTACCGCGCGTTCCTTTGTTAAAGCCGCATTTTGCCGCTAGTAGAGTGTTATATTATTACGTTATAAATTCTTGTAGTTTAGTTACCTACTTATCAAAAATTTATTATTCTCGAGATCTACTCAAAAAGCACTCTCGATCAACCTGTTGAGCACCCCAGGTCTAGAAGTAATTGGAGAAGCTTTCAAAGTTATATCACTAGTTTTTTAATCATCCTTAATCTTTCCTGGAAATGAAATTAGTATTTGTTAAAATAATATTTTCTGCACGAATTCTAGATATATTACTTTTTTCATATTGTAAGTAGCTGGGGCGTTCTGAAGATATCTATTTGGTAGAAAAACCTTTCTCCCAAATTTAAGTGAGTTAGTGTTTGGATTTCATTCTGGAGTATTAATGTTATTGATTCACCATGCTTTGCTATGTGGATCTGTTGGAAACCTGTAAATCAATTACAATGGATGAAAAAGCGGCACAGCACTGGTACCTGGAATCAATTTTTGTATAGTATGTTAATTTCAGTTGTTCGAAATGATGTATTATTACATCCTTGTTTGAAACTTTGTCACTTTTACCTACGTCTGTGGAATATTTTGAATTGATATTATCTATGAATTTCGTTGCTTCAAATCTTCATCACCTAAGGTACATGCATTTGAGTATTTAACTATTGCGTCGTTTTTTTCAAAGTTTTTCAACTAGGCAAAATAAAAGTTTCATTTAGAAATATGTTACACAATAAGGTTGCTGATCCATTGTTTGTTAGTCTAATGAGTGTTCTATCAACATTTAATATGAGCCCAATTGTTAAATGGCCAACCAGAATACACAAGCCTTACACTATTAGAACAATTGACAATATTTTTACGAATGTGGAGGCCCATCCATACAATCAAGTTGTTCTTGATAATACTTTTTCCGATCATAGTAGCTCATTGTAACATATTCAATACTTAAAAGTCTAATTCATATTTCTATGAGTCTCGCATTTTCTCGACAAATAATATCGTTTTTTTTTCCATTTTTTTTTGGGAGGCTTTTACTTGGTAAAATTCCATTATCAATAATAAAATCACATACCGTCACATACAGATATTATAATACATAACTCGTCGTGTCATCCATATCAACATAAAATGTCAGCATTCAATAGGTTTATTCATAGATTGATTAACATCCCGTTGTCACCAGAAAATTTCAACAAAGAATTAAATTTGATTAAACAAATAGCCGAAAATAATGGTTACAATCCCAAACTAATAAATAATATTTTAAATAAAAAACAAAGTAGAATAGCATTGAATGAAGTTTACCCTGTCGATAAATTGAAACAAAAATTCAACACCTTAACCTACGTTGGCATTACAAGTGAGAAACTGAAATCATTCTTGAGTAGCAATAATTTCAACATAGCTTTCCAAACTAATAATAATTTAGGCAAATATATAAAAATAATAAAACCAAACCAGGTAAAAACAATAAATCAGGTGTTTATAGATTGAATTGCAATGACTGTGATAATTTCTACATTAGTAGAACACATAGAAATTTTAATATTAGAATATCGGAACATAAACGCAGTTTTTCAAATAAAAAATCAGATTCAAATTACGCGAATCATCTCTTAGAAAATAATCACTCTTTCGACCCACAGAAATTTTGCATACAGATAATAAATATTGGAAGGTAGATCTTTGGGAAACTTTAGAAATCAATAAATACAAACACTCAGGTAGACTCATCAATGAACAAGTCGATTTAAGCCCTTCACCTCTATTGAATCTCTTTGGGGAGCAATCTATTCCTTAATTTTATTGGATATACCTGTCATAAATAACCACTCAAGAAGAAGCAACCCAATAAGCTTTTAATTAGTCAAGAACATTTATATTTATATTTTCTGTACATTCATTCTTCTGAAGAAGCTACGGTGTACTGAAACGCGTTACGAATCGCAATTATTAAGCAAAATTCCCTAAAACACAGTACTTGTTTTTTATTATAAATAATATCGGCGTATTTGAAAGAAATCTTACTGAAGCCGATTGGTCGGAACTGTATCATTTCTATGATATAGATAGTGCATACGATTTTTTTGTGAAGCGTTTCATGTCAATATTTAATGCATATTTCCCAAAATCTAGGCGTATATGTAAAACACCTTCCAAGAGAAGGTAGGTTAGTCAGCAGATTAAAAAATCAAGCTCAGATATGAGGGACCTTTTTCTCCTTGCCAAGTCATTCCCGTAGTTGCTAACTCGCTATCTTGGGGCGAAGATGTCACACATAAATTCAGTACGAAACACCGAAAAATCTTACTATCAAAATAAAATTTTTCCTCGGATAATCCTTCTAAGGAGGCATGGAAGACTGTAGCTGAGCTTTCCGGTCGATGTGGCGGTCGGTTGAAGAATATTTCAATTGTGGTAGATGATGTGAGAACTGATGATCCCAGATTGGTTTCTGAAAGTTTCAATGAGTTTTTCAGTAGAGCGCCGCTGGACATAATTGATTCCATAAGCAACAGCATTAAGAAAAGTTGGGCACATCGGATTATACGAAGAAATCCGGAGATAGTTTTTCCTGTCTGCTCTGTCGGACGATGAACTTGTGAATATTATGAACAATAAACTGAAAAATAAGTGGAGTTCTGGTCATGACGAGATTCCGGTCTGTTTAATAAAAAAAATGGGAACATATATTGTTACGCCTCTAGTTTATCAAATAAACTTAAGTTTTTCTTCAGGAAAATTTCCAACTGACCTCAAAATCAATAGAGTGGTTCCCATTTTCAAAAAGGATAATTCAAACTCTATTAAGAACTACAGGCCTGTGGCCGTATCTTTGGTATTTTCAAAAGTTTTTGAATATGCATTTTTGTGTAGGCTCCTGCCCTTTTTGTCCAGGTTCAGTATTTTGTTCAAAAATCAGCACGGCTTTTTGGCGGGGAAATCAACTGATAGCGCTTTGGGGGAGTTCTACGAGGCGCTGTTGGTGGCGGTTGAGGTGGGCGAGTGCCCTGTTGGGATATTTCTTGATCTCAGCAGGGCGTTTGACTGCATTAATTTGCAAGTTCTCTACGGGAAGCTTTATGACTATGGCATACGGAGTGTTCCTCTCGATTGGTTGAACTCATTCACCAATGATCGCAGGCAATATGTTACGGTGGATAGTTTCCATTCTAATAGCAGATGGAGGGTGTCGTCCGCTTATGCTGGGGATAAGACGGGCGTGCCGCAGGGATCAGTCCTCGGACCGATTCTGTTTATATTATACGTCAATGATTTAGCTAATATACTACCCAAATACGCACTTTACGGCACATGCGGACGACATCTCTGCTCTTGTTTCTCATAATTCCATCGAAGCTGTAGGGAGACGATGCGGTAAGGTCCTATCTAACCTATTTGACTGGTTCTGCTCTCATGATTTACATTTGAATACGAACAAACCTCAGGTTGTCCTGTTTCAGATGCCTCAGAAACGTTAATAAGGACCCATTTCTTTGACCGTTGATTATTCTGGATTAGATGTGACAGATTCCGTGAAACTCCTGGGCATCACGGTAGACCAATCTCTGGAAGCCCCATTGCGTAGATTTATGTATGAAACTACCAGTTTCGATCCTTGCGCCATATTTTGACCATTAATCAGTTGTTGAACCTCTATCACGCCGAGGTAGCTGGCAGATTGACATATGGAATAAAGTTTTGGGGCGGTTCTGTTCTATCTTCGAGCGTCTTCATTTGTCAAAAGAAGATAATTAGAATAATAGCCGGGGTTCTCCCTGGTCACTCATGCGGACAGCTTTTTGTTGACGTAGAAATTTTAACTGTGCCGTCGTTATTCATTTTTTGGATGTGTGTCCATGTATATGAGAATCGTCATAATTTTTCTCGAAACTCTTCAGGGCACGCCCATGACACCCGAGGTAGGGGCGACTTTATTATCTCTCGTTATCGCCTGAATGTGACAGGTAGGTCCACTAACTTTTACGGCCCTAAGCTTTTTAACAAATTGCCTTTATCTATTAGGAATTGTACTAGTGTTAAGAGTTTCAAATCTGAGCTGAAGATGTTTTTGACACAAAAGTCTATTTATGCATCAATGATTTTTTGACTTAGAGTCTAGATTCTTGTGTTTTATTGTCTACCCTTCAATGTTTATGTTACATACCTACTTACCCTACCTGACACATTCCTACGAATTATTGTAATTTCAAGGAAATAAAGAATACACACATACATACATACATATTTGCATCAACCGTTTTAGATTTATTCAGTTATTCACCTATGGAAGGTAATTTCAGGCATTTTCACCGACTATAGCTCTAACACCTGAAATCTGAACAAATCTTTATGTATCTGTTGATAAAAATCACTTCTATTTACACAAAAATTAAAAAATTTACAAAAAAATACAAACGATGTTTCCAAAAGAATGATCGCAACATAAAACACGACACATGTTTGCGCGGCATGCAGTATGAGGGTTATGTATCCTTCCATCTCCCTCATTAATTTTATGAAGCCTGACAAAACTGAATTTCATTGATCTCGTTCGAAAATTTTTCGTATCACCTCCGTATATCGATTCGCTTTATAATCGCTGAAAAACGCCTCAAAACGAACATAGTAATGTGACCAGGACGTTACGTGAATGGCATACATTTCTATGAGTTATAGAATGTGCCATAGAATAAGTAGGGGTTCAAAGAGGAATTGTTATGTTCATAACTTATTTGACATTTAATTGGTTTCACGTATGGCTCAGCATTATTACGAGAAATTGAAGCAACAATGTATGAACGCATCGGAAAAAGGCGACAACTCGTACATGGAAACGATGTACGTCCAGAAGAAAAACGAACTCGCTTCGAAAACCGATAATCTATCAAAAACGTTGGATGCGTTAGAAGAGGCGAATTCGAAAGTATTCGAACTCACTAGATCGCTGGAAACGATAAATATGCAAAATGATGAACTATCAAACCAGTTGGATATCGTTAGAAGTGATTTGGAAGGCGTCGAAGACGAACTTCAAAGAATAAAAAAGATCTCGATCGAAAGAGGAGATAAAGCGAAGACTCTAGAGACGGAAAACGAAACGTTACGTTCCAATATTCGCACGCACCAGCTGGAAAATTCTGAATTGAAGAGTAAATTGCACAAATTGAATTTGCAGATGAAAATTCGCAAAATGTTCATCGAGCAAGTCAACGAAAAGGATACAAATTTAAGGCAGTTCATTCGGGTTGTTGAAGAAGCGTTAAGCAGTCTTCAGAAAGAGAAACATATCGTGCACCCTCAAAAATACGCAGAACAAGCTAAAGAGATTGAAATATTAATAAAACAACATCATGATAAGTTGAAAGATATTAATGAAGAAAAGATGAAGTTTCATGAAGAATTGGTTGATTTAAAAGCTAAGTATTCCATGTTGAAAGATCAAATAGATTCTTGTGGAGACAATTCCTGGTCATCAAATTTATTTGTACAAATGTCTGTTACACAGTTTAAAGAAAATAGAAGTTATTTCTCCGAAACTATTGATAGGCAGAATTCTAGGTTGTCCTCGTTGTCGGAATCTTTCAAAAAAGAAAAGGAAATCAATGAAAACTTGAAAATATGGTTGAGGGAATGTAAAGACGAGAATGAAAATTTGAAGGATCGTTTGAATGAGCATGGAGATGGAGATTCTGTCGAGACTTGTGTGAAAATAGAAATTGTGCATTCAGAAGATGATGAGGATATCATTGAACCTTCCCAAATTAATTAGTTACTTCTCAGCTTACTATATCCACTAGCTCTTCCAGTCCCATCGGTATCTTCAATTTGGTAGTTGACGAGTGAGCGAGATTAAAGAAGTTATTTTCTAGCTAGTTGGAAAAGTGAGGGGTGGACTGGAATATATTCAAAATTTCAGTGAAATATCTATGTTGTGAACAGTACCGGAGATACAATTTTTATCTTACCAACGATTATTAAATATATGTGATCCGTATATATGAACATATAAAGTTATAAAATAAAAGTTCCATTGTATATGAATGATAGTTTGATGAACTATTAACACTTTCGCGACCATGTGTACCAAATCTGGCACGCACTGAACTTCTCGCCACAAAGTGTGTGCCCGTATTTTGGCACAGGAGATCGTCTAGTTCTTTGAGGTGTGTCTGTGCCGTATACGCGTTATATGCGTGTTTACAGGGTTCAAAGGAATCAACTGGATTGTGGTTGAAATCTAGTGGAATGGTTCGGAATTCTACCAGTAGGTGGCATCGAAGGAATCGCTTGGATGACGACTTGTCGTTGCATGATCATTCCGAAAGAGGTGTGAGATGAGACTGATGTGAAGATAGCCACGCTTTTCATCCAGGTTTCCATTTGGCAACACCGTATTGTTTCGCCGTAGGTCTCGATTGCAGCCACGGTTTCCAGCCCTCACTAATTTTCAGTTCGAATACGGTGTTCTTTTATGAAAATTGACTATTTTTTCTATATCTAAACATTGCTCTTGCAATTCATCTACTTATGATATAAGCTCATTATTTCCTTAATTTATAATTATTTTTAAATGTCACCTATTTGGGAAATGCACCACGAATTTTCTAGATTTACTACTCCACGTACGAGGAACATATGAAGTTCATAGTTTTTGCGCTATAATTTCCATTCAAAGTGATGTGTATGATTTTCACTATCAACATAATATTCTCTTATCTATTGTTATTTTACATATCACTAAGTACTTATTTTCAAAGTCAACCATTTGGGAAATGCACCACGAATTTTCTAGATTTATTACTCTACGTACGAGGAACATTAAAAGTTCATAGTTTTTCCGCCTTAATTTCCATTCAAAGTGATGTGCGTGATTTTCGCTAACAACATATTATTTTCAAAGCCATTCTGCATACTACGAAAAAGGAATTTTCAATGTCACCCGTTTGGAAAATGCACCACGAATTTTCTAGATTTATTACGCTACGTACGAGGAACATATGAAGTTCATAGTTTTTCCGCTATAATTTCCATTCAAAGTGATGTGTATGATTTTCACTATCAACATAATATTCTCCAAGTTATTTTCCATATCACTAAGTACTTATTTTTAATGTCACCCGTTTGGAAAATGCACCACGAATTTTCTGGATTTACTACTCCACGTACGAGGAACATATGAAGTTCATAGTTTTTCCGCTATAATTTCCATTCAAAGTGATGTGTATGATTTTCACTATCAACATAATATTCTCCAAGTTATTTTCCATATCACTAAGTACTTATTTTTAATGTCACCCGTTTGGAAAATGCACCACGAATTTTCTGGATTTACTACTCCACGTACGAGGAACATATGAAGTTCATAGTTTTTCCGCTATAATTTCCATTCAAAGTGATGTGTATGATTTTCACTATCAACATAATATTCTCTAAGCTATTTTACATATCACTAAGTACTTATTTTCAAAGTCAACGTTTTGGGAAATACACCACGAATTTTCTAGATTTATTACTCTACGTACGAGGAACATTTGAAGTTCATAGTTTTTCCGCTATAATTTCCATTCAAAGTGATGTGTATGATTTTCACTATCATCATAATATTCTCTAAGTTATTTTCCATATCACTCAGTACTTATTTTCAAAGTCAACGTTTTGGGAAATACACCACGAATTTTCTAGATTTATTACTCTACGTACGAGGAACATTTGAAGTTCATAGTTTTTCCGCTTTAATTTCCATTCAAAGTGATGTGTATGATTTCCACTATCATCATAATATTCTCTAAGTTATTTTCCATATCACTCAGTACTTATTTTCAATATCACCCGTTTGGAAAATGCACCACGAATTTTCTGGATTTACTACTCCACGTACGAGGAACATATGAAGTTCATAGTTTTTCCGCTATAATTTCCATTCAAAGTGATGTGTATGATTTTCACTATCAAGATAATATTCTCTAAGTTATTTTACATATCCCTAAGTACTCATTTTCAAAGTCAACCATTTGGGAAATGCACCACGAATTTTCTAGATTTATTACTCTACGTACGAGGAACATTAGAAGTTCATAGTTTTTCCGCCTCAATTTCCATTCAAAGTGATGTGCGTGATTTTCGCTAACAACATATTATTTTCAAAGCCATTCTGCATACTGCGAAAAGGAATTTTCAATGTCACCCGTTTGGAAAATGCACCACGAATTTTCTAGATTTATTGCGCTACGTACGAGGAACATATGCAGTTCATAGTTTTTCCGCTATAATTTCCATTCAAAGTGATGTGTATGATTTTCACTATCAAGATAATATTCTCTAAGTTATTTTACATATCCCTAAGTACTCATTTTCAAAGTCAACCATTTGGGAAATGCACCACGAATTTTCTAGATTTATTACGCTACGTACGAGGAACATTTGAAGTTCATAGTTTTTCTGCCTTAATTTCCATTCAAAGTGATGTGCGTGATTTTCGCTACCAACATATTATTCTCCAAGCTATTCTGCATACTACGAAAAAAGAATTTTCAATGTCACCCGTTTGGAAAATGCACCACGAATTTTCTGGATTTACTACTCCACGTACGAGGAACATATGAAGTTCGTAGTTTTTCCGTTATAATTTCCATTCAAAGTGATGTATATGATTTTCACTATCGACATAATATTCTCTAAGTTATTTCACATATCACTAGGTACTTATTTTCAATGTCAACATTTTGGAAAATGCACCACGAATTTTCTGGATTTACTACTCCACGTACGAGGAACATATGAAGTTCATAGTTTTTCCGCTATAATTTCCATTCAAAGTGATGTGTATGATTTTCACTATCAACATAATATTCTCCAAGTTATTTTCCATATCACTAAGTACTTATTTTTAATGTCACCCGGTTGGAAAATGCACCACGAATTTTCTGGATTTACTACTCCACGTACGAGGAACATATGAAGTTCATAGTTTTTCCGCTATAATTTCCATTCAAAGTGATGTGTATGATTTTCACTATCAACATAATATTCTCTAAGCTATTTTACATATCACTAAGTACTTATTTTCAAAGTCAACGTTTTGGGAAATACACCACGAATTTTCTAGATTTATTACTCTACGTACGAGGAACATTTGAAGTTCATAGTTTTTCCGCTATAATTTCCATTCAAAGTGATGTGTATGATTTTCACTATCATCATAATATTCTCTAAGTTATTTTCCATATCACTCAGTACTTATTTTCAAAGTCAACGTTTTGGGAAATACACCACGAATTTTCTAGATTTATTACTCTACGTACGAGGAACATTTGAAGTTCATAGTTTTTCCGCTTTAATTTCCATTCAAAGTGATGTGTATGATTTCCACTATCATCATAATATTCTCTAAGTTATTTTCCATATCACTCAGTACTTATTTTCAATATCACCCGTTTGGAAAATGCACCACGAATTTTCTGGATTTACTACTCCACGTACGAGGAACATATGAAGTTCATAGTTTTTCCGCTATAATTTCCATTCAAAGTGATGTGTATGATTTTCACTATCAAGATAATATTCTCTAAGTTATTTTACATATCCCTAAGTACTCATTTTCAAAGTCAACCATTTGGGAAATGCACCACGAATTTTCTAGATTCATTACTCTACGTACGAGGAACATTAGAAGTTCATAGTTTTTCCGCCTCAATTTCCATTCAAAGTGATGTGCGTGATTTTCGCTAACAACATATTATTTTCAAAGCCATTCTGCATACTGCGAAAAAGGAATTTTCAATGTCACCCGTTTGGAAAATGCACCACGAATTTTCTAGATTTATTGCGCTACGTACGAGGAACATATGCAGTTCATAGTTTTTCCGCTATAATTTCCATTCAAAGTGATGTGTATGATTTTCACTATCAAGATAATATTCTCTAAGTTATTTTACATATCCCTAAGTACTCATTTTCAAAGTCAACCATTTGGGAAATGCACCACGAATTTTCTAGATTTATTACGCTACGTACGAGGAACATTTGAAGTTCATAGTTTTTCTGCCTTAATTTCCATTCAAAGTGATGTGCGTGATTTTCGCTACCAACATATTATTCTCCAAGCTATTCTGCATACTACGAAAAAAGAATTTTCAATGTCACCCGTTTGGAAAATGCACCACGAATTTTCTGGATTTACTACTCCACGTACGAGGAACATATGAAGTTCGTAGTTTTTCCGTTATAATTTCCATTCAAAGTGATGTATATGATTTTCACTATCGACATAATATTCTCTAAGTTATTTCACATATCACTAGGTACTTATTTTCAATGTCAACATTTTGGGAAATGTACCACGAATTTTCTAGCTTTATTACTCTACGTACGAGGAACATATGAAGTTCATAGTTTTCCGCCATAATTTCCATTCAAAGTGATGTGCGTGATTTTCGCTACCAACATATTATTCTCCGAGCTATTGATTGATGATATTGAGACCATCCAGAACCGGGGTCTATTTTTTTTGTTGTGTTTGAACTGTCTGTATGATATCAAATGTTCATAAAGATGCTATGTTTGAATAGAAAATTCAAAGAGCTTTCCAAAGGTATGCTACTCGATCCGTCTTCTCTATAAGGAATTTTGAATAAGGTACTGCTGAGGGTGGGGGATTGAATTTACATGCTCCGAACTACCTCAGAAATTGGTTCTTCTAATGAAGAATTGACGTGTTTCAGCTTTTTCCACCAGAATCAGTTCATCTTGAGATAGAGGGGATGGCAAAGTTTTGTTCGAACGCATTAGATAATATATCCTTGACATAGCCCCGGCGAAAGATATCTAACGTGGTTGAATCTGCTGTTGGAGGTGGCCATCTCATTGGTCTTCTCGTTAGCATTAAGTTATCACCGAAAGGTGGGTTTGAAAGTTGACATTTCTTGTCAGCTTAGGGGGCGCACTGTCATGCAGTAAATACAGGGATATCCACCGGGACCGTCCGTTAAAAAATTTTTGAGTTCCAATTACAATATCATGCTGAAATTTTATACGCGACCATAACTAGCGATTTCCAATTGAAGTGAAATACTTTCGAAGTGATACCATTTCCAGTTTACCGCAAGTGGGTCATCACTTTGTTATTTCAAATGGCAATCTACCTTTTTTATTATACATCTAGAACCGACATTTGAGCAAGGCATAAAATACCCAAGTTGTTGGCACTTATCTGTCAAAACTTTTGACAGATTTAATTATTTTTGTTATAAACTCGATTTTTGAGGAACATTTAAAAAAATTGTAGTTCGTAGATCTTTTGCACTACAGACACAATTTTTGCTTGGGTGGATAGAAGAAGGTTCAATAAATTTTTTGAGCGGTATACACATGTCAAATGTTTATTGCGTTGTTTTGTATGATTTTTTCAATTTGGTCTTTTTCAAACAGCAATAACTCAATTTTTGCAAATTGCACGTGCCAATTTTTATATCGCCATCAGATGAAGCGTCAAATTTCAGATGGAATTGTATGAGCATGTACTATACCCATCTCTTGTAGTTCCGAAATAATTTTGGAATATATTGAATTTTGATGATTCTGCAAGAACTACCAGAGAATGCTTTGAAATATTTCAATCAAGTAGCTGAAATGGCTACGCTCACCTGACAGTTACCTAAAATTAATGTACTTGTCACTTCGTTCATTCGAATATGATATTTCAACAAGAATTGTTGGTAATTTGAAGTGAAAATTTTTGAAAAACACCAGATTGATAATAAAATGGCTGATTATTCAAACGAGGATATGTTTAATCTCTTTTTAATTCATGGAGAATGTCAAAAAGTGGTGGATAGAACTTGCAGGCAATTCAATAACCAATTTCCAAATTTGGCGCCTATGAGTAAAACAAAATTTCGAAGGATTAGAGGCAATTTTCTGCAATTTGGAGGAACAAAATACATAGAAACTAGAAGAAAACCAGTTCTCGAGAACGACGATAATCAAATTAATACGCTAGCGTATTTTCGTGCCAATCCACATGCGTCCATTAAGTCAGCATCAATGGATATTGCATTTAGTTATACTTCCATTCAAAGGATCCTTAAGAAACATAACATGCACCCGTGTTCTTTTATCAGACTACAAAAATTGAAACCAACTGACCTTCCCAAGCGGCTAAATTTCTGTGATAATTTATTAATTCGGCTTCAAGAAGATGAGACAATTCTGCAAAAAATTATATGGTCTGAGGGATTACTATTACCAAATGGATGGTGCACCAGCACATAAAACACTAGCTGTAGATCGGCAGCTAACAGAAATGTTCGAGGATATATGGTGGGGTAATCAAGGACCAAATTTATGGCCTCCGCGTTCTCCGGACTTGCCGCCCCTTGATTTTTATTTATGGGGCAAAATCAAGAGTGAAGTGTATCTTATTCCTGTAAGAAGTATTGAAGAGTTACTAGAGCGCATTCATAATGCTTTTCGTAATATTGATCCTGAGGAAACTAGGAGGCCAACTCATCATGTTCGTATACGAGCTGTCAAGTGTATCCATCAAAATGGGGCCCATATTGAACATTTATTCAGATCGTAAATTAGTTTTCTCCCATCATGTTTGCTATCATTTATTCGTATTAATGTAATTATCTTCAATGATTGGTTTTCGCTTAGTTCATACAATTTTTATTCATCCGAATTGTGGAAAATTGCTTCTAATGCTGCGAAAATTTATTTTATTCATAAACGGTAAATTTGGAAATTGGTTATTGAATTGCCTGCAATTTCTACCCACTACTTTTTGACATTCTAAAATGAATTAAAAAAAGATTAAATATATTTTCGTTTGAATTACCAGTGGTTTTATTCCAAATGTGTTGTATTTTTTGGGTATTTACAATCTGAAATAACTACAATTCTTGTTGAAATATCAAATTCGAATGAACGAAGTGACAAGTACATTAATTTTAGGCACCTGTCAGGTGAGCGTAGCCAGTACAGCTACTTGATTCAAATATTTCAAAGCATTCTCTGTTAGTTCTTGCAAAATCATCAAAATTCAATATATTCCCAAATTATTTCGGAACTATAATAGACGGGTATAGTACATGCTTATACAATTCCATCTGAAATTTGACGTTCATCTGATGGCGATATAAAAATTGGCACGTGCAATTTGAAAAAATTGAGTTATTGCTGTTTGAAAAAGGCCAAACTGAAAAAATCATACAAAACAACGCAATATACATTTGACATGTGTAGATTGCTTAAAAATTCCTTTATCCTTCTTCTATCCACCCAAGCAAAAATTGTGTCTGTGGTGCAAAAGATCTACGAACTACAATTTTTTTAAATGTTCCTCATAAATCGAGTTTATAACAAAAATAATTAAATCTGTCAAAAGATTTGACAGATAAGTGCCAACAACTTGGGTATTTTAAGCCTTGCTCAAATGTCGGTTTTAGATGTATAATAAAAAAGGTAGATTGCCATTTGAAATAACAAAGTGATGACTCACTTCCGGTATAACCGAAAATGGTATCACTTCGAAAATATTTCACTCCAATTGGAAATCGCTAGTTATGGCCGCGTATAAAATTTCAGCTTGATATTGTAATTGGAAGTTAAAAAGTTTTTAACGAACGGTCCCAGTGGATATCCCTGTATAGTAGCCTTCTTGACCAAGGAGATTACATCCAAAAAAAACTCGACTATGTTCTCGTTATTTATGTCATAAATGAATTCCCTACGAACAATTTCCTCAAAAATGATTCATTAACACTAATCATACATTCAAATCATCCTTGGTGCTTGATGAGGTGTTTTTCAGGCAGTCGTGTGTATTACTTTAGGACTACATTTTAAAAATATCTTCCATAACGAAGCTATTTCTTCTCAACTAACCGGATTTATTATAAAAGCGGATTTTCATTTCTCTGACGCTAAACTATCATTTATTAAATAAATGTATGATATTTTATTAGTGAATATAATAGCTGGGATCGAGAATAAAACTCAGATGAAAAGGACCACATTTGGAGGATTTTAGCCAATAAAACATCAACTCACTCTGGAGAGAATACGGAGGTTGAAAGGAGAATTAGTAAAGGAAGAATAACTTTTATGTCCTGTTGTAATGTTTCGTGAAAGCTACATCCTAAAATTGTCATTTCTTGGTAAAAGTAATGAGCAACCAGCCTTCGGCAAATCGTACAGTCCTGTTTCATTAGGACAAAAGAGAGCGTGGGTACGAAGGAAACCATATAATGAGAAGCTTCCACAGGGAATTTATTACGTATGCCGGGTGTCCACGCGACATGGGACATTAAAAGTATATGGAGAAAAGAATGACCTATTTTTTGTTGTCTTGAATATTATTCGCGATTTCATTTTTCGCGAGAGGACCCTGAAATTCGCAGATTATAAACACCTCAAAAAAGTCTAGGGAACACTTCTGAATATCGATATATCTTATCCAGAACGATCAATATGGATGATTATTTTAGAGAAATGAACACCTGCATTAATTTCTCACCAAATTATGTAGTGCCGCAACAGATTTCAGTTTGTTTTAAAAACTAAAAATGCAGCAGATGCGACGCTGCTTTATAATCATTTCATGTATTCAGTGTTTGAAATCAGTTAGTTGACACTTTGTTTCTGTTGTAAGCACAAATAAAAGATTCAAGTTTTGTGATTCGGACATGAAAAGACGACATTTGACTAGATAAGAGATATTACGAGCCGTTGGCATGCTCCAAGCTGGGAGCTCACAACGGGAAGTATCCAGGGTTCTGGGAAGTAGCCCAAGTGTCATAAACCATTTATGGTCGCGTTTCAATGAAACAGGTAGCGTAGAAGAACGCCATACAGGTCGTTTCAGGATTAGGTCAGTCGCCCAAGACCGATTTTTGGTTTTACAAGCCAGAAGAGATCGTACTACCACAGCATCTCAATTAGCTCAAGAGCTATCACGAGTTCATAATGTACAAATTTCCGACCAAACTGTGAGAAATCGACTGCACGAAGGTCAACTCCACTCCAGACGTCATTTAAGAGTTCCACAACTGACCCATGGAAATCGCGCTGCTCGTTTAGCTTGGTGCCAAGAACACGTAAACTGGGATCAAGAGAGGTGGGCCACAGTTCTCTTCAGTGATGAATCTAGATTCAGTTATTATTCCGATTCGAAAAGAATTCGACTATGGAGGGAACCTGGAAAGCAAAACCGTCTCCAGCATGCTCGAGAAGTTGTTAGACAGGGAGGCGGATCAGTGATGTTTTAGGGAGGTATACGCCTTGGTGGAAGAACTGACCTCGTTTTCATACAGAACAACCTCACGGGAAATTCTTACGCGAATGAGATAGTTTTACCTGTAGTGGAACCGTATCTCCAAACAATGGGTCAAAATCCACTCTTCCAACAAGATAATGCACCTCCTCATCATGCAAGAGTTGTCTTGAACGTTCTTGAAGATAATGATATCGATCTTCTACCGTGGCCATCCTGCTCCCCAGATCTGAATCCCATCGAGCATGTGTGGGACACCCTAAAAAGAAATCTCCTGCGTCAAAACGTCTTCCATCATGAACAGGAGCTTCGATTAGCAGTTCAGGGGGCTTGGAATGACTTAGGCCAAAATGTAATAGACAATTTAATATTGAGCATGCCGCGACGGTGTCAAAGTGTCATTAATAACAGAGGTGGACGTTCTGGGTACTGAAAAATATAAGTGCTTCCATATCGTTTCGAAAATATT
Source organism: Cryptolaemus montrouzieri (assembly GCA_013387265.2). Lineage (NCBI taxonomy): Eukaryota > Metazoa > Arthropoda > Insecta > Coleoptera > Coccinellidae > Cryptolaemus > Cryptolaemus montrouzieri. The sequence continues at coordinate 14,493,776 of JABFTP020000165.1, forward strand.
AGTTCAGGATTTTTTTTGCGTTTTACCGAATTTCGTCATTTTCAAATTTCAAATTTTTTTTTTATAATAGGTGCTTTGGAGAAGTCAAATATTATTTGTTTTCTTGAGAATACATTATATACAATACACCCTAAAAAAACCGAAAGATTTAGATAAATTCAAATCATCAAATTCATATTTTAAAGATATTGGTAAGTGTTCCCTAGACTTTTTTGAGGTGTTTATGACCATAAATCTTTCAAATAATGCATTTCCATCTCTCAATACGAAACCCATCTCAAAATCTTCATCAAAGTAATTCTGGTCAAAATTCCGAGATAAAAAGTGCGAAATCAATTACTATTGAAGTGGATTGAATCTGACTTCTCGTGTTTCTTCTATTCTAGTAGGTATTCTCGATTAGGAAAGTCATCAATTAGTGTTCGTCGAATGACCTTGCAAATTGGTGTCACTCATTGCCAAGTTTGGAGAGTATTAAAAAAACATCGTCTGCATATATATCATCCTTAACCAGTTCAAACTTTAGAGGAAGGGGACGAAGACGTCAGGCTGACTTTCTGTAGATGGATACTACGCCATCGCCGTATCATCTACAGGATTTTGTTTACAGATGAAGCGAAACTCACTAGGAAGGGAATAGTTAAGGGGTAACGCAAATGTAAAAGCCTAAAAAACGTGTATTTTGTCATTTTTTTTTGGGTGGAAGGCAAGGTAATAAAATTATAATATTGGAGGAAGTTATCTATTTTAATAACAAAATAGAGAGTTAATATAAAAGAATATTCGAAAATGACGGCACCACAGCCATTGTACATGCTTATAGCTAGAAAAATACGTAGGGATTAAAAAAAGATAATCATTTGTTAACGCGGTTACTCGCGCCTCTTTTCGAACGTATTTACTCGCGTGGTCTACTATTGTAGACCATTTTAATTTTGATATAAAAATCAATAGCATCCATTTTAATACTTATTTGAAATGAAATAGTTTGATTGATCATTTGTGATTGGGACAAAGAGTCCCAGAATAAATCATTTATCTAATTATTGATGGTTTGAAGGTCCAATTGAAAGGAACTAGTTTGATTAAAAGGCCAACAGTTTCGATTCATATTTTAAATCTTCTTCAGGGCTTTGGAAGAACGGAAAAATATATATACAAACATATACAGGGTGCTTCAACGAAAACTAAACAGAGGCTATATCTACCAAGATATTCATTTCTGATCAAGACGCAAAAACACGTCAATTTTTGTTTCGAGGCGGACATCTTTTGGGGTACAATACTTGCCTGAAATATCAACCCCCTAATCGGGGGTTGCAATCCTTGAACATTTTGAATAGGGAAGATGGTCGAGTGATGACTCAAAAGAAAGGTGGTATCTTTGTCTACATCGTCTTGAACGAATTTCCATTTTTAATTGAAAACTGTAAAAGATACAGGGTGAGCAACTGAAAGATAGGAAAGACTATTTCCCTGAGACTATTCAAGTTTCAGTGAAGTAAAATGGAACAGATCCATGCTGATCAATGGCAGTAATCATCAAGAACCATCCTCATCTCGAATTTCAATCCCTGGAGCAGGGGTGACAACCCTTGAAAATTTGGAAGAGGGTAGATGGGTCGAGTGATAACTCGAAAGAAAGGTATTATCTTTGTCTGCATTCCTGTGAAAGAATTTTCATTTTTGATTGAAAACTGTGGAAGATGCAGAGTGAGCCACTGAAAAATAGAGAAAACTATCGCCCCAATAATATGGGAGTATTAGTGCGAAAAACTGGAATAGATTCATTTCAGATCAAAAGCTGTCATCTTCCGAAATCACCCCATCTCGAATTTCAACCCCTAGAGCAGGGGTAATATTTCGGTCCAGTGATACCTTTCAAGTAAAGGATTTCGATTGCCTTTATGACTGCTCGCAATAATTCTATTCTCATTGAATTCCATAGGAGTTAGAGGATGCAAAACGGAAAAGTGACTGAAGATGCAATGCATGGTATACCATCTATCTTCGACCAGTATCAAACAGGGGTTGATTTTTCACTGAATAAACACCTTTTGAAAGACACAGTTACTCGTTTGAGACATCCGGTTTCAAATGTAATAGATAGAAAAAAACTAATACAATGGCTGAAAATAAAGAGGGGAATAAACGAAAGGAGAAAATTAACGAGTAGAAGTTGTACTTTATTACCCGGTAAAATGAACGGAACTGAAGTCACTAAAACTCAACGTAAATGTTCGAATTGTTGGCTACCAACCTCCATGCACATAAACAAATTTTGGGTGAAACGTTCACGGACATTCTGTAAAATTTCAGGTGTGATTTGGTTACACTCATTGACGATGCGCTGTCTCAGGTCGTTCAAATCAGCAGGTTTAGTTTTATAGATTATACTTTCAAGGTGGCCCCATAGGAAAAAGTCTAATGAACTGAGATCCGGAGATCGTGGGGGCCATTCCGTTGGGCCTCTTCTTCCAATCCAACGACCAGGAAAATGATCATCCAAAAATAATCGAACTTGTGCAAAATGCGGGGGCGCTCCATCCTGCTGAAATACAACCTCGTTCTCCGAATAGCGGGGGTCATTCTGAATGATATCGGTTATTGCTGGGTCGATAAATTCTTCCAATAGTTGGTAATACAACTCTCCAGTAAGATTTACAGGAATGAGAAACGGTCAAAACATTTAGTTTTTGAGGCTGCTGAGTGTGATATTTGCGTCTTAGAATCTGCCCAATAACGGCAATTATGGCGGTTTACGGTTCCATTCAGAAAAAATGTACATTCGTCCGAAAAACACGAGTGAAATAAATAATAAGGTTTGTTCATGACTCTCTCACTTATGGTCTCGCAGAATTGAAGTCTTCGATCGAAATCATCTTCGTTCAGTTCTTGAACTAATTTGATTTTTATGTCCCTTCAGAATGCGGAAAATACTCGTTTGGTTTACACCACTTACTTCTGCCAAGTTCCGCAGGCTTAGGGTAGGATCAACCACCGCTTGACCAAGCACCGCCACTTCACAGCTTCATTTCTTACTGGCCGCTCTATTACGCGCTTCTTATTTTGCACCGATCCAGTTTCACGAAATTTGGCAACTAATTCTAGTACATACTTCGAAGTCACTTTAGCACCTTCGTGGCGTTGTTTAAAGATATTGGCTGTTCTGTTCGCGCAACTATCAGAAATGAAAAATAGTTCAATCATTTCAACCCTCTCAGCTATCGAGTAAACCATGATGATTTTATGAAAACTAAATTTCGAATAGAAGAGAAACTATTGTGATGAATGCAACAGAATTTTCACAACTAATGTGGAATAAAATTGGGACGATGAAATTGAATACAAAAAGTACGAAAACATTGAGAATCAATTTTTTTGTTGAAGAAATCTGATCATTGTAACATCTGTGTTCCTGATTCGTAGTATTGATTCGTATCGTCAAATAAGAGTCATTTCACATGACGACGATGATCATACAGTATCACCTGTGAAAACAAAAAAGTTTCCTTTCAGTCAACTGATAAAAACGCATGTACATGTGAAACCAACTCTAAATGCATTGCTCGCATATCGTACAACGAATGTTCAGAGATCAATGGAGTTACTATGACTGATAGTTTTCTCGTTTTCTTTCAAGATTCATAATCCTTCATAATCATTTCTATGTTTCAGCTGCTCACCCAGTAATTTTGATGAAGAACGAAAACTTGCACACCATTGTGGGGACAAACAAAAATCCTTTCTCAGAAGGTTATAATTGGACCTATCTTATGCTTTGAATATAACACAGGGTGGTCACCCCTGCTCTAGGGGTTGAAATTTGAGATGTAAATGGAGTGTCGGAAGATGACAGCCTTTGATCTGGAATGAATCTGTTCCATTTTTTGCACTAATACTTGAATAGCTCAGGGCGATAGATAGTCTCCTATATTTTTCAGTAGCTCATTCTGTATCTTCTACAGTTTTCAATCAAAAATGAAAATTCGTTCACGGGGATGGAGGCAAAGATAATACCTTTCTTTCGAGTTATCACTCGACCCATCTACCTTCTTCCAAATTTTCAAGGGTTGTCACCCCTGCTCCAGGGATTGAAATTCGAGATGTGAATGGTGTTTCGGAAGATCAGAAATGAATATCTTGGTAGATATAGCCTCCCTGTAGTTTTTGTTGAATCACCCTGTATATATATCTAATATAGAATAAAATATTTTCAAATGAAATATCAAAAACGAAATAAAATGTTCATTAAGAAATAATTGGAGATACAAGATGTACTTAGCTGCACTATAAGACTTACACTAGTTTTTAAAGTAATCAGTCATTTAGTCTGTTTTTTTAAGCCCACTCTCAAATATGTTTTGCGTTTTACGTTTCATACTCCTCAAGTTGTGAGTATCATCAGTATTAAACTGGTCGTTTAAGGTAACAAAATTTTGTAAAACTGTTATAGCGCTAAGAGCCTCGGAAATTGTTGTTGGCCTAAACTGTTCTTCAGGGTCTTGCTGGTCTTCGTTTTTTCGTCAGTGTTACGATTGTTGCTTTCAGCTTCTGCAAGAATTTCTTCCTCAGTAGCTAAGGAGCACACAGCGGCACTGTCATCTATTCCAATAAATTCCTCTATCTCTATTCTTTGTTCTGTACCAGCAGATCTTTGCAACTGAGTAACCAATTGAGCGAGTGGTACGTTGTCGTCTTCATCTGTGGAAGATCGTATCATTCCCGCCAGCGGAATATCATCGTCGTCCTCCGCTTGTGATGGAGAGAGATCTTTGAAACCTGCATGGCGAAAGCAGTTAGCTATAGTGGTCTATGTGGCTTTTTCCCAAGATTCCGATATCATTAGAATTGCATCCAAAAAACACAAAGACTTTTTGTATCTTTCCTGTTTTCAATATTCTGTATCATTTGTAGTACTTGAAGTTTTCTGGATTGTGTTTTAAAGCTTTTATCGCACCTTGGTCCATGGGCTGTGAAACAGAGGTGACATTGGGCGGTAAAAACACAAGCTTTATGCATTTCAGATTGGTGACTACAGGGTGAGCGGGACAATTGTCTATTAGGAGAAGAATATTTTTCCTCCTGAATGCAATTCTGCATCCCAGCTACGCAGCCATTTTTCAAAAATTTGCGATGTCATCTAGGACCTAGTGTTGTTTTCATAAGTTACAAGCAAATATTGAATGATTTGAAGCAACGCGGTTTTTTAGCCTTTCCTATCACCAAAAGTTTTCTTTTGCATGAACCAGTCTTCTTTGCCGCAACCAATACTGTAATTCTTGTTTTGGATAACTTTCCGCCCTTGAATTTAAGTGTTTTGTCAGGAGTTAAATTGTAAAACAATCCGGTTTCATCAGCATTAAAGATTTGCTCTGGTGTATATCCTTCGCACAGCGCAAGCCACTTATGAGAGAGCCACTCTTCACTCGCGCCTTCAGGAACGCCAGCCGCTTCACCGCAAACTTTTCCTGCCACAATATTATAACGAGCACGAAAACGTTGCACCCAAGACGAATACTGAAAATTTTCCTTACCCATAATAGGAGAAAAGTCGTTGGCTTTTTGTTGCAGAATTGGACCACTTATTGTGATGTTGTTTGCCCTCTGATGTTTAAACCATGTTAATAAAGCATCTTCCATAACTTCATGTTCACTTGTCCTCGATCGTTTAAGTTTTAAACAGTTGTTGTCAAAAAGTACTTTTATTTTATCTCTATTCTTCCAAATCGTTCATATTGTAGAATGAGAAACTCCAAACTCCTTTGCAATTTCACTATTTGACTCGCCATTTTCTAATCTCCATATGATTTTTCTTCAATAGTAAACACTTTTCCTCTTTTTTTGCGACATGGTAACGCATAGATACACAGTCTTATCAAAGGCAAAACTTATAAATCTAGCTATCACTCACGTAGTCAGTTAGCGCACTAAACAATAAATATGCAAAGTCAAATTGCCGGGAAGAGGTTCGAATGGGGTGGGACAAAGAGCGTAGGTAATAATACGCCTAAATGTTACTTCAATGCTTAGTAATGATATCTAAGATCGTTCGTATTGTTTTGTTTTGGTGGGACTAAATGAGGTTGGTCGTTATAGTCGATGAATATCAATAAAGTTCGGTGTTATAGGTGATATGTCGCTATATCCGATGTTGTTATAGGCGGTATGTTTACTGAATAGTTTACTAAAGACTCGGCCGTGAACTTGAAATCTGGTTGTAATAACCGATCGGTCGTTGTAAACGATGTCGTCATAATCGGTTTTGACTGTATCATATTCCATAAAACATACTGAAAAAATATGCTACTTTCAACTACGATGGTCCACTCTCTAATAGAATGAGCAACTATTTTTCCAAATTTGAAATAACTACTTCTTTCTCAAGTGGTCTGAACTTAGGAAATTATTATTCAATGCTAAACAAATAAAAATAGGTAAAAAAACTTTTTAAGTTAAACGGTTTTATGTTAAACATACATTGCACTGTTTAAGATAAATGTACTAAAAACCAAAAAAAAACCGTGGGGCACGTCAATTGTCTACAAATTATCGACTTAATGTGCGATAGAAGAATCGTTTAATTCGTCGTTAGGCAGTTGGCCCGCAGACGGTGAGGAAATTATTTACTATTTTCTTGCTCATGGAAATTCTAATAGTTATACACTCCATGTAAATAAAAGAGATGTTTTAACTAGTTTATCGTTGGACATTCACACTGCTGGCTGGCGAGGAATCGTTTCACTGCTTGTTGTTTGTCTTTAATCGACAAAACATATGACAAAAGTACTACTCGCTCACCACTATGAAACCCTAAAACTCGCTTATAATCGAGCTTGCTAGCTTATTTCCACATTCTAGCCCTACTTATCTCACGTCCATCGTTGTCGGTTGCACAACTGCCTAATAATTATAGTGTAACATTACAAAACAAATATTTTAATCAGCGATTGTAGACAATTGACGTGCCCCACGGTTTTATTTTAGTCTAGTCTATGCATATGTTTATAATTCCCACGACTGTATCTATTTTATTATTTTTGGTTTTAGTACATTTATCTTAAACAGTGCAATGTATGTTTAACATAAAACCGTTTAACTTAAAAAGTTTTTTACCTATTTTTATTATCTAGTTTTAGTTTTTATTTCGCATTCTTTTTATTACTAATAACATGTGTTTGACAGCGGGAACATAATAACAATGATATTTTCGAAGTTAGCTCCACAGGTAAGTATGTTAATGCAGCAGCGTTGTACCGAACTGTACGAACTTGATTAGGATAACAACGTTTGGTACAAATATCACAAACATGTATACAAATTGTGTTAATAGCATTCTCGAATGCCTGCAGATTATTAGCTCTGCATTGCTCGTATCGCGATGTTTAGGCGTTTCTGAACCCAACTGCTGTCTTTGTCTTTCACGGCTTTGTATTAATCTAACTTCATATTCTTCAGGCGTTTCTGACGCTACCATCTGTGTATATTGCTCCCGTTGTTTTGTTAACCTGGCTTCATATTCTTCAGGCGTTTCTGACGCTACCATCTGTGTATATCGCTCGCGTTGTTTTGTTAACCTGGCTTCATATTCTTCAGGCGTTTCTGACGCCGTCATTTGTGTATATCGCTGACGTTGCTTTTTTAACCTGGCCTCATATTGCTCAGGTGTTTTTGACGCTAATTGTTCCCGTCGTTTCTGTAATCGACTTTTTCTATCACCTTCACTTTCTTTAGCTCGTTTTGCTTGATACTTTTCTTTCGCTTTTTGAAGCCTTCGTTTACGTTGTGTTGCAGTTTCTGTTTTATTTATGTTTGTATTTTTTATATTTTTCTTACCATTTTGTTCCCACGAGTAATGGACATTCAAACGGTCGACCCCCCCAGAGGTCCAATAAAGGGGCAAGGCTATGTACAACAAGATGCGCCTGAGTCTTGAGGGAAAACGCTAACGACATATCATTTTTATCCACCCTAATGCCATACAGTTCTCGGCGCGTTTTAACCTTTCACCTTAACTTGGGTGGTGTACCGCTAACGACGTATCATTTTTAGCCACCCTAACGCCACACAGTCCTCAACACGATACAAAATCTTGACTTGGGTGGTGAATTCAGGCTGGATACATTGTATTCTACTGGTTGAGCACTTTCATTTGATACCCATATTGATAGGATTGATAAAAGCTATGTTATCCGCCATTTTGTAGCGGCCGCCATCTTGGATTTTAATTTTTATAGTATATTGTATTCTGCTTGTTGAGCCCTTTCATTTGATACCCATGTTGATGGGATTAATAAAACATAAATTATCCGCCATTTTGTAGCGGCGGCCATCTTGTATTTATAATGATAATGAATAAATATAATTGTATTGTCACCAAAATCCAAAGTGTATACACAGGAAGACAGGAAGAGGGTGAAATTTGAATTACTAAATTTGACCCAAGAATAAATAAAACAAACGGGGTGAGCTAAATAAAACCGTTTAAAAATAGACAAATTCAAAAAATCAAGAGTTTACAAAATTGTTTTCAATAAGTGTACGGTAGCATATGTTGGGCAGAGTGGTAAGAATTTCGAAACCAGATTCAAAGAACATTTATTCTCTGAAAATAATTCTCCAATATGTGAATATATAAAATCCACAGAATATTCTATAACATTAGATAATATCAAAATTCTTCATAATTGCGACAAAGGAAAGAAGATAAATCGGTTGGAATGTTTGGAAATCAATAATTTTGTAAAAACTCAAGTGAAATCACCGTTAATAGCCAGTTAGACATTAAATACCTTTTCACTACTCAATTTGTAATTAGGCTAGAATCTATCTATCTACATACCTAAGTTAGTTTTGTGTAGTTGACCATTTGAAAATGACTTGACGGTCGAAACCGGTAGTGTTAGTGTACTAGAATTGTGGAAAATATGTAATATACTTCATCTTCGTTGATTGATTTTGTAGTATTAGGAAAAATCCTAAAACGTCTATAGAGAGTGACCGACTCCTTAATAACAATTTGAACTTTTGCAATACGTGGAAGGGTATTCCAGTACGAAATAAATAAAATACAGTGTGTTCCAACGAAAATTTGACCCCCCCTATAACTCCGAAATGAGTAACATTAGCGAAAAACACCAAGACACGTCGATTTTTGTTTCGAGGGGGAGCATTTTTCGAAATAATTCGAAACTTGTCAGATCAACCCCCTACCCCCAGCAACCCTAATTTCGAAATTCATCATAGGGAATAAGGGTCGAGTGGCACCTTACTGTAAAGGTCTGTTAATTCTCCATTCTGATTTGTCATTTTTAGAATTTTAAATTAACATACAGGGTGTCCCAACCGAGGGTAAAGTTGAATTCCTGCAAATCCCAAATACTAAATGAAATCGATTTATTTTGGCATAATGCAAGCGCAGGTTTATGCTCGGTCTAGAAAAACGACCTACACTTGTGAATTTGGAGTTGGTGCAATCAACCCCTATTTCCAGCATCCCCAACTCAAAAATCATTCGATCGAAAATAGGTCAAGTGGCACCTCGTTGGAAAGGTATTTCAATTTTCTCTTCGAATTTGGTATTTTCGAAATTCAGAATCAGCATACAGGGTGTCCCGGAGCAGGAACACTGAAAACCCAAATAACTTTTTGAAACTGGTTCATTTCGGTATAATACGAGAACATGTTTATGTTTGATTCGAGAATAAGACTCTCTTGCGTGAATATGGAATTTTGCAATCAATCTCTTCCATTCAGCATCCCCAACTCAAAAATCATACAAGTGATTACAGGTTGAGTGGCAAAGTTCCAGAAAGATTTTTCTATTTTCTGAATCACTGAGGCATTGGTTTCAGTTTGGCAATCGGATTTTCTGGCGTGAGGATCAGGATGAGGGATGATGGAGAAACTGATTGGATGCTCATCTAAACAGGAAAACGAGATTTATTGAACTTGTATTCAATTGAAAACAAAAACTAACTTGATTATTACAACAATTGTTCAAAATGACCTCCGCCCACCTCCATACAGTTATACAGACGATTTTCGAACTCTCTTCTCACATTAGCGAAAACTTCAGGAGTCAAAAGTCGGCATTCTGTGATAATCCTCATCCGCAGCTCCTCCAGGTTTTCTGGTCTTGTGGCATAAACTTCAGATTTTAGATGGCCCCACAAAAAAAATCTAGGGATTTAAATCTGGTGACCTGGCTGGCCACTCAACAGGTCCTCTTCTACCAATCCACCTTCCTGGGAAATTTTCGTCTAAATATTGGCGCACCTGAGCATCATAATGCGGAGGAGCACCGTCTTGTTGAAAACGCATTTCGTCCTCAGAAAGAGTTGGATCGTTCTGTAAAATTTCTGTCAATCTAGGATGTATGTGTTCCTCTAACAACTGTAGGTAGCCATTTCCATTCAGATTACCCTCAATAAAGAAAGGCCCAACTAGATGATTGCCAAAAATTCCTGCCCAAACGTTCAACTTCTGAGGCCTTTGCGTGTGGGCCTCTCTAAACCAATGAGGATTCTGTGTGTCCCAATATCGACAGTTATGTCTATTCACTTCACCACTGAGCATAAAGGTGCTTTCATCAGAAAAACAGATGTTATTCAGAAAATTTGGATTAGCGTTTAGGTTTTCACTTAGATTTTCACAAAACTGTAAACGACGATCTGGATCATCTTCGTTTATTTCATGCACTAATTTTACCTTGTAGGGTGAAATTTGTGATGTTTCACGATTCTATGGACAGTTGTAGCTGATACACCAGTCAGACGAGATAGTTTTCTGATCGAAGTAGTATTCTCCATTTGTAGATGACCCACTACTGCCACTTCCGTTGCCTCATTTCTGACAGGACATGCCACTTCATGTTTTTGTTTGCCACCGAACCCGTAGCTAGGAATTTGTCAACCAAATATTTAACGTACTGGTGACTGACTCCCTTTCTCTTTCAGGATGGTTCCTATCGAATATCCTTGCCGTTTCTTTGGCACAACTGTTATTTCGAAAATACGTCGATACAATTTCGACCCTTTCCTCAGTGGAATAAACCATTTTCAGATTAATTTCAACTGACGAACAACAACAATAATGAGGAACTGATCTGAATAATAATAATATTTCATTGCAAAATGAGAAATAACAGATGACTGCACGCCAGATGGAAATGAAAAAATGTGAACATTTTCAATGCAGAAATCAGCTTTATTTCTTCGTAATTGATGCTCAACACATCGTACCCCAATACTTTTAACAGTTTCGAATTAATTTTAGTTGATAATTTCAAATGACGATATTGAATTTTTCGAAAGCGACATCCTGTATGGAGAGCCGAACTGAATGAAATGCTTTAATCATTCTGGAATTCAAAAACCTTTCTGAAGATATGCCACTTGAATTATTTGTATGATTTTCAAGTTGGGGATGCTGAATGGAAGGGGTTGATTGCAAAATTCTATAACCACACAAGAAAGTCCTATTCTCGGATCAAACATGTTCTCGTATACCGAAATGAACCAGTTTCAAAAGTTATTTGGATTTTCAATGTTCCTGCTTCGGGACACCCTGTATGATGATTCTGAATTTCGAAAATACCAAATTCGAAGAGAAAATTGCAGTACCTTTCCAACGAGGTGCCACTTGACCTATTATCGTTGATTTTTTGAGTTGGGGATGCTGGAAATAGGGGGTTGATTGCACCAACTCCAAATTCACAAGTGTAGGTCGTTTTTCTAGACCGAGCATAAACCTGCGCTTGCATTATGCCAAAATAAATCTATTTCATTTAGTATTTGGGATTTCCAGGAATTCAACTTCACTCTTGGTTGGGACACCCTGTATGTTAATTTAAAATTCTAAAAATGACAAATCAAGGTGGAGAATTGACAGACCTTTTCAGTAAGGTGCCACTCGACCCTTATTCCCTATGATGAATTTCAAAGTTAGGGTTGCTGGGGGTAGGGGGTTGATCTGAGAAGTTTCGAATTATTTCGAAAAATGCTCCCCCTCGAAACAAAAATCGACGTGTCTTGGTGTTTTTCGCTAATGTTACTCATTTCGGAGTTAGAGGGGGGGTCAAATTTTCGTTGGAACACACTGTATATGACTTCGGTATTTAACTGTTGTTTACATTGGATATCCTTCCGTACATTTCGAACTGCCTTTATTAATTTACATTTAATCGATGTCGATAGAGTCGTGAGGATGTACGAATGCTCGATCCTGTCAGAAAAACAAATCAGCAAAACGTTATAAGGTCCTGCCGCACGTAGCAGCGCAGCACCGCCGGAACGCAGATCTCGAACGCGAGAGAAGCGCGAAGGCTCCAACATAGTTGTGGTCGATTTGGATCAGTGCAGTTCGGACCGCTTAAGAGGTGAGACTGTGGAATTAGTGCGGCGCGCAGATCCATTTCTGCGATCGAACACATTGAAAAACACGATAAACCGGGTGATCCAGTGATCTGTGGATCGCGGTCTCTTTTGATCTCGACGAGGCTGCACTCAGGGCGGTTTCATTAATTAACATGTCGAAGGTAAAATTTGTTTAGCGAGAATATATCCCCGCTTGTTGCTGTTGGATTTCCAAATAATTTGGATGCATTTTATATGGCCATTATTCAAATTTGTAGAATTATATGAAGAACAGAAATACCACCGTCATTTATACTATCGTATATTTCCTATTCCGTTATGTAATATACATATAATAATATATTTTTCGGCGCTCTTTTCTCTAATTATAGAATGTTTCCTTCTCTCTCTATAAGAAACGAATATTATTTACCATTTGATTTTCGGGGAACCTTAAGATTCAGGGTTTTATGAATAATTTTCCATTAAATCCATGAAACTCGTAATAATTCCACAAGCCTACAACGATTTTGATGTTAGGGATTTAACGTGATTTTAATTATGTCCTAAGTGGGAATATCAGAAATGTTACCTGTTTTTTTTTCAACTTCAGTTTCCGAGATGAAAAAAATACACTTGTCACAAAAAAATTATATTTTATTGGTATTAAACATCAAGAAATTGCATTTTAAGTGATTTTCCAGCATTAGTCGGCAACCTTTTCAGGTGTCTATTCTCCATCGTTTTTATATTTAAGTGTCTAAACTGTTCTCCACTTTGATCCCATAAAAACTATTGCGGGATAAGATGGTCAAAATTGCCTAAGAACGAATGGTTACAGCAGCTATCACATTCGATAGAGGATGTAAAAAGATGCCTACAAAAAAAATTTCAGCCCTCTAGGGGCTCTACAGTCGACATTATAGGTTATGTTCTCTTTCTTCATAATTATTTTTTTACGGGCGCAGTTTCAATAAAAAAATTGAAAAATTCATGGAGGTTCATCTTTTGGTCATAAATATGCATCCAGGAAAAATAATTGGAATTTTCAATTGTTTTTTAGGTTATGTACGAAATTTTTGGCTAACTTTTAATTAGTGCTATTTTGTGTCTTTTTTCCGTTCTTTCGAATACCGCCACCAGAATGGACATTTTCGTGGCGCGTCATACTCAATAAACGCAAAAATCAGTGTTTGCATCGTTTTTGATACTTATTTGGTACAAAACACCGAAATCAGATGAGTTAATAATTTTAAATTCACCCTAACACAATGAAGATCTCATTCACAAGTGAAAATTAAGTTTCAAAACCAATATTTATCAACCTGAGAATCAAGAAACCATTTTTCCTTACTTTTTTGACAAATAACCTCAAAATCTACTGTTAATATAAATAATATAACTCTAAAATGCGGTAGAACTCATTTTCAAATCACAATAATATTCCAAAATCAAAATATTCTTACTGATAACTGCAAAGGTTTCGACAAGATTTAGGTATTTAATTAGTATAATTATTATCAAATATTTTCAATAAGAATTCACAACCTCAATGCTGCTTTAGCACTTTACGAAATAATAGTAGAAATTATAGTGGAAAAGTTTGAGGGTGCTGTCACGAATAAGTATTTAGTTCATAATTTTAATAAAGTTTTTAATTTTATTTAGTTCATAGTCTATGAACTAATGAAGAGCTGGATAGTTATTGGTTTCATTTTTTTCAAGAAGAATAACTGGTACCAACAAAAGTCTTATTCAGGGCAGAAAAAGAAACCACTATGTAAACCTTTCACCATTTGTACCACAGATGGATATGTTTTTGATTTACCTGGCCCTTTTCTGGCCACAGAAAATGATGCAAACATAATGAGAAAAGTTATGGAAGAGCCTAATGGCATAGAAAATATTATGAGAAAAGGCGATGTGTGCATCGTAGATAGAGGATTCAGAGATATAGTACTTTACCTAAAAAGTCTTGGCTTTAAGGTTCTAATGCCTGCCTTGAAAGCGTAGATGGCAAACTTAACAGCAGCTGAAGCGAATGAGTCCCGCTATGTTACAAAATTGAGATGGGTGGTAGAAGCAGTCCATGGGAAAGAAAAAATATGAGCTACTCCATCACCAGCTGGACAACAAACTTTACCGCGGGCGGACTCTTATTGCAGAATAGCATGTTTCCTCAATCGCTTTGGAAAACGCTTATGTAGTGATGAAAGTGACGAAGGATTGCAAGAGGTTATAGTAGAAAGAATGTTGAAATCAAACCAACAGGAAAATACTTTGGCGATGGAAGCGGAGACTGCAAGGTGATCTAGACGCGGTACTACCACAACATAATTAACATCCCAAGAAATAAGTGATTTTCCAGAGATGACTGAAAGAGATCTAAAGATATTCTTTTCAGGTACCTATCAACTTGGTCAAGCAGTTTGTTATTTAGTAGAGGTAATGGACGATTCTGACAACATCGATCTAGAGTATGTAAAAATGAAACCCAATATTATTAAAGTTTTAATGAAGTCCAGACATATTAATAAAAAAACATATAAATGTTATATCGAGTACAAACCCCATTGGCTATGGCGGTATTGTACACCATCCTTGCGACTGTGCTAATGGATTGAGAATGCTCTCACATAGCCGCAGTTATATATGCTAGGTACAAATCAAAAATTATCAGACCAGCAAAAATTTTGTCAGAAATATTTTCCAATACAGAAATTGAAGCGGTAATTGACGGAGACGTGATCTCGATTAAAGATATAAGGACTACATTGAATATTATGGTTCTTTATTGTGTATATTTTTTTTCTATTAGATGATTTCTCTCCTATTCCCCTTTAAAAAAAAAAGGGGAATGGACCACTGTAATAGTTCTCATGATAATTTTAATAAAACAAGCTTTATTTAAATTATAAAGAAAATTCTTTTCTTCATTGTAAATATTTAGCAGTAGATTTGGAGATTATAAGACAAATGGGTATCAAAAATGTCAGAAAAAGATCTCTTCATTTTCGTTAATATCATTTTTAATTGTAAAACATTCATTTTACTTCAAAATGACTTTTAAATACTAGAGCTAATTAGCATTTATATACACAGTAAGTTTTGAGGTTATTGACACATATGTGACAAATAGGTCAGGAAAATATTTCTTTTATTCTCAAAGCCATAAATTTTGATTTAAAAACATTATTTTTACCTATAAATGAAATTTGCAGTGTACCACAGCTAATCGGCAATCATTTCAACAGTAGATTTCGAGGTTATATGTCAAAGAAGTAAGGAAAAAGGGTTTTTTGATTCTCAGGTTGATAAATATTGGTTTTAAAACTTTATTTTCACTTGTAAATGAGTTCTTCATTGTGTTAGAGTGAATTTAAAATTATTAACTCATCTGTATTGGAGGTAATGTACCAAATAAGTATCGAAAACGATGGAAAAACTGGTTTTTACGTTTTTTGAGTATGACGCACCATGAAAATGTCCATTCTGGTGGCAGTATTCGAAAGAACCGAAAAAACACAAAAACACTTATTAACAGTTTGCCAAAAATTTCGAACATAACCTTGAAAACAGTTTAATATTTCAATTATTTTTCCTAGGCGCATATTTGATCGTAAAAATTCGAAAAAACATGGTTATTTATGACCAGAAGATGAACCTTCAAGAATTTTTTCAGATTTTTTTTATTGAAACTGCGCCCGTAAACAAATAATTACGAAAAAAGAGAACATAACCTATAATATCGAATGTAGAGTCCCTAGAGGGCTGAAATATTGTTTGTAGGCATCTTTTTACATCCTCTATCGAATGTGATACCTGCTGTAACGATTCGTTCTTAGGCAATTTTGACCATCTTATCCCGCTATAGCCTTTTGCTGGAATTGATCTTCATGACTATTGAGATAGTGTAATTTTTTTATACTCATATACAGCCTAAATCTTTGAAATAAACCAGCATTGTGAATAGCTGGTATTTTAACATTCTCTGAATAAGGAATAGGTCTTTGTGCTGAAGAAATATTACGGTATTTCCATATGTGGCGATTGTTTTTTTGATGCCCCACTATGATAATCCATATCATAGGCACTCCAAACTTCAAAGACTTATAATTTTGCTGCACGCAGTGTAGAATATTGTTTCTTTGTCAAAACTTAATTCCGTACACGGTCTGATCCAGTAGAGGCTGATAGCAGCAGTACAGTTCACTTTCGGTATAATTAAAAGAATTCAATCCACCCACACAAAACTCGTATACAAATTGCAGGAAAACACTCACGAGATTTGTAAATGCGACATCACGGTGCTAGGACTAAAGTTCTATATTGGGAGATATTTGAAATCTTTTGGTTACTTCTAATAAGGATTATCTTTGGTACTTGATGACGCTCACTCAGACATTCGAAATTTCCAAATTAGGCATTATAATCAAGCAAAGAATGGTAACAGAGAATTCAAGGGGTTGATAATTGAATACAGACAAAAAATCGTGATTGAATTGCGTGCCCCTTGCTATTATGCTTGTCTAGGTAGGTACTTGATACAATGGGGAACGGCTCTTGGTCTATTCCTCTTAACGACTCTTAAGGACTCCAGGAAAAACCACTATGAAGCTATGAGTGTGAGCAGAATAACAATAATGTAATAATAATAATATAACAATCAGTCTTTTATGCAGAAACCTGAAAGATGCGTAAAATATACACTTTGCATAAAATCCTGTTTTTACACATTAAACCAGGGGTGCTCAAACGGTGGATCGCGAGTGCTTTTCGAGTAGATCTCGAGAAGAAAAAAAATTTTAATGAGTCGGTAACTGAACTACAAAAATTTATTACGCAGTAAAATAACACTCTGCTAGCGGCAAAAGGCGGCTTTATCAAAGAAACGCGCGGTACTTGTCAAAGAAAAGTCGCTTTTTAAGTGGGAACATTCGAGACTTTCGTTCACGCCAATAATAATGTTGCAGCTGCTGGAATTAGAGTCATTCTGAATTGTAACTTGAAGGCAATGCCACGTCGATACAAAGTTTATTATTAAATGGTATAAAATGAGTGCAGCGAACAAATCTTAAACGTATAATTTTAATAACGATTGAGAGGAAGAATTTTCCTTTCGTATGATGAAGGATAAGTGCATTTGTCTTATTTGTCGCGCATCAGTTGCAATACCCAAGCATGATAACTTAGAGAGGCATCATAAAACGATTCATAAAAACTATGAAAAGGATTATCCGCCACAGAGTGAACTAAGAAAACGAAAAGTACGTGATTTGATATGTTGTTTGAAAAAGAAGAAACCATGTTCACAAGACCAGCCAAACAATTAGAGGCTGCTACGATCGCGTCATTTAAAATATGTCATTTATTGGCGAAATACAAGAAATCATTCGAAAATGGATCGGTTGTGAAGAAAGCATTTATTGAAGCGGGTGAGATTTTATTTGACGATATTTCATGTTTGCTATTAGAGAACTTCAGTTATCGCATCCTACTCTCACAAGGCGTATTGAAGTCATGAGTCAGGACATGGCAAATAAACTAGAACGTGATATCATGAAATGTACATACTTTTCTTTACAGTTCGACGAATCCACCGATTTGACAGACACTGCTCAGCTGTGTATTTTTATTCGGATGGTATTCAATGACATGTTGGCTAAGGAAGAATTTTTGACAATCATTCCTCTAAAGATGAAGACCCGTGGCGAAGATTCTATGACGTTTTCTTCAATTGTGTGAAAGACTACAAGCTATCAATATATAAATTAGTTTGCATTACAACCGATGGAGCACCAGCAATTACTGGAAACAAAAACGGTTTAGTGGCATTGCGTCGAGCTAATGAAGATTTCCTTCCTTTTTTTCATTCCATTGCATTATACATCAACAAGTTTTGTGTTCAAAAGTTTTAAACACGGTGGAAATTATGGGCATTGGAACAAAAATTGTGAATTACATCCGTGCACTTAGCTTGCAACGGCGGCTTTTTAAGTTGCTGTTGGAAGATAGGGAGTCAGCTGAACACACTGATTTAGTTCTTCACACATTCAGTCGCGGAAGATTCATAGAAAGGTTTCAAGAATTATTGCCCGAAATAACAGCTTTTCTAGACGAAAGAGGTGATGACACTCAAATGAAGAAAAACGAAAAATGCCTGACTGATTTGGCATTTTTGACCGATATCACAATTCACTTAAACACCATTAACTTGGAGCTTCAAGGTAAAGAAAAAACTATTATTGAGATGATTAGCACAGTAAACGCATTCAAAAGTAAATTGTTGCAACTGATAGATCAACTGAAAATAAAGGATCTGAAACATTTTCCGTCTTTAAAAGCAAAGATTCCTCAGTTGAATTATGATACGTTTAAGGCTGAATCATCAAATATTTTGGAAAATTCGAAATGCGTTTTTATGATTTCAGTAAATTGGCAAATATAGCATCATTTATGAGTTATCCTTTTTTTATGTAAAAACATTGAGGAATTAGCTAGTGACATGGCAAGTCAGTTTAATATGAACTCATGTTATGTTGAAAATGAGTTGGTGCAAATTATATCAGATATACATCTCAAAGCTACAGCATCTGATACAAATTTCTGGTGTTTTATATCTGAAGATAAATATCCCAATCTAAGACAAAATATCGCAATCGACTAACTGACGATCATATGTCATCATGCTTGCCATTAGCACTCTGTAGGATGCCTGTAACATGGATATTTCATTCGTCTTATATTGTCATTCAGAAGAGAGAGAGCACTATATTCTAGATATTGGTAGTACCGAAATTAAGTTGGTGGCACTATTTTCTTTTAGAAGAGAGAGATCATTCAATTTCACACATTGGTAAAACTGACTTTCGGAATACAAACCCCGAGGAAATAAGCAGCTGTGCCGGCGACATCGCTTCAGGCTCGTTCATTAGGTTGACTGCCGACTGAGCTTGAATAGCGATCTAAGAGGTGGTAGTAGAGGTGACTGGCTCGGCCCCCGTGTTTCCGGTCTTTTTTTCGAAAATCTAGATTTCAAAAATCGTCCTAAATTCGAAAATTAAGTCGTAGAGTAATGATTTCTCTTCGCGGACCCGATCTCGAGACATGTACGAATTGTTTGACACCCGAATCCTTCCTCCCGGTAACTCCGTATAAGTAGGATAGATGAAAGAAAAACCCTTATTTTGACATCTCGATGTTTATCAATTTCTTTAATTTCTGGCCGTCACAGATTTTCGGAATGAGGAAAATAGAGCAAGATTTTGCTGAAGTCCGCCGATAGCCCTTCGTTGAATCGAAGATTTTCCAGTTTTTCCGGGGTTTTACGGGAATTAAACTTTGCGGCTCAATATGCGAACATTTGGGCTTGCTCTTTGTCCAGGTTTTGAAACGATCGAACGCGATGGAAAAATTTGTATGGACAAAAGTGCGACGAAATTATCCCCTCCACTCGCGAAAAATCGTAGACCTTTTTTATTTTCGCTTTGTCGAATTCGGACTTTTCGCTCGATCGATTGTTCAAATCGCCTCCCGAAGTTTCGATTCCGCAGAAATCTCGCCGTTTCGACTTTGCGTTCGCTCTTGGTGAAATTTTGCGAAAATCCTCAGGGCTCCGTCGTTCGAGGTAGGGGCTTCAAATTTGGCACGGACCTCTGAACGGACGTCCGAACCTTATCCTTCGGATAAGGATAAAATGATACCTTCGAAGGCATTATGCCTCTTCAAATATTCTATAGTAGCAAGTATAGGACAACAAATACCTACAACAAAAATCTTCTTGTATATTTATTTTTGAGGATACATTTTATTATGGTAATAACTTATAGTACATACTGGATAGAAAACGAACACCAGAAACTGGCTTCTTATTAGAAGCAATCTGATTTGAACCATTTGGTTGAAATTAGGTTAGGTCTTCTTCAACACTTTGTGACATTGTCCATATTTAATTTTGTCAGACTAATTTATCAAGTAAATAAAACGCGTGACATTGGTCATTTGCGTTTCGTTCACATTCAATATTTATCCATCGAATATATTTCACACATCAAAGTGAATTATTTAAACTTGTTTCAAGAAGTTCCGTTTCGTCATTTATCTTATTCCAAAGATCTGAATCGATAATAAACTTTCCGAAAACAGTATGACATAATATGAACGTTATGTATATATGCCGAAACAATAAAAATTTGAGATTACTCAATATTTGTATCATGTCAATTTTTATATGCGTGTTATTGGTGTTGTCTCAGCTTTGACCGCCGAAGATACGTTATTGTGTATGTTCACTCGCTTCTCGAAGATAGCCAAACTGTAAGTTATCGAAAAGATGTTCCATTGGAGCGAGTTCCACAGCACACTAGCCCTGTAAAAAATGAATTTTTATAGATAGGATGTGACGTTGCTAGTTGGACCTTCTTCCGATGAGAGAGTTCTCCCTTTCTTTGGATTTCGATTATTTGGCTAGCTTTTCAGTTCTTCAGATCATTTACCATAAAAGTATCTGTAAGAATCTTGTGTGATCTCTGGGTGGTCGATGAGACGTACTGCTCTTTTCCAGACACTATCCAATAGATGTATCTAATGTTTGGATGCGGAGTCCCGCACATGGGAACAGCATTCCAGACCAGGTCGCACCTGTGCTTAGTGTAGAAGCATCAGCTGATATGGTGTGAAGTACTACATAACCCTGAAAAGAAAACTGAGTTTAGCAGAAGCAGATTTAGCAATGACTGACATATGACCGTGCCAGCTAACTTCGGTGTTGACTGTGATACTGAGCAGATGCATGGTCCTTTCTGACGAAAATCGAAAACACGATCAGGGTGCAGCAGATTTGGCACGTGGCTGACACGTTAATATTCAATTTTTGATGCACAGATTATCCCAAATTCGATGTATCTGAATGGAATCTCCTAAACCAGGGATGCTCAACTTGAAATGCTGGCGATCTATCTCAATATTTTTAGACTACCTACGATCGACTCTGAGAGGCTGCAAGTATGTGTGATGCAGGGTTGTCGTACATACACGATACACCCTACCTACCTGCCTACCTAAGTAGGGTGTACCCTAGCATATATAGATATTAGCTTTCCGCACAATATACATTATTTTAGTCAAGGTTTGGATTAGGTTTAGTTAGGTTCTTCTCTATAATATCAACGAAAAAACTCATAGTTATTCAAAATTGCGAGTTTATTGGTTGTTACAATACAAAAGAGCTACATATGGTGTTATACTTAACTGAGGAGTGACTTTGAATGTTGACGCGTGGCACTTCATGTCCTCAGCATACTTTTCATAAGATGTTACGTAACCACTTAGTGCTACTCGCAAGTATGATGACATATGATCGTCAGTTAGTCGATTGCGATATTTTGACTTAATTATCTTCGTTTCAGAAAACACAGACTCGCACAAGTAAGTTGACCCAAACATTGCCGTCAGTTGAAGGGCGATTTGCCTTAGATTCGGATATTTATCCTCAAATATAAAACACCGGAAATTTGTATATATAGCTTTGAGATGTATATCTGATATAATCTGCACCAACTCATTTTCAACAGAACATGAGTTCATATTAAACTGACTTGCTATTTCAGTAGCTAATTCCTCAATGTTTTTACATAAAAAGGATAACTCATAAATGATGCTATATTTGCCAATTTACTGAAATCATAAAAACGCATTTCGAATTGTCCCAAAATATTTGATAATTCAGCCTTAAACGTATCATAATTCAACTGAGGAATCCTTGCTTTCAAAGACGGCAAATGTTTCAGATCCTTTCTTTTCAGTTGATCTATCATAAGTTGCAATTTACTTTCGAATGCGTTTACTGCGCTAATCATCCCAATAATAGTTTTTCCTTTACCTTGAAGCTCCAAGTTAATGGTGTTTAAGTGCATTGTGATGTCAGTCAAAAATGCCAAATCAGACATTTTTCGTTTTTCATCAACTGAATGTCATCACCTCTTTCGTCTAGAAAAGCTTTTATTTCGGCAATAATTCTTGAAACCTTTCTAGGAATTTTCCACGACTCAACCACCTGACGTCCGTGTGAAGAACTAAATCAGTGTGTTCAGCTGACTCCCTTCTTCTTCCAACTGCAACTTGAAGAGCCGCCGTTGCAAGCTACGTGCACGGATGGAATTCACAATTTTTGTTGCAATACCCATTATTTCCTCCGTGTTTAAAACTTTTCAACACAAAACTTGTTGATGTATAATGCAATGGAATTAACAAAATGAAGGTAAATCTTCATTAGCTCAACTCAATACCACAAAACCGTTTTTGTTTCCAGTCATTGCTGGTGCTCTATCGGTTGTAATGCACACTTATTTATATATTAGGAGCTTGTATTTTTTTTACAAAATTGAAGAAAACGTCTTATATATCTTCGCCACGGGTCTTTCCCTTCAGAGGAATGATTGTCAAAAATTCTTCCTTAGCCAACATGTCATTGAATACCATCCGAATAAAAATACACAGCTGGGCAGTGTCTGTCATATCGATGGATTCGTCGAACTGTAAAGAAAAGTATGTCCATTTCATGATATCATGTTTTAGTTTATCTGTCATGTCCTGACTCCTGACTTCAATACGTCTTGTGACAGTCGGACGAAATAACTGAAGTTCTCTAATAGCAGACATGATTTCTGTTTTATTTTTAAAATCTCCAAATAAATTTTCACCCGCTTCAATAAATGCTTCCTTCACAACCGATCCATCTTCGAATGATTTCTTGTGTTTCGCCAATATATGAGATATTTTAAATGACGCCATCGTAGCAGCTTTTGATTATTTGGCTGGTCTTGTGAACATGGTTTGTTCTTTTTTCAAAAAAGATATCAAATCACGTACTTTTCGTTTTCTTAATTCGATCTGTGACGGAAAATCATTTGCATAGTTTTTATGAACCGTTTTATGATGCCTCTCTAAGTTACCACGCTTAGGTATTGCAACTGACGCAAGACAAATAAGACAACTACACTTATCCTTCATCATACAAAACTCATTTTGTACTATTTAATAATAAACTTTGTATCGACGTAATATTGCCTTCAAATTACAATTCAGAATGACTCCAATTCCTGCAGGCTCAACATTTATATCGGCGTGAACAAAAGTCCCGAATTTTCCCGTCAAACGCGCCTCCCGAAATTTCTAGGAATGCGACAAGAATAAAAAACGCGGCTTTTCTTTGAGTACTACCTCGCATTCCTTTGATAAAGCCGCAACAAATATATATTTCATAATATGAGAGCGTATTCTATTCGCTGGCAGCTCTACAAATATATACAACACTCAATATTTTATAATATGAGAGCGACTGAAAAGGCGATTATATCGTTAAAAATTTGATTTTTCGTGAAATTTTGTGAAAGGGGCGGTGAAATATCTTTCAAAGGAATGAAACTATGTTCAATTTCGGTCTTGTTGAAACTATGCACGCGTATATCTTCATATTTGATATATTTGGGCATTTATGACGATACTACATAGCTTTCATTTGATATGAATCTAATATATCACATCGCCTTTGAAACAATCAGGCGGAATTTTTGTTGTGCATACTTTATTCTATGCTCAATATTCATTATTGCTTCGTTCGTTAAAAAATGGCTGTTGAAGTGAATTTTGAATACCGTGAAAAATATGGTTAGCTGCTTTATTGAGTGTCGCGAAAATGGAAATGCAGGCTGATTATTGAAATGTTCCACTTTCGAAAAACCCTCGTATTTCAGTAAATCCATAAAAAAAGGTGAAAACTGATTCTTGTCTTCTAACTTGTATTTTTTTGAATGGAACATCCTGTTTTCCAACATCATCGTATGATATTCGCTGGCAGTTCTACCAATATACAGGGTTAGGCAAAAGTACCGGAAAGGCTAATTATCTCAGTTATTTACCCAGCGATTTTTTTGAAAATAGGTATTCTTACATTGTGAAGCATAAAGAATTGATTGTTAATATTTTGTGCTCAATAGTGTTTCCGGTGTAGCCGAAAATGACCACAAAATGAGAATTCCATATATATCACCCGATATGTTTACTTATTGTTAGATTCAGAAGAAAAAATTTCCTTAGGAACAATTAAAAAAATGCATTTCCTCCAATGTCGTGTTCATAGAAAAATCAAAATGACAATAATTATTATCACCTAAATCAAATTACTCGCGGATTCATAATCAACGTGACAGGTTGACAATTACTGTCAAGTATTTGTTGAAGTTTTGATTTTTGCACGAACGAAAAAAATTTTTTTATTGAAATCAGCAACGGTTGAAAATGAGTTCCATTCACCTCCTGACAATAACCTAGTCGATCACTGAAATTTCTAAGAGAATTCTGCATAAATTGTGGGGGTTCGTGCAAAAACCAAAACTTCAACAAATACTTGACAATAATTGTGAACCTGTCACGTTGATTATAAATTCTAGAGTAATTTGATTTAGGTGATAATAATTATTGGCATTTTGATTTTTTATGAACACGACATTGGAGGAAAAGCATTTTTCTTGATTGTTTCTAGAGAAGTTTTTTCCTCTGAACCTAAAAATAAATAAACATATAGGGTGTTCCATCTGAAATTCTCATGTTGTTGTCATTTCCGTTTACACCGGAAACACTATTGAGCACAAAATATTAACACTGAATTCTTTATGCTTCGCAATGTAAGAATACCAATTTTCAAAAAAAATCGCTCGGTAAATAACTGAGTTAATTTACCGTTCCCGTACCTTAGCCTAACCCTGTATATAACACTCAATATTCTATAATATGAGAGCGTCCGAAAAGGCGATTATATCGTTAAAAATTTCATTTTTCTTGAAATTTTGTAGAGGCGGCTGTGGAATGTCAATCAAATCGATATTCCACAGGATCGGGAAACTATAATTATTAACGAAGTGTCCAACTCAGTTTCAAATACCTACTGAATACATTTGTGTTTCGATAAGGGCGGAGTGAATTTCCATAAGTGATAAATTTGAATATTAGAAACAACTTGTTCACTAGTGCTTTAATCGACGAGAGAAATAGATTGATCTGGAAATAATGGAAGCTTCTCTGTTATTGTCTAACATTTCGACATAAGGATCATTAACAATGTGCTAGAAATATTTATTATAAGTAGGTAACTATTCACGTCATAATTTATAATATCGAAATTCAAAATTATTTAATTCTAATTAACAGAAGTTTTCATTAGAACTATTGCTCGATATGGTTGCCGTTTTCTTGAACTCACTGTTGGTACAAATTTCCTATTCTCCGAAGCGCATTGAAAATTATTACCGAGCTTGTAAATTTCTTAGTTCTCTCTCTGTGGCAGTGCGCGTATGTCTTCTATCGTAGCATGTTGGATCTCAAAAATCCTATCTTGCAAATAACCCCACCGAAAAAAATCCAGAATGGACAGATCTGGTGACCTAGCCGGCAAACGTATTGGGTCATGTGTTGGGGTTGCCAGATGCAAGGAGTGAAGTTCCGCGACAATTAGTAGTAAGTTGAACAGAGGTGATTCAGTGGGGATAGCTGCAGGGGGTCCGGGTTAGGTTATATTTCTTTGAATGATGAAGGTCAAATGGATTTTTGATAATCCAGGAGTATTAAAACAATATTTCAAATATGTACCTACTACTGAAATCTGAAAGCGAAGTCGAGTAATAGGGCTTAGAGGACACAAAACAATAATTGGGTACCTTAAACAGCAACTTGGTTTCATTTATTCATTAGGTGAAGGGTTAAACTGGTGAAAAATCAACATGAGTATTCGTTTATGTAAGAAATGAATGAAAAACAAAAAGAAACATAATACAAACATACTCCCTCGATCAATAAATCGAACTTCAGTAAAAAAAAATCAACATCAGAGTAACGTAATATAAAACATCAAATTGATTTATTCAACAGAAATTAAAACCTTTTTTTGGTTTATTGATTAAACTCAAATACTGAAATCAACAACTATTATTTTGGTTAGTCAAGTAACTACCTCATTACTTTTTCGAATATTTGTCACTAGATTTGGCCATTTTCTGTAAATTTCTTCCTTCAGGACTTTGAAGAACGGACCATATTTCTGAGCAAGACTCATCAAAATTTATGCGAGTCATCAATTCAGACTTCACCAAATCCATAGATATTTCGTTTCGATCTTTCGTCCATAAATTAAATAGCAGGCTGAAAATTTTCTCGCAAAACGCGTTGCTTGTAGGAATAGAAAGGACGAATCTATTCTCCTTAAATTCACGAAATCATTAGAATTGTCTCTTCGAAAAAAGTGGGCCCATATTTTGTCATTTGGCAAGTCTTTTGGGAGGTGGTCGAAAACAGTTTTTAGGTTTGCGAATTCTGAATACAGGCAATCAATGTCAATTGCAGCTTCAATTTTTAATATAGACGGAAATTCATAAAGCACGTTCCATGTTAATTTTAATTCCTCTGATTTGAGGGACAGAAGCTCAAATTTCTTGTAAATTCCGTCAGGCTCAAAATCATACCTCTCTTCGAGATATGTAATTGCTCTTTGCGAAAAAATGTGGGCCTGTGACGTGAATTTATTTCTTTGAGCATCAGAAAGATTTCTGAAGATGGTCTTTACCTTGCTTCCAAAAAAATTGTCAGCTAACCTGCTTTTAAGTTGTTCTGAGAGAGTTCTCATTGGATGATCAATATCTAAAATTGTGAAGCTGTCACTTTCTAATTGTAGAATTACTTTTTTGAATATAGGTAATGCATTACTCAGAAAGAAGAGGTAACAGTCATTCAGACTTTCTTTTTTGCATTCTTCGTCATTATTATTATCAATATTGGTTGTGTCGCAACCTTCTGAAATAAAATCCCATTGTACCTTGTGGCTGTTATTGGGACCTTTTTCCAAGAAATAGTAGTTAACTGCAGGCCAACTATATGTTAATCTTTCTATGGCGGGCAAAAGAGACAACCACCTTGTAGCAACATGTGTCAGCAGCTCTTTGTATTTTATTTGTGCAAACTCGAAGAATTCTTTCAATATTTTCGTTTTCAACGAACTAAATTCGTTGTAAATTTTTATTACTATGCTTTCGACGTCAACATCAAGACCTTTTAGTGCGAACAATTATTTATAAAATGACAGTAACAGTAACTGTATACACTTATTTGATTGATACTGAGGCCAGCACCAGAAGTGATTGTCTTGATACACTGATAAATATCATTCGATTTTTCATCAGCGTCTTCGTAGAAGTCCAATAATTTTTGGCATATACCTTTTTAACTATCAAAATACTGAACGGCATAAGGAAATGTTTTTGTTATCGACGTTAGAAGTGTCAGAATCTACTGAAAAGTAGTAATTTTATTTTAAATCAGAAATCAATTTTTTCTGACTATATGGTTCCAAGACATTGTGCGTTATCGCCTAAGCTTTCGTCCGTCCACATGTCATTTTTGCTGTTATTTGACTATCTGGAGCAACTTTAGTGATATTTTTTTACCAAACAGTCTAAACTATTATAACTCAATCCATGCTTTACATTATGATGAACAAGTCCTATTTCCGAATTTACGACTGAAATTTCTTCTTTGGTATCTTTTTTTATAATGAAGTTGTCAATGCATCTGGAAGTCTTTCTGGCTGTCACCATTTTTTTATGTTTGGCGCTATTTACGTGCACCTGAAATAATACAGGGTGCTTCAACGAAAACTAAACAGAGGCTATATCTTCCAAGATATTCATTTCAGATCAAAACTCAAAAACAGGTCAATTTTTGTTTCAAGGGGGACATCTTTTGGGGTACAATACTTGCCTGAAATATCAACCCCCTAAGCGGGGGTTGCAATACTTGAACATTTTGAATAGGGAAGATGGGTCGAGTGATGAAAGGTGGTATCTTTGTCTACATCGCCTTGAACGAATTTCCATTTTTAATTGAAAACTGTAAAAGATACATGGTGAGCAACTGAAAGATAGGGAAATATTTCCCTGAGACTATTCAAGTTTCAGTGAAGTACAATGGAACAGATCCATGCTGATCAATAGCAGTCATCATCAAGTACCATCCTCATCTCGGATTTCAACCCCTAGAGCAGGGGTGACCACCCTTCCAAATTTGGAAGAGGGTAGATGGGTCGAGTGATACCTCGAAAGAAAGGTATTATCTTTGTCTGCATCCCCGTGAACGAATTTTCATTTTGATTGAAAACTATTGAGTGATCTACTGAAAAATAGAGGAGACTGTCTATCGCCTTGAGCTATTCAAATATTAGTGCAAAAAAATGGAACAGATTAATTCCAGATCAAAGGCTGTCATCTTTGATCTAAATGAATCTATTTCGCACCAATACTCCAATAGTCTTGGGGCATAGTCTTCTCCATTTTTCAGTGGCTCACTCTGTATCTTCTACAGTTTGCAATCAAAAATGAAAATTCGTTCACAGTGATGCAGACAAAGATAATACCTTTCTTTCGAGGTATCACTCGACCCACCTGCCCTCTTCCAAATTTGAAAGGGTGGTCACCCTTGCTCTAGAGGTTGAAATTCGAGATGAGGATGGTACTTGATGATGACTGTCATTGATCAGCATGGATCTGTTCCATTTTACCTCACCGAAACTTGAATGGTCTCAGGGAAATAGTCTTTCCTATCTTTCAGTTGCTCACCTTGTATCTTTTACAGTTTTTAATTAAAAATGGAAATTTGTTCAAGGTGATGTAGACAAAGATACCACGTTTCTTTTGAGTCATTTATCGACCCATCTTCCCTATTCAAAATGTTCAAGGATTGCAACCCCCACTTAAGGGGTTGATATTTCAGGCAAGTATTGTACCCCAAAAAATGTCCCCCTGGAAACAATCAAACCATAATAAATCCTCGTCTTACTGCTGTACAGGCACGTAACCTTCTACAAGCAGTGGATAACATTAACGTCAGTGTGAGGACAGTCAGAAGACGATTAAATGAAGTTGGTCTGAGATCATCCGCGCAAGCAAGAGCACCAAGACTCGATAGAGCCCATCGGGTAGCAAGATTGGCGTTTGCTAGGGAGCATGTAGCATGGACAATCAATCAGTGGAGACGAGTTTTATTTAGTTATGAGAGCCGATATTGTGTGAATTTCATGGATGGTAGAGATAGAATATGGAGGCATCGAGGGGAACGGTACAATCAAGCGAACTTCGCAGGAACTGAGCAATACGGTGGAGGGTCAGTTATGATATGGGGTGGCATATGCTTGGGAGTACGAACAGAACTGGAGATTATTGGCAATGGATCACTTAATGCCCATCGGTATATAACAGAAATCTTGGAGCCCCATGTTGTGCATTTTGCTCCTTACATAGGGGAAAATTTCCTTTTTATGCACGATAACGCGCGCCCTCATACTGCGCGCATAGTGATAGAATATCTCAATGAAGTTGGCATCACACGAATGGACTGGCCGTCGCGGTCAGCGGATTAAAACCCGATCGAACACGTTTCGGACATTCTTGGAAGAAGGGTTCGATAACGGAATCCAGGTAACGTTGAAGAGCTGACATTGGCTTTGGTGGAAGAGTGGGACAACATACCTCAACAGATGATCATGAACATTTTTCTCAACATGTTCATTTCATTTCACGAGTATATCGCCAGGATACACACCTGCTCTCAATTTTGGACAGGAATGATAATTATTATAGAGTGTCACACAAAAAATTCAAAAATAAATGCGCAAAATCAACGATTTTTCCAGTGTACTTCGAGTTCTCCCGGAGCGTGAAATTGGCCAGTGAATTTCAAAAATTTTCATTTCGTTAGATTTCCGCTTCTTTAATTTTGATTTTATTTTTTGGCTAACCTCCGATGGTATGCACCTACGCAAGATTAAAAATAAATTCTTGAAATTTGTGACTTTTCGCTTCAAATTGGATATCTCTTGTAAAAATAGAGATAAATGCATAAAACAAGAAGGGCGTTACTGTAGGAAGATGTGTCTTGACAGACCATGATATTGTACGTTTCAACTCGGACCACGAAATTCCACAGGGTGTTACGAATTTTCGACAAAAAAACACTTAGTTTTGCCCCCGTATAACATTTTTTTCGAATTTTTCTTAATTTTCTCTTATAATTTCTACATAGCAGAAGGGTTGATCTATAACTTGACGAAAAAATCATCTAAATCGGTTGAGAATTAGGAAAAATATCGAACTTCGAATTTGGTTAAATTTTCGAGTATTCCGCTAATTTTGCCTCCGAGTGTATATGGGAGTTATGGGCGGGTGTCCCGTTTTGATGGAAATAAATGCTCTCTCGTTAAATAATCGGAACTTCCTGCCTTATTTGTGGCACGATATCCTGAATCACAGTTGAATTTCGTTCTCCTGCAAGGTTGCTTTCGTGAATATGAAATTTAAGGTTACCACCCAAAATATAGCAAGCCACGCTAAAACCGAACCTGCCTTGCCGCTACCCTTGTTGGATGATATGGTGGTTTTCCTGAGACCAATACCTATTATAGAACCGATTGAAATTTCCAGCACTGCTTATATATGATTCATCAGACCATATTATTTTACTGTGAAGATTTCTGTTTTGGTTGAGGTTTCCTGAATACCAATGACAGCATTTGAGCTGTCGCTTTGGATCTCCGGCGTGCAAATCGTGTACCAGTCTGAATTTATAGGGCGTAGATTTGTGTTTCCGTAGAATTCTACGGGCTGTTCTTTTCGGAATCGCAACTGTATCCTCGATTTTTCGGGTAGAGTTTTCAGGTTCCATCTCAATCGTTGCCAAAATGGTAATTCCTGTCATCTTTCGTTCTGTTTTGTTATAGGATTTTGATCGCGGTTTTCCAAACGATCCATAATTGATAAGGTTGTTTTTCATTCTACAGAAAATATTGCTAGGTTGTCTCCTACTTTTTTTTAATACCTCTTGAATTAAAGACGACTTGCTGCATTTCCATTTTCGCGACACCCAATAGAGCAGCTAACCATATCATATATCAACGGTATTCAAAATTCACTTGAGCATCCATTTTACAATGAACGAAGCAATAATAAATATTGAGCATTGCATAAAGTATGCACACCAAAAATTTCGCCTATGATTGTTTCAAAGGGACGTGATATATTGGATTCATATCAAATGAAAGCTATGTAGTATCATCATAAATTGATATATCAATTATGAAGATATACGCGTGCATAGTTTCAACAAGACCGTAATTGGACATAGTTTCATTATTTTGAACGATATTTCACCACCGCTTCCACCAAATTGCACGAAAAATCAAGATATAATCGCCTTTTCGGATGCTTTCATATTATAAATTATTGAGAGTTGTATATATTTGTAGAATTCCAGCGAATAGAATACAATGAGGGTGGAATATACATGATGTACCATTCAAAAAAATACAAGTTTCGGTTATAACTCAAAAGTCGTTCCTTCTAAAAAAAAAATGTGCACGCCACTGAATTCAACATAAAAGCCCCTACAAGAAGCAGTTTTCACCTTTGTGCTCAGTTATGGATTGACTGAGATACGAGGGTTTTCCGGAAGTGGAACATTTCGATAATTAGCCTGCATCTCGAAAACGAAGACGGCTATGAAAATTCTGAAAAAGGCATCTTTCATTTAATCAAATAGTAGCAACATTTCGCTCAAACCAGATCCTTCTATCTCCAATAGTTTAGGTTTGGTTCCATTCAAATACATCGAAAGCTGAATTCAAGAATCCTCAATCTCCAAAGTTATAAGGACTAATAAAACTACACAAAGAAGAAAAATCTGCTAGACCAGTAGTATCATATACAGGGTCTTACATAATATTAGGTCTCACATAATAGTAGGAAACACAGGTCCGCTTTCGCGGACTTATGTTTCTCGAAACTCCTGCAGTTCTTGAGGTATTCAGCCCATATTTGGAATGCAAGCTATTTCTTACAGCCTCCATCAATACACGTCCTAGATTTTAACTGAAATTCACAAGGTGTTTTCTTTTCCGACGCCATGTCTCCTTTTGCCCTTTCTAACTCTTTTGCAGTACGCCACTGATCAGCGTACAATTAATTTCGCTATCTTCGTTCAATTTAGAAATTTTTTGACACTTGTAATTTTTTCGTATCCTACCGCTTTCGAGTGAAAAAATTATTGAGTTTGAATTTTTTTGAATTGTATGTTATTCGCTAAATAAAAAAAATGATAGAAATACTCGATAGGTGTGCCCAAAATTTACTTTTATTTGAAAGGCTCGTCTCCTGAAACCCTACTTATACTTATTCAATATCAAACTAAAAAAAGAACAATTAAAAACTAAATAAATTGCTGGAAGTGTCCTCCACCTGCCAGAATATAGGCATCTGTCCTTCTTCGCATATTATCACGCAATCTTTGAAATATTTCTGGGGTACTTTTATTGTGTCACAAGAGGTTAGTATTCGATTTCTCAATTCTTCTACAGTGTTCACGGGAGTGGTATAAACTAAACTTTTGAGATATCACCATAAGGAAAAGTCTCAACTATTTAAATCTGGGGACCTAGGAGGCCATGGTTCTGACTCACCCCGATCAATCCATCTGTTGTTGAATGTATTATTCAAGAATTCCCTAGCTCCTCCACTGAAATGTACTGGTGCCCCGTCATGCATGAACCACATTATGTTTCTCACCAAAAGTAGCACATTCTCGAGCAATAAAGGTAATTCCTCCCCAAGAAATTGCCGATAAGCGGGACGTTTTAGTCGGTTAGGAAAATGATGGCCCAATCAAATAATTTCCAATTATTCCGACCCAGACGTTTAGTGAGAATTGTTCTTGATTATGAGATTCTTCAATCAAATGGGGGTTTTCCTCAGCCCAATAATGATTATTGTGAAAATTTGGGATAGCAGTTCTCGAAAATTTAGCTTCGTCTGTGAACATTATTTCACTATACAAATGAGCATTTTCTCTAATTTTATCTTAGAATCATCGGCAGAAATTCAGTCTTGAATGAAAATCTCGAGGAAGTAGAGTTTGGACGCGTTGAATATGAAACGGGTACAATAAAATGTCTTGGAGAATCCTCCAAACTAGAACATGCGAAATATTCAACTGATTTCCAATTTTTCTTGTACTCATATGAGGATTCAAATCAATACAATTCAAAACTGCTTCCTCAATATCTGGAGTTCTCATAGTTTATGTTGCACCTTTTAAATAATTATTTGCAGTAAAAGTACCAGTTTCCCTCAACCTTCTGTGGATATTTGAAAATGTTCGCCTGTCAGGTGTTACTCGATTTGGAAAGCGCACCTGATATAATCGCCTAGCTTCTGTTGTGTTTCCATCAGGCAAACCCTACATGTAATGAATATCAGCCAATTCGGCGTTAGTTAAATCAGCCATTTTTTCTTACAGCAATAACTTCAAAAGTCTCAAAACTAATTGTTAATTTAATAAACAATTCGAGCAGACACTGGTTCAACTTTAGCAACTGTCGAAATAGATAAATAAATGAAAAAATCAAAGTCTACTAATGATTTTTTTAATTAGAAGTGCTTCCAATTTAGCGAATGCATACGATCGTTTAATAATTTTTTGCTCGAGAACGGTTGGAGATACGAAAAAATATACCCCTGTTATACCCCCATTGTGGCCGCTATATCCCTCTGTGTCACCCCTTCTTCGCAATTATTGCAATTATTCGACCCCTCAGCAGGTCGGACAATCCAATGTGAAGTATTTTCAATTATGATTAAACGCTTTTTTAAATTCTGAATTTCACAGTTTCAAATCTCAGTGACGAGTGAGTACAATATCCCGAACATGTGGTGATAATTTAACATTTCTTATCATACTATCCAGTTTTTTTACAACAATAAACTTCAATCTTCACAAGTAGTCAAATCCATGGTTAGAAACAATCAATAATGAGTAATACCGAGTGATTCCATATAAATGGTGTTGTGCCACTTCATGACTTCCCATTTCGTGACTCGACGAAAATCTACCTGTTTTATTCCCACTTCGAGACTCGACCTTAGGGCCAGAGGTAATGACTTTATTGATGCTCTTAAGTAACCACCCCTGTTGAGTTCCGTGAATCTTTTATTTAATTAGTGAGGATGAAATTTACCCAGATGCTGAATATTTTTGTTTTATCACAAACTACCCTCATTTACTCAAAAACATGCATAAACAAATGTAGGTAGGTTAGGTTAGGTTAGAAGCCATAATGTCATTGCCTTAATCCGAAATGGTAGAGGGTACCTTTCAGGTAGTGTCCCGAAATGGGAAATATTTATGAGAAGCCCCGAAGAGGGAAGTCACGAAGTGGTCATAAGTCATATAAATTTGGTTGTGTGTATTTCCAATATTCGAAATGCAAGAATTGCAACTTTCAGAAACACTTCTGCATGCAAGTTTTGAAGTTTCGTTTCAACTATTCTATATAATAAAAGGTTTGTCTATATGATTAATCCTTGGCATAGCCCCAGAGAAAAAAATGTAACGGCGGTAAATCTATAGAACGAAGTGGTCAACTCATGGGTCTTCTCGTTCCCATCCAATTATCACCTGAATACTGGCTTAAAAGTACTTAGACATTTTTTGTCTGGAGTGTCTTTGAGGAAATATACTAAGCTCCTCTGAGCCAAGGGAATTTCAATTAAAAAAAACCCAACTATGTCCTCATCTATTATATCATAGCAAAGTTTCCCACGAAGATTTTCGTCGAAAATGGCGAATGCCAAACACGTTGGTTCATTAACGTAGACCAAACATTAAAACCGAATCGCCTTTGTTGTTGAACATTCACTCCTCGATGGGGATTGACATAGGACCAGTAATTTTCGCTATTGAGATCGAATATACGTCACCTTCACTTCATTAGGCCTTATGGTGTACTGGTCGAAGTTAGGTCTTCACTCTTCTTGATAGCATCGGGAAAATTCTAGCTGTGGCTCATAATCCATATGCTGTAGAAACTGAAACTTCCTCATCTTATAATGTTGAAACTTATTTTCTCTAAGGAGTCGCAAAATCTTGTTTGGTATCGCACTCTCTATTTCATGTTACCTACATGAAATTAAGGGTTCACAGTAACAGCTCCCAAAACTTCCATTGCAACTTCTTCGTTATCTTGTTTATTGTATTTATTTTCTATGGTTACTTTCAAGTTCAAGAACCAGTGATTATGAGATTCTGTTTCAATTTTTGGAAAAAAGACTTCTTAGGTTGCCTCCTGTCGAGAAAACGAACTGAATAATTTTTGTTCAGTGTTTCCCGGTGGTGATGGTGGTTAGCCTGTGTCAGTCCGTTGGGGGTGCAATAACATATTCATGTTTTGTTGAGCTCCAACGGATTGAGATGAGTAGGTGACGGTCTGGCCTGATGTTATGAATGGGTAGGCAATATTGACGAGGTCAAATGAGACCGAAACTGCAGTCTATTGCTCCTATTCATGACATCTGACCGAGCTGTACCACTGCTGTGTGGTCCTGGTTGAAGAAGATTATGGAGGGTGGATCAGAAAACCAGCTCCTTCAGGGAAGGATGTTTAACTTTCCACGGAAGGTTGAATATTGTTCCTTGAATAAAATTCTTCATTATGTCTACACATAAAACAATAATTTCGCGGGTTATGATTGATGAGATTTGGAGTATATCTGGTGATGAGATTTGGAGTAAAGTTGGTTGACAATCAGACATGTATAAAGAGCGTTAGTCTTTCGAAAGATCGCTTCCTTGCAGACGCTGTGTGTAGCGTTGCGGTGAATAGTCGAACTAGTGTGACTTCTTGAGGTTTTCTGTTCATCTACTCTTCGTTTCCATGGTTTCCTGGTGGCGATGGTGATTAACCTCTGTGTCGGTCCGTTGGAGGGCGCAATAATGTATACATGTTTTGTAGCGCTCCAACGGATTGAGATGAGTAGGTGACGGTCTGGTCTGATGTTGTGAATGGATAGACAATACTGACGAGGTCAAATGAGACCGAAACTGTAATCTATTGCTCCTAATTCTTGACATCTGACCGTGCAGTACCGCTTCTGTGTGATCCCGAATGACGGTGTTTATGAAGGGTCTGTCGGAAAACCAGCTCCTTCAAGGAAGGATATTTAACATTCTACGGAAGGTTAAATATTGTTCCTTGAATAAAATTCTTCATTATGTCTACACAAACATCGATAATTTCGCGGGTTATGATCGATGAGATCTGAATAATTCCTTAAAGCTGCATTTGAATTATAATCATTCTGAATGAAATATATTTGTCGAATTTTTCAAAATTACAATACAATATGTATGCATCAACAAAGTGTATTGAATAATGGATTATTTTCCACATTTATTGTTGTGAGAGTAGAATTTCTCTCCCCACATATTAAATGAAACCACAGAATGTTCAAATAATTTTAATTTCGGGAAAAGCATATTTGGAAAGAGAAAAAAATCCTGTACTTGAACAGACCGGAGAGCTTGTTTCTCTTGTACTATTATTCCATAATTCACCCGTTGTTGAATTGATTTTCCTTGAACACATTTGTTTTTATTGAAATTATTCGCTTTATCGTGTAATTAGTCTCTAACATTTAATTTATAATGAGTGCTATCATTGTTTTTATTGTTGATTGTAGTAATTTCAATGTTGATTATACTTATTTCGAAGTGCTTCCAAAATAAACCATTTTAATTGTTATTTGTTTCTTCTAGGTGAGTACACATTTCCACATCTAGGAGGCCACATAAAGCAAAGGCATAATTTCAGCAAAACGTGATCATGAACACTTTAAGGTATTTAATTAATTATAGAAACAAAAACACAATACGAAGTTCGTTCAAAATAATATGCAATTTTCTTTTCTCGTCAATGTAAATTTTATACCTTCCGAAATATCCCTTTCAAATGCAGTTGTGTTTCCGCTTGTTCTATCCATGGCAACACAAGTTATTCAAATCACTAATCAAAAGCTGAAAAGAAGAAATAATATTCTCCAAAGTCTAGTTGAGTCCTAATTGATAGTATTGATGATCTATTTGATGGAATTTCATCTGCAAAGTAAAACGAAATAAGACGCTTTTGTCATTTTTCCATAAATTATTCAATAATCACGACCGGTTTCGACCTTACGGTCATTTTCAAGTGAATAATAATATTCATAATGTCATAATAACAGATTAGTAGGTAAGTACAAGTACAGAGTGAAATTTATCCTAGATATTGAGTGAACGCCAAAACCTCTTGTGGCAAAAAAGGTGAAACGTCAAAAATCTGACAGACTATCTAAACAATTTTTAACCTACAATACAAAGTTAAAACGTATAACAGATTGCAAATAGAAAACATAAGTTGCAACTTTGTTTTGTAGATTAAAAATTGTTCAGATAATCTGTCAGATTTTTGACGTTTCACCTTTTTTGACACAAGAGGTTTTGGCGTTCTTTTTCTTCTTTCGTTTTGTTCGTGGTCTTAAGCAGCTGTAACCATTTCATTTTTCAACCATAAAAATTTCTTGGAGCTCGTGTGCTTTCTTCTTTGGGAAAATGTAATTAAGACGTACACAGTTTTCTTTCTCTTCTCTCAGCGTTCATCATGTAGCCAACTAGATGAAATTATAGTCAAACGAAAGAAGAAAAAGAATGCGAAAACCTCCTGTGTCAAAAGAGGTGAAACGTCAAAAATCTGACAGACTATCTGAACAATTTTCAACCTACAAAACAAAGTTGAAACTTATGTTTCCTATTTGCAATCTGTTATACGTTTTAACTTTGTTTTGTAGGTTAAAAATTGTTTAGATAGTCTGTCAGATTTTAACGTTTCATCTTTTTTTTTGACAAAAGAGGTTTAGGCGTTCTTTTTCTTCTTTCGTTTTGTTGGTGGCCTTAAGCCGCTGTAACCGTTTAATTTTTAACCATTAAAATCTTTTGGAGCTCCTGCGCTTTCTTCTTTAAAAAAATGTAATTTAGACGTACACAGGTTTCCTTCTCTTCGCTCAGCGTTCCTCATGTAGCCAACTAGATGAAATTATACTTTAGATTTCTTTTAATTTTCATATGTAGACAATAATGACAAATATTTGTAAGTGTTTTCAGATAACTTTTCACACTTGTTTCACCTGTATTCTTTTTCCCATCTTTGTCAATTTTCTAAAAGTATGTTTTTTAAATCATTCCAGAAAGCCTTTTAAATGTAACTTTCCTGAAGATTGCGGAAATATAGAGCCGAAACGTTGAAAAAAATTAAATGTTTCATTTCTGAAGTTCCTTAAATAAGGAAAAAAAGTAAAGAAAATATATTCTTTTCCTTATACAGGAATATCACTCTTCACAGAAATGTTTTATTCTATTGCACTATAATTGATTATTCTACTGAGAACATTCACAATGCGTGGAAAATATTCCCTAACGTTACTAAAGGGGAGAGATTAATCATGCAAGTTTTCAGTTTAATATTTGCCTATGCGGTTTGCGAATTTTCTAATTTCGTACTATGAAGCTCGGAATTTGACTAAACTAACTTCCTAAACGTTAACAGCGATTTAAAATATTAATTAAAACTCGAGATAGCATTCTAATTTTCCCATTTCGCTTCATACCTGTTTCAAGTATTTATATCGAGGGTAACTTGCGGTAGCGTGTTTTCATGCTGCGTATTCAGGTTGAATACGTTTCGCGTTTGTGTTATGAATTCATCAGCATTTTTTGGAATGCTGTGCATTTCCGAATTTCATATTCGGTTTGTGGCGAGTTATCACAGGAAATGTTGCTAAATGTCAGTCAGCTCGGTACTCTTATTGAGCCGTTTAGTACGATAGTTAGAAATTCAAGATAAATAATAATACATTCTACTAAAAAAAGTACCTGGAGTTGGTTAATCAAACACAAAATATTTATTTTTCATCCAAATTTATTGTATTAGGCGCATTTACCCCAACGGATTTGACTTCATTTCCTTCCGCGAAATCTCTTTTATGTCTTCCATGTAAAACGCGTACCTTGAAGTACCACTTCACGGTAATTTGAGTTTTGGAGAAAGAAAAAAGTCGGCCGGAGCCATATCAGTTGAATCCAATCGTTGTTCGATGGTATACCGGTTGTTTGAAGAGCGAATTAAACAAAACTTTGCAGAAATATTGGAAATATAATTCCCCATATGTAAACCTGAAAAAATTATCATATAACCTTCCGGTTTGACCGGAGTGACATAAAGTTTGTTTTTTTTAATGACACCCTGTATATATTTTCATGCCATAGCAACCGCATCAGGATTACCTTTTCATCGTGTATCACTTTAATGCATTCGTTTCGTTAATTAAACACAGAAATCGATTTTTACTAATGTGGCCGCGATATGAATTCTGGTAGCGATGGCTGCTCAATGTGCTCTTAGATAGTAAGGGCTCAGTTATTTCGACCATATTCTTATACGTTTTTCCATTTTGTCCAATGATTGCACATAATATCTGGTTCTTCACGGAATTCGAATTTCGCTGATTTAAATTTGCGATTTCTCTGTTTTTAGTATTGAACACTACATTTTTATTTCATGAGCGCATGTAGCAATTCTTTGCTTATTCGTTTCGGTAGAAATCGTCATTCCTGGACTGGATTTTCATCCAAAATAATCATCAAAACTGATCCACCCAGTCAAAATCACATCATCCCAGTGATCACATTCCCCAGATAATATTCTGTGTTCACTATTAATATCTGTGCGCCACCATTTCTGACAGTTCTACGATTTAATTATTTCGTCGAAGTTGTAATTACTGGTTGTCTCTTTGTCCAAAAAGTTTTGTAGTTTCCATTTCACATTAGAATGTATACTATTGACGAAAAGGTAGATAGATATGCTCCTAATATATGGGGAATGTCGTAAAAATTCCAGAAGAGCGGCGGAGCTTTATGCGGAACGTTTTCCCAACCGTGATGAGGTTCCGAACAATTACTATTTTCGGCAGTTTAGGAGACTCCCAGTTCAACCTGAAGACCAATTTATTATTGAGGAAGCTACAGAAACCAACTTTTCAGCAATGGTTGAGATAGATTCTACTGTTTCGCTGAGACAGATTGAGAATGAGACTGGAATACCAAGTGAAACAGCCCGACGTACCAGATACATCAACATTCATACCCTAACTATTCAATTACTGTAATAGAGCATACTTAAACTGACCATATTTTTTTTACTCAAAACGGGACATAAGTTTTATACCTCACTTAGAAGGTTAACAATGAAAATAAAAACAACTTTTTAATCGTCTCTATTTACAAAAAGTGTAAAAGTGTAACTTAACACAATGAGTACTCGTATTCACTTTTATTATATCAAATATCAATCAATATGAAAAGTAAATATCAATCAATCAAAAAAATCAATTCACCAGCTTTATAACAGTAAAGTTCCTCTGACAGTAATTATTAAAATAATGCAACATATTTTTTAATTGAATTTATATTTGTCAGAGGAACAAATTTGCTTTAATAAAGTTGGTGACGATTTTAAATAAGAATAAAATTCTTGGCACGTTTTTTTATGTTGACCTTAGTTATCAACATCGCTTTTAAAACTGGAACCTGTAAGTGATTTTTTCAGACGTCCATAATTTATTCATAAGAGAAAAGACTCTTTCTACTGGAGCATTTGTACCAGGTAAACATAAAATATATTCAATTAAAATACAAAAATTTTCATGTTGAAGATTGTTGGTGCGAAAATGTTTGAATACTTCCACCGAACGAGTTTCTATGGAGACATTTAAATTATCCCATAGGTATAAATTCCAATATTTCTGCAAAGTTTTGTTTAATTCGCTCTTCAAACAAAAATTACGGTATGTAACCTGTCCGCTGGGTCATTAAGTCACGTAGCTTGAAATTAATGTGAATTCGTCAAATACTTCTGTATCTTTATTACAGTCAATATATCCCTTTTAATCAATACATCCAGCGCTTTTGGATATCTTCCCATTCAGGAACTTTTCTTAAATCTGTCCAATGAAATATCTCAATTTCATTACTAAGAAAGCAAGTCCACTGTTCCAGATATTCACGGCTTGTTTTATAAAATTCAGTAGCTGTATTTTTCACAAACTCTTCATCAATATTAGTGCCATTATCTTTTAATTTCATAATTAAACTACGAACAGTAAATGGAAGAAACTGGTTGATCTGTTTCTGAGCCAAATTGTCTTTAAGATGATTTATTCCTTTTGCAGCCTCAATTGCCGACACAGTCTGACCTTCAACCTTCAATATAGCTTGGTGAAAACTTGCTGACTGAGCATGTAAAAAATAAAGCCATAATTCTGATGTGGGATCTTCAAAAAAGTTTTTTAACAATGTGGGACATTTTTCAATGCTCAAAAAATAGTTTTTTGAAGGCTGGAACATTTTTAAAACTCTCCGGTGCTCCATCCTGTTGAAACCAAAAATCTTGTCTTATATGCTCTGGTACATCGGCAACTGACATTGGTAGATGTTTTTGCAGAAAATGTAACTACATTTCACTATTGAGATGCCCGTCGAAAAGTGAGGCCCAATTAGATATCTATCTACTATAGCGGCCCATACATTCACGGACCAACGATGCTGGTGATCTATTTGTCTCATGAGGTGTGGATTTTCCTTGGCGTAATAATGAAAGTTGTGCCTGTTAACAAGCCCATTCTCTTGGAAAGTTGCCCCGTCCGAGAAAAGAACTCTGCTAAACATATTTGGATTTTCCGCTACTTTGTCACTTGCCCAATTGCAAAAATTGATTCTATTTTCATAGTCTTGATTGATCAGTTCCTGGTGCAGCTGTACATGATATGCATGAAATTTATTCACTTTCAAGATTCTCCGGACAGAAGTTTGACTTATATCTGTTAACTGAGAAATCTCTAAAGAGAGATTTCTCAGTTAAAAGCCAAAGAGCTTTTAAATGGGTCCTCTATCACTGTCAACAAAACTGAAAACTGGTTGTCTTCAGCTTTAGCAGTTTTTGGTTTTTCAAAGCATCTTGCATCAGGATGCCTCTTATCAGAAACCTTTGTGTATAAACTCTACCTGCCAACAAAGAATTTCTATCACACTCACCCAGAATAAGAATCATATCAACTATTTTTTCTTAGGAGAACTTCATGGCGGTCAATTGAGAAAATTGGGTTCAAACCTCACTTTAACAATGTTTAATAACGAAACACTGATAAGTTCACCATGTAAAATGCAGCATATGATATGTCTTCACACCTGACAGAAGGCACAAATAAAAAAAAATTCAACACATACCTCGATTTACGTTTTAATCATCTTGATTTTATCATTCGTTAAAAGAATTATCTTGTTTAAGTTTCATTTTTTACTACTTGAATCATTACAGAAAAAAAACTTCTGTGCGAATAATGATGCATGTTGATGAGTTTGATACGGTTCGTAGAATTTTCATCAAAATTTTTACAAATAATCGAATATTTCGAAAATGATCGAAGTTAAAGGTTACCTCTACAGAAATATAGCACAATATTTTATGCGTTGACATGAATAATAAAATACAGGGTGTTTCATTTGAAAATATCAAGATATGATATTTTTAAAATTACAATATTCAATAATTTTTTTGAGTCACTGGCCGAAGGAGTATGCAATGATGCGAGTGTCTATATTCATGAATTTTTAAAGAAAAAAAATATTGTGACGAAATTACTCACCAAAAACATTATAGCAGAGTTTAGGACGCTCTTGAATCTTCAACAAAAAAGTGGTCTTTCAATCTGAAAAAACTTCCCAAGCTTTTTTTTATAGAAAATTGTTACACCCTGTTTACTTAAAAAAATAAAAAAGACCAAAGGACGTATATGGAATGTCAACCAACATTGTGAAGGAAATAAAAACACATATTGTAGAACTCCACAGTTTTCTTATAACAAAATGTTTTCCAGAGGGCTATTTCCCGCACAACTAAAAAACCTAGGATTATCCCTGTCTATGAGAAGGGAGATAAAAATCTGGCATGCAAATATTTTCCTATCTCGATTCTCCCTGCAATGTCTAAAAATAATGGAAATGACTTCTAAAAATAGACTGATAAAATTCTTCGAACGTTGTAAACTCTTTAGTACTCAGCCACATGGCTTTATGGACAAGAGGTCTGTGGGATCGGCTCTCTCTGTACTGTTGAATGAAGTGGCAGATGCTTCTGACACAAAAAGTCTGACCTGCAGACTGCTAGCATGTGATCTTAGCAAAGCATTCGATAGTACAAATCATCAAGTAATACTTGAAAAACTACAATTCTATGGTATAAGGGGTGTAGCCCTGGATCTCATCAGAACTTATGTCGACACAAGGCTTCAGCAGGCATGCTTCCAGGGAAGGTGTTCTGGTTGGTTGACGGAGGAGAGTGGCGTTCCAGAGGGCTCTGTGCTTGGTCCGATATTATTCGTCATCTACTTGAACGATCTACCTGCAAATATGAATTCCACTAATATTAATAGGGATAATCGTCTTGCCCTTGAATCATTGTATACGACGGAAGTGGAGGGTTTAAACACTTTTAAAAACCTGTTGTAGTTAATTATATTCGAATAATTGTTGACTGGTCTCCTTAATTTCATGATTGTTTTGTTTATATTCAGCTTGACGTATCGTAACTTTATAGGTTAAATGTTGTTTGAGGTCACGTTATATGCACTGATTTTTCTTCTTTTTCTTGAGTATGAACTGTGTATTGACATAGAATATACTTCTTCTTTTTATGTAACAGTTTATTTCGAAATTTATATGACGGATGATATGTCAATTAACATAAGGTTTTTTGTAGAACAGAATTTCTCTGCTCGATCAATTTCTTTCGCGTTTTAACCGGTTGTGATAGTCACTTGTGAACGAGAGATTTTTCATGATTTTAACTTAAAGTTTTATTACCTACATGTAGTTTTTATATTCTCTTTGAGCGAAATATTTTCAATAATTTTAACTTGAAGTTGTATTACCTATATTTTAAAGTTTTAATCAATGTAAGTACCCGATATAAGCAATCTTTGTATGTTATTCGTTTCTTTTCCAGTTTGCC
The DNA here is from genome assembly GCA_013387265.2 of Cryptolaemus montrouzieri. Lineage (NCBI taxonomy): Eukaryota > Metazoa > Arthropoda > Insecta > Coleoptera > Coccinellidae > Cryptolaemus > Cryptolaemus montrouzieri. The sequence goes on from JABFTP020000165.1 coordinate 14,538,152, forward strand.
CCTCTCCAAGTGTAAATTTATTTGTAGTTGCCTGAGGAAGACACATATCTGGTTTCGAAAAGTTGGAATGTTTAAATGAAAGAAACTTAATGATCTATTAGTTGTTTTATTTATGAAGTCCGTTGTTTGTTGGGAAAGTTGATTGTTTGTCATAGAGCTTAGGGGACACCTGTATATTCAACAGGAACAAAGTTATTTACCGATTGCGTACCTAATGGACACCCGGCATTATATCGACAAAATTACTCATTGGGAATTCGTATTGAGCTAATTCTTCCAGTTGTCTCTTAGAATCATACAATTGTGAATAAATTCTATGCATATGCAGAAGTTGATATTTGCTTACATATAAGTAGTCAAAAGTTATCGTAACGAAAACCCCAAATTAATGAAATAAATAAAACATGCGGTTTAATTCATATTCACTTCTTCTCTCTATTGGAACACTCGATATGCCTCCCATCAATTTCACTTTTGCAAGGTGGTGTTATTGCCCTTTTGAGTATCGATTTGCCATTTACTAAGGTTTTGTTATTTATCTCGAGTTCTCTTTCTACTCGAATTAGACCATGATTTAGACGCATTGCGCCCCGGGGTGCCGTCGATTGTGCTCGGGAGGATCCGAAAATCCGCCAATTAATTATTGTGTTCATTGTTGTAGATATACGAGGTGCGTTTTGAAAAAACCGGACTGTAGGAAAATTATATCGAATTGTATTTCAGCCTGTGTGCTTCTATATACAAGCTGTTCCATTTCGAACGCTTCAAATGGTTTTTATCTCGTAATGATTGGACAAATAAACACCTCAAAAAAGTCTAGGGAACACTTACCGATATCTTTAAAATATGAATTGGATGATTCGAATTTATAGAAATCTTTCGGTTTTATTAGGATGTATTGTATATAATGTATTCTCAAGCAAACAAAATAATATTTGACTTCTCCAAAGCATACTAACTCTTTCCTCGTTGTTCATTCTAGTCTGCGTTATATATAAACACCTCAAAAAGTCTAGGGAACACTTACTAATATCTTTAAAATATAAATTTGATGATTCGAATTTATAGAAATCTTTCGGTTTTTGTTAGGATGTATTGTATATAATGTATTCTCAAGAAAACAAAATAATATTTGACTTATTATAAAAAAAAAATTGAAAATGACGAAATTTGGTAAAACACAAAACAAAATCCTGAACTAATATTTTCGAAACGATATGGAAGCACTTATATTTTTCAGTACCCAGAAGGTCCACCTCTGTTATTAATGACACTTTGGCATCGTCGCGGCATGCTCACTATTAAATTGTCTATTACATTTTGGCCTAAGTCATTCCAAGCCCCCTGAACTGCTAATCGAAGCTCCTGTTCATGATGGAAGACGTTTTGACGCAGGGGATTTCTTTTTAGGGTGTCCCACACATGCTCGATTGGATTCAGATCTGGGGATGGCCACGGTAGAAGATCGATATCATTCTCTTCAAGAACGTTCAAGACAACTCTTGCACGATGAGGAGGGGCATTATCTTGTTGGAAGAGTGGATTTTGACCCATTGTTTGGAGATACGGTACCACTACAGGTAAAATTATCTCATTTGCGTAAGAATTTCCCGTGTGGTTGTTCTGTATGAAAACGAGGTCAGTTCCTCCCCAAAACATCACTGATCCGCCTCCCTGTCTAACAACTTCTCGAGCATGCTGGAGACGGTTTTGCTTTCCAGGTTCCCTTCATATTCGAATTCTTTCCGAATCAGGATAATAACTAAATCTAGATTCATCACTGAAGAGAACTGTGGCTCACCACTCTTGATCCCAGTTTACGTGTTCTTGGCACCAAGCTAAACGGGCAGCGCGATTTCCATGGGTCAGTTGTGGAACTCTTAAATGACGTCTGGAGTGGAGTTGACCTTCGTGCAGTCGATTTCTCACAGTTTGGTCGGAAATTTGTACATTAGGAACTCGTGATAGCTCTTGAGCTAATTCAGATGCTGTGGTAGTACGATCTCTTCTGGCTTGTAAAACCAAAAATCGGTCTTGGGCGACTGTAGTAATCCTGAAACGACCTGTATGGCGTTCTTCTACGCTACGTGTTTCATTGAAACGCCACCATAAACGGTTTATGACTCTTGGGCTACTTCCCAGAACCCTGGATACCTCCCGTTGTGAGCTCTCAGCTTGGAGCAAGCCAACAGATCGTAACATCTCTTCTCTAGTCAAATGTCGTCTTTCCATGGTCGAATCACAAAACTTGAGTCTTTTATTTGTGCTTATAACAGAAACAAAGTGCCAACTAACTGATTTCAAACACTGAATACATGAAATGATTATGAAGCAGCGTCGCATCTGCTGCATTTTTAATTTTTTAATTTTTTTCATTGTAATCATGATAAGACAATAAAATTTGTTGAGATTGTTGTAATTTGGAAAAAGCGCGTTCGAATGATATTACAACAAAACCTACTTTTCTTATCTGAAACCTGAAGCTAGGTGAATTTGTATGTTAATGGAGGCAGGCGCTAACTACGCTCGAAAGGTTTTCCATTCTAAATCAAATTTGATTGGTTTTCCCATTTTTCAATAATCATGGTAGCCAAAATATTCATCAAGGAGATAATTTGAGATTTAAAAATGTATTTTAGCAAAAAAGGTACGTCAAAATTTTTCTTATACACTGTTGGTAGATGTCTCGAAGTGTTTGAAATCGCTCGACCCCTATTCAATTATGAGGCGTTACCGCCACTGAAGCCTCGAATATAGATCATAAGATGTCTACCAAAAAAAACCACTCCACATGTTTCGGAAAATTTTCAAATCACTTCGGGATAAGAAATATACAGAGTGGCTCTTTTGAGATGGAACAACCTTTATATATTTGTTAGGTTAGATCACAGTGCTCAGTTATTACAGTGCCGTTTAAATCCGAAGAACGAATCTCCAAAAACAGGAAAAATTTTCTGTAGAGCTGTCAATGTCTCAAAGATGATAGACGAACTAAAAGCACAAACATGGCACTTCTGTTTGCCGCTTCTAACCGCTCTTGAGGCCTTCAGTTCTTTTGGGAAAAACTGATAGAAATCTTTTACAGAATTTGTCCACAGAAATGGATTAAAAAAAGAACTCATAAAGCAAGAGTCTCCAATATGAAGGAAATCAGTTATCTCAAATTCAACTCGATGCCTTAGCCACTGTGAAACAAGTGAGGAAGGATGAAGCTAGTAGGCGTGCATACAATGTCATCAAAAATATCTATAGATCTAAACTAACAGAAAAGAAACTGATAAACAATGCAAAAAAAATTAGATCATAAAAGGTGACACAAGATCAAGAAAATCTGAACCTTCGTCCTGCCTTGAGCCAGATGTTTGAATGAATATTTTGTGAACGTGGGAGCAGTTCTTGCGAAGCCACTGATGAAAATTCGTTAAACCTCCTGAAAAAAAACCAAGAATGGCTAGTGGACTCAATTTTCTTAAATAAAGTGACTGAAGGAGAAGTAGTCCGAATTACAAGAGGTCTCAAATCCAAAGACTCAAACGATATCTATGGAATGTTCACAAACTTGTTAAAAAGTATCATAGTCCGTATTGCCCACCGTATCAGCATATTAATAATAAGATGCTTTTCAGAAGGATACTTTCCATCTGAAGTGGAAATGGCAAAAATAGTGCGCCCATATATAAAGGGGGAAAGGTAAATGAACCAAACAATTATCGCCCTATATCCATGCTCCCTGCGCTATCTAAGATCTTCGAAACTGCCATAAAAAATAGAATCATCACGTTTTTGCAACAATATAACGTCTTTTGCATTTGACTCCTGAGTCAAATAGCAGTTTGGCAATGGTCAGATATGACTTTCGGCCTATGATTTAAGTAAAGCATTCGACAGCATTGACCATATAGTTATGCTAAAAAAAACTCGATTTTATTGGTATCAGAGGAATAGCTTTGCAGCTCATGAAGAACTATCTAAAAGATAGATATCAACAAGTACACTTTAAGGGTTCATGCTCTCAGTGAATAGTGGTGTCCCACAGGGCGCCATATTGGGTCCACTTTTATTCATTTTGTGCTATACAATGTAAAATCCGATGGTTCAATCTTGTATGCAGATGACACCACCTTCTTAAACATTGAAGCTAGATTCTCTGGTGCCATTTCCGATGGGAGAAGAATTAATTGCATATTTTCATATTTCCATAGTCTGATCTCATACGGAATAATATTCTGGGGGAATCATCATGACAATGAAAGGATATTCATCCAACAGAAATATGAGGTGCGGATTATCTGTGGCGCCAAACAAACAGATAGTTGTGGATGCCTGTTTAAGAGGGAAAGCATACTAACTCTTTCCTCGCTGTTCATTCTAGTCTGCGTTATATAATATAAAAAAGTCTAGGGAACACTTACTAATATCTTTAAAATATAAATTTGATGATTCGAATTTATAGAAATCTTTCGGTTTTGTTAGGATGTATTGTATATAATGTATTCTCAAGAAAACAAAATAATATTTGACTTATTATAAAAAAATTGAAATTTGAAAATGACGAAATTTGGTAAAACACAAAACAAAATCCTGATCTAATATTTTCGAAACGATATGGAAGCACTTATATTTTTCAGTACCCAGAAGGTTAGACCTCTGTTATTAATGACACTTTGGCATCGTCGCGGCATGCTCAATATTAAATTGTCTATTACATTTTGGCCTAAGTCATTCCAAGCCCCCTGAACTGCTAATCGAAGCTCCTGTTCATGATGGAAGACGTTTTAACGCAGGAGATTTCTTTTTAGGATGTCCCACACATGCTCGATGGGATTCAGATCTGGGGAGCAGGATGGCCACGGTAGAAGATCGATATCATTCTCTTCATGAACAATCGAGACAACTCTTGCACGATGAGGAGGGGCATTTTCTTGTTGGAAGAGTGGATTTTGACCCATTGCTTGGAGATACGCTACCACTACAGGTAAAACTATCTCATTTGCGTAAGAATTTCCCGTGAGGTTGTTCTATATGAAAACGAGGTCAGTTCTTCCACCAAGGCGTATACCTCCCCAAAACATCACTGATCCGCCTCCCTGTCTAACAACTTCTCGAGCATGTTGGAGACGGTTTTGCTTTCCAGGTTCCCTCCATATTCGAGTTCTTTCCGAATCGGGATAATAACTAAATCTAGATTCATCACTGTAGAGAACTGTGGCCCACCTCTCTTGATCCCAGTTTACGTATTCTTGGCACCAAGCTAAACGAGCAGCGCGATTTCCATGGGTCAGTTGTGGAACTCTTAAAGGACGTCTGGACGGGAGTTGACCTTCGTGCAGTCGATTTCTCACAGTTTGGTCGGAAATTTGTACATTATGAACTCGTGATAGCTCTTGAGCTAATTCAGATGCTGTGGTAGTACGATCTCTTCTGGCTTGTAAAACCAAAAATCGGTCTTGGGCGACTGTAGTAATCCTGAAACGACCTGTATGGCGTTCTTCTACGCTACCTGTTTCATTGAAACGCGACCATACACTGTTTATGGCACTTGGGCTACTTCCCAGAACCCTGGATACTTCCCGTTGTGAGCTCCCAGTTTGGAGCATGCCAACGGCTCGTAACATCTCTTATCTAGTCAAATTTCGTCTTTACATGGTCGAATCACAAAACTTGAATCTTTTATTTGTGCTTACAACAGAAACAAAGTGCCAACTAACTGATTTCAAACACTGAATACATGAAATGATTATAAAGTAGCGCCGCATCTGCTGCATTTTTAGTTTTTTATAAAAAACTGAAATCTGTTGCGGCACTCTACATAATTTGGTGAATAAATCAATCAATCCATTTATTTGTTCCATATAAACATAAATTGTTGTAGAACACGTCATCATAAACATAAAAATACATAAAAAACAAACAGTGTAAACAGAATAAAGACCTAACAATAAGAGACTAAATCAGCTGAGACAAATATTGTCCTCAAAATACTCCTGGAGAGTGTAGTATGGTGTCCTCCTAAGGTAAGTATTTAATCTTTATCTCAATTTATTTTGTGGCCACCCTCGTGCCTCCTGTGGAATGTGATTATAAATTTTTACCAAAGCATACACAGAGTAGTTCTGAAGGTAAGTATGCTTAAATCTGGGTAGCCTCATATCGTTCTTAGCTCTCGTGTTATGCTTATGTTCACGCTTAGTCTCCAAAAACAGGTCTCAATTATTAACTATGAACATAATTGCTTCATAAAAATATAGACTCACAACAGTTAGCACTGATCTTTCCACAAAGTGAGCCCTGCATGATTGTGTTTTGCTCAGCTCAAGAATCCCTCGAATACATCTCTTCTGCAACAAAAGGAGCCTCAAGATATCCGATGATATCCCGTATCTCAGCCTACTATCAATGTATGCATTGTATGCGGTAAATGCTGTGGAGACATTCACAAGTTCGGACAGTGTTCTTAGTGTATACACATATCTGGCCATATCATTTGCAAGTTGGTCTACATGATCACCCCAATCCAGTCGATAGTGGAACCCCAGGAATTTAAGGGTATTAAATGAAATCATGGCAGTCTTATATCCATGAGATATGGGTATGTGTTCTCTTCCATATGCAAACCTGACAAGTTTGGTCTTTTGACTGTTCATTTTCAACTCATTTCGAGAATAGCAGGCTTCAAGATCGACAAGCACATCGTGCACTACCGAATGAATTCAGTTGTACAATCAGGTAAGTCATTGGTATAAATCAGGTAAAGGAGGGGAGCCAGAATCGACCCCTGCGGCACCCCCCTATGAATAGCCAACATCGTTGACTGCAGTGTCTTCCCAGTTGTAGGCTCTTTTTTAGCAACACATTGAGATCTTCCTGATAAATAAGACCGAAGCAGATCAAAAGGCCTGCCTCTAATTCCAACCACATCTCCTCAACCAACTTGTCATGGTTGACGGAGTCGAAGGCTTTTCTAAGATCGATACACATCAGTGCTGTTATTTTACCACTGTTTAAGCAAGACAGAATCTTTTTTACAGCCTGATATATAGCTCTTATCGTAGTCTTACCCTTTCTAAAGCCATTTTGCTATTCTGAGAGTACCCTGTAAGTCTCAACAAAATCGACAATTCTGTTGTAAATAGCTCGTTCCCAATGTTACTGAGTATAGATATAGGTCTGTAATTCCCCATAAGCTGTTTGCTCCACCTCTTGTACACTGCTCTCACCTTGGTCATCTTAAGTTTATCAGAATATACACCACTGTCAAAAGTGAGACTTATCAGATATGCCAGAACAGGCGAGATCTCATCTGCAACCATCTTAATAAGTTTAACAGGAATTCCATTCAGTCCCACAGATTTTGTGTTCTTCCAAGAGCTGATTAGATTTGAAGATTATCCTTATGTCCAAGGCGAATTATAGCATCAATGAGTATTTTAATGATTTTTGTTTTTGAAGAGGAATGAATTTTGAGGAATATTTTAAGTGTTTTAAATGTATTTTATTGCTTTTGCATATTTTAGAATAGATTTCTGTATTTTATAATGACATCTTATGTATTTTTTGATGGGAAGTATATATTGTTCATTCCTTTTTGTTAGTGTATGTATTTGAACAATAAATGAAATGAAATGAAATAGGTAGGGCTGTGATCTTCCGGACTTTTGCAAGTCGCCAATTTCAGGAACAATGTGGTATTTTTCAAAACAATTCAATTTTTTATGAGTTCACGTAGAGAATTCACTCGAATATAATGAGCTTGATTGCCGTATTGTTTCACTTTACCCATTGCGAACTCTGACCTTCCAGCTTTTCATCTACGGAGATATCCAATTATTCACGTATACAAGGCTTATTTCATTCCTTTTCGGAGAAATGCGGGGGATGTTCTTAAGTTGCCGCACGGGTAGGACGGAAAGGAGAGGCCCTTTCATTTTGAGTTGATTAGCGTTTGCGAGAAACAGTACTCTCGCATAAAATCTCTTAATAACTTCATAAAACAGAATTTCCATGTAAAATTTGGAGTATAATAAAGCCTAAACGAAAGTTGAATGAGGAAAATTTCAACTTCTCTTCTTCGCTATAAGTAACGAAATAATATTTGTTTTCGCAAAAGTTGCTTGAATTTCCGGGAGCAATGCAAACCAGACAACCATTTCATCCCTCACGTTTGGTTATTTATTTATTTACTTGAATAAAAGAAGAGCGATTTCCATATAAAAAACTATATTGTCAAAAACAGGATCGGGTAAGCAGAGTATGTAAAATGGAATATCATTCAAATCATGTTATGTCTCCCAATCGCCCCTAAATTGCGAGAAAAAATGAGGGGGGGGGGACGAAACCTGTCTTGCCCATCGCTGATACATCAACAACCGCTAGTCTCTGATTCTGTAGTGAACTATGAGTGGAAACGGAATGTTCATTTCAACTTGTCATTATTCATTTTAACCAGAAATTCTAGTAGTGGCTGTGTGATGGTGGGGTAGCAGAAATCTGAAAATTGAAAAAAAAGCAACAGAAAAACATCGTGTTAGTCATACTAAATGGATTTTGAAGTTTAATCTCGAAGAAAAACGTTAATCAGATACCACATGTAAATGTTGAACACCATCTGAATATACAGGTATCCGTGAATTTATGTATAATGTTATACCACAGATTCTTCAGCTCGAAATAGGTCGATTTAGGCCAACTTACCTATATGAAAAGTTTGTTCGTTTGGCCGCTAGAGGTCGCCAAATCCAAAGATTTTTCTTCTTATTTTTCAAATAATTCGAGAAACCATATTTGGTTTGCGTAATCGGGTTGCGTTATTCACGTTTTTTTAGTGACCCACTCAATGACCTTGACGTTTTACAAGTGTCCCTAAAAACTCGAACGTGCTTTTAATCCACCATAATTCTTCAACTGTCTGAGTTTGAGCAAAACTGGTTTGAAAATATGGTTTCTATCGATCGAGTCGTTCTCGAATTATTTGAAATATGAAAAAAAATTAGGATTTAGCGAACTCTAGCTGCCAAACGTAGAAACTTACCACATAGGTAAGTTGGCCTAAATCGACTTACTTGGAGCTGAAGAATCTGTGGTATAACTTTGTACACGCAATTTACGGACACCCTGTATATAGGGTCCGCCACTTAACTTATTTTTTTAATGCAATGAAACAAAAACAGTTCATCCGATTTCCAAATTTATTTTTTCATATTAATGTACGATCCTTCCGGTTAATTGCGGCATATAATTTAATTCTAATGGCTGCCTCGGTTGACCTTGCAGTGCCCCATACGGTCCTTCCAATTCTTGAGTACGATTTTGATTGCTCAATTTTAGCGTTGCCTGCACGAATGTTGTCCTTCAAAGCTTTAATTCTCTCGGGCTTGTCCATATAACACTTATCTTTGATGGCCAAAAATAATAGTCCAACAGTGTGAAATCACAGCTCCGAGGCGGCCAAACGACATCAGAATTTCAACTAATAATTCGATCTTCCAAGACTGTGCGCAGCAGATCGATCGTAAGGTTGGCTGTGTAGCACGGAGCGCCGTCCTGTTGAAACCAATTGTTGTTCAAGTGTTTCTCTTCTAGTGACGGGAAGAATCAATCAAATCACCCTACTGCCTTTCTTTTATGAGGTTTAGGGGAAGCTGTGAACAGACACCACGTTTCCAGCCAGATGGCCGAGCTGCGGGCGACTCGGGGATAGGTGGAACCCGACCCGGTAAATCCCCAATTCTCCACTTATCCTGACGCACGAGAAACTGGAACCTAACCCTTAACTCGCGCCCCTGGCTTTAGATGCATCAGCTAGTAGTCCACCACCTTGTGTTTAAAAGTGGTTTACTCCACTAAGTTGGGTATCAAATACCTAGTCCATGACCCCTCCTGTGCTGCATTGCCTACCAGAGGGCCACAATTTAGCGGGTTTGAGCCCTGATTCCTGGCCGTACCTATATTCATGTATTCTTTCTTTGGCTAAGAGATCTAAAGATCTGTTATATTCAGAGACCCTATTAAGTCAGCGTCACTGAGGTTTGAAACTGTGAATTTCAAAATTTAAAAAAGCCTGTAATCATAATTGAAAATGCCTTACGTTGGTTTGTCCGATGTGCAGAGGGGTTGAATAATTGCTCTCGTTTAAGGAGGGTTGACACAGAGGGATATAGCGGCCACAATGGTTGAGTGGAAGAGTAGCCACGGCTAAACTTCGCCAGTGTACAGCACTATTTGACACTTTGTAGGAACAGTAAATAAAGACTATTATTATTACAATGGAGGTACCACAGAGGGTGATTTCAAAAACCTAAGCCCGATAAGTGGAGCTACAATCTCTGCAAAATAGGCCTAGAAGAAGCCGTAGGAAGATCACTTCTAAAGAACAAGACCGCTTTTTGTGTCAAATTGCAAGAAGAGACCTAGTGCGTCGCATCACATAGTTCAAAGGCAATTTCTGGAAGCAACAGGCATCAGTGTATCAGTCGAAACGATACGTCGAAGACTTCATTCCAGAGGTTTATACAGCAGAAGACCCTTCCAGAGCTAACCAGACAAAAAAAATTAACACACTCAATTAGTGAATCGAGCACTAAAATTGGAATAATGAGAATTGGCGAAATATTTTTTTCGGATGAGACCAGAATTGGTGTTCGATCAGGTGACTCCGAGCAGCAAGACAAATTCTGAAAAACCAAGGAGGCAGTGTGATGTTTTGGGGTGGCATTATTCTGGGAGGCAAAACATATTTGATTTCGTTTCCTGCGAGTGTAACTGCTAGAAATTACGTGGACCTAGTGCAGGAGCCCATAGCGAGACTCTGACGAGGTGCCCACGATGAGAATTTCACTTTTATGCAAGATAATGCTCCTTCGCATACCAGCAACCTCTCGCGGCATTATCTGAAACAAAGAGAATCGCTATTTTGGACTGGCCAGCTTGCTCTCCAGACCTAAATCCTATTGAACATTCATGGGATAATCTCTAAAGAAAAAATAGATCGCGCCAGAATAATCTAAGAATCCCACAACAGCTCAGCCAAGCCGCCTTAGAAGAGTGCAGAATATCACCCCAGATGAGGTCGAAAACCTAATCCAAAGCATGCCTAGACGGATCAGGCTTGTATCAGGGCAAGAGGAGGTAATACAAGCTACTGAGGTCGAGAAAAAACACCTACTACGTGAGAAAACAATTTTCAATTTTTTTACTACATGCGGAAAGAGTCTCTTATTTTCTTTTGTTTGTTTCTTTCTTAAAATTATCCTTAATTTATCTCTTTTAATATCTCAAGAAGAATCAATTCTAAAAATCCTTCGAACTTCCAAAATCCCTTAGGTAACATTCAAAATATTGGGTGATTCCATATAAATTTGGTTGCGTGTATATATAGAGTTGGAAAGAAAAACTATTTTCAATTGCATTTTACCCAAGATGAGATAGGTTGAAATTCAAGCACAAATTGCAACAATTACTGAAAAAAAGCCAAGAAAAGGACTTCTGCTATCTGCATAAGATTTCTCAAACTGATATCAGGACCTTGATGTTTTGGATGAAACACTTTTTAAAAAATTAAAATCGGTCAATAAGAACGAACAACAACAATTTGAAGATGTTAGACGTCCATCTTTTGGAGGAAATGTTAAGGCGTCGGTCCTGTTGAATTTTTTTTAAATAGACGTCTACCCGAGTACTTTAAATCTATGAATTATCAGAATGCAATTGTTTGGAGAAATTGTATTTGTTTATAAAAAAACAGCATATGTCGAAATCCCGAAAAATCGAGAAATCCAGAATAATAAACAAAAGAAGATAGCTGCGATCTCTTGTGAATGATGGATTTTCTTCAAAAATCGAGAACAAAGATGGGAGCTCATTTTTCTGTATTTGCAATATTTCACATAGCTGCCGTACTAAATAATTGAAGATGGGACACCCTGTACAGTTTAGTTGGAATTGATTATTCTAGTTTAGTAAACATCAGTCCAAAATTAACAAAACAGTTAGTATCAGATAAAGGTCACGAGTTTATCAAAATATTTTGCGTTATAAATTCGAAATCAGAAAGTGAATAATCAGAAATTAATTATCGTTTTCATGATTCAGAAAAAACGAAAATGCAAACCTCACATTTGAAAATTGAATTACATTTGAACTGTCAGGTGATTATAGAATGTAGGAAATCTTATTACTCTTGTTTTCTCGCAATATCATCTAACACAGGGGTTCCCAATCAATAAAAAAATTACAAGAATAATTTCCTTAAATCTTTGAAATAAACTCTTTCTAAGTTTTCATAATTGTTTTTGAAAAGTTTTAATAAAGTTGTAAACTTCATCAAAGAAGGCTACAGTTTAAAACTACAAAGCACACAAGAGATCAAGGTTCTCAAACCACCCCCTCGACGGCAACGGCCGTGTGTACCGATACCTCCGTTTGGCCTTGGTGTGAGTGCGAATTTCCCCGCACCCCTTTCGCCCCCCATAACCACCGCATCATCAGGCCATTGTCAATAACCTTGCAGTTTATTCAGTGCTTGAGTTGTAACTAGTCCGTTCTGGCATAGTGCTTTCCGTGAAATATCAGCCAGCGTGTTTGCTGTATTGTGGGTGTTCTATAATTGTTACGACGTTTGAATTGGAGTAATTATTTTTGTGTTGTGTGAGTTCTGTGTGAAGCTGAATCGGTTAAGATGAACACGGCAAAGAAACGCAAGTATATTGACGATTATATTCAATATGGGTTTGTTTCCTTTCTTAAAGATAATGTTGCCCTCCCTCAGTGCGTTATTTGCTATGAAGTATTAAACATGAGGCCTTATCGTCTTCTGAGACATTTGTCAACCGAATATGCCTCTTTAAAGGACAAACCTAAAGAGTTTTTCGAATTGATGACATGGCCGAGGACATTAAAAACCAGGTGGTTGATGCAATTAAAAAATACCCGTTTTTTTGCTATCCAGCTTGACGAGAGTAAGACATAGCACAACGTTCTCATTGGATTGTATATCTTCGTTACATTTAAAATGAAAGAATGAAGGATGTTTTCTTCTGAGCTGGTGACCACTACTAGAGCTGTAGATGTGATGAAAGCAGTATCAGACTTTTTTGAGAAACACGAACTTTCTTGACAAAAACTTATTGGTGTATGCAAAGATGGTGCTCCTTCAATGCTCGGTTCTCGCTCAGGCTTTGTGCAGTTGGCCAACTAGAAAAATGCTGACGTTGTTGGGATTCATTGTTTCATGCACCGCCAAGCCTTGGCAGTGAAAACGCTTCCAAACGAACTCAATGCTGTTTTAAAGCTATGTATTACAGTAGTCAACTATGTAAATACTCGACTGTTCAAAAGTCTTTGTGAAGATTTAGGAAGTGATGCTGCTATTTCATACAAAAATACGATGGCTATCGAAAGGCAATATGTTGTGGAGACTATTTGAGCTCCGTGATCAAGTGATTACGTTTTTGGCACTGCCGAAACAAAACGAGCTTAGTGCAGAGTTCAAAAAACCCAGTAACCAAGTGATTTTGGCCTATTTATCAGACTTTTTTGACACGTTAAACAACCTAAACTCGAGACTGCAGGATGCAGACTTGAATATAGTAACACATCGGGATGCCATCAAGATGTACGTTCAGAAACTACAACTTTGGATACGTAAAGTGTCAAGGAATCCCAGCAACTATTCAAGTTTCAACAAAGTAGTGTCAGTTTCAGAAGAAGTATGTTTCGAGGAAGTTTTTGAAAGACCGTTTTTGGAAAACTTGATAATTGACCATTTGAAGAACCTCAAGGAGGAGTTCATCAGGTACTTTCCTAACTTGTCAGAGGAGTTTTACAAACTATCAACCGACTGTTCAACATGGACATACAGTTGCTGCCAGAAGAGTTGCAAGAGGAGGAAGTAGAAATAAATAATGACTCTGATGTAAGATACGATTTTGAAAAAATGGACAAGCCCTCATTTTTGTTAAAGTACCTAAAAGTTCACCCCAGTGTTTCAGAGAAAGCTGTTCAGATTCATTTGCCTTTCTCAACAACATACATATGCGAAAAAGCGTTTTCAACTCTTGTGGCGATCAAAACCAAGTACCGCAACAAACTTGATGTCGAAAGTGACCTACGCTGTTCTTTGTCTGAAACTCAACCCAGGATCTGTCAACTTATCCAGAACATGCAAGCGCACCCATCTCACTAAATTACATTTTAAGTTTTGTTTTAGTAAGTAGGTAGGCCTATTGCTTTACCTTCCTCAAATTGAAAATGTATCTGTGTTACAAAGTTGAAATTTGTATCAGTAATGTTGAGTGAATCTCAACACAAAAGTAGGGTTTGTAAGATAGAAGGACCAGTATAGTTTTTTAATTGTTTATTAACAGTACTATACAACTTTAGTTACTCCAAGAGTATTTGTGCCGACTGCTTGGTATTACACAATACTCAGGTTGAAATTATTGATCTGTATGATCAATATGGAGGATTAGTTCTTGATGGTTCAAGAGACAAAATGTTACTCGTGTTTGTGAACAACTGAATGTTTATATTATAATTACTCCAAGAGTATTTGTGCCACTGCTTGATATGATACAATACGTAGGGTATAATTATTGATCTGTATGATCAATGTTGGAAGATAGCTCTTGATAGTTCAAGAGACAAAATGTTACTTATAAAAATGCTATGCAACTGGTAAGTTGAAGTTACTTTGGGTTGACCTCGTAAAGACAACTGCCCAAACTGATCAAGGCGCAGATGTAAAAACCCTTGATTCAACATTTCTTAAGAAGGGTCAAACATTGTACGAAAACGTAGCTAATACATCGATAAAGGGAAAATTGAATTTGTAAGAAGGTTATACCCCGCTGGTTTAATGGTTATAGTTATAACCCAAAGAACACATTTACTGCTTTACGCATGGTAGTACCTTTCTAGTAACAGACTATATATCTATACCTATTTACAACGGAATATGAGCTGATTGAAAGTATCTTACGTACAAAGGGGGGCGTGTGGGGTCACGCATCAAATTTTTTTTTACCTCATCTTGCCCTGTCACAAGGTAAAAATAAGGTTACTTCTGCAAAAATATGGCACAATATCTTATGTGTTGACATGAATAATGAAATACAGAATGTTCCATTTGAAAAAATCAAGATATATTTCTTAAATTACAATATTCAATAATTTTTTTGAGTCACCTGCTTTACGCAGGGTAGTTCCTTTCTAGTAACAGACTATATATCTATAATAACCATTTACAACGGAATATGAGCTGATTAAAAGTATCATACGTACAAAGGGGGGCGTGTGGGGTCACCAAGTAACCAAAAGTGGTACAAAAAAGTTTGAGAACCTCTGATCTAACATATATGTTAGACTTCGAATAGTTGTTTTGTGTTGGGCAGTTTCATGTCTCGCAATGTTCGAACCCACGCCTGATTGTTGAAATAGATTATCCGGAACATGGAATTGATTTTATTCTCATCTTGTAACAGGAAACAAGGAAATTTTCCTTTCGTCGAAATGTGGAACTAATTTTTCAAATGATGTGTCGGTAATTTATTCATTCGCTTGTTTGAAATGCTGCCTAAATAAATAAATATAACATATTCAAAATAAAATGTATCGGGTGTTCTGAGAAAAACGTCCCAAGCTATACCTCTTACAATTCTTGATCGATTTCAAGAAAAATAACACCGAATGGATTCTCAAGTTATATTCTACAGTCTAACACATTTTCATGGTTCTGTTACATCTGGAAATACTGGAAGTTGTTAATTAATTTTATTTTATGGAAATTCATTTCAATACAAATAAAATGATACATTTTTGTCTGATTTCCACAAAGCTCATTTTCAATACACATGACCGATTTCGACTTCTATGTCATTTTCTAGTGTCGAGAGCTACCAGGTATAAATTGTTGACTAGTTGGGGGGTGGGGATGGTGCTTCAATTCTGGTTGGCTATTGAGAGTGGTGAATTCGGAGGGTTTACAAACTTTATTAATTTCCAACGGATTCATTGTCATTTCTTTATTCCATTCGTGAAAATTTTTTATCTAATGTGAATATGTAATTTGTCGATTTAATAATCAAAAACTGCGGATTAGTTATCTGAAGGCCGATATCCTTTGAATCTAGATTCAAAATTTCGACATATTTGGTGAGTATTGGGCATTTATTGTATTCAATTCTATACTGGGTGATTCACCAGTGGCGTGATACTCTGTAGCTCGTACACTCTTGAAGATTTCATTTTTGTTCGAACAGTATTTTATTTAGAAAGTGAAAATCTACTTCAGCAATTCAATTTGAACTAAACAGGGTGTCCCTATTTTCTATAAAAAAATCTTGGGAGTTTTTTTCAGATTGGAAGACTACTTTTTTGTTGTAGATTCAAGAGCGTCCTAAACTCTGCTATAATGTCTTTAAGTAATAGGTTTTTTGGTGAGGAGTTTCGTCACAATTTCTTTTTTCCGTAGAAATTCATGAAAAAAGGCTCTCACATCATCGCATGTTCCTTCGGCCAGATAGGATGAATACTTTTTTCCTTTCGTTTTCTTATTGCCCAAGGATAGCTATATTGATGAATTAAAATAGATTATCCTCATTTTATACAGGAATGATATACAAAAATATTATTGAATATTGTAATTTTAAAAATATCATTTTTGCAGAAGTAACCTTATCTTTATCTCCGACCATTCTCGAAATGAAAAAAATTAAAATAACTAAAATAATAAAATCAGAGGTTGCAAAAGAATCATTATACTTGATCAGAGAAATGGAGATATTTTAAGATAGTCGTGTATTAAATACGTAATAGATTGGTTTTAGGTGAGATGATCTACAAGGTGTGGAACTATTTCAATAAGTATTCGAAATGTTGCCAGTTTCTTTATAGACACAACTCAATCCTTCTGAGGAAAGACCGTTGAACTCTCGTCAACATTTGCGGATTAACTGACTGAAAGGCGTCGACTTTTCTCTGTCTCATATCCAACTGTGTTGTAGAAGGAATCTGGTAACCGATGCCCTTAATATAACATCACAAGAAAAAATTTAGACTTGTAAGGTTCGGAGACCTAGCTGGCCATCTACCAGAACCACCACGTCTTATCCATTCGTTTGGAATTACATGATTCAAATGCTCCCCAACATGATGGGAGTAATGTGCCGGTGCTCCATCCTGTTGAAACCACAAATCTTGTCTTATATGCTCTGGTACATCGGCAAGTAACATTGGTAGATGAGTTTGCAGAAAATCTAAATACATTTCACTATTGAGGTGCCCGTCGAAAAAGTGTGGCCCAATTAGATATCTATCTACTAAAGCGGCCCATACATTCACGGACCAACGATGCTGGTGATCTATTTGTCTCATGAGGTGTGGATTTTCCTTGGCGTAATAATGAAAGTTGTGCCTGTTAACAAGCCCATTCTCTTGGAAAGTTGCCCCGTCCGAGAAAGGAACTCTGCTAAACATATTTGGATTTTTCGCTACCTTGTCACTTGCCCAATTGCAAAAATTGATTCGATTTTCATAGTCTTGATTGTTCAGTTCCTGGTGCAGCTGTACATGATATGCATGAAATTTATTCACTTTCAAGATCCTCTGGACGGAAGTTTGAATTATATCTGTTAACTGAGAAATCTCTCTTTGGTTTTTATACTGTCAACAAAACTGATTTGTTGTCTTCAGCTGTAGCAGTTTTTGTTTTTTCATGTGTTTTGTAAGCGATTTTACCCGTTTCGATAAATCTAATTAGAAGTTTTTCAAAACATCTTTCATCAGGATGCCTCTTATCAGGAAACCATGCATAAACTCTACTTGCCAACAAAGAACTTCTATAATTTGATTGAGGTCGTTACTTGATGAAAATCGATATACATATTTTCAATGAAATGAAACTAAAGTATTTAGATTTTCACTATATTAACAAAACTATGACCGGTTTCACCACACTGTGGCTTCATCAGATAGATGAATTCATCTATTCATCTGATGATGACATTCAATTAGAATTTGCTGCATTTATGTTGGGACCATTGAAACCTGGTTGTTGAATCAAATTCGAAAAGATGGTTGCTGATGTTATTAGAGAATTAAACATGCGTGTGTATTTTATGGTTTTTATATTAAGGAATATAGTAATTGAGACATTTTATGTGGGAGACTAGAATATGATTATTTGATTCAATTTTCTTAACGATTAAATGAATTAAAGTCTGTTATGTTGTAGGTGACATTATTATTGAGTCTGATCATTTAAAACTCATCATCAACGTATCTGTACCAACAAATATGTTTTTGTATCTATAACTTATTATTCGTTATAGATTTTTCAAGATTGTTCATGAAAATATCTGCTAATATAGGGCTGGGTGGGGATACCATGAAATATCCTAAGTTCTGTTTGAAAATTTTTGAGTCAATCTACAAATAATTTTATAACAAACATGTTTTTAGAAGATTACACAATTCATCCATAACCTGTGATCAAGTATTGTTCTGTTGATTTCTTTTATAAGGGGCAGACGTTTATCTATCGAAATGTTTCGCTACATATTTTTTAAATCAAACAGTAACGCGAGGAACAAAAAAATTTCAATTACCATATGCCATCATATAAAAACCAGAAAATAAATAAGCATGTCTAACTTATTTTAGCGCAATCTCTAATAACATCAGCAATCCACTAATCCCAAGCTAAACGAATTACTATTGAATGCCAAACAAAAAATAACAAATTTAAACAGTCTGGAATATACAGAATCGAATGTAATTATTGCTCAATAGCTTACCTAGGCCAAACAGGTCGAACTTTTGAATCTAGATTCAAAGAACATCTCTCCTCAGTTAGGAACATATGGAATCCACAAATCACAAAAGGTTATTTAAAAATTCTCCACAAATACAATAAAGCGATAACAATGACTCTGATGTTTGAAGTTTGAAAAATGACAAAAGTTGTAGAACCCCAAATATTCATCACTCTCAATATTCAATTAGAATTGAATCACTTCGCACTACTCAGTATTCAAAATATATATAGTGAACTCATTCTTACACATAACTGTCAAGTCTAGAAACTTATAAATGATCTAACTGTTGAAACTGGTCGTCTGTATTAAAAATAAACATTGCGGAAATCAGACAACCGTGTTTCATTTCATTTATACCGGAAGCTGACGTTTAATAGGACTTTTTCAATCAAGTGTATAGAGAGATGATACAAACAAGAATAGTACTCGGATATTTAGACTCTATCGAGCTCCATTATCAGATCGTGATGAACCAGAGCGCCCCAAGTATTCCAGCTCGTAAAAAAGTCTTGAGAAAGTGGAGGTATCTATTTCAATGAAGCAAAAACATTAAATGATAAAATCCAAATGGAATTTATAAACTTCGTATAAGTATTATTGAAAATGCCCCCTGTGTTGATTGATATTTATCTGGTATCTACGTGTTTCATTTAAAATGGTATCTTGAGGAGACGGTTTTGTATCTTCTCAACAAATTTTCTGGTGGACTATGGTACACTCGATCCTGCAGATAACACCAGAGTGAAGATTCAGAAAGAATCGAATCTGAGGAGCGTGCACATCATCTTACAGGACCAGTTCTCCCTATCTATTGCTCTCCAAAATTATGACCTCAGACATTGGCCAACTTATTGGAGGGGCCAGAGACACTGAAAAATCGCCGAAAAAGAAATTGAGAAACGAATGAATAATAATTTTATTTTTTGATCCTTTAACGTGCTCTATTTCTGCCTTTCGGCTTTTGATACACCTCACTAACCCGGAAATTTTGCCGAAACCCTTCAGTGTCGAGGGAAGGGCTTCTTAATGTTCAGCTCATCTCTGTTAGACAGGACCGACGGCTTTACATCTCCATAAGATGGGCGCTCAAGTAATTCCCAGAATCCGAAAAATCGCACCGACTTTGTGGGAACTGAGCCCAGATAACTCTGCGCAGAGATCGAGCGACCTAACCTCCACGCCACCGAGCCGGTTAATAAATTCTTCATTCTATTCGAGTTACACAAAAATCAAGTTTGTCACATTATGTTTGATTGAAGGGTATTATTCAAAACTATATCTCAGGTGGGCCGGAAAAGAAATTGAGAAACGAATATGAATAATAAATTCTTTATTCTATTTGAGATACACCAAAATTCAGTTTGTCATATTATGTTTGATTGAAGGGTATTATTCAAAACCATATCACGGGCCAGATTGACTACCTGAAAGTGCTGTACTTGACACTCGGGCCGTAGTTTGCCCATGGCTGTTTCAGCGACTTCACTTTCCAAGAAACGTTGTGAAACGTAGCACCATCTTATTGATAGTGATATTCTTTTCGTTCTTCCAGCTGATTGTCTTTTTCGGCATCACCAAATTTCTCGTGGACTGCGGTAAACTGGAACTTATAAGTAACTTCAAAACCAAAAATCAAGAGGACTCAAATATACAGAGCGGGTAGGCCATCACTTCCCAAGATAACTTTTTCATTGGTTTCACTGAACAACTAATATATCGATGTTAATAAGTGTTTCTGTGACTTTTTTTGGGATGTTTACTCGTGAAATATGTTCAAAATTGACCAAATATTTAGTTACTTGTGAAATAGATGAAATATCCTTGAAAGTATCAGAGAAATGGCGGTTATACATTCTGTCAAAGGAGTACCAGGAATTTGTCAATGAAACGCAAAATATTTACTTTTCTTCCAAAAAATACATTTAGGCCAGCGAATAATCCAATCATGAAAACATTTTTCAAACGCTTTTTCCGGAAACGACTTTTGTTTTTCCGCGAATTCTCTTTATGTCTTCTCTCGATTCATAAAGGGTAGCTCGAAGTGATAATTTGAGTTTTAGAAAAAGAAAAAGTCGGCGAGAGCCATACCAAGTGACTGTCAGTGCCAATTTCTGCAAATCTTCGTTTACGCCTCTTGTTAGAGAATACGAAAGTATAGCGTCATCTCCGAAAGAGGAAGCCAATCTCTTTGATCTCTTGTTCTGAAAGAACTCTGTGCTAGATTCATCTAACGCAATACCACCGAACATTTTACCTGCAAATTCTTCCATGACAAGTCAAGTTTAGAGTCCGCACTGTGAGACGGGCTCTCCAGCAGCTGAACTGCAAAACGGCAGTTGGTCTAGACGAAATACCGCCAATCGTCCTGAGAAAGTATGCTCCCGAACTGGCATCCATTCTCAACCGTCTGTTTCAGATTCCTTATGAAAGCCACACTGGGAAATAGCGAGAATTCAACCGATCCCAAAGAAAGGAAAGAAGTCCTAACCCCAAAACTACCAGCCTGTTGCACTTCTTCTCATTATGTCCAAAGTGGTGGAGAGAGTCATAAATGATGAACTCATCAAATATCTTTAGTTGCAGTGAATTATTAACGACCGTCAGTATGGTTTTTGCAGGCAAAGATCGACAGGAGATCTGCTCGCCTACGTCACTCATGTTTGTACATCAACGATGGAAAAACATGGGGAATCTAGAGCCCTCGACTTCTCTAAAGCTTTCGATAGGGTTTGGCATGCAGCCTTGTTGAATAAACTTGCTGCATATGGGCTTCCCGAAAATTTTTAGGGTTGGATAAGTAGCTTTCTTTCAAAAAGATCAATACAAGTTGTGGTCGACGGTATAACATCTGATAGTTTCCAGTTGCAAGCAGGAGTACCTCAGGGATCCATTCTTTCGCCAACCTTGTTTCTGTACAGATAAACGATCTTCTGTCATTTACAGAGAACAAGATCTTCGGTTTTGCAAACGATTGTACCCTGGTTTCGTCTTTCAATAGTCTACGGCCGATTACAGCTGCGGAATCTAAATGTCAGAGATGTCAACAAATTAATAAATTAAACTCTGACTCACAGAGGATATCTGAGTGGGATCAGTTGAACCTGGTGAGCTTTGACACGAGCAAGACGCAAGCAACAACGTTTTTCAGAAAGGTCCCTTCTAGAGAACCTCCTCTAATAATGCAAGGCCCACCAATTGCATCCTAAGATTCGATGCAGCTTCTCGGAATAACGGTCAACTCCAGATGTTGCTGGCATGAATATGTATCAGCCAAACTTAGTTTTCTTTTCAGAGCCAAGCGATACTTCACGTCATCTCAGCTGTTGCTTCTATATAGGGCACAGATTCGACCTGCTTCGGAATATTGTTCCCTTGTATGGGGATCTGCTTCCAAACATTCGTTGCGGATGTTGGATAGTGTGCAAAAAATGGGCTGTGCGCCTCATCGACCGCCCAGAGATCACCCGCGATCTCCTACCGCTGGATTTCAGAAGACAAGTTGCTGATCTTTCTGAATTTTATAGACTTCCACGGAAGATGCCCCAAGGAGTTGAAACACCTTATTCCGGGAACACTCATGTGTACCCGCAAGCCTAAACTGGCAAGGAGTTCTCATCATTTAACGACCCCTCGAACCTCTCTCAGTAAGAATTCCTTCGTTAATAGGGCCGGTGAGCTGTGGAACTTTTTCCCAACATCCTACAATTCGGCCCGCTTCAAGAAGCGAGTTAACAGACACCTCAATTCTTCCTAGGCGCCCACTCGTGTGGTATAACAGGTTCGCCTTTTCCTGCGAAGCGCGCATAAAAAAAAGATTCATGAAAACATGTCTTAACACCAATTATAATGCGTTTTATGAATGTGGGACCGTAATGGACTCGTTCTAGCATGTCTTCGGCGATCTTTACGTGATTCAATACTTCAAAGTTCAGGTCTTTTGGAACTAGTCGAGCGGCAACGCGTTTCATGACCAAACAATCGTTGAAAATGATACGAATTGATTCGTGAGGATTCATTTCCTTCATTTGAACGATATTAACTTCAGTTGAGTTTGTTGATTGCCGACCAGAGAGAGGCAAATCTTCAACCACATCTCAACCGCTGTTGAATGCACTGTACCACCTATATGCACGTGTTTTTGATTAGGGCGATTCACCGCCATTTGTTACATTTTCAGCGATTCGGTACACGAAATTCCTTCTGAAATACAAAATTTAAGACAAATTCTTTGCTTAATATTTATATCCATTGTAAAAACCGCAAAACACACTTATAAGAACTAACTAAACCGAGCACTGTGAACAAACTTAATGTGAATCGCGTTCAAACTCCGCGTCAGTATAGAAAACAGTTGTGCTACAACAAAAATTTCAACAATCGATGCGAGCAGGTTTTTTGAATAATCTATTTCAGGTACTTTTTTGACGGAATGTACTTTTCGAAGCACAACATTACCAAGTAGAAAAATATCTCTGAAATACGTTGCATACATTTGAAATGAATGAGAAATTTTTATATATTCGAGATATGGTTGAAGTATTTTCGAAATACTTAAAATACCATTATATTAAATATTCTTGAACCCTTAAAAAAGGTATTCTTTCATTTGGAATTACTTTAGAATATACGCCTTTGGGAACATCACCCAACAAAATTTCTCTCCTGATGTTTTATTTCCATGATTGTTGCAGAAAAGCGAACTTGGCAAGTTATCGTCCTGCTATTTGCGTAGTATCACCACAAAAAACCGCCCGCAGGCAACTCGTGGGAGTTGCCTGCAGGCCACTAACATGCACTTCGTCTTTCTCCATTTTCTCGAACCGTATATTGTTTAACTACTTCAGGTTTTCTTAACGTTCATGAATTCTCTATCAAATGTTTGCCTGAAGTTAATTCTACGAGATATGTCAACTAAGTTCGCGGAAGTTGGCAATGCTGCGGCGGTTGGTAACTCCGCAACGTTCGAATTGGTTTCATTCGAAACAGAATTCATTTCTGCGTCAGTCTGTCCAAATTTCGTGTTGATCGGTTGTATACTTCGTGTTTTATTGTCCTTTGAACATCGACCTGTTTTGACCCACCGTCATGAAGATGAGTGATAAAATAATTGAGCAAAGAATAGTGATCAAATTTTTGGTGAAAAGCGGCGAAACTTCCGTGGAAGTTATGAAACAGTTAACCGACGTGTATAAGGAAGATTGTCTGAAGAATTGAGCTGTCTACGATTGGGCAAAGCGGTTCAGAAGCGGCAGAGAGTCAGTGGAGGATGAACCGCGCGAGGGACCTCCCTCCTCCACTCGAAACAGAAAACCTCGATCGTGAGTGCTAGGAGCCCTAGAATGTTGGAAGGCGAGTTGAGCAGAAAGAGCTTCGATTGTCCATCTGTCAAGACATGATTTCTCAAATTGACGAATGTTATCATTGGTGACGAGTCGTGGGTGTTCGAATATGACCCTAAGACCAAAAGGCGGAGCATGCAGTGGGTAAAGAAGGGGATAAGCGCCCGACGAAAGCCAGAATGTCAAAATCGAAAGTGAAATCTTCACTCATCCATCGCATGTTTCCATATTAACTCATTAGTGCATACATTCCTTTTAAAAGGATCACAATATAAATGCATGTCGTAAATGTTCAGAGAGTGGTGGGGAGCCGGCAACACGTGCATCTTCTCATTAGACCTTTTTCAGGAGCATTTATGTCTTTGACACGACGTGAAATACGATAGTTGAATTCATTGAGGACCATGGATCCCAGTTTATATTCTACACTAAAAATGGCGGTTAAGTAATATCACTTACTATTTAACAAAAATATTTTTGGAACTATTGAAAAATTCCGAGGCATTATGGTCTCTTGTTACAACTTCGATGTTATTTTCACATTTTCTCATCAAGTTTTTTGCTAATGCAAGTTTTTCTCGGCGATCTGCTTGAAATGACTATATGTACAGAAGTCATTTCTGTTTTCATTTCAGATTATCTCTACCCAGAGGTATTCTGGGTCAAGGATGCGAAATTTCTTTCGAGAATATTGAAGATGAGGAAACTCATGAACAACTTTCTGCTAGAACGAGTGCACTTCAACCTCAAGTCACCACACTTTCCCATTCATCGGAGACTGATGATGAAGAAAATATACCACTTTCTGTTATACAACAGCTTTCCAGCAAGAAGAAACGTAAAACTTCTCAAAGAAAAAAAGAGAAAAATTCATAAGTGGACGAGGGATACACCCAAATATTGTATGAACACCACTTGTGATCCTGTGCCTCTATCTCGCGATGCACAGTCGGCCGAATCTCCAGCCGATTTCTTCAAACTTTTTCACGGAGGCGATCATGGAAAATATCGTTCACCAGACTAATTTGTATGGGTCACAAAAAAACATTTCTTTAAATTTTTCTATGGATGAACTGTATGTAATCTTCGGAGCTTTATAGCTTAGTGGATATGCCAAATAACCTAATGAACGCATGCATTGGAATGCCACTAATGAAACCCCTTCAATACTTCGTGACTCGATGAGACTCAACCGTTTTGAGCTTCTCTTACGTCATCTTCACATCAATGATAACAACAATGTTTCGACAGACAAACTTCACAAATTGAAACCACTTATTGACGGATCGAATCAAAATTTTCGAGAACACGGTGGTATAGATGAGCATCTATCGATTGACGAGAGCATAATACCATACTATGGAAAGCACTATGCGAAGCAATTTATCAAAGGAAAGCCAATCAGGTTTGGGCCCTTTGTCAAAGAGGAGGGTATATGTTTGCATTCGAGATATACACTGGTAAATCTGATTATGAAAAACAATTTGGTTTGGGGTGGCGATATTGTTTTATCTCTAATTCGATTCGCAGGACAGGAAGATAAACTTTATTGATATTGATCTAATGTCCCATCTCAGGGACAGCAATATTTGTGCTACTGGCACTATACGCCAAAATCGTTTAGAAGGATGTCCTTTTCCGGAGAAGAATGTATAGAATAGAGAAAAAAGTAAGCTATCCGACAAATGCTTCAGACTCCATATATCTTCAGATCTCATAGAAAGAGTTGTATCATCACCAAAGAGAGTGCTGTCCGCATCATCAATAAAATCAGGGAAGTCATTAATAAAAATTAAAAATAAAATAGGACCCATGATAGAACCTTGCTGAACTCCAGTCATGACCTTCACTCTATTAGAGTACTCACCATTTGGAAACACAACCTGATATCTATCAGTTAAAAATGATTTAATGACAATCAATAGACAGCTGCTTCCGTATACTTGCGGTGCGCTACACCGACGTGGCTCGATGGTCGGGACTTCCGAAGGGTCTAGCTCTTGGAATTTTACTCGGATCGATTAAAAATTTTGGGATAATATTTTGAACATATTGTACTATTCAATAAGACAAAGAGAATCGATTTTTTGAAATTCTCAAACCCACTTAACCCCTTAACGGTGGTGCCGGTGCATCGGTGGAGATTATAGCTAAGGAATATTCGCAGGGAGCACGACGAAAGCGACATCTGATGGTAGCGTAAAATCATGCTCGGCAATGGTATGACATGTGAAAGATCCGTATAAATAACAGTGAATTGTTTTAAAAATGAATTTAAAAATAAATATGTGTTATAAAATCTGTGATCGTGTTTTTAAATTGAAAAACTCATTACGATGGAAAAAGTGTGTATAAAAAATTAAGGAAAAAATTCTTTGAAAACGAGCTTTTATTTAAATGCGCTAAAACGAAAAAAATAAACTTTTGCACTAAAACTTCTACCGTTAATTCATAACGTCATTTCAAATTTAACACATTTGACACAATTTATATGTTATAATATAAAAGCTTGTCGCGAGATATAAGTACTCGTATTCATTTTATCAGTTTGAAATATTAACAGGTAGGCATAACATATAAATTGTGTCAAATGTGTTAAATTTGAAATGACGTTATAAGTTAACAGTAAAAGATTTAGTGTGAAAGTTAATTTTTTTTCTATTTAGCGCATTTAAATAAAAGGTTGTTTTAAAGAATTTTTTAAAGTTAATTTCATTTTTAGTTATTCTTGGCAATCTTTCATTTGGTACCCATATTGTAGGAACGAATAAAAGAAAATTATCCGCCATTTCGTTTTGCATTAAGAATAATTGGTTCACCGCCTTGTTGGATTCAGAACGACGTCACATAGTTAATCATGCATTGTCATCCAAACTCAACGTGTATACAAAATTTCAGCTCAGTTGGTTGAGATCAAGTGCCTTAAAATTGAGTTGTAAGATTTCACCCGAACATACAAACATACATACATTGCAAGTTAAATAAAAGCTTGTAAATATGTTTATGAATAACTAAAAGGAGTTTTAGAATCCCATGGGGTTAACCTGTGAAATGTAAACAAATTTAATACATGACAACTGCAATAATGAAAATTACAAAAGTGTTGATTGTTAATATGATTTTCAGAAATAAAATGAAAAATTAATGGCAATGTAATTGCGAATCGTAATTTGAACATACATTACCCTAGTTGCATTGTTACTGAATAATGTTACACACTACTTTGTTTTTCTTTTAACATCATTTATCCATTTATTTTTTTATCCATTTATTTCTTCCATCCATTTATTTCCACTTGGCCACTGGAAATGTGTAAAATTTACATTTACTGTTTCTAGCTGTATTTTTGCAATCAACAACACAACAGCTATTATGGATCATTTTTTATTTAATGTTAACGTGTTTATTTATGATAAAAGCATGATTTAACGATAATTTGACCACATCGAGCGCTGTGATCGATTCAGCTGTCCCCACTATATACTCCGCTCCCTGCCAATAAGGCATTTTCAAGTATTTATGTACTTTCCGGACTCTTTTCCGCGAACTTAATTGACATACCTCGTAGAACCTAATTTCGATTTTCTTCGTTTACGGAAATTGTTTGATAGATATGTGAAAAGTAACTATTTTTTGATATTTTAACTTGATATAACCGCTGTATGCTGTTATTTATTTATTCGAAACAAAGCGTTTCGTGTGCTTTTTTAATAGCTTATAACTCATTTACAAAAAAGCCACTCTGGGACAATCTGTGTATGAAATAACATCCACTTTTTTGCTAGAATTATAATCAATTTTTAATGAGGAATCAAAGTAATTGGAGTACCCGTATCTGAAATACCCTGCAGAGAAGAGTCGAAAAAGTTTCAAAACATTCTCAACTTACTTAGCATTCTGAAACTTTTCCAATTTTCCTTCGGGCACGAAAAATATTCCTGATAAGGCGTGAGAAAATTGTTGCAACGAACCAGTCAGTCATCTCGTTTCCATACGATTTAAGCGAACGTTTCTACGCTGTAATGTTTACGAAAAAAAATGGCGAACATACGAAATGGTCACTTGTCCCTCATTCCACGAACGTGTAAATTCCTTGTACGGTTAAATACCAGTTGTACCGTCGTTCGTTTATGGACTCGATTTGATTATCATTTCGAGTAAGAGAGTAATTAATTTCGAGGTACTCACTTCTAATGAACATCTGAGAAATACCGCTATAGAGATGAGGTGACGCCATGACTAATTGGATTCTATATACAGAGTGAAATGTTATAGATTGAGAAAAAGGTACGGCCTCTTCTCAATGTAATAAGGTACAGAGTGTGCCTCAAGCTCTATGACAAATTTTAAGTAGTGGTTCCTGAAGAGATTCTAAAACAAATTAGTGAAAACAGCATGGTCTGAGTCTTTTTAAATTCAGAGAAGTTTTGAGCCTCACTGGTCCTGAAATCACAATTTTCAATACACGACAGCAATTCTGTGGTGTTACTATTGGCAGGGAGCGGAGTATATAGTGGGGACAGCTGAATCGATCACAGCGCTCGATGTGGTCAAATTATCGTTAAATCATGCTTTTATCATAAATAAACACGTTAACATTAAATAAAAAATGATCCATAACACTTGTTTTGTTGTTGATTGCAAAATACAGCTAGAAACAGTAAATGTGAATTTTACACATTTCCAGTGGCCAAGTGGAAATAAATGGATGGAAGAAATAAATGGATAAAAAATAAATGGATAAATGATGTTAAAAGAAAAAACAAAGTAGTGTGTAACATTATTCAGTAACAATGCAACTAGGATAATGTATGTTCAAACTACGATTCGCAATTACATTGCCATTAATTTTTCATTTTATTTCTGAAAATCATATTAACAATCAACACTTTTGTAATTTTCATTATTGCTGTTGTCATGTATTAAATTTGTTTAAATTTCACAGGTTTACCCTATGGGATTCTAAAACTCCTTTTAGTTATTTATAAACATATTTACAAGCTTTTATTTAACTTGCAATGTATGTATGTTTGTATGTTCGGGTGAAATCTTACAACTCAATTTTAAGGCACTTGATCTCAACCAACTGAGCTGAAATTTTGTATACACGTTGAGTTTGGATGACAATGCATGATTAACTATGTGACCTCATTCTAAATCCAACAAGGCGGTGGACCAATTATTCTTAATGCAAAACGAAATGGCGGATAATTTTCTTTTATTCGTTCCTACAATATGGGTACCAAATGAAAGATTGCCAAGAATAACTAAAAATGAAATTAAGTTTAAAACAATTCTTTAAAACAACCTTTATTTAAATACGCTAACTTTCACACTAAATCTTTTACTGTTAAGTTATAACGTCATTTCAAATTTAACACATTTGACACAATTTATATGTTATGCCTACCTGTTAATATTTCAAACTGATAAATTAAATACGAGTACTTATATCTCGCGACAAGCTTTTATATTGTGACATATAAATTGTGTCAAATGTGTTAAATTTGAAATGACGTTATGAATTAACGGTAAAAGTTTTAGTGCAAAAGTGTATTTTTCTTCTTTTAGCGCATTTAAATAAAAGCTTGTTTTCAAAGAATTTTTTCCTTAATTTTTTTATACACACTTTTTCCTTCGTAATGAGTTTTTTCAATTTAAAAAACACGATCACAGATTTTTATAACACATATTTATTTTTGAATTCATTTTTTGAAACAATTCACTGTTATTTATACGGATCTTTCACATGTCATACCATTTCCGAGCATGATTTTACGCTACCATCAGATGTCGCTTTCGTCGTGCTCCCTGCGAATAGACGGAATGAAATCCGTATCTCGTTGTACAGAAAGTGACATTCTTAATCATAGTAAAATTATTATCAGAATGTTGAGTTATTTTTGAGAAATAAATATCTTAATATCTTTTTCGATAGATAATTATTGTTTTCGTTTCGTCTTCAATTCAATGATTTGCGTACTAATCAACGTATTTTTCAATGTACATTTTTTCGTTGTGTTTTCTTTCATGAGACTGGAAGGTAAGCGAGAGAACTCTTTCTTCCGATTTCGCGGCTTTCAAAACTCATTACATTGAATTAAAATTCAAATACATATTGTCTTGGCGCTCTTTCTCTGTTTCCGATTTTCCGCACATATGCGAATGGAAATCGTGCCTCAGGGTAGCGCGCCAACCAGTCTGCTACAGAGAGTACTATCGACCGTATAGTTCCGCTCGAAATATAAGACTCGCTTATATAGCCTCGCAGTTGCGTCAAAAACCTCGTTTTCACTTCCATGTGGAATCAAGTTTCGTCTATTGTGACTCAGAAGACTATTAAGATACTTTTACCTTATAAAGACAATCATTAAAACCCAAACTAAGACATTTTCCAAGCCTAGACTATAGTGAAACTAAAGTGTATAAAACCTAGTGCCCTATAGTGATTGTGAACTGAGTTTAGCTACCAACTTCTCGAACTAGACGTTTGAATTACATAGCTGTTCGCCTCCTGGGTTTCCTTCCTAAGTAAGTCAAGACAATAATTGAACTATTTCGTTACATTCTTTTTTTTGAATCTCGAATTCTATCGTAAATTTTTGTATATATTTTTTGTTCAGCACTCATAACCGAATGGTACAATTTTATCGTATCAGTTTCTCCTATGAATTTATTATATACAGTCCACAGAAATCAGCATTATTCTCGCACATATCATTCCAGTTTTAAAACCCTACATTTTTTTAATTAAACATGCATTGGTTCGTTAATGAATAGTATGCAGATATGATCTTTATTTATGGTTTTTTGCTCTGGAAACGCACGGGAAGCTGCTTGAGCAGGGGTGCTCAAACGATCGATCGCTAGTGCTTTTTGAGTAGATCACGAGAAGGAAAGAATTTCAAATAAGTTGGTAACTTAACTACAAATATGTTTTACGTAATAAAATAACACTCTGCGGCAAAAGGCGGCTTTATCAAAGGAACGCGCGGTACTTGTCAAAGAAAAGTCGCGTTTTTTATTCTTGCCGCTTTTCTAGAAATTTCGGGCGGCGCGTTTGACGTGAACATTCGAGACTTTCGTTCGGGCTGATATAAATGTGGCGCCTGCAGGAATTGGAGTCATTCTGAATTGTAACTTGAGGGCAATACTACGTCGATACAAAATTTATCATTAAATAGTACAAAATGAGTGCAGCGAAGAAATGTAAAACGTATCATTTTAATAACGATTGGGAGAAAGAATTTTTCTTTTGTATGGTGAACGATAAGTGCATCATTCTTATTTGTGGTGCGTCAGTTTCAACACCTAAGCGTGGTAACTTAGAGAGGCATCATAAAACGGTTCATAAAAACTATTTGATTTGATCTCTTGTTTGAAAAAAGAACGAACCATGTTCACAAGACCAGCCAAACAATCGAAAAGCTGCTACGATCGCGTAATTTAAAATATCTCATATATATTCGCGAAACACAAGAAACCATACGAAGATGGGTCGGTTTGGAAGGAAGCATTTATTGAAGCGGGTGAGACTTTATTTGGAGATTTTAAAAATAATACAGAAATCATGTCTGCTATTAGAGAACTTCAGTTATCTCGTCCGACTGTCACAAGGCGTATTGAAGTCATGAGTCAGGACATGGCAGATAAACCAGAACATGATATCATGAAATGTACATATTTTTCTTTACAGTTCGACGAATCCCCCGATATGACAGACACTTCCCATCTGTGTATTTTTATTCGGATGGTATTCAATGACATGTTGGCTAGGGAAGAATTACTGACAATCATTCCTCTGAAGGGGAGGACCCGTGGCGAAGATATATATGACGTTTTCTTCAATTTGTAAAAAACTACACGCTACCAATATATATAAATTAGTGTGCATTACAACCGATAGAGCACTAGGAATGACTGGAAACAAAAACTGTTTTGTGGCATTGTGTCGAGCTAATGAAGATTTCCCTTAATTTTTTTTCATTCCATTGCATTATACATCAACAAGTTTTGTGTTCAAAAGTTTTGAAAACGGAGGAAATTATGGGAATGGTGAATTCCAACCGTGCACGTAGCTTGCAATGGCTGCTCTTTAAGTTGTAGTTGGAAGATAGGGAGTCAGCTGAACACACTGATTTAGTTCTTTACACGGACGTCAGGTGAGTCGCGGAAAATTCCTAGAAAGGTTTCAAGAATTATTGCCCGAAATAACAGTTTTTCTAGACGAAAGAGGTGATGACACTCAGATGTTAAAAAACGAAAAATTGCTGACTGACTTAGCATTTTTGACTGACATCACAATGCACTTAAACACCATTAGCTTGGAGCTTCATGGTAAAGAAAAAACTATTATTGAGATGATTAGCGCAGTAAACCCATTCAAAAGTAAATTGCAACTTTGAAAGCAAGGATTCCTCAATTGAATTATGATACTTATGAGGCTGAGCTATCAAATATTTTGGGACAATTCGAAATGCGTTCTTATGATTGCAGTAAATTGGCAAATATAGCATCATTTATGAGTTATCCTTTTTCATGTAAAAACATTGAGGAATTAGCTACTGAAATAGCAAGTCAGTTCAATATGAACTCACGTTCTGTTGAAAATGAGTTGATGCAAATTATATCAGATATACATCTCAAAGCTACAGCATCTGATACAAATTTCTGGTGTTTTATATCTGTAGATGAATATCCGAATCTAAGGCTAATCGCCCTTCAACTGACGGCAATTTTTGGGTCAACCTACTTGTGCGAGTCTGCATTTTCTGAGATGAAGATAATTAAGTCAAAATATCGCAATCGACTAACTGACGATCATATGCCATCATGCTTGCGATTACCACTGTGGTTACGTACCATCTTATGAAAAGTATGCTAAGGAAATGCAGTGCCACGCTGCAACATCCAAAGTCGCTCCTAAACCTAACCCAAACCTTGACTAAAATAATGTATATTGTACCTAGAGCTAATGTCTATATATGATGCGGTATACCCTACCAAGGTAGGTAGGTAGGTAGGTAGGGTATATTCTAGGTATCGTGTATGTACGACAACCCTGCATCACACATACTTGCAGCCTCTCAGAGTCGGTCGTAAGTAGTCTAAAAATATTGAGGTAGGTCGCCAACAAATCATGGTTGAGCTAAAGAATACTACTGAAGATAACAGTGTGACAGACAAAAATGACCTTAATGAAAGTTAAATGGAATTGAATAGGTTATTTTGTAACTACATCTAGTCTATAACTAATCTGCATTTTAAGAAATTTCGATCTCCCTATGTTTTTTTGCAACAGCAATTAATCTTTCTTCAAACAAATGTTTCAAATGAAGGAAAAATAACTTATATTTACTTTATTCAGGATTTTCGAGAATATTTAGCATCAGGTACATTCCCTTTGAGTGTCCAGCAGTAGTCTGCTAACATGTTCGGACTATAGTTGCCTTGGTACCTTTTTTCCATGTTGGATATGTCCTGATGGCACTGCTCACCGTGTTCGTCGCTAAGAGCTCCCAAATTTTGAAGAAGAAAATAGAAATGCGAGTGTAAAAAGTGAATTTGGGCGACATATTGCAACCCATGTCCTTGTAAGCCGCTAAGAGGTTGTTGACTAACTCTTCATAGTTTTCGCTCCTGTGGTTTCCAAGAAAATTACGAACAATATTTCGAAAACATGTCCACGCGGATTTTTCGATCGGATTAAATTTTTGTTCAAACTCTTCCTCAGCCAGTAGGTCTCTTATTTGTGGCCCTACAAATAATCCTTTTATTTTGGCATCACTGATTTTTGGGAATTTTTGTTTCAAGTTACAAGAACCATTTCCATTTTTATCCACAGCTTTGACAAAATTTTTCATTAATCCGAGTTCAGTATGCAGGAGAGATAGCAATAAATCTTTAGGATTTTTTTAAAGGAGTGTGAAGAACATCTCGTTGACCTGGTATAAGAGCGTCTCGCTTAGGCCACTCCTTTTTGACGAAATGATTTTCTTTGTCTTGACTATCCTACTCACAGAGGAAACAATAAAACTTCGTATATCCAAGCTGTAGACCTAGCAAAATAGCAATTACTTTCAAATATCCACATATCTCCCAGGAATATTGGTTATATTAAATATGTTTCAGGCTGATTTCATATTTTCATATGATTCTTTCATTTATTTCTTTGTTTGTTTTTCCTTTAACGTGCTCTATTCCCGCCTTTCGGCCAATGACCGCCGGGGAATTCTGTCACCTCACTGACCCGGGAATTTTGCCGAACCCCTCTCGTGTCGAGGGAAGGTATCTTTAATGTCCAATACATGTCTGTTAGACAGGACCGACGGCTTTACATCTCCTCCGAAAGATGGATACTCGAGTGATTCCCAGAATCTGAAAAATCGCACCGACTTTGTGGGGATTGAACCCAGGTAACTCTGCGCAGGAGACGAGCATCATATCCCATACGCCACCGAGCCAGCAAATTCTTTCATTTGAGTAGCATGAGCGACTGGTACGAAAGGGTATTTATCACCATTATGTAACAGTACAGCTTTTAAACTAACCTTTGAGGAATCTATAAACAACCGCAATTCAGATGATTTATATTCAAACATCAATTATATCATCACTGAGGAAATGTCGCTGCCAAACACTATATTTCCATCTTGGGAAAAAACTTCAGAAGTGCGTATGTCGAGTTCTGTATACGGATATCCTGGTATTTTTTCCAGTAAATTCCAGTCGTGAAGTCTGGACGCCAACAGTTCTGCCTATCTTTTACAGAGATCCAACTCACATACCAAGTCGTTGAGATCGTTTTGAGTTATAAATTGAGGTTCTCTGTTTGTAGTACTGGGCTCCAAAGTAGGATCGGAATCTGAACTCTCGGACACATTTTCTTCGGTCACGTCATCCGTGTTTACTGGAGGCTGAAGAACAGGTAAATCATCACTGTGTGGGATAAGTCTTTGAGCATATTGTAAAAATGACTAAAGATGCCTATTCTTTCTACCGCATGAGAGAATAGATTTCCGGGTCGTTAGATTTGTAGGAGAGGCGCTATAGAATGGCCGACTAGATCGCCTGATCTAACCCTTCTATATATCTACGTATGGTGCTATATCAAGTCGAAAGTCTATTACGCCAGCAGAATCGTTAGAATAACTACGATAAAGGATTGTTCACGCCTGTCAGCAGATAACACCTCAAATGTTATAAAATATCAGACAGTCATTCGAATCTTGATTGTACCAATGCATGGAAATGAGAGCCACTTCGAACATTTACGATAGAACTGAACCACGATTAAAAAATTGAAAACTCAATGATATGTTATCGTACCGTATCGTAGAAGTCCAAGCAGTGTTACTATGAAAATTTTCTCAGTTGTAGTTAATAGAAGAAGGGGCCGGATACGCAATCGTGAGTAAAAAATTTAGCCGATTCAATCGAATCCATTTTGATTGAGTTTTTTCTTCACAGCTGGATCGAACGGATTCATAATAACCTTGATTTTTTCCAAACCATTCTTGATATCAATTCGTCATATATTATTTTAGAAAATGAATAATTACATGGTCGTATAGAGAATGGTATCACCTCTTCAAAAATGGTATCACACGACCTTTCCCTATTCAAATATTCAGGGTAGAAGCTGCCTGGGGTAGGTGGTTGTTTGGATAAACATGAAACAAAAATGTCCAATAAACCTGTTTCGGGAAATTCGCAGGAAAATCAAATCCGCCGAGTTATGCATTGGAACGCAGTGTATATACAGGGTGTCCCAGAATAATGTATCAATATCTCGGATTTTGATAGATCTCGTCAAAATAATGCTACAACTTCATATAAATTTTTTCAAATAATTGATCGATGAAGCCTGAACTACGTGATAGTTGATATTCGGACATACGTCCATTATCAACAACAAGCTGATGAAAACTGAATACTCATGTACAATACAGGAATTACCATCAATAAAATGCTAGTAGAGGTCACAGTAACTTGAATAATGGTGATTGGTAGGTAATTAAGTCTACCTGGTCGTTAAGGAGCTTAATTCTCTCTACCCTAGATGCCTTAAGATTTCCATCGATTCAAAGAAATTGAGTTTATAAGATTTATCACAGGCATGAAGAATTTTTAGCTGTTGAAGTTCTGGAAAAGGATGACATTCATTCAGACAATGTGCAGCTAAAGCTGAATCATATTTCTGATGTAGTAATGACCGGAAATGTTCTTTGTATCTATCCTTGAAAAGGCGTCCTGTTTGACTTATATAAAAGAAATTGCACTCAGAACATGTTAATTGGTATACTCCTGATTTTTGGAATTTATCTGTTTTATCTTTAGTGTTGAAAAACAGGCCTGACAATTTGCTAACTGGTTTGAATGCAATATGAACTTTTTACTATCAGACAGAACTCTAGCAACCTGTTCTGGCGTCTTCCCAAAATATGTTAGAGACTTAAATTTTTCGGGCTTTTCTCTCTTGGATTGGGGATATATCATGTTGAATGTGTTGTTACGTATTTTTCGGTTAATTAAATTCTCTATTGCTTGTATATCGAAGCCGTTGTTCTCTGCTATTAACACAATGGTGTTAAGTTCTGATTTTCGGTTCATGTCCGATAAAGGCAAAGAAATCGCTCTTTGAATCATGGATTTGAAGGCAGCTATTTTTTGAGAATACGGGTGAGATGAATCTATAGGTATGACATTATCCGTGTACGATGGTTTTCTGAAGATATTAATTGATAAACGGTTATTATTCCTCGGGTAATTGTTAGATCTAAGAAATTGATTTTACTATCGACTTCTGTTTCTACTTTCAACTTAATTTTAGGATGAATGTTATTAATGAAATTCAGGAAGATTTCTAGTTGTCTATTCGTTTCAATGAAACAGGCTAAAATGTCATCAACATATCGGTACCGAAACAGAATATGCCTTTTCGTCAAAAGTGACGTCATAATCTTAGTATTTTCCATTAGACATGAAAATTTCAGATAGAAGGGGAATGCGGGGTGAACCCATTTCTAAACCATTATTTTGGGAATATATCTTATTATTGAACTGAAAATAATTTTGGGTCAAGCATAAATCATACAGAGAAATTAACTCATCTTTACAGACCACGTTGAGATTTCTTGCCTCTAGAATACTTGATATTAAGGGGACACATTCTGTTGCAGGTATATTCGAAAACATATTATCTACATCTTATGGTATTAATTTTGCGGTTGGTGGCATGAAATTATTTATTTTATTCGATAATTCTGATGAATTTTTCATACTATATTGTGAATGAAAATCTGAAATAGATTTGAATTTGGTATTTAGTTGCTTAGCAAGTATTTGTGTTGGACTATTGGTATATGACACCACTGGACGAATGGGGTTATTTTCTTTATGTGTTTTAATGAGACCATATAATCTAGGAATTTTAGGATTCATTTTAATCCATCAGTTTCTCTCGAAGCTAGTAAAAAGTGATTGCATATCATTAGCGCCTGCTCTAAGTTGTTTCTGTATAAGTGATGTTGGGTCTTTATGAATGAGTGTAAGCGCTTCTTAATTAATGAAATCTTCCATTTTTTCCTCATATTGTACTTTTGGAATAACTATTACAGCATTCGACTCATCTGCTCGCGTGAGTACTAATGAATTTTCAGAAATTTTGCTTTTGATATTTTAGATTAAAAGTTTATCTTTCGAGTTGGTTTGATTTTTATGGTTCTTTAAAATCCTCTCATTTTTTGCCCTTTCAAAATTGCCAGTATTTAAAGTTCTCGTTAGAATTTCGGATTCAACGGCTAATGTTTCTAAAGAGTTATTCTGTATTTTAGGAACAAATTTAGTACCTTTGGAAAGAAGACCTGTTTCTTTTTCGTTGAATTGAACATCAGATAAATTAACAACCCTTTGACTTTCCGAAGCATTAACTCTATCTATTATGTGTGACTCAAGTGTGACTGAAAATTTTGATTTGAGTGATTTTAATTATCGAATAAAATAAATAATTTCCTCATGCGACGAACCGCAAAATTAATATCATTAGATGTAGATAATATGTTTTCGAATATACCATCAGAATGTGTCCCCTTAATATCTTTGTCTGCAAAGTTGAGTTAATTTCTCTGTTTTATTTATGCTTGACCCAAAATTAGTTTCAGTACAATAATAAGATATA
Source organism: Cryptolaemus montrouzieri (assembly GCA_013387265.2). Classification (NCBI taxonomy): domain Eukaryota; kingdom Metazoa; phylum Arthropoda; class Insecta; order Coleoptera; family Coccinellidae; genus Cryptolaemus; species Cryptolaemus montrouzieri. The sequence continues at coordinate 14,576,479 of JABFTP020000165.1, forward strand.
TACCCAAAATAATGGTTTAGCTATGGGTTCACCCCTCAGTCCCCTTCTATCTGAAATGTTCATGTCCAATTTGGAAAACACTAAAATTATGGCGTCACCTTTGACGAAAAGCCATATTCTGTTTTGGTACCGATATGTTGATGACATTTAATCCTGTTGCATTGGAACGAATAGATAACTAGAAATCTTCCTGAATTTCATTAATAGCATTCATCCTAAAATTAAGTTCAAAGTAGAAACAGAAGTCGATAATAAAATCAATTTCTTAGATCTAACAATTACCCGGGAGAATAATAACCGTTTATCAATTTCTTCAGAAAACCATCGTACACGGAAAATGTCATACCCATAGATTCATTTCAACCGTATTCTCAAAAAATAGCTGCATTCAAATCCATGATTCACAGAGCGATTTCTTTGCCTTTATCGGACGTGGACCGAAAATCAGAATTTAACACCATTATGTTAATAGCAGAGAACAACGGCTTCGATATAAAAACGATAGAGAGTTTAATTAATCGAAAAATACGCAACAACACATTCAACATGATGTATCCTCAATCCAAAGGAGAAAAGCCCAAAAAATTTATGTCTCGAACATATTTTGGGAAGACGTCAGAACAGGTTGCTAGAGTTTTGTCTGAAAAGTAGTAAAAAGTTTATTTTGCATTCAAACCAGTTAGCCAATTGTCAGTCCTGCTTTTCAACACAAAATATAAAACAGATAAATTCGAAAAATCGGAAGTATACCAATTAACATGTTCTGAGTGCAATTCCTTTTATATAGGTCAAACAGGACGCTCTTTCAAGGCTAGATACAAAGAATATTTCCGGTCATTCCTACATCAGAAATATGATTCAGCTTTAGCTACACATTGTCTGAATGAATGTCATCATTTTCAAGAACTTCAACAGCTAAAAACTCTTCATTCCTGTGATAAATCTTATAAACTCAATTTTTTTGAATCGATGGAAATTTTCAAGGCATATAGGGTAGGAAGGGTTAAGCTCCTCAACGACAAGGTAGACTTAATTACCTACCAATCACCATTATTCAAGTTACTATGACCTCTACTAGCATTTTATTGATGGCAATTCCTGTATTGTACATGAGTATTCAGTTTTTATCAGCTTGTTTTTGATAATAGACGTATGTCCGAAACCGGTCCAACCAATATAAAAATTTTGTCTTTCTTTACATCAATAAGTTACTCTATATTTTCCACCGAAACCGCCGAAATCCCACTAAAATATTCATAGAAAAATCTAACCTAACCTATAGACTTTCCAGCCCAACTGTTACTCTATATTTTCCACTGAAACCGCCGAAATCCCACTAAAATATTCATAAAAACTGGCAACACTTCGCGTGGCATAATAACGATATGATTATTTAATTTCTACGTTTAAAATACACCGCGGGGGCTTAAAATACACATTTATTTTTAGTCTGCAGATTATCAGTCAGTTCAGGGAAAAATACTTCTCGTACAAATAACTCTAATAACTAGTCTCGAAATAGGAAAACCATATTCTGTGGCATACGGATCGTAATACAAATGAACGAGTCATTTTTTACGTTCCGTAGCACGCGATACTGCATTCAATTCCGAGCATTGTCCACTTTGTAATCTGATTAAAAAATAGCAGCCAATCTTGTTTTCCGATGAGAGCCGTTCCGATCTGGATTGAATGAAAATCGTATCGAACACAGTTGTTCAGTTTATCGAGTAGAATTAATGACGCGGTATCAATCACATAAAACTGTCATTGTATATTCCATTTTCTGCAGATTTAAATTAATAGGATTATTTGAGGCGCGATAAACGATTTAAAATGATGAAAGGGGACTAGTGGACCAGACAGACGTTGTCCTAGCCGAATATAATTTCCATTTATCTTCTTGTACCTAAAGCGAAAGCATTGACAATGCTACACAAAAATTAGAGAAATATCTAGCTCACTTATTGTGGATGGCAGAAATAAATTGAAAATTAGAACATTCAATGCAAATAACCACCCCACAAAAGAAAGTTGTCTGCGTCAGGCATGCGACATATGGTTTCCAGCAATTTCGCACACTGATCTCGAATTCGTGGTGAGAATCACTCCTTCACCCTTCAGTCTTTAGATAAACGCTGAAAAAATATTCACGAAATGAAAAACCCAGCTTACTAGATATACTGGACGACGTATGCTTTTCGAACCAATGTTGCACCCTGAATACGGATTCGTTGTCAAAAATGCACCACCACTTTTCAGCCTTCAAAAGTTGAAGTATCTTCAGAAAATGAAAAATTCGAGTTACCCAAATATCTGTGCGATGAATGCTTCGCGAAGAAATTTCTCACGCTGAACATGAATCCGTGGTCTAAATCCATCTATCTTTGGTCTTCAGATAAATACTGTCTTCAGAATTAGGTATTTCCCGTAAGTATTCCTTCGTCTGCTTCCGTGGCACCTCCAAGTGGGGACAGTGGGCAACAGTCAATTAGATTAACTGGCAAAGTCCCTGGATGAAGGCTTTCATGTCATCATGGCAGCTGAAGCTGGGTTTGATGTTACAAGAACATTGGAATCCGAACATTACTGCTCAGGAGATAGAAATTGTTTTTGCTATTTTTGTGCAACATCCACAATTAGAAGAAACCGCGAAGTGATAACAAAACAACTACGGATATACATTTCGAGTGTTCTCATGAATAAGTGGTTGCTTTCAATGGACCCCTCTCATAATTTGTGCTGCTTGTAGATCTACGTTGATCCGTTGGAATGCAATGAAAGATGAAATTACAATCAGGACACCAACCCAATGGAGACTGTTACTTTTACATGACAACTGTAATCGTTTTTGGTTCGCATAAGAACTGCGAAGGATATGGATATGCACACGTGATATCGGAAACACAACCTCTAATTGATAAGAACCCATGGATGTCGAAAAAGAAGAAATTGGAGGAACTGATAAAGGAGGGAAATGAAAAAGAAAGGTCAGATGAAGCGAAAGAGAGTGAAGAATCAAGAAAAAGAGATGTGAATGAGTTTGGACTGAGTGACGAAAAAGAAGAAGAGTCCAAAGGATCTAAAGAAAAGGATGAAGAGTGAGAAAAAGAGAATAAAGAAGCGCTTAAAGAAGAGGAATCAGAAGAAAAATCTGAATTTGCAAACGTGATATCGGTTACACAACCTACTATGGCATACGAACTCATGGATGTCGATGAAGAAGACTTTGGAGGAACTGATTAAGGAGGTGAATGGAATAGAAAGGTCAGATGAAGTGGAAGGGAGTAAAGAACCAGGAAAGGATGATTTGAATGAATTTGGAGTGAGTGACGGAAAAGGAGGAGAAGAGTGACACCTGGAAAAATGTTCTAGCTCATATTAATTGGACGATTGCCATTATAGCTGCAATACTAAAAAGTAACCAAGCAAATTTTAGGAGACTTACACTATTGCAAAAGAATTTTAGGAACCAAACTGAAAGGATAAATTGAAATACAACTTAAAAAATACACTTTTCAGGAATGCAAGAAGTTTGTGAGATTGACATTTTAACCTCAACCAGTTTTAGAGAAGAGCAGACTAAAAGACAAAATATTTAATCTGGAGAAAGCTTTCGACAGAATGCTGAAAAGAGTAGTAAATTATAGACGGAGAAAGAGTATCAAAAGCCTTTAAGAATGGTATATCAGTATAATGTGCCAACAATGTTAATATAAGAAAATGCATCAAAGATAGGGAAAGAAGAATCCTAACCGCTATATTCAGAAAGGGTTAGAAAAATGTATTTGCTTATATGATTGGAGTATTGGCATTATATTTCCAAAAGGGAAAAGAGACCTGCGCAAATTTCAAGGATCTTATAATATTGAGAAACTATTTCAAAGAATTCTAGAAACCAAACAGAGATATAATTGGAAAACAACATAGGGAAAACTCTTCAAGAAAAGAAGAAATATTCGGGATTAATATTTCAAAGAGTTACAGGACACAGATGAAAGCATCTAACAAGGAAACAGTATTCATGATGACCAAGATTACTCAACAGTAAAGGTTGAGGATATATATATATATATATATATATATATATATATATATATATATATATATATATATATATATATATATATATATATATCATGCTGTGAAGATTTGGTGAGAGAATGATATATAGTTAACATCATTGTAATATACATGAAGGTTCATAACGTAATTTAATTTCTGCTCTCGACAAGAACACTTCAATTCAGAAGATGTTTGTTTTTCTGGTAAGCAAATTGTGTGGATTTTTGTCAATTTGAAGTTATACAAAATAGTTATGTATAGGGCAATCTTATAATAATAATAATAATCATTACTAATTTCTCGCCTTTATCTTGTAGATACTCTCAAGAAATTTTAATTTGAGGAGAATTTTCAGTTTCTATTTCATTAATATTCTTGAGAAGTAACTTCTCCATCTTGCTGTTTCAAGCTCATATTTTTTTTTAATTTTATTGCTTCCTCAATTGGAGAAAGTTGAGATTTTCAAATTGAGTTGGGATAGTAATGAATAGTGTTTGAATTTGTATGATTGATGAGTCAGTTTCCGTAAAACAATACTGGAAGCTGCGTTACCATAAGGATGTGTTAAGCAATATATGAGAGAGTTCCATATAACATACAGAACAATCAAATATAAATATCAGTTTATCTAATGAAACGTTCATTACAGTAAGAGCTGGATGTGAAAAGGTGTTCAGTATATTTTGCGTTTAGTGTATTAGGCGTTTTTGTGTGTATATATATATATATATATATATATATATATATATATATATATATATATATATATATATATATATATATATATATATATATATATATATATAAACTTGGGACAAGAAGAATTATTCGTAAATCCGTAGATCAATGAATAATCCTTCCTGACAAGAGCTAGTTTCCAAATCTGCCTGCCAAGCACGCAGCCCCCAAGAGCCAAAATAGTGCAACTAAGCAGGATGCCGAGAAACAAAGCGTCAGACTGCAGTTTCGCCCTTATTAGAAGCTCATCAGTGTCGCACATCGCTTCTTCCGAAACTCTGTCATATCTGTTCCTTCAAGGTACGACTTCAACTGTGGGAACAGATGGAATACACAGGGGGCCAGATCTGGATTGTAAAGGGTTTGAAAGTGTTGGAATGCCGTTTTTGGTTGAAAAATTACCAACTGCGAATGACGAGTTGGCGAAGCATTGTCATGATGAAGCACCCATACGCGTATTCACTGTTTTTTGACAATTTAGTTTTATTGAGTTGTGTAAAACAAAGTTTTCGACGATCTCCGGTATAACTGTAGGTGGTATAATTGTAAATTGTAGATCGGTATTCATTGACTCTAATCCCAAAAGTTTATTGATACACCCGTTCCCTAAATACTTATGGGTCCTTTAGCGTGAACATCCTGTATACGATATACAAAATGAAACTGGCACGATTTCCAATCTAACCTAAAGAATAGAAAATATCTACTCAGTATGAACAATACCAAGACAAAAGTAATGAAAATAGGAAGTAGGCGTGCACCAAGGATCCATTTCAAGTCCCCTGCTCTGCTACATATACAGGGTTTACCAATAGGGGCGCTGGGATTTTAAAACGTCATAAAAAGTTTCCGCTTTGTGTAGGCGTCATCTGTCAAGCTCTTTCTTCAGGAAACATCAACAATTCGTATTGCCGAACTACACAAATGAACAGCGCCTGACAATTATAGAAACTTAATACGAAAATGGGCGAGCTGTAAAACAATGTTTTCGCGCACCTCGTAAATATTTCGGTTCTAAAAATCGCCCCTCTGAGTCGGATATACTGCGTCGAAAATATTGCAGCCGTGAAGGCCAGTGTTCACGAGAATGAGGAACAGTCGATTCCGCGTCGGTCGCAAGAATTGAGATTCTCACTTGGGGCCTGCATCCATAGAAGATCCTTTTCGCTCAAGAACTATTAACATGTGACCCCAAAGGCGCCATGTGTATGCTAATTGGGCCTTGCGGCAGCTTGGCTAAAATAACACTTTTCACAAGAAATTCACCTTCACTGACCGCTCATTTTTGTCTTAATGGTTTCATCAGTAAGCAAAATTGTCTATTTTGATGTGTGTCTAGCCCCAAAGCGATATTGAAGAAGCCTTCGCATCCACAAAAACTAACGGTCTGGTGCGGAATTCATGCTGGCGGTGTCATTGAGCCATATTTCTTTCGTGACAATGTTGAAAACGTATGCCACGCCCCGTAAATGGCGAACGATATAGAGGCATGATCCGTACTTCGTCTTCGAACAAATTGATGAACTAGACTTGGATGACATGTGGTTCCAGCATGACGGAGCCACAAGCTATACAGCGACCGGAACAATCAATTTGCTGAAGAGTAACTTATGTGTAAATGGCTCAGCCAATTGGCCACCTCGATCGCCTGATCTCACGCCGCCGGACTTTTTTCTGTGAGGTTTCATAAAATCAATGGCTTACTCCAACAAACCGACCACTTTGGATTAACTTCAAACGAATATAGAAAGCGCTATCAACGAAATAGAGTCAGCTGTTTGTCTCAGAGCCATGGAAGTTGTCAAGATGGCCATATGAAAAATGTTGAATTCCTTGATTAATGAAATAAAATTATCTACAAAATAAAAAAAACAGCTCTATATCTCAAAGCGTTCTATTGTTATTGTATTTTGAAATCCCAGCGTCCCAGCTTCATTCGCAGACGACACAGGCAATAAAGAAAAGATTAAAAGAGGACATAAACAAGTTAACGCACTTCTTTGAAAAAACGGAGGATAAGTGGAAACAGTGGAAAAGGAAATCTAACGAAGACGAGAAAAAAGCTCATCAGAAAAGAAGGAAGGTAATTCAGAACAAACCCTGAATTAGAGGTTGATGCTCCCACTTAGTAAAAGGTGAAACTTTTTATTCAAGCACTTGTAGAACAAATGCAAACTGAGATGAAAAGGTGCTGGTAATGACTTTTCGATTCACTCCAAATTCAAGTATCGTAGTGACCACTGTCATTTCTCTTCTATTACTAAATTGAAAATGCCGAATGAGCTTTATGCAAAACGTTTGCAAACTCGAACTCATGGAAACAATCTTAAAGAACGGTATAAAAAGATATAATAATAAAAAGAAATAGACCCTTATTTAATTCATATCAAAGCTAAATGGACAACCGGTTTATGTATACCATATGTGTTTATGGATGGGACTAAAGTATCATTCAACAATTTATGAAATTATCCCACAATTTTTGTGAAGTTTAGTTGGTGAAAAAATCTGACATATCAACGTTCCTTAATTATGATTTTGAGGGAATCTGTTCGAAATTTCTGGCTGGCACAATATTCTATTAATTTGATGCTGGAAAAAACAGAATATACGAAATTAGAACGCGGTTGCCTCAACTACGGGAACATGGTCGATGTTTTGGCAGTGAGAGATGGAAATAAATGCGACAAAAATATATAGGCCGTCACATTTTTGGCAATCCCGTGCCCGAATAGAAGATAGGCCGTTGAAATGTGACATCATTAATCAATCGGATGACTGAAACTTTAATAAACAAAACTGTAATGATTTTCTTAAAAAATATTATGTTCCAATCTAACTGATTTGAAACGGGCTCAAAAAGGGGTTATTCCGTCAGAAAATATCGAAAAACGTTGAGAATTGTTATCGGTGTTCGCAAAGTGAAATTGCAGGAGTTAACTGATATGTTAAAGATATCAAAATGCATCGTATTCAACATTTTCACCATAATTTAGGCATGAAAAAACTTTTTTTGAAGTAGATGCCACGTTTGCGTTTGGAACAAAAACAATCACGCATCGACAAAATGAGCGTTGTTCGGAGCTTTTAAAGTTTGACGAAGGGGCTTTTTGCGTCGATATGTGGAACATTAATCTACCAGTACATATCAGAGACAAAAAGAAAGTCTGCTGAGTGGAAAGCAGAGGGCGAAAGCCGTTGAAAAACGTCCAAAAAGCCAAAAATCAGCTGGCAAGATTATGGCGTCGATTTTTGGGATACGCATGGTACATTGTTCACGACTATTTGAACAAAGACCAGTCGATCAACAGTGACTATTATATAGACTTACTCGACGAATTGAGTGACGAGCTTAAGCGCAAACGACCTCATAAGGCAAAGAAAAAATCATTGTTTCAACAAGACAGTGCATCAATCCACTAGTCGTTGAAAACAATGGCAGAAATAAACAGAATTGTTGCCGCTCCCACCCTATTCTCCAGATCTGGCACCTAACGATTACTGTCTCTTTGCTGATTCGAAAAAGATGCTCCAGGAAAGGGTATTTGGCTCGGATGAAGATATAATTGTCTAAACTAACGCTTATTTTGAGACCAAAGGCAAATCGTTCTACAAGAAATGTTAGAAAAGCGTTGGAATAATGGTATCATTGTAGAAGGGGAGTACGAAGATGAATAAATTCAAATTTTGGGTAGAAATTGTATTTAAGCAAATAATTTTTCAAACCCTTGTGGTATAATATTGAATGATCAAAATCGGCTGAATACATTCTGTCGAAAAATACTAGGAATTGATTATTTGAAAAATCTGCTTAAAATGATTGTCAACATATTCGTTGTTGCTAAGTTGGCACAACTGTTTTCTATACTAACGAGGAGTTTGTACGCGATCTGTCATCTTGTTTGTTTATAGTGCTCTATGTCACTTTTCAAGTGTTTACGATTTTTACAAAGGATAAAAATATCGAACAAAGAATTTATCTCAGATTTTGTATTACAGATGAAATTTTGTATGCGAATCGCTGAAAACATTACAGAACGCTTATGGAGAATCGACTTCATCAAAAACACGTGCATATGAGTGGTACAGTGCATTCAATAGCGGCCAAGATGTGGTGGAAGATTTGTCTCGCTTTGGTCGGCCATCAACATCTTCAACAGTTAGAATCGATAAAGTGAAGGGAATGGTCATTGAAAATCGTCATTTAAGGTTGAGAGAGATAGGCAATTAACTTTCTGTGTCTGACGAATCAATTCGTACCTTCAAACGACTGTTTTGGCATGAAACGCGTTGCCATTCGACTAGTTCTAAAAGACCTGAATTTTCTTCAAAAATTGAAATGCGTAAGTAAAGGTCGCTGAAGACATACTATCACGAGTCAATTTCAACCCTACATTCATGAAACGCATTGTAACTGGTGATGAGACATGAGTTTATGATTTTTTTTTTAATGCGCGCTTCGTAGGAAAAGGCGAACCTGTTATACCACATGAGTGGGCGCCTAGGAAGAATGTTGACATACGAACCAATCGATAAGCTTTGGAATGGCGCCTTCCAACTGAATCGTAACCGAAAAAACCATTTCAGAGTCGATTAAAAGTCACGGTAACGTTGACTGTTTGTGATTATCACGGCCTTGTGTACTCGGAATTCTTGCTAAAAGGTCAGACGTTACATAAAGAATAATACCTGAGCGTTATGCGCCGTTTGACAGGGGGATATGATGCTCGTCTCCTACGCAGAGTTACCTGGGTTCAATCCCCACAAAGTCGGTGGGATTTTTCGGATTCTGGGAATCATTTGAGTGTCCATATTCCGGAGGAGTCTAACACAGATGTATTGAACATTAAAGATCCCTTCCTTCGACACGAGAGTGGTTCGGAAAAATAGTGGGGTGATAGAATTCCCCGGGTGTCATTAGCCGAAAAGGCAGAAATAGAGCACGTTAAAGGAAAAACAAACAAACAGGCCAGGTTTCTGGAAAGAAAATCGTGGATTTTGCACCACGATAACGCACCATCGCAGAAGGCTATCATTTCGAATAAAAACTCAAGAAATACCATCGAACAACCACCGAATTCACCTGATACAGCTCCGGCCTACTTTTTTCTTTTTCCAAAACTCAAATCACCACTTTGAGGTACCCGTTGTGAGTTGATTGGAGGTATTAAAAGGATTTGCGAAGAGAACTGTGGTCAATTCCAAAAAGAGCATTTGAAAAATATTTAGATGATTGAATTATTCGTTCCTGTGAAGGTACTATTTCGGAAGGGACCCAGTTAGAAGGCGATATAATGAATTTGGATGAAAATGAATATTTTGAACAATTACTGGTACTTTTTAACAGAATGTACCACAAAAGGAAGAAAAAAGGAAATCATTTGTTTTGCGTAACTCAAATCATATTTTAGAAACAGCTCATACCTGAGCTGCAAATTTCTTCCAGTATTAAATAATAATTTTAGTGTGAATCAAACCAATTTTAGAAGAGTTCAAAGTTCAACCATTCTAATTGTTACTTGTTTCTTCCAGGTGAGTACGCATTTCCACATCTAGGAGGCCAAATTAAACAAAGGCGTCCTTCTGCCAAACATGACGACCTGTAAGCCCTTTAAGGTATTTAAATAATTATTGTATATAGTATGAACTATCTTAGAAATGCAAATGCATTTTTTTTCTTCAAGGAATCTGTTTCATTGATCAACATCAATTTCAATCTCATTTTTAATTCAGTACTACTTAATCTGAAATAAAACAACATAGTTCAACAGCTTTTCTGATGATTTAGTTATGGCACATGATAGTAGCCTAATTCTTAATGAAGATTTCAAATCCGTGATTGGAATTTCTTAATCAGCTCTAGTTTTGAAACTAAATAACGATAAAACGCATTTTCTTTAAAATTGATCGTATTTCACTAAATTCTTATATTAGAAAAACTTTCTTTTGTAAGATTTACTTGCAGATGTTGTAGTCATTGACCTATTCTGAATGCTCCTACAATAGTAAGGCATCATGTGTACGTTCTTGTAGTCTTGATATCGTTTATCCGTAGTCCGAAGGTCCTAGTAGAACCCCTCGCCCTGTTCTTCACATAGACTAAATAGTCTGGGTGGTTGTGGAGAAAGTGTAACTTGATTCTTATGTTACATCCAAGCATTTGACAGTGTCTCATTAGTTGGTCAACATGTTGAGAATAGTCAGAACTTTTCTCATTTCCCAAAAATTTCTAATCAAATCAAACAAACTCCATGCATTTTGTCATACACATAACCAAATTATATGGAATCACTCGGTATTTCACATTATTGATTGTTTTTAACCACGGATCTTTGACTAATTGTGAAGAATGAAGTTTTTTGTTGTAAAAAAACTGGATAGTATGATAACAAATGTTGAATTATCACCACATGTTCGGGATATTGTACTCAATCGTCACTGAGATTTGAAACTGTGAATTTCAAAATTAAAGAAAGCCTAATTGAAAATGCCTTACGTTGGATTGTCCAATTTGCAAAGGGGAGTGAAACAGAGGAATATAGCGGCCAAAATGGGGGTATCACAGGGGGTGATTTCAAAAACCTTCGCCCGATAAGTGGAGCTACAATCTCTGCAAAATATACCTAGAAGCAATCGTAGGAAGATCACTTCTGAAGAACGAGACTGCTCTTTGTACCAAATTGCAAGAAGAGACCCTAGTGCATCGCACCCCGTACTCCAAAGGCAATTTCTGGATGATCTTGAGACAGAGGGAATTGGTATAGTAGACTGGCCAGCTTGCTCTCCAGAACTAAATCCTATTGAACATTTATGGGATAATCTATGTATGCAAAAATTATTAAAAATTTTTTAACTTCATGCGGAAAGAGTCTCTTATTTTCTCTTATTTGTTTCTTCTTTAAAACAAACCTTAATTTATTTCTTTGTTCAAATGGAATATCTCAAAAATTCTAACAATGCTTCGAAACTTCCGAACTCCCTGAGGTAATATTCAAAAGATCGGGTAATTCCATATAAATTTGGTTGTGAGTAGTTATGATCTAATCTGTGGCTCATCAAAGATGCACGCTTTTATTCTTTCATCATTCAGTTTTGGGAACTTTTGGACAAGAAAAGAAAGCAATTTCCATTTTTGCTAAGAGTTTTAGAAAATTGTTTCTTGAACCCTAGTTTCAGATGCAACTGAGGCAATATGCGATTCCTCGATACAGAAGGTGGATTTATCAAGTTTTGTATGCCTATCCTCTTCAACGTAGTGTTGAATTTTATCTCTACTATTCCGCAAGCAGAGGAAACAGGGATACTTTGTATTACTGTTGGCGTAAAATGAAGTTTACCATTTTTGAATCAACACATATGAGCCAATTGTTTTCTCTAAACTTAATTTCGTTCAAAACCAAAGCAATGGTGGTATATTATTCTTTTACTTTAGTAGAATGTGCAATCGGCAACGACCCTAAGTTATGCCCGTTGTGTAAGAGAACACATTTCGTCAAATCTCGGAACAAACGCCATTCATCACAAACGTAATTTCGTAGAATGTTAAATGTTCTTCCTTGAAGGAGCTGGCTTTCCGATCCACCCTTCATAATCACTGCCAACCAGGGCCACACAACAGTGTCACAGCACGGTAAGATGTCATGAATAGGAGCAATTTACTGCAGTTTCGGTCTTATGTGACCTCGTCAGTATTGCATACCCATTAAGTTGAAGATGAAGTTTTCTGTTTATCTACCCTTTGTTATCAGGGTTTCCCGGTGGCAATGGTAAGTGGCCTTTGTCTCGGTAGAGATGAGTAGGTGGCAGTGTAGATTTATGTTGTGAATTGGTATGCCATACTGAGGTAAAATGAGACCGAAACTGAAATCTATTGTTCCTATTCATAACATCCGACCGTGCTGTACCACTGCAGTGTGGCCCCGGTTGACGATGATTATGGAGATGGATCAGAAAACCAGCTCCATTAAGAAAGGATATTCAACATTCCACTTATCAGCGCATACGATGGAGTATTTGAGCGAACATTGAATTAATGGGCCATCCACCTTATAGTCCCCATTTAGCACCTAACGCCTTTTTCTCGTTTGCGCACATCAAAAAAAAATGCATGGGCAACGATTTTCGATGGCAGAAGAGGCAGTTGAAACCATGGTTTGGAGGTATCTCATTCGCATTGTCAAAAGTGCTTCTAGAATTGGTCTAAGCTAGGGATTGCGATTTCTGGATCCAGCATACAGCAATTCAGCCTTTTTAAACATACTGGATCCAACATACAGTGCTGGATGCGGATCCGCGAACATATCAATTTCTATTGTTTAGTTTCGAATTGCCGCCATATTCAAAACGAAACGAGCGCGGTGGCGTTGCAGTTCTGTCATCATAGCAGGTGCCGCATGTGCGAATAAACAGCAACGCCGACGCCACTCCCCCTTTCCACATGTACCGCTTATGTTTGTTTATGTTATACAGGGATATCCCCGGGACCGTCCGTTAAAAACTCTTTGAGTTCCAATTACAATATCAAGCTGAAATTTTATACGCGGCCATAACTAGCGATTTACTATTGAACTGAAATATTTTCGAAGAGATACCATTTCCGGTCATACCGGAAGTGGGTCATCACTTTGTTATTTCAAATGGCAATCTACCTTTTTTGTTATACATCTAGAACCGACATTCGACCAAGGCATTAAATACCCAAGTTGTTGGCACTTATCTGTCAAAACTTTTGACAGATTTAATTATTTTTGTTATAAACTCGATTTTTGAGGAGCATTTAAAAAAATTGTAGCTCGTAGATCTTTTGCACTACAGACACAATTTTTGCTTGGGTGGATAGAAGGACCAAGGAATTTTTTAAGCAATCTACACATGTCAAATGTTTATTGCGTTGTTTTGTATGAACAACTTAATTATTTCAAATTGCACGTGCCAATTTTTATATCGCCATCAAATGAAGCGTCAAATTTCAGATGGAATTGTATGAACATGTACTATACCCATATCTTATAGTTCCGGAATAATTTGGGAATATATTGAATTTTGATGATTTTGCAAGAACTAACAGAGAATGCTTTGAAATATTTGAATCAAGTAGCTGAACTGGCTACGCTCACCTAACAGGTGCCTAAAATTAATGTACTTGTCACTTCCTTCATTCGAATTTTATATTTCAACAAGAATTGTCGTTATTTCAGATTGAAAATATCCAAAAAATACAACACATGTGGAATAAAACCACGGGTTATTCAAACGAAAATATATTTAATCTTTTTTTAATTCATTTTAGAATGTCAAAAAGTAGTGGGTAGAAATTGCAGGCAATTCAATAACCAGTTTCCAAATTTACCGTCTATGAGTAAAATAAAATTTCGAATCATTAGAAGCAATTTTCTGTAATTTGGAGGAACAAAATACATAGAAACTAGAAGAAAACCAATTCTCGAGGACGGCGACAATCGAATTAAGACGCTAGCGTATTTTCGTGCCAATCTACATGCTTCCATCAAGTCAGCATCAATGGATACTACAAAATACAAATATTTCAAAGCATTCTCTGTCAGTCTTGCAAAATCATCAAAATTCAAAATATTCCCAAATTATTTCGGAACAATAAGAGATGGGTATAGTACATGCTGATACAATTCCATCTGAAATTTGACGCTTCATTTGATGGCGATATAAAAATTGGCACGTGCAATTTGAAAAATTGAGTTATTTGAATAAGGCCAAATTGAAAAAATCATACAAAACAACGCAATAAAAATTTGACATGTGTAGACTGCTTAAAAAATTCCTTGATCCTTCTTCTATCCACCCAAGCAAAAATTGTGTATGTAGTGCAAAAGATCTACGAGCTACCATTTTTTTAAATGTTCCTCAAAAATCGAGTTTATAACAAAAATAATTAAATCTGTCAAAAGTTTTAACAGATAAGTGCCAACAATTTGGGTATTTTATGCCTTGCTCAAATGTCGGTTCTAGATGTATAATAAAAAAGGTAGATTGCCACTTGAAATAACAAAGTGATGACCCACTTCCGGTATAACCGGAAATGGTATCACTTCAATTGGAAATCGCTAGTAATGGCCGCGTATAAAATTTCAGCTCGATATTGTAATTGGAACTCAAAAAGTTTTTAACGGACGGTCCCGGTGGATATCCTCTCCGAAGTTACTGGCAGGTTAGTTTACTTGTAAAATCCAAAAACGTATGAAGAAGCAGTAAAAAAAAACTGGCTGTTTTCCTTCGTCAAAAAAGAATGCAATTCGGCAGGAGTTGAAAACTTTGTTGAAACTAGTAAATAAACAAAACATTGTAGAGCCGACCCAAGCAGATATCATGGAGTTAGAACAGGATGGTCAAGATCAGGGGTCTCCAAACTACGGCCCGCGGGCCAACTTCGGCCCACCAGTTCTATCAATCCGGCTCTCGACAGCTTAAGACTAGTATCATCAATCTGGCTCACGACAGCCAATGTTTTACTGTTGTTACTATGGCTGTGATAAGTTGAATGGAAGAGAATGAAAACACAGAATGATAATTACTCGGTTTTATTTACCTGCCAAGTAAAACTTTACGACAGAAATTATCAAGTAGAAGCTTAAGTATCCTAGCTTAAGCACATTCTAACAAATAATTAATATGAAACCAATAACACTAATAAAAAAAACACTAATGAGATTTATGTAATTGTGATTTTCCAGCGACAATTGTTTGTAGTTGTGGATTAATTTTACATGTACCAATTATTAGAAGAGGTTTAGGATGCTCATCAGTTAATTAAGATCTGTAAACGTTTTTTGTGTACTTCGTCTTGAAAAACGTTTTCGCACACAAGTAGGTAATACCAAATACAGAAAACAACCCACGAGCAAAATTATGCAAATTATCAAATTGTACTAGTGGAAGGCTCTTGTAAAATTCCAATAAACATGAATTTTGATATTTGTTCTTAAACATTTTATTGCACTGTAAATCAATAACTTCCATTTGGACTTCCGGAGCCAGGGTCTCAACGTCAGAATCAAAAGGATTTTGAAAAAGCCGAATTTCATTCGCAATCACATCAAAGTGTGAGAAACGAGAATCGAAATTTATCTTTATACAGTCAAAGTTTCGACTGCAAAATCGACGGGAAATTCAGTCTCTGTAGTATGGCTAAATATTTCACTTGTTTTGAAATGTGTGAAAAATTTTTTACGTAATTGCGATTGCGATTGAAATAGTATTATTTTCTGCCTGAACGTTTTGATATTGGCGTAAAAATCGGGGAGATGCTGATTTTCTCCTTCCAATCTCAAATTTAGTTCGCTCATATGATTTGTCAAATCAACATAGAATGCTAATTTCCACAGCTATTCACTGTTTCCTAAATCGGCTCAAGGGCGATGCTTCTCATTCAAAAAAATTTCGATCCCTTCTCGAAGTTCAAAAAAACGTTTACGGACTTTTTCGCAACTAAACCAGCGTACGGCAGTATGATATGACAAGCGTTTTCTCCAATCTCTTCAATAAGCTCGCGGAATTGTCGGTGATTCAGTCCTGTGGATCTGACGAAGTTAACAACTGATATGACTGGTTTTAGAACTTCAGACAAATCCAAACATTTTCCACACAAGGACTGTTGATGAATGATACAATGTAAGACTAATGATTTTGAACCACCATCATTTTCTACAGCCTCTGACACAAGTGCGACCACAACTTTATTTTTTCCACGAATATTTTTGCCTCCATCGGTGGTGATACATTTTAAGTTTTTCCATCGAAGGTTTTTTTTTATTAATGGCATTTTCAACTCCCTTAAAAATATCTGCTCCAGTTGTCGTGACGTGAATACTATCTATATCAAGTAGTTCTTCATACACGTCATACCTTTTTATCTACTCCACGAATGAAAATCAACACCTGAGCAGTATCTGACACGTTCGTTGATTCATCCACGGCTAGAGAAAACCACTCAAGATGTCCATTTTTGTCAGACAGTTGAGATGATATATTTTCTGCGATGTCTTGCACCCTCCGAGTCACGATGTTTGCTGACAAACTGACACCTTTCAATAAATTCACCTCTTATTAATTCTTCCTCTACTGCAATCAAGCAGTCTTTTATCATTTCTCCATCGGTGAATGGTTTTCCACGTTTTGCAATTTCAAGAGCCACACGAAAACTGGCGCGAGTTGCAGACTCTTGCTCAGCATTTGTTTTGGTAAACAAAGATTGCTGCGATTTCGTTCGCGCTTCAGAGTTTCAAACTTTTCCGTCCGCAAACTTCCTGTATATTCAGAGTAATTTCGAAGATTTTTTGATTCATAGTGACGTTTCATGTTAAATTCTTTGAGAACAGCTATGGTTTCATTACAAATCAGACATAGCTCCTCATTATTGCACTTAATCACAAAATACTGAAAGTTCCATTCACCTTGGAACGTTCTGCATTCACTGTCTATTTTCGCTTGTTTTCCATACTAATAAATCGAACTTATAACAAGTCTAATCGAAATAGTCTGACTTATGCACCCGTGTTACTTTATTTCACAATAGGCATTTTCACTTCCTTCACCTTTCCCGGCGCATTGCGAGTCAGGCAATGGCGCCGCTAGCCTTTTTATATCTATGCAATTACTACCATCTGGAAGTGATCGAAAAAACTAGTCAGAACCAGAACTTTCTCGAACCAATGCGGAAATTCTCAAACATGCCACCTGTTAGTAGTTAGTGGGTAGCCGAAATAGATAGTACCTGCATCACAGACCTGTATAATAATACTAGTCGCCACTAGATGTCTCTACTTGTCACAATATACTGAATACACTTTCAATAGTAATTGAAATGCAAAACGCCTATCTTTGCTTAGGTGGGCAGAAAAATTAAAATTGTTTTGGCCCTTTGAACGTACGGAAAAAAATATTATGGACCTAAGGCTTCAAAGTTTGGAGACCCCTGGTCTAGATGATGACCCAGAACCCGTGAAATGACTTTAGAGCAAGAGCTTGAGATGGAAAGAGAGAATGAGAACCTTAATAAACAAAAACCAAGTGGTCAATTAGATTACGAAACGGTCCTGAAGAAAGACATGAGCGTTCATGAGACCATTTATCTATGATTTATGACTATTTAATTACCCTTAAACCGTCCAGTGTATAGGCCGAAAGGGCATTCTCAGCAGCCGGCTACAAAAGTTTTATTTCCCGAGGATTCAATAAAAGAAATCGTCAGTCGTCAGATTTTGAACTGTCTAATTATCAGCTTTCCATTTTCCTAACATTTATAAACGAGTGCGGGGAATATTATTTCGAACTTCTTTTGATACAAAAAAAGATTGCAGATTAAAATAGTATTATAACTACGGCCTTTTTTGTAGTTAATTTTAGAAGAATTTGTAAGACCAATGCTATTGATTATCCGTGGTATCATTAAACATTAATGTAATAAGATATTGCTTACTTAAAAACATTATCTTAAGTTGATTCTTCTCATCTCAAATGAGTAAAAACCAAAGCAAATTCTTGGTATGAGTGAAATATTTCATAGATTATCGTAAGAAGTACAAATTAATAAAAAAAGTATTAAAAATGTCTTTTTATTTTCGTTCCACATTTCGCTGGATCCAGATGGATTCGGGTCAATTCAGCAAGAATTCAGCTGGATTGAAAACGCCGCAAAATTTAAAAGGCAACCTACGTATTATGATCAATTTACCTTCGAACCTTTCGAACAAATCGAATTATTATTAATCCAGAAGCGATGATCAAGTTGTGCAATCGATCTTCATCAGGCGGGCCTTAAATAAAATCGGCGTGCAATTTATCTGATCCCGTCAAGACGGAATTTCCGAGACGTGTGAATTATCGGTGAAGGCATAAACAAAAATTGAATCACTCCGCTATCAAGATGCGGGGCTCCTCATCTATTTACCTGTCTCCTCGAGCAATGAATAACTCAATATTTATGTTGTCGTTACATTTCGAGAGGTTTCGGCGACTCTGAACTTCTCAGCTGTTGACTTATTCCATGTCTACGCCATGTAGTATTATAAATTGGAGACAGCAATTTAATAATACTCACTGGGTATCTGCATACACGGAATGTCGCATTTTTTGTCAAATTCAAGAATATGTGCGACAGCAAAAACTCTCAAAATAAAAGGGTATGTATCGATGAAATATGAAGCTTGTTTTCCGAAGCAGAAGAATAACAAAACGATGTTTTGTTTTTCGTTGGAATAATTTGGTTTTCAGCCTCCCGTTTCATTAAATAAATCCTGAAAAATTAGTTTTGTTTTTGCAATTCTTCAGGATGTTTTATTTTCAGGACAAAATTAATGTATTGTTTATTCTTTATTACTGATGTATTAATATCTCCCCATATAATTCAAAAGTTCATCGTTATAAGTAAAGAGCGGTTTATATGTGAGGCCGAAATGTGAAGATATCCACATTCTTACACAACCGAATTTATATGGAATCACTCGGTATTTCGCAGTAGTGATTGTGCATCGTACCCGATAATCCAAAGGCAATTTTTGGAAGCAACAGGCATCAGTGTATTAGTCGAAACGATACGTCAAAGACTTCGTTAAGGGGTTTATACAGCAGAAGGCCCTTGAGAGTTCCAGAGCTAACCTGACAACAAAAAATTTACAGACTTAATTGCTTTATCGAGCAATTGGAATATTGAGAATTGGTGAAATTTTCTTTTTTCGGAAGAGACCAGAATTGGTGTTCGATCAGATGACCACCGAATTCGCGTTTTAAGAGGTCATGGAAGACTCCGAGCAGCAAGACAAATTCAGAAATACCTAGCGAGCAGTGTGATGTTTTGAGGTGGCATTATGGCGGGTGGCAAAACATATTTGATTTCATTTCCTGCGAGTGTAACGGCTATAAATTACGTGGACCTAGTACTGGAGCCCATAGTGAGGTTCTGGCGAGGTGCCCACGGTGATAATTTTACTTTTATACAAGAAAATGCTCGTCCGCATACCACCAACCTCACGCGACATTATCTTGAAACTGAGGTAATTTTGCACTGAACAGCTTGCACTCCAGACCTAAATCCTATTGAACATTCATGGAATAATCTCAAAAGTAAAATTAGATCGCGGCAGAATAATTCAAGAACCCCACAACAGCTCATCCAAGCCGCCACAAAAGAGTGGCAGAATATCACCCCAGAGAAGGTCTAAAACCTAATCCAAAGCATGCCTAGACGAATTCAGGCTTGTATCAGGGCAAGAGGAGGTAATACAAGCTACTGAGGTCGAGAAAAACATCTACTCCATGAGAAAACAATTTTCAATATTTTACTACAAGCGGAAAGTCTCGCATTTTCTTTTTTTTTGTTTCTTAAAATTAACCTTCATCTATTTCATTTTTCATTTGAAATATCACAAAAAGGATCAATTCTAACAATCCTCCGAAATTTCCGCAATCCCTGAGGTAATATTCAAAATATCGGGTGATTCCATATAAATTTGGTTATGTGTATGTGCAATGATTCTTCGAAGCTACGTAAAAATCTTGGAAATTTGTTCGGTAAAAATAAAATTTGAATGGGTTTTTAAGAACAATAATAAGAACAAGAGTTCTTAACTAAGAATTTATTTCTCAAACTTAAGATTATTCTATTCTTTATAATTAATAGAATTAATAACTAACTTTTCTTCAAAATTTTTCGAAATAAAATTATGAGGCTTTTCGCTAAGCATATGTTTATATAGAAACACTTCGTTCTATATCTACTGAGATGATAGGAGCATATTTTAATTTAGGCAGCACGTTTCCGGCGACTTTGGTTTCCAAGTTCAAATTTCCTTGGAAAATTTTTGGAACGTTTCGAATTTTTTCATTGTCTAAATTTTCAATTATTGGTTAAGGGCTGGTACTTCATTCCAAAAATAAAATTGAATGAGGAATGAAGCTATAATTTTGTTTGATCAATACAAGAGTTCTATGCCTTTCTTTTCATCTCCTAATGAAGTTTTCAGACATATTTCGTTGATGATTTCGAAATTTTCAGCGTGAAAAACTAGTACAATATTTCTTTATATAACTGTATTCGAAGAGGAGATTTGAGAAAAACTCGTTTAACGTTGCTTATTATGTAATTCCCGAGTGAAAATTTTTCTCGAATAATTTCTTCTACTTCTTTAACTCCATGAGCCAAGCATGTGATGTGAATCGCATTTTCATAAATTATTTTTGAATTTTGTCCTGTTTTCACCATATAAAGTGCAGCATCTGTTGAAGAAATTATAAATTTGTTTAATGGAACTACATTTGGTATGAAAGAATTTGTCAATGCATCTTGTATGAATCTTGTAACAGTTACATTATTCACTTTTTCCAGATGCTCAGTCGCTATTAGGAATGAATGCCCTGGAATATTTTCTTTCAGTGCTCCTATGAGCGAAAGAACTATTCATTTTCCACAAGCATCTGTTGTTTCGTCCACAATTACATGAAAGTGATTTTCACCTATAGCTTCTCTGAATTCATTCATTCTTGTTCTGAAAATACATTCGACGCTTGTTGTTCTTGATGTAGATTCTTCCGGGATATTGATTTCACAATATTTTTTCAAGAAAAACTTACGATAAACGACGTTTTTGCATTTTGGGCACAAAATAAGCAAAACACACGGGCAGTTCACAAGTTCGTCCAGTTGCCACTAGCGATCGCGTGGTGATTACCTCTCACGCGACTCCTTCTTTCTGCTATACGATGCCCATGCGTATTATGGAATAGTTTGCGAGATATTTCGATTGCGCAACTTGAAAGGAACATGATCTATGGAATCTAGTTGAATGACGGAAACATGTAACAATACTTTGGATCTTTGTTCAAATTTGGTAAAAATATGTAATATAAATATATTCCGCTCTTTTGTTATATGAATGAGAATGTGGTACGCGTTGAGTGATCCTGGCGCATTCACCATTTTGCACATATTAGACCTGGAAAATCTGAAGTAGCAGTTCTCTTTATATTTGCGAGCAAACTTTCAAACAAAATTTTGACGGCAAGACTATGGAAATTTGCAACAGAAAACAACACTAACGAAAACAGTTATGACAGAAGATAAAAAATTATAAATTTTCCTGTTTGCGGAAGAAAATCTCAACTCAAGTGTACAGGAGCTAACAAGTATTCAATCAGATATGAAAAAATCATTTGTTTCAAACATCTTTCATAAAAATGAATATCATGTTTCCCATATTCCCAATTAGTTCAGGCGGATTATGTTGGAAGAATTGACATCGAACTTATTTTCAACATGATGAAGCAATAAAATCTTTTATGGTTTGTAAGAAAGGTTCTCAAAAACAAGGACATTATCTTGAGTCTATTGAGCAAAGTAAAAACTAACAGACAATAATTTGGAAACTGGTTAGGTTAGATTAGAATATGACTCTCATACGTATGTGCGAGGTGCGTTCTTTCTGGAATCGATCGAATCTGCATGGCAGGCAGATTTGGGAACTAGCTCTTGTCAGGAAGGATAATTCATTGATCTACGGATTTTTGAATAATTCTTCTTGTCTCAAGTTTACATATTATATATATATATATATATATATATATATATATATATATATATATATATATATATATATATATATATATATATATATATATATATATATATATATATATATATCGATATTTTTAGCCTCTTTATATCGCTGTATGCACTTCTGTTCTCATATATTTAGCTGCCACTGATTACGACATTTTGGGACGGGTGGGTGCAAAGGAACACAGCCTCGTAGCGCTATGCGTACTTAGCATTCATGAAGTTTAACGTGATTCTCTTTCAAAAGATTAACGACAACTGAATATTTGTTGACAATGCGTCAAGGACAAAGCTTCCCTCTATCGGCTCGCGAAGAAATTAGAGCGAAATCTTTCATTACCTGTCAGTAAAGTCGACTACGCTCTTACTTGACTGTAACTTCAGTTGAAAATGTTGATGGCCGACCTGAGTGAGGCATATCTTCTACCACATGTTGAATGCGCTGAACCACACATATGCACGTGTTTTTGATGAAGTCGATTCACCGTAAGACTTCTGTGAAATTTTCATAAAATTAAGTCCAAAAAATGGTAATACGACATTCATTGACTGTAACGCGATATGAAGTTCGCTGGGTCAGCTAGAGGAAAAAATATTAGTTCCAATCTCTGGACACTCCACATCCCTGAACAAAGTCAGAGAACTACGTCCTGGCCTTCTCACGAGAGAAGATCAAACAAGAGACATCTACTACTTCGACGAACCCTACAAAGTCGTTATTCCACCAAAAGAAATTTACACTACACCCCACCACTTACTTATCCCACAGGGCCCCACCTGGTTTACGGACGGGTCCAAAACCGGTATGGGTACAGGCATCAGCGTTCACGGCCCTAGGGCAAACATAATGATTGCTCTGGGAGACGTCACCGTAACACACTCAGAAATGTTTGCTATTCTCCGGTGTGTACAGGAAAACCTACATAGGAACTATAGAGACGCATACATCTACATATTCTCTGGTAGCTAAAACGCCCTTGGATATCTGAAAGATACGAAGGTTACATCAAAACTTGTTGATGAATGCAGAACAGAACTTCGACAACTCAGTGCTACAAACATAGTTACTCTGATTTGGTGCCCAGCCAATCAGGGCATCGAAGGAAACGAGATAGCAGACAGCCTTGCTGAAAAGACAACAGCTGACAGGCCGATGGGACCAGAACCAATTCTGACCATCCCATGGACCCATGTGCTCTCTTCCTTTCAAAACTGGAACACCACCAAGGCCCAAAACCATTGGGCAGGCATCTTGGGACTGAGACAGTCAAAAAAGCTCATAAAGGGGCTGCAATCAAAAAAGAGGGTACATGAACTACTCTCCCCCGAAAAAAGTCTGTTGGGATCGCAGTGGGCCTATTGACGGGACACCAACTCAACAAACATCTACAAGTCATGAAACTATCGGAAACCACACAGTGTCTCGCTCATAAGGAAACCAGACTGAACACCATGGGCGCTGAAACACCCAGCGCCATGATGATTTATACACGAGTCACGTTTCCAGGAAGAACTGGAAGAAGAGATAAAACGGAACAAAATCAACCAGATCCAAAGGCAAGCACGTCTGGCAGTCACAGGAGCCTTGAGATTCATACCCACGGCCTCTATGGAGTGTCTTCTGGGCATCCCTCCGCTACACTTAGTGGTGAAGGATGTGGCCATGAGGACCTCTTTGGGACTGTGGGAGGGTTGTATGTGGAGAACAGAAATCCAATCTCTGGATACTCCACATCCCTGAACAAAGTCAGAGAACTACGACCTGACCTTCTCACAAGAGGAGATCAAACAAAAGCCACCTACTACTTCGACGAACGCTACAAAGTCGTTATTCGCCTTACTTCGCCTTACTTACCCCACAGGGCCCCACCTGGTTTACAGACCGGGATGGGTACAGGCATCGGCGTTCATGGCCCTAGGCTAAACATACATATTCTCATACATCTACATATTCTGTGGTAGCCAAAACGCCCTTGGATATCTGAAAGACAACTCAGAGTTACTGTGATTCAGTGCCCAGCCAATCAGGGCATCGAAGGAAACGAGATAGCAAAAAGCCTCGCTAAAAAGGCAACAGCTGTCAGGCCGATGGGAACAGAACCAATTCTGACAATCCCATGGACCCATGCGCTCTCTTTCTCTCAAAACTGGAACACCACCAAAGCCCAAAACTATTGGGTAGGATTCTTGGGAGTAAGACAGTCAAAAAGGCTCAAAAAGGAGCCGCAATCAAAGAAGAGGGTACATGAACTACTGTCCTTCGAAAAAAAGTCTGTTGGGATGGCAGTGAGCCTATTGACAGGACACCAACTCAACAAACATCTACACGTCAAGAAACTATCGGAAACCACACATTGTCGTGGGTGCCTAGGAACTGATGAAACAACAGAACACATACTTACGAATGTCCCGCTCATAAAGAAACTAGGCTGAACACCTTGGGCGCTGAAACACCCAGCGCCCGGATGATCCAGTAGGCCCCTACAACAGTCTTGCAAGCTTCATCAGGAAGTTTCTGCAAGACAAATAACAACTCAACAAAACACGGCGAGTATAATGGGCCAAACGGCCTAAGTGCTGTTCATATGGGCGCCGTGCAGGAAGAACGACAACTGAATTTTAGTTGACAATGCATCAAGGACATAGCTTCCCTCTATCGGCTCGCAAAGAAATTAGAGCGAAATCCTTCATTACCTGTCAATGAAGTCGACCACGCTCTTACTTGACTGACTGTAACTTCAGTTGAAAATGTTGGTAGCCGACCATATCAGGGCAAATCTTCCAAAACATCTCGGCGGTTGTTGAATGCACTGTATCGCTCATATGCACGTGTTTTTGATAGAGTCGATTCACCGTAAGCCTTCTGTAAAATTTTCCTAAAATTAAGTCCCAAAAAATGGTAATACGACACTCATTGACTGTTAGGCGATATGAAGTTCGCATTGGTCAGCTATATGAAAAAATATTAGTGTAGATATACATCTTTGTTGACTTTGTAGAGGGTATTTGCTCCTACAATTTAAGTCGGCTCCAATTCAAATACTCTAATACGCAAGCCAACCAACAGGATAGATCGTTATACAGAGAAAATCCCATTTCACATTTATACACGAGTCACGTTTTCAGGAAGAACACTAATTCGAACAGGATTTGGTAGAATGTATATTTCATGATTTCATCGAACGAATAAACGGATGAACTGTTGAATACACCTATTTCACGAATTTGGAGTGCAAAATCAACAGTTAATATAATTTTTAATTAATTCGATGTTGTCAACAGAACTGATGTTTCGGATATTATTTATTTATCGTGATGGCATGGCGAATGGGTTTGATGGAAATATTTTTTTGAATCAATAACAAATTATGTGAATATATACTGCGAAATCATTGCATTTAAATTTTGCTGCTTACTGTGTAATAGTAGTTTGGAATTAACTGCAAATGAGCAATATCACAGGCGCATCGAGGCTCAGCTCGGCGAGTCGACCGATCGGGGAACCCCCAGCAGGGGATGTCCACAGGCGGAGTTCTATCTCGTCTTCTTTTGAACCTCGTGCTGGATGGGCTAATGGCGGCCCTTGCTGAAGCTGGGCACTTTGCGGTGTGTTATGCCGACGACCTCGTCCTCCTTGTTCGTTGGAAAAACCCGAGCACCATATGTGAAGTTGCGCAGAACGCTCTGCGAATGACTGAACAATGGTGCAGAGAGAATGACTTGTCAGTAAATCCTAGCAAAACAGACATGATTACATTCACTCGAAAAAGGAAACTACCGGCCTTCAAGGCACTCATTCTTTTCAACTAGGAACTAACACTAGTAAAACAAGTGAAACACCTAGGTGTGATGCTTGATTCCAAACTAAATTGTGACAATCACATCGAAAGACAGACGCAAAGAGCCCAAAACACACTCTGGGCGTGCCGGAGACTATTCGGTCCCAGATGGGAACTTAAACCAAAGATAATTTACTGGCTATATACAACAGTGATAAGACCGCTCCTGACCTATACCGCTATCGTATATTAGTCTGCCCAGGAAAAAGGGATTAAACGGAACAAAATCAACAAGATCCAAAGACAAGCATGTCTAGCAGTCACGGGAGCCTTGAGATCCACATCCACGGCCTTCATGGAGTGTCTTCTAGGCATCCCTCCACTACACATAGTGGTAGAAGACGTGGCCATGAGGGCCTCTTTGAGACTTTGGGAGGGAGGTATGTGGAGGGACAGAAATCCAATCTCTGGACACTCCTCATCCCTGAACAAAATCACAGAACTCCGACCTAACCTTCTCTCAAGAGGAGATCAAACAAGAGCCACCTACTACTTTGACGAACCCTACAAAGTAGTTATTCCACCAAAAGAAATTTGGACCATACCCCACGCCTTACTCACACCACAGGGCCCCACCTGGGTTCCGGATGGGTCCAAAACCGGGAAGGGTACAGGCATCGGCGTTCATGGCCCTAGGGCAAACATTATGATCGCGCTGGAAGACGTCATCGTAACACACGCAGAAATATTTGCTACTCTCCGGTAATAGGAAAACCTACATAGGAACTATAGAGACGCATACATCTACATTTGCTCTGATAGCCAAAACGCCTTAGATATCTTGAAGATACGGAGGCTACATCCAAACTGGTTGACGAATGCAGAACAGCACTTCGACAACTCAGTGATACAAACAGAGTCACTCTGATTTGGTGCCCAGCCCATCAGGGCATCGAAGGAAACGAGATACCAGACAGCCTCGCTAAAAAAGCAACAGCGATCAGGCCGATGGGACCAGAACCAATTCTGACCATCCCATGGACCAATGTGCTCTCTTTCTTTCAGACCTGGACCACCACCGAGGCCCAAAATTACTGAGCAGGCATCTCGGGACTGAGACAGTCATAAAGGCTCATAAAAGGGCCGCAATCAAAAAAGAGGGTATATGAACTACTGTCCCTCAAAAAAAAGTATGTTGGGATGATAGTGGGCGTATTGACGGGATACCAACTCAACAAACATCTACACGTCATGAAACTATCGGAAACCACACAGTATCGTGGTTGCCTAAAAAATGACGAAACAACGGAACACATACTCTTCGAATGTCCCGCCCATAAGGAAACCAGACTGAACACCTTGGGCACTTGAACACCCAGCGCCCGGATGATCCAGGAGGCCCCCTACAACAGTCTTGCAAGCTTCATCAGGAAGTTTTTGCAAGACAAATAACTCAACAATGCACGGTAAGCACAATGGGCCAAACGGCCTGAGTGCTGCCCATATGGGCGCTGTGCAGGAAGAAGAAGAACAGCAATATCACTGTTCTTCTTCGGCTGTTCTATACGCCAGATCGAATCCCATGGAGCATGATGTTTGGAACACCATAAAATGTATAGAAAAATGGCTTAGCAGTCCAAAGGCCTTGGAATAAATTAAGAGGGTTTCCGAAAGTATTTTACCAAAAAAAAACGAATTTTTGGAAACAACATATAATCAATCTACACTATATTAGACATGAACATTCAAAATATTAGGTTAAAAAAAAATTCTAAGTGAGAGTAAATGGTTACCCAAGTAACGGACCTCCACTCCAAATTCCTCCCCGCGCGTAGGCTGTGCCGCGTTCATCCACTTTGAAGTGTTCCTCCAGTTTTCTATTGGTGTTAGATCTTTTCAGCCGTGCATCTCTGGTTATATTTTGATATGCCACGGATGTCCCTGTACTGATTCACCCTATATCGTTTGACTGAGGTTAGGTCAACAAAACAAAATAAATTGTCGGTGAATATTCAAACATCGAGTACTGAATGCTCGAGAGAAAATGAACGAAATAGGAATTTGGAATCCCAGGATGATTGGAAACTGGTCAGTCAACATGAACGTCCTAGGAAAAGTCGAACTTTAGTTGTTGGAAATTTCTCAGGTCCTTCGAAGGTTGAGGGTGTACAAAAATTTAAGGCCCTGCATGTGACAAATTTGAAGCCTGAGACCACAGAAGATGATCTGCTTACATTTCTCAAGGATAAATTCTCGCACGTAAAGTGCGAACTATTAGTTTCTAAATATCCAGAAAGCTAAGCATCTTTCAAGGTAATGGTTCCAGATAATGAATATGACAAAGCTCTTGTTGCCACAAACTGGCCCAACAGGGCTAATGTATACCATTTTTTCAGCGCAAAAAGCCGAACAAAGATTAGTAACAATTTCGCACGAAATTAAATGTTATTTCAATCTTAAGTTGCTTCAATTGAACGTTCAGTGTATAACTAATAAGTTGAACACTCTAGAAGTGTTATTATCTACCATGAATCCTGACATAGTTAGTGTGGCGGAGCACTGGTGTGACGATCAAAGTATTGCAGCCACATCTTTGATCAATTATACCCAGGCTGTGTATTATTGTAGGCCCACTAGAGGGCACGGTGGAACTATGATTTATGTCAAGAAATGTATCAAGTTTGAAAAAATTGACTGGTCCAAATATTGTGAAGAAATGCACTGTGAGTTTTGTGTCATAAAGCTATATACGTATAAGTCATCAGTATACATCATTAGTGTCTATCGACCTCCTTCAGGTAGTTTAGAGATATTTTTTGATAGATTATCGCACATTTTACAACGCTGTTGCGGTAAAAGCAAATATATATTTTTATGTGGAGATTTAAACATTAATTATCTGGATGACAGGTGCTTGACTCGGAAATTGCTTGATGATCTCTTAAGAAGTTTATATCTCAAAGTCTCATCTTTGGAACCTACTAGAGAATTTATGTCCTCGTCAGGTCTGATTTCACGTTCTAAGTTAGACTACGTCATCACTAATTCTAATGTAACCATCTCTGAATTTCGAGTTTTCGAACCACATATTAGTGATCATAAGGCCATTTATGTAGAATGTAACGTCAGTGATCAAAAGTTGGTTGATAATAAACCGCAACAAAAATTGTTCGTAATATTCATGAACGAAATCTTGCAGATTTCACGACTCTGATTTCAACTTGAGTTTCAGTGAAATTTATTGTTTTTCTGACGTGGATGCGTGCTTCAGGGAATTTTTGCTCATTATACAGGATTCACTGGATCAATGTCTCACGATTGGTAACTGTAAAAAAACTTGGGTATCTGATGTAGTTAAGCGAGCAAGTATGGACTTGAAAAATTTATACTGGTTAAAGGTGAACTTAAATTCCACGAGCTTAGATCTAGAGTACAGGCAGGCAAAGAAAAATTATAGATGTTTATTAAGGGAAACCAAATATGAGTACATGGAAAACCGTTTGAATACAGCTCACAACAAGAATAAAACTGTATGGAGCATTGTTAATGAAGAATTAGGTAAATCGTCGTCATATAAAAACCAATTTTCATTATGTATTGATGGTGTAATCTGTTCAGAACCTAAAATGATTGTATCAGCGTTTGGAGAATACTTCTCATCAGTAAATAACAAATGTCTTCATCAGCATTTCGGGAATAACATTTCACAATGCTGCACATCGTCAATAATGAAAAGTTGCAATTTCTTTTTTTTTCCGGTTACGGAAGGTGAGATTATATCAACCAGACTACTTAAATCAAAAAAAAGTACTGGTATTGATTGTATTTCTTCAAAAATTTTGAAGTGTATAGCTGAGCAGATTGCTCCCCATTTGTCTTTCATTCTAAATCTCTCTATCTCTACAAGTAAGTTTCCAACTGCACTTAAGGCATCAACTGTTATTCCAGTATTCAAAAGGAACGACACCAGTAATATTGCCAATTATAGACCTATATCTATTTTGAGTGTGTTTTCTAAAGTGTTTGAGAGGATTGTTCTTGATCGGATGATGGACTTCATAAATAAGTTCAAGCTTGTGACAGACTGTCAACATGGTTACAGGCAAGGCAGATCTACGCAGTCAGCTGCGATTTCTTTCGTAGATCATGTTTATAAAAGCCTGGATGAGGGGCTATATGTAGCAGGCCTGTTTTTGATCTTTCCAGAGCGTTTGATACCCTCAACTTAAATTTCATTCTGAATAAACTGTACAACTTAGGATTTAGAGGTGTTTTTCTGGATTGGATAAAAGTTACCTGTCAGACAGAGTTTTTCGGGTTAAGGTACAGGACAGTTGGTCTAGTGATTACAATGTAAACTTGGGGTTCCTCAGGGGTCCGTGCTGGGACCTTTGTTGTTTCTTCTTTTCATTAATGATCTACCAGATCATATTATAGTAGAGATATTAATGCTAATCATTATTTTTGTTGATGACACTTCATTTGGTGTCACAGCGCGGAGTCCTGAGGAGCTGGCAAGTGCTTGTAAAAAAATTGTTAACTCTTTCAACTGTTGGTGTCATGATAATGCTCTAATTTTAAATGTTGGTAAAACTGAATGTTTGTTCTTTGGTTTGAGAAATGCTGGTGAGAGACATCTGATTGTGGACAGTGCTTTAACATCTAAATCATGCACAAAATTTCTTGGTATTCATGTCGACAGTGGACTGACATGGTCAGAACAGGTTGAGCATGTGGGTAGGAAATTGAATAAAGCTTATTTTGCTTTGTGTAAAATAAAAGATTCGCTGCCAGTTACGTCCCTGATGACAGTGTATTACAGTCTTGTTCATAGTCATTTGTCTTATAATGTTGTATTATGGGGGAATTCAGTGGATGTAAATAGGGTTCTCATTCTTCAGAAACGAATTCTGAGAATGATGTTCAATATAAACCCCAGAATGTCATGTAAACCTGTTTTCATTGAGAATGCCATTTTGACATTTCCATGTGTGTATATTTATAGATGTTTAGTGTATTTAAAGGATAATGAGGCTAACTTTTCGAAACTCTCTATGTATCACGATTATGCAACTAGAAGTCAGTCAACTCTTCTCTTGCCGAAACATCGTACTTCAAAATTTGAGAACTCTCCAACATACCAGAGTATCAAATTTTTCAATACTTTACCTCACCATCTGAGAGTTAAGCCTACAAAAGTGTTCAAATCTGTTCTTAAGTCTTTTCTTCTGAGAAAGGCATATTATTCTATTAAAAATTTATGGAGGATGATACTCTCTCATGACATGTCCTATATACCGATGTATCTTGTAGGATAAATAAATATTATTATTATTATTATTATTATTATAGAGTGTGGAATCTGAAATCAGAAGGTTAGTTTTGGTCACTGTTACTTGATACACTTTGTATATCAAAAATCATCTTTGTATTTTATTGGATCAAGCTTGAAAGCTTGAAGGCATTTGAATTATTTTCGTTATTGATGTAATTCTAAGTTTAATCAATCAAGGGTAATTCATATCTCAATCTTTATCGATGATGGATAAATAGCTGTAATTAAGATATTAAAATTAAATTTTCATTGATGCATAAGAATGTCGCCCACTCAGCAGCCCTAATGTCCTTTGCGACGTCGCTGATTATATCAGCTTGATTTTCTGTTGAAGCGTTAACACAATGTCTACGGTTCACTTAGGAAATGCTCATTTCGAACAACTGAAACCATGATTGCTTAGAGCAGGGGTGCTCAAACTTGAACTGCTGGCGATCTACCGCAATATTTTTAGACTACTTACGATCGACTCTGAGATGCTGCAAGTATGTGTCATGCAGGGTTGTCGTACATACACGATACACATAGATAGGGTGTACCGTAGCATATATAGATATTAGCTTTCCGCACGATATACATTATTTTAGTCAAGGTTTGGGTTAGGTTCTTCTCTATAATCTCAATGAGAAAACTCATAATTATTCAAAATTGCGAGTTTATTGGTTGTTACAAAACGAAAGAGTTAAATATGGTGTTAAACTAAACTAAGGAGTGACTTTGGATATTGAAGCGTGGCACTGCATGTCCTCTGAATACTTTTCATAAGATCGTACGTAACCACTGAGTGCTAATCACAAGCATGATGACATCGACTAACTGACTATCGCGATATTTGTACTTAATTATCTTCATTTCAGAAAATGCAGACTCGAACAAGTAAGTTGACCCAAACATTGAGGTCAGTTGAAGGGCGATTTGCCTTAGATTCGGATATTTATCTTCAGATATAAAACACCAGAAATCTGTATCAGATGCTATAGCTTTGAGATATGTATCTGATATAATCTGCACCAACTCATTTTCAACGTAACATGAGTTCATATTAAACTGACTTGCTATTTCAGTAGCTAATTCCTCAATGTTTTTACATAAAAAAGGGTAACTCATAAATGATGCTATATTTGTCCCAAAATAGTTGATTCAGCCTCATACGTATCATAATTCAACTGAGGAATCCTTGCTTTCTAAGACGGAGAATGTTTCAGATCCTTTCTTTTCAGTTGATCTATCATAAGTTGCAATTTACTTTTGAATGCGTTTACTCCTCTTATCATCTCAATAATAGTTTTTCCTTTACGTTGAAGCTCCCAGTTAATGGTGTGTAAGTGCATTGTGATGTCAGTCAAAAACGCCAAATCAGTCAGCCATTTTTCGTTTTTCAACATCTTAGTGTCATCACCTCTTTCGTCTAGAAAAGCTGTTATTTCGGGCAAAAATTCTTGAAACCTTTCTAGGAATTTTCCGTGACTCAACCACCTGACATCCGTGTGAAGAACTAAATCAGTGTGTTCAGTTCACTCCCTATCTTCCAACTGCAACTTGAAGAGCCGCCGTTGCAAGCTACGTGCACGGATGGAATTAAAATGGATGGAATGAAAAAACTGAGGGGAAATCTTCATTAGTTCGACACAATGCCACAAAACCGTTTTTGTTTCCAGTCATTGATTGTTCTCCATCGGTTGTAATGCGCATTAATTTATATATGTAGCTTGTAGTTCTTTACAAAATTGAAGAAAACGTCATATATATATATATATATATATATATATATATATATATATATATATATATATATATATATATATATATATATATATATATATATATATATATATGATTATCAAATCTTCCTTAGCCAACATGTCATTGAGTACCATCCGAATAAAAATACACAGCTGGGCAGTGTCTGTTTTATCGGTGGATTCGTCGAACTGTAAAAAAAGTATGTACATCTCATGATATCATGTTTTAGTTTATCTGCCTTGTCCTGACCCATGACTTCAATACGGCTTGTGACAGTCGGACGAGATAACTGAAGTTCTCTAATAGCAGACCTGGTTTCTGTTTTATTTTCAATATCTCCAAATAAAGTCTCACCTGATTCAATAAATGCTTCCTTCATAACGTATCCGTCTTCGAATGGTTTCTTGTGTTCCGCCAATATATGAGATATTTTAAATGACGCGATCGTAGCAGCTTTTGATTGTTTGGCTGGTCTTGTGAACATGGTTTGTTCTTTTTTCAAACAAGATATCAAGTCACGTACTTTTCGTTTTCTTAAATCACTCTGTTGCGGAAAATCCTTTTCATAGTTTTTATGAACCGTTTCATGAGGCCTCTCTAAGTTACCATGCTTAGGTATTGCAACTGACGCAGCCTCACCATACAAAAGAAAGATTCTGCCTCCCAATCGTTATTAAAATGATACGTTTTAGATTTCTTCGCTGCACTCATTTTGTACCATTTAATAATAAACTTTGTATGGACGTAGTATTGCCTTCAAGTTACAATTCAGAATGACTCCAATTCCTGCAGGCGTAACAATTATATCGGCGTGAACGAAAGTCTCGAATGTTCCCGTCAAACGCGCCGCTCGAAATTTCTAGAAAAGCGGCAGGAATAAAAAACGCGGCTTTTCTTTGACAATCACCGCGTGTTCCTTTCATAAAGCCGCTTTTTGCCGCTATCAGAGTGTGTATATTACGTATTGAATTTTTGTAGTTTATTTACCTATTTATTGAAATTTTTTTTATTCTACTCAAAAAGCACACCCGATCGACTGGTCGATTCGGATCGACCGTTTGAGCACCCCTGGCTTAGAACATTGTGGTTTTGTAATTTTTCTGTAAATTTCTTCTAGAAACAACGGCTCAAACAAAAATTGAAGGAAATGATGTCTGTTTGAATTAACGAATAAATTCTCTAATTATATGTACACAAAGTGGAGCTAATAATGGAAACATTTACGAACGCTAATACAATGTCAAATAGACACACGACACTGAACTGGCTACTACACTAGATATCGATTTTCATTTATTCAACGAACTTCACAATGCTCGAGAAGATTAACTGTTAATTTAAAAGGCCTCAGCATATTTTCGGTATTTCAATTTCATAACTAAGTTTGGACTTCATAATTAGACAAGTGTAAAATTATTTCTGACAAAAATGATTACTTCAACTGGTGCACGAAAGTGCCACCACCAGGTTTATGAAAATCATGCAGATCTCATGGCACAAATTCATAACTTGTCATATGTCTATCTAAGTCAATCTTCAATATACGAAAGTCGCTAAGGAAATATACGAGGGGTGACCCAACGTAACGGGAATTGAATTGCTGTGGGGATGAAGAGCGGGAAAACTCATCCATCGATTACAAGTGAAAATAAAGTTTTAAAACTAATATTTATCAATCGGAGAATCAAAAAACCGTTTTTCCTTACTTAAAAAAATCTACTGTTTAAATGATTGCCGCTTAGCTCTGGTACACTGCAAAGTTCATTTATAGGTAATAATAATGTTTTAAAATCAAAATTGATGGGTCTGAAGAAAAATTTGTTTGAACAGTTACAAAAGATAACAGTCATCAAATCTTGTAATATTCTTCGTAGGTTTGTTTCCGAAAAAATAATGAGGTAGAATCATAGGTTTTCTCTTTAGTTTATACTGCTCAGAAACTCATTTCATATTTTATTTATTTGTTTATATAAATGTAATATAATTAACTGACAATTTTGTCATATTTATATTCAGAGCAGTATTCTATTCGATCGTTCACCACTTCACACAAAGGAAACTATCAATGAGTAACATTCAGTGTTACTTGACTAAGGTCCGTACACTGGATTTTTCCGGGGAGAAAGCCTCTAACACTACTCGTTGGTACATTGATATCATTGTCTGATGATGCTATAGTATGTATATATTCTGGTAGATTGATATATTCTCATAACATTTAACGTTATCCTAATATATAATTATTCCAGAATATGTTTTGATTATAATCATTGCCTGGCAATGGTATTAATTACCGGGTGGTGGATTTATATTTTTTCATGAAATCAGTTGATTGCATGAACAGATATATGGGCAACTCGTCGGGGTGAAACCCCCTATATATATCTATTCTTTTGAAAAGAGAGGATTTACAAAAATTTGAATAATTGTATTTAAAATAAATGCTTATATCTATAATTTTGGTGTGTGTCAGAAAAAGCACAAGTGTGAGCTCAGGAAATGTAACAGGGGAACCATACTATCTTGTTTATGATTCAATAAACGAGTGAAAAAACCTGAGGAAAAAACTCGTTTTCCTGTTGCTATTGCACAAGCAATAGCTTGTCTGTTTATGTTGTGTTAGTGTCGTGTGTACAAAAAGAGTACCAAAGATTTTTCTGCTCAGCCGCTTCATTCTCCCTTGCATTCCATGATTTCCAAACGATGACAAGGATGAAAGAAAGGGGGTTTGGGACAGAAATCTGTAACAATGGAAGAAGAAAACCAGCAGAAAAATATTTCAACAATCATACTTCTTATATGTCTAAACAAATCTGAGAAAGGATTTTACATAGCAATCAAGGTCATGAAAATGACTAAGGAGATAATAAGAAAAATACATAACCTGCGATATTTCCTCAAATTCCATCTCTGTTTTACCGAGAGGGCCCCGATGGCCAGGTTCAGTCTTCCAAGTGATGCCGATTATGATTTATAGATGTTTTAGAATCATTATGGACCCAATAATCTGGGTTGACATCGCCCAAATATTATTTCTTCGTGGAACTTGTTGAATTTAAGAAAAATTTGCGAAAAAATTTCGACAGTCGTTCGAAAAATATGACTTTGTCATATTTTTTAGCTTTAGTATATAAAAAGGCATTTTGAAGTAAAATGAATGTTTTATAATTCAAAATGACATGGGTCATGTCTCCTGTGTAAGTGTTTGAAGTTCTGTCGGGGTGAATACATTGACCCTTTTTTTTCATTTTGCCGAAAACCTGATGGCGCATTGTCAAAAGCAACGCGCGGCTGTAAAATTTCGTTTTGTTGTTGGGTAAATCTGCCGCCGAAACTATTGTAATACTTAAGCCTGAACCATTGATCGAATGAGATGGAACCAAATTTGCTCGTGCCTTCTCACAGGGAAGCAAGGTGAGCGTCGACTTCAGGCATGTTTTTTTTTGTTTCCAAATTAGTTCGAAGGGGACCCTGCATTATTTCCAGAGTGATAACTGCTATGAATATGACTTCGAAACAAATCAGCAATGAAGCCAGTGGAAGACACCTGGCTCTCCAAGTGAAGTCAACAATCAAACAATGCATATTTGTCTGATGTTCATTATATTTTTCAGATCAAAAGACTCGGATAAAACTCACAAGACAAAAGAAAATATACAGAACAAAAATGGGACACACTCGATCAAGTGAAAAACGCAAAGCTACGTATCAAAAGATGTTGACAGTAAAAGACACTCAAAATATCATCGCTGCTTTTGTTTTTGGGAATTTTAACATTAGGTGTTCATAAATCTATAAAAAATCTGACTGTAGTAATTAGGCGTAACGTTTTCGAAATTTTGAAAGCTGTCACAGTGTGCTTTGTATTATTACCCGCACTGTTTTCCGCTGCAATGAGGCACTCTGATTTGTATGGTTCCTTCATTTTCGCAACAATATGAGAATAATAAAAACAAACAAGTACTGTGTTTTAAGGAATTTTACTTAATAATTGCGATTCGTAACGCGTTTCACTACACCGTAGCTTCTTCAGACGAATGGATATACAGAAAATAAGAATGAGAATATAAATATAAATGTTCTCGAGTAATTACTTATTGGGTTGCTTCTTCTTAAGTGGTTATTTATGACAGGTATATCCAATAAAATTAAGGAATAGATTGCTCACCGAAGAGATTCAATAGAGGTGAAGAGCTTAAATTGACTTGTTTATTGATGAGTTTACCTGAGTGTTTGTATTTATTTATTTCTAAAGTATCCCAAAGATCTACCTTCCAATATTTATTTTCTGTATGCAAAATTTCAAACTGTGGGTCGAAAGAATGATTATTTTCTAAGAGATGATTCGCGTAATTTGAATCTGATTTTTATTTGAAAACTGCGTTTATGTTTCCGATATTCTAATATTAAAATTTCTATGTATTCTACCAATGTATAAATTATCACAGTCATTGCAATTCAATCTATAAACACCTGATTAATTGTTTTTACCTGATTTGGTTTTATTATTTTTATATATTTGCCTAAATTATTATTAGTTTTGAAAGCTATGTTGAAATTATTGCTACTCAAGAATGATTTCAGTTTCTCACTTGTAATACCAACGTAGGTTAAGGTGTTGAATTTTTGTTTCAATTTATCGACAGGGTAAACTTCATTCAATGCGATTCTACTTTGTTTTTTATTTAAAATATTATTTATTAGTTTGGGATTGTAACCATTATTTTTGGCTATTTGTTTAATAAAATTTAATTCTTTGCTGAAATTTTCTGGTGATAACGGGATGTTAATCAATCTATGAATAAAACTATGGAATGCTGACACTTTATGTTGATACGGATGAAACGACGAGTTATGTATTATAATATCTGTATGTGACGGCTTATGGTAAATTGCGAAGACATGCTTTTCATTTTCACTCGAAATTGTTACGTCTAGGAAATTTATCGAATTATTTCTTTCTATTTCGGTTGTGAATCCAATTTTTGGATGTAATGAATTTATATGATTTTCGAAAATTTTAACTGTCCATCTGTTCCTGTGAAGCAAATAATGATATCGTCTACATAGCGATACCAGTATAAACAATATTTACTGAGTGGATGATTATGAATTAATTTCTCTAAATTATTCATGAATATTTCTGCTAACAAAGGACTTAACGGATTGCCCATAATCAAGCCGTCTTCAATAGTATAATATTTGTTATTGAAATGGAAATAATTTTGATCTTAACAAATTTGTAATAATGAAAGAATATCTGATTTAATGATAGTATTGACATGATTCTTTTCTAATGATTCTTCAACTATAATACGTATCTTTCGGAGGAATGTTGGGAAATAGATTCTTAACATCGAAAGAAATGAGTTTGGAATTAGGTGGTATAATGGTATCTTTGATATTGGCAATTAGTTCGTATGAATTTTGACCGAAAATTTAGATTTGAAATTGCAATATTTTATTAGCATGTCGTTGAGGAATTTTGAAAGAAGGTGCCGTTACATAATAAACAACAGGTCTAATAGGGTAATTAGGTTTATGAAGTTTTATCAACGAATATAATTCGGGGGATTGTGGATTGGAGTTAATGAATTTATATTTTTCGCAGTCTGTAATTAATGATTTTGCTATCGAAATTATGTTTTCAACCACTTCCTGAAATTTTGCGGTAGGATCCTTAGTTGATGTTATATAGTTTCCGGCTGTTAAGTATTCTTCAGTTCTAGAAATATAATCGGTTTTACTAATCGCGATGACAGTGTTACCTTTATCTGCTTCAGTTAATACTAAATCGTTCTTGGTTCAATATGAGAACCACTTTCACAGCCAACTTTTTATTCTATACTTTTATGCGCAGACTTCCGCGTGTCTTACTTGCTCGAACCTTTCAGTGTCCCATTTTTGCTCCTAACAATTTTGCTTCTTAACAATCTTTGTCTTGATGTTTGACTCCACTCGGAGAGCCAAGTGTCTTCCACTGCAATGAGGTTCCTCAACTATTCTCATCTGCAAATCTGCTGAATTGAACTCCATCATATTCCAGATATTTAACAGAGATCAAATGATCAATGGTTTGAAGACGGCCTTCACGAACGAGAGCGTTGATTTTGTCCATGTTCTCGGCACTTCTTGAATTTGAGAGGTTATAACTATAAAAAGTTAGTTTGCTTTTCTTGCATATTATCCTTCAGTGACCAACCAAAGATCAGTTTACAATTGCTCTGTGTGAGAGGGGGTCGTAGGTAAATAAGTGGTCAATTTGCCCGGTAAAAGAAATATTACCGGCACCCAAGAGCAGGCAACAAGTTCACAAGAAAAGACACTAAAATTGACCATGTGCTCGTGATAAGTACAAGTTACCTCTCCTCTGCATTTATCTGAATTTTGAATGATTTCGACAGATTAAAAATGAAAAATAGCCTAGATAAATATATAGATATACATATAATAAGAAAATAAAATGGCGATTGAACACACCAGACTTGCGAATCAATTATAAAAAGAAGAGAGAGGTCAGCAAGTAATGAATTTATTTACTTATTTATTTATTTATTTATTGTTACAAAACATAGGAACCCCTACATGATAGACCCAATTACCGGGGTTCACAAAAAACGATAACAGAAAAATAAACAGAAGTGAAAATGTCATACTAAATGAAAATTATAACTTTCATAAAAATTCAGAAAAAAAAGACTCACCTAAGACCACAGAATCAAGTAAAATATCATGAAAACTAAAAACTAATACAATGAGCATGATTCAGATCTAATGAGATATGCATGTGCATTTCGACGACTAGGATACACAGGAACATTGAAAGTGAGATAATTAATAAGCGGAAAACTAAAAGAATGATTTAAAATTCGATAAAGAAATACAGTGTCGAAAAGAACTCTCCTCTGTTCCAGGCTTAAAAATTTGTGATGACGCAAACTTAATTGATAATTAAGGTTAGGACTGAAAATCTAAAGTTGAAACTTTTGACAAATTTTCTCTGGACTCGTTCAATTCTGTCAATATACTTGTAATAGTGAGGGGACCAAACAGGTGCACCATATTCCAAATTACTCCTCACCAACGAGAAATATAGCATTTTTAAAGACCTTGGATCACTGAAACTTTTAGTAATTCTTAGAACGAAACCTAACATTTTGAAAGCCTTAGAAACTAAATGATCCATATGATACATTAAGGACAACTTAGAATCAAGATATATACCAAGATCCTTAATTTGGTTTACCCTCCCAATTACAAGCCCATCAACAGAAAAAATAGCATCGAAGACATTGACATTCTTTGTAAATCTTATATGCTTACACTTATCAATATTTAATTGGAAATACCTGCTTTGACAAAAAGAAAAAAGTCTGTCAAGATCACTCTGGAACCGCAAAATATCATCATAGGACCGAGTAGCACTGTACACTCTAAGATCGTCGGCATATAAATCATGTTTTGTATAAAGAAAACATTCTGAAATATCATTAATATAAATTTAAAATAAAAGGGGGCCCAGATGTGACCCTTGAGGAACACCAGAGGTGACACGAACGAAACCGGAATGAGTGTCATTGAGTGCAACATACTGCAGTCTATCCGACAAATACGATTCTATCCAGTTCAGTGAGGACCCCACCACACCAAAGTCCTCTAGAACCCACAACAAAGTTGCATGATGTACCTTATCAAAGGCCTTAGCCATATCTGTGTAGACGGCATCAACTTGAATACCATCATCGAAACTACTACTGATGAAATGAACGTAAGGAGTTAAATTCGTTAACACCGAACTACCTTTGAAAAACCCATGTTGAGAATGGATCAACTTGGAACCTGATGAATGAAAAAATTTATCAGTTAGTATTGCTTCAAAAATTTTACTGAAATAACTTAGAATAGAGACAGGTGGGTAATTACTTACTCCATTTTCCTTACCACTTTTGAAAACAGTTACGATCTTTGCCGCCTTCCACTTATGTGGAAAGACACCTTGTTCTAAAGATTTGTTGAAAATAATTTGAAATGGAGTCGTCAAACTAGCGGAACACGATTTTATAAAAATTGGTGGGATGGAGTCCGGACCTGGACCCTTCGTGACATTCAGTCTCTCGATTTTAGCTTTGACATCCTTTAGATCTATCGTGTTAAATGTAAGCGATAGCCAGCTCGGTGACGTATGGGATATGATGCTCGTCTCCTGCGCAGAGTTACCTGGGTTCAATCCCCACAAGGTCGGTGCGATTTTTCGGATTCTGGGAATCGCATGAGTATCCATCTTTCGGAGGAGATGTAAAGCCGTCGGTCCTATCTAACAGAGATGTGTTGGACATTAAAGATCCATTCCCTCGACACGAGAGGGGTTCAACAAAATTCCCGAGTTAGTGAGGTGACAGAATTCCCCGGCGTGTCATTGGCCGAAAGGCGGAAATAGAGCACGTTAAAGGAATAACAAACAAACAAAAATGTAATCTATGAAGAAGATTTATATCTACTTTGGTAAATAACAGGTTTATGCGGATCTTCATAAACACTAGAAAAGTACTCAGAAAAAGCATTAGATATTGCCGAACTATTTTCTAAGATTTTTTCACCATGACACATGGGTTGAGGCATCCTCTGGCTATCTCTCAACTCGCCCACATAAGACCAAAAGAGCTTGGGATTTTTCACAATTCCGCCCTCTACCGAAGCAATATGTTTTTTATGATCTCTTTCAATTAAGATTTTACATTGTTTACGCAAAATACAAAAATTTTCATACAGAAAACGGTCTTTGAATTTTTTAAATCTTTGATGTAAGTTAGTTTTATCCTTAATGCATTTGATAGTG
Source organism: Cryptolaemus montrouzieri (assembly GCA_013387265.2). Taxonomy (NCBI): domain Eukaryota; kingdom Metazoa; phylum Arthropoda; class Insecta; order Coleoptera; family Coccinellidae; genus Cryptolaemus; species Cryptolaemus montrouzieri. Next base: position 14,618,556 of record JABFTP020000165.1, read on the forward strand.
TCTTTACCAAACCACGAAGGGAATTTATCAAACTTAACAGATCTACGAGGCACACACTTATCAATAACTATATTCAAAGCAGAATAAAATGAATCAACACATTCATTCACATCGGTAGAACATAACAAAGTTTTCCAATTCAAACCTGACAGTGCCGAATTTATCGCTACATAGTCCGCGTTGAAAAATTTGTACATCGATCTAGATTTGCTAGGAGTTTTATCCAAAGAAAATTGAATGAAGGTAATAAACAAAAGAAATATGAGATGAATATGAAAGGAATGAAAAAATAATGAAAAAGCGAAGTTGGTTTATGCTGAAAGGAAATGAACAAAGCAGTAAACTATTCCTGTATGAAAATTAAGAATTAAGAACGTAGAAACCATAGATCCATGCTATAAGTAAATGTGACCTAAAGAGAATATAAGATTATCGAGAATGGATATTCAGAAATCTATGCACATGTTGGGAATATTAATTTAAAGATGGAAATTGAAAATTATTACCTAGTTGTGCAAGGGCTCTAGGTATTAATTCAATTGCTCAATATCAAAAGAAAATAAAGAAATAAAGCGGATAACAATGGATTAATACCTACCCATTTTATTTCAAAGGGTTATCAAACAATTCATAAATTATTATGATTAATTAATTTCGAGTGGTTTCAACGAAGTCTTCGAAGGAAATGAATGAACTCCGGTGTTCTCTCAGTTGTCATTCTTCTATAGTCGCTGATGGTAGAGGGGATTATTCACGGAATGAATGGTCATAGAATCAAAGTGACTTGCACTGTGTTACACTTGCACCGTGTTAATCCAAAGGTTATTCAGTTAAAGTAGTAGCAGCCACTAAGCAAGCTACAACTTTCTACCGTTAGATATTCGTGGACTCAGTGAGATGTATTTCAAAATGAAACTTAATTGTTTTTTAAGGAATGAATATTTATATAGGACAGATGACTTTCCAACTCTTGATTTCTCTGGATTGACATGTTTGGTTCTTCTCCATTTTGCAGGTAATATTCTCTATTCATCATTAGACTTTCTGACAAGAATTTCTAGACCACAACTCCGCGATGATCAAAGAGTTACCTTGACTTCAGATCGACTTTGGCGTGGTTTTTTTTATTTCGGTTCGGTTGGAAGGCGCCATTCCGAAACTTGTTGACTGGTTTGCATGTCAAACTCATAAACCCATGTCTCATCACCAACTACAATGCGTTTTATGAATGTGGAGTTGGAATTGACGCGTTCTAGCATGTCTTCAACGACCCTTACGCGATTCAGTTTTTGAATAAAATTCTTTTAGAACTAGTCTAGCGGCAACGCGCTCCATGCCCAAACAATCGTTTAAAATGGTTCGAATTGATTCGTGGGACACAGAAAGTTGATTACTTTGCTCTCTTAAAGTTATATGACGATTGTCAATTTCCATTTCTGACCGAGCAGAGCGAGGTAAATCTTCCACCACATCTCGGCTGCTGTTGAAGGCACTGAGAACTAACCTACCAGTTATACACAGTATGTCGGAAAAGTTCCCGAACTTATTTTTTAGCGCCCATACAAGTGGCGCGATCTGTTGAACGACACTGGTACCATGTTGCTACATCCTGAGTGTCCTGGTTCATTTGTTTTCGAGATAGACGTGCTTGCGTGAACGTGTGTTTGGTACCCCAGTACAAGCTTCGCTTGTTATACACCGTACGGCGATTAAATTTTGTTAGAAACTTAAAAAAAACGTTCACGGAAACGAAAAAAAAGATCGATTTGGCTTACAGAAGGTGTAGTGTTGCGTACAACAGTTTACACGTGGTTCAAACGGTTTAGGAAGGGTAGAGAGTCCTTAGAAGACGACGAGAGAAGCATCCGACAGTCAACAGCTGTTGCCAACGAAAACGTGGCTCGTGTGCGCGCGCTACTGAACCAGGATTGCCACATGTCTCTCAGAATGTTATCAGACGAACTGAACATGAGTAAAGATAGCGAAGCTATGATTTTGAAAGAAAAAATGAACCGTAGAAAGGTCTGTTCTCGATTTGTTTCGCACTTCCTCACACACGAGCAGAAGCAGACTCGCGTCGAATGTTGTCAAGATTTTATCGAAACTTGCGAGACCACTCCAGACATTCTAATCTCAATTGTGACTGGTGAGGAGACTTGGTGTTTTCAATACGATCCTTCCACGAAGTGGTGGTGGTCCGCTTGGCTCAGTCCGGGCCGTGCGAGGCCTCATAAAGTGCGCCAACAAAAATCACGGGTGAAGACGATGCTCATCGCTTTCTTCGACTCCAAAAGTCTGATCCACCAAGAATTTGTCCCCCAGGCCTCACCATGAATGCTGCGTATTACGTAGAAGTGTTGAAAAGTCTGAGACGCCGGATTAATCGCGTCAGGCCCGAGTACAAGGATCAGGGATCGTGGATTTTGCTGGATGACAATGCTCCTGCTTATTCGTCGAACATTATGAAGCGTTTTCTCGCCGAAAATCATGTTCCACGTATCAACCACGCCCCATACTCGCCAGATCTGGCTCCAGCAGACTTTTTCCTATTTCCCAAGCTAAAAACGCACCTGAAAGGACGATTTTTTTAAGATGTACCTAGCGTCTCAGAGCGATAACTTCATATTAGTTCGAGAGAGCTTTGAATGACTCGTGGAGCGCTCAAGGAGTGTATATCTAGAGGAGGGGCTAATGTTGAAAGTTAATTGGAATAAATTTCGTTAGAAATAATTTTCGATTTTTTATTTCAAAAGTTTGGGAACTTTTCCGACATACTGTGTATGCACGTGTTTTGGATAAAGTCGTTTTACCGTAGCCTTCTATAACATTTTCAGCAAAAAGGCACACGAAATTCCATTAGCAATACAAAATTTGAGACAAATTCTTTGTTTGATATTTTTGACTATTCAAACTCCGCAACTTAGCAACAACAAAAATTTTGACAATCGCTTTGAGCAGATTTTTTGAATAATCAATTCGTGATACTTTTTTGACAAAATCTACATCGTATTAGCTTTTCCGTCATTATAATTTCACTTCGTATGAGTATAATTATGGTTCGTTAGTTTATAACGATGTGATTTCCTCTCTTTTTCCTTCAAATTACTATTTCTCAAGCAAATCAACATCGAAACTACACCATAACACAGTCTCTAAGCAGTCATAGTTTCAGCTGTTCGAAATCATCATTTCCGAATTGAACCGTAGAGCTTGTCTTAACGCCAACACTAAACCAAGCTGGCATAATCGAGTATGTCGGAATTGACATTAGGATTGCTACGTGGGCGCCATTGTTATACATGGAAATTTAATACATCAATTATATACGAAGTGATTCGAGCAACTGAATTTATCCACCATCAATAAAGTTTGTTATAATAATTACCCTTAAAAGTAGGAATGTGAAATATTTTCAACCTTTTGGTTATTTATTTATATACCAATTGTGAATACAAACAGGTGAACTAACACCCAAAAACTGTATTCACAACTTCTTAATTAAGTGCTGAATTCACAACAAAATTGATAAAATAGTACTAAATTTAAATTCAATTACAATAAGAAGTTACAATTAAGAATCAAGTGAAAAGATTAAGAAAGGAAAAGAAATAAAAATATAAATACATTATAGACTATTACCTTCAATTTAGTTTTCAGAAATTCCTTTTACAACCAAATAAATCGATTTGTTGATTGAAATAATTGCACAGATGTTGAATTCTCCTCAAGGGAGAGTTTTGAGCACTATTAGTATTTATAAAACACAAGTAAAATAGGTCCTGCTGCCTAAAACATTTAATTGAAACGTTGAAAGAACACACTGGAGAATATCCGACGAATCCAAGAAACGATTCAAAAGTTAGAAAAGGAACAAAATCTCATTAATTTTTCTGCGTTTTTCCAAACTCAACAACCGAAGTGTTTGAGACGCTTGAGATAATTTTCGGGGTCCCTGAGCGTCAACCTTAAGTTACACCTGAAACTTAAAAACCTCGCATATCTCTTTTGTACGCTCTCTATACGTTGGATATGGATATTATATTGGGGATTCCAAATTGATGAGGCAAAATTCAATTTTGAATAGATGTAAGCATTATAGAGAGATATAAGAGCTTCTCGATCGTTGAAGTTTTTACATTGTCTAGTAATGAATACAAGCATTTTACTACTTTGATTTACTATACAGGGATATCCACCGGGACCGTCCGTTAAAAAAAGTTCCAATTACAATATCAAGCTGAAATTTGATACGCGGCCATAGCGATTTCCAATTGAAGTGAAATATCTGTCAAAACTTTTGACAGATTTAATTATTTTTGTTATAAACTCGATTTTTGAGGAACATTTAAAAAAATTGTAGCTTGTAGATCTATCGCACTACACACACAATTTTTGCTTGGGTGGATAGAAGAAGGATCAAGAAATTTTTTAAGCAATCTACACATGTCAAATGTTTATTGCGTTGTTTTGTACGATTCTATCAATTTGGCCTTTTTCAAACAGCAATAACTCAATTTTTTCAAATGGCACGTGCCAATTTTTATATCGCCATCAGATGAAGCGTCAAATTTCAGATGGAATTGTATCAGCATGTACTATACCCATCTCTTATAGTTCCGAAATAATTTGGGAATATATTGAATTTTGATGATTTTGCAAGAACTATCAGGGAATGCTTTGAAATATTTGAATCAAGTAGCTGAACTGGCTACGCTCACCTGACAGGTGCCTAAAATTAATGTACTTGTCACTTCGTTCATTCGAATTTGATATTTCAACAAGAATTGTTGGTAATTTGAAGTGAAAATTTTTGAAAAACACCAGATTTAATAAAATGGCTGATTATTCAAACGAGGATATGTTTAATCTCTTTTTAATTCATGGCGAATGTCAAAAAGTGGTGGATAGAACTTGCAGGCAATTCAATAACCAATTTCCAAATTTGGCGCCTATGAGTAAAACAAATTTTCGAAGGATTAGAAGCAATTTTCTGCAATTTGGAGGAACAAAATATATAGAAACTAGAAGAAAACCAATTCTCGAGGACGACGACAATCAAATTAATACGCTAGCGTATTTTCGTGCCAATCCACATGCGTCCATTAGGTCAGCATCAATGGATATTGGATTGAGTTATACTTCCATTCAAAGGATCCTTAAGAAACATAACATGCACCCGTATTCTTTTATCAGACTACAAAAATTGAAACCAACTGACCTTCCCAAGCGGCTAAATTTCTGTGAAAATTTATTAATTCGGCTTCAAGAAGATGAGACAATTCTGCAAAAAATTATATGGTCTGATGAAGCCAAGTTCAATGAAAGTGGAATAACCAACAGGAGAAATCGACATTTTTGGGTCACAGAAAATCCACATTTCATTGAGGTTATTGACTTCTAAAATAAATTCAGCGTGAACGATTTTGCAATTTTAATGAATGATTTGTTGGCTTATCACATTTATGGGGAAAATCTTAGTGGACAAAGATACCTGGACTTTTTAGATGGATTACCACTTAACATTCTGAGGGATTACTATTACCAAATGGATGGTGCACCAGCACATAAACACGAGCTGTAGATCGGCAGCTAACAGAAATGTTCGAGGATAAGATGGTGGGGTAATCAAGGACCAAATTTATGGCCTCCGCGTTCTCAGGACCTGAAGCCCCTTGATTTATTATTTATGGGGCGAAATCTAGAGTGAATTGTATCTTATTCTTGTAAGAAGTAAAGAAGAGTTACTAGAGTGAATTCATAATGCTTTTCGTAATATTGATCCTGAGGAAACTAGGAGGGCAACTCATCATGTTCGTATACGAGCTGTCAAGTGTATCGAGCAAAATGGGGTCCATATTGAACATTTATTCAGGTCGTAAATTAGTTTTCTCCTATGATGTTTGCTATCATTTATTCGTATTGATGTAATTATCTTCGATGATTGGTTTTCGCTTAGTTCCTACAATTTTTATTCATCCGAATTGTAGGAAATTGCTTCTAATGCTTCGAAATTTTATTTTACTCGGTAAATTTGGAAATTGGTTATTGAATTGCCTGCAATTTCTACCCACTACTTTTAGACATTCTAAAATGAATTAAAAAAAGATTAAATATATTTTAGTTTGAATAACCAGTGGTTTTATTCCGAATGTGTTGTATTTTTTGGATATTTTTAATCTGAAATAACGACAATTCTTGTTGAAATATCAAATTCGAATGAACGAAGTGACAAGTACATTAATTTTAGGCACCTGTCAGGTGAGCGTAGCCAGTTCAGCTACTTGATTCAAATATTTCAAAGCATTCTCTGTTAGTTCTTGCAAAATCATCAAAATTCAATATATTCCCAAATTATTTCGGAACTATGAGAGATGGGTATAGTACATGCTTATACAATCATCTGAAATTTGACGCTTCATCTTATGGCGATATAAAAATTGGCACGTGCAATTTGAAAAAATTGAGTTATTGCTGTTTGAAAAAGGCCAAATTGAAAAAATCATACAAAACAACGCAATAAACATTTGACATTTGTAGATTGCTTAAAAAATTCCTTGATCCTTCTTCTATCCACCCAAGCAAAAATTGTGTCTGTAGTGCAAAAGATCTACGAGCTACAATTTTTTTAAATGTTCCTCAAAAATCGAGTTTATAAGAAAAATAATTAAATCTGTCAAAAGTTTTGACAGATAAGTGCCAACAACTTGGGTATTTTATGCCTTGCTCAAATGTCGGTTCAAAGGTAGATTGCCATTTGAAATAACAAAGTGAACCCACCGGTATAACCGGAAATGGTATCACTTCGAAAATATTTTACTCCAATTGGAAATCGCTAGTTATGGCCGCGTATAAAATTTCAGCTTGATAATGTAATTGGAACTTAAATAGTTTTTAACGGACTTTCCCGGTGGATATCCCTGTATGTGAATGAATTTATTGAGAAAGATTACTAGATGTGTATGCCAAACTGAAAGTATTGAATTTTACTGTATTATACCTGAATAAATGGTTGAGATTTTAGAAAACTGAAAAATTACTTTGAAACATTGGCTTAGTTTTGCTCAAATTAAAAAGACTGTGACTTTAAAAAATCAAACTGTAACAAAAGTAAATATGAGGAAAGCGTTTTGGATTGTAGAAGAAGTGAAACATAATTCGCCGGAATCGTACTAAAGAACATCCCGATAAGTGAATTTGAAAAATGTTTTGAACAATTGAAGGATCGTTTGCAGGGGTGCGTTTTGGTTAAGGAGCAATACTTCGAAAGATGATCGAAATTTCTTGTGGAAATATTGAGAAATGAAAAAGTTACGACGACATTCCCGTTTTTGGGTTCCCTCTCGTATAATCCGAGAAGTAATATGTCTTGCTTGTCACAACTGGACTTTACGAGAAACCAATAATAATCGAACAAAAATTGAATTGCTTCTCCATCAAAAAGCGTAGCTCGTTACTCACCCGTCCGCCATAAAATGAATAGAATAACTCAATATTTATGTTGTCATTCGCGCTTCAACGATAATAGAAATTCTGAGATGTTCATTCGAAGGAATTTCAGGGTGAAAGGCTGGATGTTTGCATTCGGCCTCACGAGTTTCTCATTTTAAATGTGATTTATCTTTCACGACAAGAACGTCATTACGGTGGGTGTATGTTTGCTGGATTTTTCAAAGAAAAGCTGCTGGAGTCTTATCTAAAATTGAAAATTCGGAGACGTTTCTTTTGATGTTATAACTAGTGATTGAATGTTAAAGGAGTATACAGGGGGTTCTCGCGAGATGGGATATTAAAAGTAAAATTTTCTGTTGTTGTCTTGAATGTTATTCGAAAATATTCTCCAAGCTGTGGCACTTCCGGTTGTACCAGAAGTTGACACTATCTTTGTTATTTTAAAGGGCATAATGTATGTTTCTATTTTTTTTATTGTAGAAAATTGAATTCTGAACAATTTTTTCTGATATCATTGCCACCTGAAATCAACCGAAAGGAAGATATGAATTTTTCAATCGGAATTTTGCAGAATTCAAAGCTTTAAAAAAATTAAGGTTATTCAATATAATATTATTTGTAGCTCGTTGTAAGTAGACAGGCTCATTCAGCAGAATTCAATGCATTTAGAGGTTTCACTGTATGCAGGGTGTTTCCAAAGCATGTGGCAAATCGTAGTACGTTCAAAAGTACAAAAGTCTCTTTCTTCAAATCAGATTACTTATTTTTGCAAACACCATTTAACTCGTAATAATAATAGGCTTCGATCTGTTATAAGTTTCCCTATACCTAAAATGCACCGTTTTCGACTTATTCGCCATTTTATCTCAAAAAATTACGATGTTTCGCGCGAGGACCCTGAAATTCGCCGATTATATGACCGAAAATCTTTCAAATAATGCATTTCGATCTCTCAAAACGAGACCCATCTAAAAATCTTCATCAAAGCAATTCTGGTCAAAAATTCCGAGAGAAGAAGTACGAATTCATTTATTATTTATTTTGTTTTCTTGAGAATACATTGTATACAATACATCCTAACAAAAACCGAAAGATTTCTATAAATGCGAATCATTAAATTCATATTTTAAAGATATTGGTAAGTATTCCCGAGACTTTTGAGGTGTTTAATGCATTCCGATCACTCAATACTAGATCCATCTCAAAATCTACATCAAAGTAATTCTGATCAGAATTCAGAGTGAAAAAGTGCGAAATCAATTACTATTAAAGTGGATTGAATCTGACTTCTCGTTTTTCTTCTTTTTTGGTAGGTATTCTCGATTACATCAGTTACTTGTCAGGAAAGTCATCTTTGAATTACCAGAAATACCTCGCTGATTGAAACATGTCGATTTTTTTATGGTTAGACGTAGGTACACACAGCCAAATTTCGAAGGATTGTTAGAATTGATCCTTTTTGAGATATTTCAATTGAGAAATGAAATAAATCAAGGTTTATTTTAAGTAAGAAACAAATAAAAGAAATTAAGGAACTCTTTCCGCATGTAGTGAAAAGATTGAAAATTGTTTTCTCACGGAGAAGGTATTTTTTTTCTTGACCTTGTATTACCTTCTCTTGCCCTGATACAAGCCTGATATCGTCTAGGCATGCTTTGGATTAAGTTTTCGACCTCTAGGGTGATATTCTGCCACTCTTCTTTGTCGGCTTGATGAGCTGTTGTGGGATTCTTGGATTATCTTGGCGTGATCTACTTTTCCTTTTGAGATTATCCCATAAATGTTCAATAGGATTTAGGTCTGGAGAGCAAGCTGGCCAGTCTAAAATAGCGATTCCCTCTGTTTCAAGATAATTTCGCGCGAGGTTGCTGGTATGCGAAGGAGCATTATCTTGCATAAAAGAAAAGTTCTCACGGTGGGAACCTCGCCAGAGTCTCACTATGGGCTCCAGCACTAGGTCCACGTAAGTTCTAGCCGTTACACTCGCAGGAAACGAAATCAAATCTATTTTACCTCCCAGCATAATGCCACCCCAAAACATCACACTGCCCCTTTGGTATTTCGGAATTTGTCTTGCTGCTGGAAGTCTAGCTTGTCTTCCACGACACCTTAAAACCCGAATCCGGCGGTCATCTGGTCGAACACCAATTGAGTCTGTTAATTTTTTGCCTTTTTTGCTTCCAGAAATTGCCTTTGGAGCTCCACATATGGGGAGTAGGTTTTTGAAATCACTCCCTGTGATTTTGTGGATTTCAAAACGTCTAGATCTGAAATCAATAACAATTCGAAAAATACTTTCCTGACAAGTACCTGATGTAATCGAGAATACCTACTAGAAATGAAGAAAAACGAGAAGTCCAATTCAATCCACTTCAATAGTAATTGATTTCGCACTTTTTCACTCTGAATTCTGACCAGAATTACTTTGATGTAGATTTTGAGATGGGTCTAATATTGAGTGATCGAAATGCATTAAACACCTCAAAAAGTCTAGGAACACTTACCAATATCTTTAAAATATGAATTTGATGATTCGAATTTATAGAAATCTTTCGGTTTTGTTAGGATGTATTGTATATAATGTATTCTCAATAAAACAAAATAATATTTGACTTCTCCAAAGCACCTATTATAAAAATAAAATTGAAATTTGAAAATGACGAAATTTGGTAAAATACCAAAAAAAATCCTGAACTCATATTTTCGAAACGATATGGAAGCACTCATATTTTTCAGTACGCAGAAGGTCCACCTCTGTTATTGATGACACTTTGGCATCGTCGCAGCATGCTCAACATTAAATTGTCTATTACATTTTGGCCTAAGTCATTCCAAGCCCCCTGAACTGCTAATCGAAGCTCCTGTTCATGATGGAAGACGTTTTGACGCAGGAGATTTCTTTTTAGGGTGTCCCACACATCCTCGATGGGATTCAGATCTAGGGAGCAGAATGGCCACGGTAGAAGATCGATATCATTCTCTTCAAGAACGTTCAAGACAACTCTTGCACGATGAGGAGGGGCATTATCTTGTTGGAAGAGTGGATTTTGACCCATTGTTTGGAGATACGGTACCACTACAGGTAAAACTATCTCATTTGCGTAAGAATTTCCCGTGAGGTTGTTCTGTATGAAAACGAGGTCAGTTCTTCCACCAAGGCGTATACCTCCCCAAAACATCACTGATCCGCCTCCCTGTCTAACAACTTCTCGAGCATGCTGGAGACTGTTTTGCTTTCCAGGTTCCCTCCATATTCGAATTCTTCCCGAATCGGGATAATAACTAAACCTAGATTCATCACTGAAGAGAACAGTGGCCCACCTCTCTTGGTTCCAGTTTACGTGTTCTTGGCACCAAGCTAAACGAGCAGCGCGATTTCCATGGGTCAGTTGTTGAACTCTTAAAGGACGTCTGGAGTGGAGTTGACCTTCGTGCAGTCGATTTCTCACAGTTTGGTCGGAAATTTGTACATTATGAACTCGTGATAGCTCTTGAGCTAATTGAGATGCTGTGGTAGTACGATCTCTTCTGGCTTGTAAAACCAAAAATCGGTCTTGGGCGACTGTAGTAATCCTGAGACGACCTGTATGGCGTTCTTCTACGCTACCTGTTTCATTGAATCGCGACCATTAACGGTTTATGACACTTGGGCTACTTCCCAGAACCCTGGATACTTCCCGTTGTGAGCTCCCAGCTTGGAGCATGCCAACAGCTCGTAACATCTCTTCTCTAGTCAAATGTCGTCTTTCCATGGTCGAATCACAAAACTTGAATATTTGTGCTTACAACAGAAACAAAGTGTCAACTAACTGATTTCAAACACTGAATATATGAAATGATTATAAAGCAGCGTCGCATCCGCTGCATTTTTAGTTTTTTATAAAAAAAAAACTGAAATCTCTTGCGGCACTCTTACATAATTTGGTGAGAAATTGATGCAGGTATTCATTTCTTTAAAAAAATCATCCATATTGATCGTTCTGAATACGAAATATCGATATTCAGAAGTGTTCCCTAAAGTTTTTTGAATGGTTTATTTGAAAGATTTCCGTTCATATAATCTGCGAATTTCAGGATCTTCGCGCGAAAAATCGTAATTTTTGGGATAATATCGCGAATAACTCTATAACAGATCGTTGCCTATTAATATTACGAGGTAACTGTTGTATGCAAAAATAGGTAGTCTAATTTGAAAAAACGGACTTTTGTACCTTTGTATGTACTATGATTTGCCACATACTTTGGAAACACCCAGTATACCGTGAAGCCTCTAAATGCACTGAATTCTGCTGAATGAGCCTCTTCACTTACAACCAGCTAGAAATAATCGATATTGTTTGTTTGATTTAGTTTTTTTTATGATGGCTTCTGAGAGAACCAAAAATCGGAAAATTCCGATTGAAAAATTCATATCTTCCTTTCGGTTGATTTCAGGTGGCAATGATATGAGAAAAAAATTTTCAGAATTTAATTTTCTACAATAAAAAAATAGAAACACATTATGCCATTTGAAATCACAAGGATGGTGTCAATTGCGGGTATAACCGGGAGTGCCACAGCATTGAAAATATTTTCGAAACTTACTTCGAATAACATTCAAGGCAACAAAAAAAAATTCTCCAATTGGTCATGCCTTTCTCTATATTCCCGATATATCTTTAGTTTTGGGAGGGCAAGATGGAGTTGAAAACTTCTATTTAGGTGACAAGAACCTACAGGAGTGAGAGTTGGCACATTCATACGTAATGGTCTGACTTCAGCTGAGTCGCTGCTGCCACAGACGGAATGTAATAATTATGAATGTGAATTGCTGCATCAACCACCATATTCTGCTGAACTGGCTCACAGAGTTTTTTCAGTTATAAACATGAAAATATCACTTGGAGGCTGAAGAGAGAGAGACTTCAACTAAGAATTTTCTTTTACAGTACAGGATTAATTGAAGCAATTAAGTTTCGAATCATTGCGAAAAAGCAAAGATTTGTCAAAACAGTTATGTACTTTAGGATACAGGATTAGTGATAGCATGTAAGCTTGAAAATCAGCTATACCGACGATCCATCGTCAAATGTCACAGCAAACAATTCCACAGTTAACCCTCTGTACTCGCTGATTTAGCCATGTGTGAATTCTGGTAGTTCTTTACACTAAAAAAGACAAAAGTGCGTTGATATAGCTGCGGATTATTTTGAACATAATTATTTGCATCTTACGCCTCGTACATTTAATCGATTCCGCCGTTACTACGTGACAGTTAATTATAATGATAATAAGGTAAACTGTGTATTATACTATGGCAAGAGATTTATCGAAAAAATAAATTCAAAACAGCACAAAAAAGTGACTTTCAAAACCCACATGAAACTCTTTCAAGAAGTAAAGAATAGTAAAGATAAAACTGATTTGTCAATACTGGAGTTTACAAATTGTCCTGTATGGATTGTGAAGGCGTCTATATGTGAGAACGGTCGCTCATTCAAAACTTGATGCAAAGAGCATCAATCAGATTACAATTACCGGGGAACGAATCTACTTTCGCTTCACATTGTATCGAAAATGGTCATGATTTATTCACAGAACACCTATAGGACAGAAGTTAGATTTCTTAGAATCCATAGAAATTTTCAAACTGCAACAAACTCCTCTCAGAGATAATCTTCTGAACGACCAGTATGGCCTGGCTTATTCGTCGATATTTGATATCTTCAAATGATACCTTCTTTTATCATAATTCGTTTATTACCTCTTGTTTGCACCCTTATCAATTTTTTTATGAACATAAATAAACCTATTCGCATCTTACGCCTCGTATGTATTAAATTGATTGCGCCGTAATTGCGTGATAGTTAATTATGATGATAATGAAAAAATCAAACTATGTATTATATAATCACAAGAGATTTATCGCAAAAAAAAATTAAAACAGTATAAAAAAGTACCTTTCAAAACCCACATGAAACTCTCCCACGAATTTTTCAAAAGTGAAGATAAAACTGTTGGATTCGACAATAGTGGAGTTTACAAATTGTCCTGTATGGATTGTGATGGCGTCAATATAGGTCAGACTGATCGTTCATTCAAAACTAGATACAAGGAGCATCAATCGGGTTACAATAATCAGAGAACCGACGAATCTTCTTTCGCTTCACGTTGTATCGAAAATGGCTATCATTACCACTTCAACTTCAAATTATTTAAGTATTACCTAAAGTTAGATTTCTTAGAATCCATCGAAATGTTCAAACTCCAGCAGATTTAAGTTTATCTTCTGAACGACCAGTATGGCTCAGATGATTCGAATTTACTTTCGCTTCAGATTGTATCGAAAATCGCCATCATTTTCCACCCATAGATCAACTTCAATTCATTCACGGTATACCTAAAGGACGACAGTTAGATTTCTTAGAATCCATCGAAATTTTTAGACTCCAACAGACTCCCCACAAAGATGATCTTCTGAAGGACCAGTATGTTCCGGCTTATTCGTCGATATTTTATTTCTCCAAATGATACCTGCTTTTATTATAATCATGTTGTCAGCTGAAGATGGTCGAGAGACCGAAATTGCAATCCTGATTTTCAATAAATCTCTTGCGGTAGTATAATGCATATTTTAATTTCATATTATCACCGCGTATATTTCTTAAATCTCGAAATATACAGTGTAGCCTTCTTGTTAGTTGACTGTGAGTGTTTCTACGAAAATTCACTTCTGAGTCGACAAATCAACTCCAAACGAGCCTAGAGGCGACCAACTTGGTTTTCAACCTTGTTGCCAATTCGATCGCTCTTAAATCTCCCATGGCACAAATTCAGAACTGGGAGTAGAATCTTGTATGAGGAATTTATCGAAGCAACAAGTTCACTCATGCAATACCAATATATTCGAATTTTGCGAGTGGCTTGGTGTGCCTGGACAATCGGAGGCTATTATTAAGTTGAGACACTAAAGCTAAGCCTTCTGCATGTTCTCAAAAGCATCGACTACAAATTTTCCCTCTCATATAAAAGGCAATTTCGTAGACTTGAGTTTCCTGAAGCCATATTGATATCAGCCCAGTTGTAAAGATGATTCCAGAACTTCCACAACCATGGATTTGATGTTTGAACTGGCAGGGTTGAAATAGATCTGTAATAATCACCAAAGCTAGGGAATTCTTTCTTGTAATTGGTTTCAGTCTGACTACCTGCACTACGCATCACTCTTTGGCCAACTGAACAAGAAAATCCAAACAAAGCGGCTATATTTTGCTATGGAGATAATACTGTCACCATGCCAATGCCATGTCCATTCTTCTGCTATTGCAACAACTTAAGCTAGTGGAATTTCTCCTATACTAGCTTTCTTTTCATTGTATACATGAAAACATGACTTCGTGAACGGAGATATTCAATTGATTCTTTAGTCATTCTGAAACGAAGATATATGTCGACGGCCTTAGGAGAGGTATCAAGAACCTCCATCATAACCTAAGCAAGTGTACGAGAGCTACGCAGTATAATTTGAGATGACACGGGGTAAGAACTATGACGCCATGAGTATGGGTTGAGACGATACTTTCCTGACCCGTCGGATAAGAAGTATCGCTGGGGATAACCTCCTGGATATAAACACCTCAAAAAAGTCTAGGGAACACTTCTGAATATCGATATATCGTATCCAGAACGATCAATATGGATGATTTTTTTTAAGAAATGAACACCTGCATCAATTTCTCACCAAATTATGTAGAGTGCCGCAACAGATTTCAGTTTTTTTTATAAAAAACTTAAATTGCAGCAGATGCGACGCTGCTTTATAATCATTTCATGTATTCAGTGTTTGAAATCAGTTAGTTGGCACTTTGTTTCTATTGTAAGTACAAATAAAAGATTCAAGTTTTGTGATTCGACCATGGAAAGACGACATTTGACTAGAGAAGAGATGTTACGAGTCGTTGGCATGCTCCATGCTGGGAGCTCACAACGGGAAGTATTCAGGGTTCTGGGAAGTAGCCCTAGTGTCATAAACAGTTTATGGTCGCGTTTCAATAAAATAGGTAGCGTAGAAGAACGCCATACAGGTCGTTTCAGGATTACTACAGTCGCCCAAGACCGATTTTTGGTTTTACAAGCCAGAAGAGATCGTACTACCACAGCATCTCAATTAGCTCAAGAGCTATCACGAGTTCATAATGTACAAATTTCCGACCAAACTGTGAGAAATCGACTGCACGAAGGTCAACTCCACTCCAGACGTCCTTTAAGAGTTCCACAACTGACCCATGGAAATTGCGCTGCTCGTTTAGCTTGGTGCCAAGAACACGTAAACTGGGATCAAAAGAGGTGGGGCACAGTTCTCTTCAGTGATAAATCTAGATTAAGTTATTATTCCGATTCGGGAAGAATTCGAATATGGAGGGAACCTGGAAAGCAAAACCGTCTCCAGCATGCTCGAGAAGTTGTTAGACAGGGAGGCGGATCAGTGATGTTTTGGGGAGGTATACGCCTTGGTGGAAGAACTGACTTCGTTTTCATACAGAACAACCTCACGGGAAATTCTTACGCAAATGAGATAGTTTTACCTGTAGTGGTACCGTATCTCCAAACAATGGGTCAAAATCCACTCTTCCAACAAGATAATGCCCCTCCTTATCGTGCAAGAGTTGTCTTGAACGTTCTTGAAGAGAATGATATCGATCTTCTACCGTGGCCATCCTGCTCCCCAGATCGGAATCACATCGAGCATGTGCAGGACACCCTAAAAAGGAATGTCCTGCGTCAAAACGTCTTCCATCATGAACAGGAGCTTCGATTAGCAGTTCAGGGGGCTTGGAATGGCTTAGGCCAAAATGTAATAGACAATTTAATATTGAGCATGCCGCGACGATGCCAAAGTGTCATTAATAACAGAGGTGGACCTTCTGGGTACTGAAAAATATAAGCGCTTCCATATCGTTTCGAAAATATTAGTTCAGGGTTTTTTTTTGTGTTTTACCAAATTTCGTCATTTTCAAATTTAAATTTTTTTTATAATAGGTGCTTTGGAGAAGTCAAATAATATTTTGTTCTCTTGAGAATACATTATATACAATACCTCCTATCAAAAACCGAAAGATTTTTATAAATTCCAATCATCAAATTCATATTTTAAAGATATTGGTAAGTGTTCCCTAGACTTTTTTGAGGTGTTTATTATCAATGCAGCTTTTCCATGTGAGACTGTGGTCACTTCAATATTAATAATATTGATTATTTTCTTCTCGTCCCGTTGTTTGAAACATCTTACTCCTGTTGTTCATTTGATAAAAAGCTTCCCTCAACCGCATCCAAAGATCTAGATACCACCCGACTTGGCTCTATAGTTGAGGAAGTCAGATTGAGTAGATTTGTGTCATCGGCATAGTAGCTGGTCTCATGACATGGTAATTTGCTTGAAGATCATTGGTATATATACAAAACAGAACTGGATCCAAGATTGATTCTTGGGGGAATCCGTGTGTAGTCTTCATCTTCTCTGAAACAACATCATTCAATTTGTGTGACATTATCTAAATATGACTCAAAAATTCCAAGAGCCCTGCCTCTTATACCATACCGATCCATTTTTTCAAGCAAGAAGTCTCTAGGTATACAATTAAATGTTTTACTAAGGACACGAACTAATCATTCAGCATGTCAAAGGCGTGTGTTAATGCATCCATTGTTTGTTATAAAGCTATTGAAGTTGACATTCTCTTCCTGAATCCATGCTGCGAGGAACTGATAATATTTCTATTTTCTAGAAATCTTAGAAATCCTTTGTTAAGACTGTCTTTTGGAATCTTCGAAATGCTGGTAATATGGAAATTGGTCAATAATAGCTGCAATCGTTAATGTCTTCGTTTTTATAGATCGGCAAGACTCTCGCTAATCTCAACTTTCTGGGGAATGTTTCTCGTTCCAAGCACTGATTGAAAATTTTGCAAAGAGGTACGGAACTTAATAAAAATAATAATAAATTTATTGACAAATTAACGATACCAATCAATCACAATATATTATATCCTGCTTATTATTGTTTGATATAATGCATGTTCGCTTAAAATGAAATTTTGTGTGCGAACAAATATTATTACTGATAAAAGTACCCATACTAAATTGAAATTAAAAATTAAATGACCACAATTATTTTTTATATTTAAATCAGTCAAGACTGCACTTATCAAAAAAATTTTTTTCATACCAACTCAACAAATTAATACGACTCAACAACAACATATTTTGGTTTTGTATGAAGCTACGAACTTTTTAACTTTTCTCATAAATATTGGCAGAGCTTGTACGTTATTTACATTCTTCAGTTCAGATGGAGTGATATAGCAACATTCATAAAACTACGAGCAGTTACCTCTTTGCTTACTCTATTGATTCTTATATTCGAAAGATGTTGATTCCGAGTAACAAATCCATGATCAAACAATCTATTACATGTTCTATTCAGAAAAACGAATCTATAAACCGCCACAGCATACAACTGTACTACCCCAAAAACTTTTGCCTCATCAAAAAGAGATTTTGTAGGAAATCTTCTAGGTTCCTCATAATTATCTTAAGGATAGACCTCTGTATTATTTCAACTTTTCTTAGATGGGTTTTATATGCTCTATCCCAAACTATTAACCGTACGACAATATGGACTGAGCCAGTGCAAAATACAATATTCTGAGCGATTCCAGTGGTAAGACATCTCTAAGTGTGTAGTAGAAGTAACATGTTTTTCTCAATTTATCAGATATATAATTTATGTGATGGTTCTATTTCAAATTCTCATCAACAATTATCCCTAAGTATTTAACTCGATTCACTTTTTCAATTTCAACACAGTTACAAGATGTTTCACTTCTACATAAAGCTGAATGAATCTGCAAACTATGATTGACTGGTTGAGTGGAATTATTAGCTTGAAAAGCCAGATGAACGATTTTTCTCATATTCAGTGAAAGAAGGTTGCAATCCATCCATTCTTTTATTTCGTTTATAGTTTTGAAAGCTGCTGAATATACTTTATTCCATGTTTTTTCAGTAACATACACTACCGTGTCGTCGGCAAACGACACAATGTCCACATCAGCCCGCTCAGCAAGTAAAAGATCATTCAGGTACACGATGAATAGTAATGGACCAAGCACCGTACCTTGAGGTACTCCACAATCTATATTCAATAATCCACTGCTACTTCTACCTATCTGAATATATTGATTCCTATTCTGTAAGTAGCTCTTCATGAGACTCAAATATTTCCCCCGCAGCCCATATCTTTCAATCTTACCAAACAAAACATCATGAGACACCGTATCGAAAGCCTTCGCTAAGTCTAAAAACACGGCAAGAGAAGGCTGACTTTTATCCACATTATCATATACTTTCCGAATTAAAAAGGTCGACGCATCTGCTGTAAATTATTGTAAATATTCTTTTTAATAGAACAATCCATGAGTGTCAGTTGTGTATTTGCCTTTCAGATCTTTGACAAGATCAGTTAGCTCATCTATTGGACTGATGAACTTAGAAGAGATTGGAGTTTTCTGATTATGTCTAAACATTATATTAATTGATTTTTTCTAAGGTGGGGTGCCCTGGTTACGATATCCCATAGGAACTGAGGGAGCTTGAGACTCCTGAAACCATATTTATGTGGGCGCAGTAATGAATATGATCCCAGGACTTTCACAGTCCTCGATTTAATGAGTGAAATATATTTGTATCTACCACATTGTTGTGTATCACTTTGACTATCTTCACTACGCATCACTGTTAGACCAACGGAAAAAGAATATCAAAACAATGCGGCCATATCTTGCCATGAAGGAAATCATATTTCACCACGACAATGCTTCTTCCACTATTGCAACAGCTAAGCCGGTGGAATTTTAATATGAATTTCTACCTCATCCACCATATTCTCCTGTCCTCATAAATTCTTTATGCTTTTAAACATGAAAAAATGACTTGGAGAACAGAAAATTTCAATTGATTATGGAAGTCATCTCTGAAACGAAGGCGTATTTTGAGAACGTTTGGAGAGACTTCAACAAAGAGAGCATCAAGAATCTCCATCATTGCCTGAGTAAGTGTACAAGGGTTACGTTATCTATTTTGAGACATCACGAAACTACATGAGTTAAAGCGAGCATGGCATCTTTGAAAACACTACTCCTTCATTAGGTCTGACTGAGTTGCTGCACCCACGTAGACTGAACGTGCCAACGACTATTTCTCAGCCATAAGAAGTTGTCGAGAGAAGATGTGTACGCGATGTTATACAAAGTTGGGTTAACTGAAAAAAAAAATCTTGAACGGTTGCAGCCTGCATTTAATAATGAAGTCCATCACAGGCAACTGTGTATTGGTGGTATAGTGAATTTGAAAGAGAACGATATCGGCCTTGTTTGTCAATGATGGTTAACAACATTGAGAGACGTATGATCGAAGATGCATCTATCAAGTGATTGAGGCAACATTTGGTGTTGGATGTGCATTAGTCAATTCAATTTTACATAATATCTGCGTAGGACAAAATTATTAGACGTTAGGTGCCCCATTCGTTGAACAGTTTTGAAAAAAGAAATCTAGAAAGAATCTCGCGAGAAACATTGAAAATTAATAAATAAATGCTCATCATGTTCAGTCTTAAATTGTAAGAAGTAATTTATTTATTGATACAAGCTCAACAGGATTACTCCCAATCACAGAGCCGAACAAGTATAGACAAATTTGCTCAGACCTAAAAAACATTAAAAAAAAACTTTCAAAAACAATAATGACAGAACGCATTGATAATGAAAACTCAAATAATAGAAATACACACCAAACAATCAAAACAATTTAAGTGCGTGAACTAAGTTTTGCTAATAGGTTTCTTTTGAATGTAGCTTGAGAATGACTGAGATCAATCGAAGAGGCCACCGTGTTGAAATAGTGACAGCTTCGATTGATAGGTGAGTTGCAGAAAACATCCGTAACAGCTCCAACGACATAAAAAGTGGGATTGCCACTGCCAGCGAGCCTGGGTACCAAAAACTTCAGCCTGTCAAGCAGACACGAACAACAGATGGAGTTATTCAGAAGTCCATACAAAAACATGCAGCACAAATATTTCCTTCTAATTTGAAGCTTCACCACATCCACATTAACATCGGTTAACAGAAAACCTGGCATTCCTCGGATAGGTAATACTCCATTCTGTTTGTATGCCAGGTATCTTAGGAAGGTTCTCTGGACGCTTTCCAATGCGATTTTGTATTTCACATTGTATGGATCCCAGATAACACAGGCATATTCCAATCTAGACCGAACGAAAGCGAAATACAGAACCCTGACAACAGCAGTGTTCCGGAAGCTCTTGGAATTCCTCAGAATAAAACCTGACTTTTTTCTTGCTCGCAGAACATCACCTTTATCGCCCCGGAACGACCATTTCGAGTCGAGAAGCACCCCGAGATCACGAGAACAGAAAACACGTTCAAGCCGAAAGCCCGCCACCGAATACGGAAAGAAATGTGGCGACTGTTTGCGCGTAATTGACATGTACTTGCACTTAGAGACGTTCAAAGGCAGTTTGTTTTCTAAACTCCACTGATGTATCATCAGCAACTCTCCTTGAAGACTCTAACAGTCCTCATTCGATCTTATTTCTGTGTGAATCTTGAGATCGTCCGCAAAGGCTACGCCCCCAACGTTAAGCCTCTTAAGCGGACCCAAAACCGACTCCTGAGGGACTCCCGAATGGGCTCCAAAATCCTGGGATCTGAATCCATTGTTCATAACATATTGCTTTCGATCACTCAAATATGAATAGAAAAACCTGAGGAGGCTCAGATGGAACCCTATCTCCTTCATTCTTCTTATTTGAGCAACATGGTTTATGCGATCAAAGGAAATCCGTGAAGACCGTGTCAACCTGGCCACCCCGGTTCAAAACTTCAGTTACGTATTCCGAAAAGCATACAAGATTCGTTACAGTTGATCTACCGACCCTAAAACCATGTTGCCGGTCCGAAATCGATTGACTCAGCTGGAATGCTAAAGATTCATGCAATAGAAGCTCAAAAACCTTTGCAAAGGAGCTAAGCAGGGCCACAGCACGATAGTTCGTAACATCGGTCCTATCAGCGCTCTTGAAGATGGGACAGACTTTCGCGATCCTCCACTTAGACGGAAACTGATTGTTCTTCAGGCACAGATTAAAAATTGAACATAGCGGAAGCTACTATCGCCCCTATGATATCCTTTACTATAAAACAAGGTATGCCGTCATCCCCAAAACTAGATTTAGATTTCATATTTTTAGTCACTTGCAAAATATCTTGTTCGGTTATTGAGGAAAAAAAATAGAATTCGAGCCTCGACAACCAACCACACCCTCCGAGATAACGTCATCAATATTGGCATCTGAATCCACAACATCATATACCCCACCGAAAAACATAGCAAATGCAGAAAAGATCTTCTGGGGGCTATCCAGTCTCTCACCTTGATAATACATGACGCCAGGTAGTCCATCCGCTTTGCGTTTACTCCGAAGAAAAGACCAAAATTTGTTAGGCTTCTTCTCAAAACTATTTTCCGAGCTATCCAAGTACTCCCTATATGCAGACCTCATCTTAGCTTCTCAATTCTCGGTACAAATTGAGATAGTGATCATTCCTTGTTCCACTAAACTTTTTGTGCAACAGATTACTAGACTTAACAGCATCAATGATCTCGTTATTGTACCATGTGGGGTACCTCCTATTTTGTTAACGATAAACTGGCACTGATTTTCTGATCGCATTGTGTAGTTTTTTATATAAATCATTCACCAGAAAGTTAATACTGCGAGGGCAATCCTATCTAACGATGAATTGTTCACTTAGTAAGTCTTTATGAAAATTGAAAGCCCCAAAATTCGAACTACGAGAGAATCTGACTCAGCTGTCCGAGCCCATGTTCAAATGACACATCAGAGCCGGGTGATACTTATCTTCCTTCAAAAAAGGTGACATATCGCGGTGGACTCGGCAGGGCAGGTTAGACAAAATCAAGTCCAAAATACCGTTGCCAGCATTACGGACCCCATTGCATTGACGCAATTCATAAAACCTTATAAGCTCCCAAACAGCTCTCTCCGATCCTTGTGCACCCATCAGTGACTCGTGGAACTTTGGCAAATTAAGGTCGCCCAACAATACAAGATTTCCTCCATAAATTACCTCGAGCAATTCCAAATACTCACATAAAACAACATAATCACTGGCAGGTGTTGATGGAGGAATATAAAATACAAAAATGAATAACAGAGCTTTCTGCAACTTAATTTTACAAGCGACTGCTTCAATGCTAGGCACTTTACTCAAAAGGGGAGCTAAATTCAACTGAACATTAGCGAAGCACTTCTTCACTGCTAACAAAGAACCCTCTCCTAGAAGCACGGTCGCAACGATAAACAGCAAAGTCATTACAAAAGAGTTCACTGTCATTTACAGACTCCGACAACCATGTCTCAGTAAGGCAGACAGAATCAAACTCTGTCGTACAGGTGCTCGGATAGAATTCATCAATCTTAGTATTGAGACCTCTTACATTTTGGTAATCAATTGAAAAAGATGTATCTCCAGTGGATGACGAGGTGACGTCATCAATCAGCCAATTACTCTCCAAATCTCTCAGTGTGTTTACCGATGACCTCAATGATCCGTGAGCTCTCGTCCTTCCTTAAATATATTTTCCCATCCGACACCCATGCAAACTTAATATTTTTTTTCTTCTTGAACACTCTAGCATCGTAGAATAGCTTATTATTTTCTTTGGTTAGATCGTGATTAATAAAGAGCAAACCATCGTTGTTTGGAAATGGAATGAATTTTCGATATTACCACTCTCCAGCAAGGAAAATTCACGAAGATTACCCAACACCAACCATTGAATAGCAAAGATATGACAAAAGAGGGTACGCAGTTTTCTCTCAGAGTGCAGTGAAAGCAATTAAGCTTGAAAATCAACATACAGTGACAGTCAAGCAGTACACCATAAAATGTTTACCTGCAGTGCTTGAATTAGTCAGGATTCGCAGGCTATGTTGCATTACGACAATACATCGTCATACACGGCACATCAAATAGTGATTTCTAGTTGTTCTTCAGCCTAGAAAAACAAATCAAGTCGTCTACTTCTTTGAGAGCATTCCCAATGGTAACGGGCGTCAAGGCTTTCAGTTGCAGAAGCTCCTATTACGAAAGTGCATTGATGTAGCTTGAGATTACTTTGAACATAAGTAAACCAATTTGCATCATACGCTTCGTGTGTTTCCTTTATTTCAGAATATACAGGCTATTTCTCGTATAACGAGATTATGAGTTTCATCAATTTCCTCCTTGAATGCTTGAATGGAAATAAAGAATGTCTTTAAGGATCTCACTAAAGCTTTCGACTAGGTGGTGCATGCTATATTGCTGAATGAAATGTATTCTCTAGGATTCAGAGGAGTAATACATGACTTAATAAAATCATACTTATGCAACTGAATGTAGCTTGATGAGATTCATGGAGTTAAATCCTCTTTGCTCGACATAAAGTGTGGTGTACGCAGGGCTCCGTTTTGGGGCCTCTGTTATTTCTTTTATTTGTCAACGATATGCCTGATATTGTTGGTGACCCTGGTAATTTGATTATGTTCGCTGACGACACTACATTGCTCGGTGCGGATCTTGATCTTGCCAGCACAATCAAAACGTTCAAAACTTACTCAATAAATTTTCTATGTGGTTTGATGCCAACAAGTTACGGTATTATGTTTTGGAGTGCTTCTGGTTATTGCGACATGGTTTTTAAATTACAGAAGAGAGCCATTAGGAATATTGTGGGTATATCTAGGCGTACTTCATGTCGCAATTTTTTTCGTGAATTACACATCTTGCCTCTAGCAAGTATGTATACTGGGTGATTCACCAGTGGCGCATTGCTCTGTTGCCCGTAAACTCTTGAAGATTTCATTTTTGTTCGAACGGTATTGTATTTAGAAAGTAAGAATCTACTTCAGCAATTTGTTTTGCAGTTAACCAATTTTTCTATAAAAAAATCTTGGGTGGTTTTTTCAGATTGGACGACCATTATTTTCTTGTTCAAGATTCAGGAGCGGCCTAAACTCTGCTATAATGTCTTTACGTAATAAATTTGAGTGAGTAGGGTGAGTAGTTTCGTCACAATATTTTTCTTTTCGTAAATATTTATGAAAATAGGCTCTCACACCATCGCATGCTCCTTCAGCCAGAGAGGATGAATACTTCTTTCCTTTCGTTTTCTTATTGCCCAAGGATAGATTTGATTGATGAATTGAAATGGATTATCCTCATTTCATTCTGAAGTGACTCGAAAAAAGTATTGAATGTTGTAATTTTAAAAATATCATATCTTGATTTTTTCAAATGGAACAGCCTGTATTTTATTATTCATGTCAACGCATAAAATATTGTGCTATATTTTTGCAGAAGAAACCTTATCTTTATCTTCAATCATTTTCGAAATATTCGGTTATTTGTGAAAATTTTACAAACCGTATCAGAAAAGTTTTTTTCTGTAATGATTCATGTAGAAAAAATGAAACCTAAACAAGATGATTCTTTTAACGAATGATAAAATCAAGATGATTAAAACGTAAATCGAGGTATGTGCTGACATTTTTTTTTATTTGTGCCTTCTGTCAGGTGTCCGGACAGATCATATTCTGCATTTTACATGGCGAACTTATCAGTGTTTCGTTATTAAACATTGTTAAAGTGAGGTTTGAACCCAATTTTCTCAATTGACTGCCATGAAGTTCTCCAAAGAAGAAATGGTTGATATGATTTTTATTCTGGATGAGTGTGATAGAAATTCTTTGTTGGCAAGTAAAGTTCATGCACAAAGGTTTCTTGATAAGAGGCATGCATACTCATGCAAGATGCTTTGAAAAACTTCTGATTAGATTTATCGAAACGGGTAATATCGCTTACATGAAAACAAAAACTGCTACAGCTGAAGACAACCAATTATCAGTTTTGTTGACAGTGGCAGAGGACCCATATAAAAGCCAAAGGAGATTTCTCATTTAACAGATATAAGTCAAACTTTCGTCCAGAGAATCTTGAAAGTGAATAAATTTCATGCATATCATGTACAGCTGCACCAGGAACTGAATAATCAAGACTATGAAAATCGAATCAATTTTTGCACAATTTTGCCCAATGGCAAGTGATAAAGTAGCGGAAAATCCAAATATGTTTAGCAGAGTTCTTTTCTCCGACGAGGCAACTTTCCACAAGAATGGGCTTGTTAACAGGCACAACTTTCATTATTACGCCACGGAAAATCCACACCTCATAAGACAAATAGATCACCAGCATCGTTGGTCCTTGAATGTATAGGTTGCTGTAGTACCATAAATAGATATCTAATTGGGCCGCACTTTTCGACGGGCACTTCAATAGGGAAATGTATTTAGATTTTCAAATCATCTACCAATGTAACTTGCCGGATGTATCAGGGCATATAAGACAAGATTTTTGGTTTCAACAGGATGGAGCACCGGAATATTACTCACATCAGGTTAGGGAGCATTCGAATCATGTATTTCCAAACAAATGTATAGGACGTGGTGGTCCTGTTAGATGGCCAGCTAGGTTTCCGGACCTTACAAGTCTAGATTTTTTCTTGTGGGGTTATATTAAGGGCATCGTTTACTAGATTCCTTCTACAACACAGTTGGATATGAGACAGAGAATAGTCCACGCCTTTCAGTCAGTTAATCCTCAAATGTTGTCAAGAGTTCAACGGTCTTTCCTCAGAAGGATTAGAAGGATTGAGTTGTGTCTACAAAGAAACGGGCAACATTTCGAATGTTCCATTGAAAAAATCAAGATATGATATTTTAAAATTACAATATTCGATAATTTTTTTGAGTCACTCCTGTATAAAATGAGGATAATCTATTTCAATTCATCAATAAAGCTATCCTTGGGCAATAAGAAAACGAAAGGGAAAAGTATTCATTCTCTCTGACCGAAGGTGCCTGCGACGATGTGAGAGCCTATTTTCATGAATTTTTACGGAAAAAAAATAATATGACGAAACTACTCACCAAAAACACTTATTACTTAAAGACATTATAGCAGAGCTTAGGACGCTCTTGAATCTTCAACAAAAAATTGGTCCTCCAATCTGAAAAAACCTCCCAAGATTTTTTTATAGAAAATTGGGACACCCTGTTTACTTCAAAATGAATTGCTGAAGTAGATTTTTACTTTCTAAATACAATACCGTTCGAACAAAAATTAAATCTTCAAGAACGTTCGAGCTATACTAGGTGAATCACCTAGTATATTTGAGATTGTAACTTACGTAAAAGTTAACTTAACTAGCTTTCTACCCAATAATTTTCATCACAATTACCTAACCAGGGGATCAGATCTATTCGTCACACCATCTCATACTCTATCAGAATATGAAAGAGGTCCTAGATACATGGGAACTAAGCTCTTTAATTCACTTCCCAGAAATGTTCGGTCAAGCAGTGATGTCGGGGTGTTTAGTGGAGCCGTTAGTAGATTTTAGCACACTAGATACTTCTACTCACAATTTTTTTCCAATTGTTAGTTTTTCTTATAATATGTGGACATGTCATACCTCTAATTACTTACTCGAATATTGTAATGGTCAGAGGACAATAAATATTATTATTATTATTATCGTGGACTTATGCTTCAGATAATTGAGAAAAGCTTCATTAACATTCCGATGCCCTACGTGTGCCTGTTTCATTATTACAGAATCGATGTTGAGTTGTTGCTTGCACCCGTGGTGTTTCTTTCTGCATCCCTTCTGCTCCTCTGCTAATATATTGTTGTCATCAAGGTGTTGGTATATTCAATTGGATATGCATGAGGTGAGTATTTTGTAGAGTGTTAGCAGGCAAGTTATTGGCCTATATTGAGACGGATCCTGTATTCTATCGCTCTTATATGTTAAACCTTGTGTTAGGAAAGTGGGTGTTTTCCTGGGATGTTGAAGAACATACGTGAGCTGTTTCGCCGTGGCCCCATGGAGCTTATTAAACTTCTTGTACCAGAAGTTACGGATATTATCTATACCTGTGGCCTTCCAATTATTGGTCATTCTAACTACTGTTGCGATTTCTTCCTGCGTTATTTCTTCGAAGTCCATATGATTGATATCAATTCTTTGTTTATCATTCGTGATCTATTCAGCATCTTTATTGTGTTCTTTGGGGTTCGAACATAACGATGACCAATAATCGGTCAAGCACTGTGCGTCAGGTACTTGTCTGTTATTGTTGTTCGCAGTTTATTATTATTATTATTATTATTATTATTATCTCAAAAAATAAAAGGCAGCCAGTAAAGAAGAGTGACTCCTCGTTTCATTTTCAACTTATTTCTCAATTAACTCTCGTACTTGACTCTGAAAAATATTTTGATGGAAATTCTTCAATGGAATCTTCATCAAATGCACCCTTTCGCTCGACGGTTAAAGCAGCGATAACATCATCATTATTCATGTCAAGCAGGTCCCCATCATCCCCCTCGACTCGAATATGCAGATCGATGAATAATCCGAGTCAGTCACCGTAGGCCGCAACGACCCAATTGTTCGGCGGCGCTTAAAAATGCCTACGCTACGCACCCACCAGCTACGGAAAAATACGATCAGCCGAGCTGGTCCATAATTTGGCGACTGGAAGTGTGTCAAATGTAGAGCGTGAATATTCTTGGCGATTTACGTAACGACCTCGTAAGTAGAACTTATATTATGGGATACTTCTCAGCGAGGAATTATGTTTACCAGGTGGGCTGAAAAATTCGTAGGCTAATATACAGATGGCTCAACTAGGGTCAAATTCACAAGATTTTTAGTTAGTACTTACCTTAACTAGACATGAGTAAAGTTTTCAACTGTCGACTGTGGTTCGCGAGTTAAAGCATTGAAAGTGAATCAACTTTTGTTATTGTTGAAAAAATGTAAAAAAAATTCCATGTGATCATTAAACATTGCCTTTAGATGAAAAAAAAATACAGTTAAAGCCAAAGCAATGGTTTGAATTTGGGAGGCTTTTACTTGATAAAATTCCATTATCAATAATAAAAGCAAGTAATGTGTTTTTGGAATTTTACTTAATAATTATGATTCGTAACGCGTTTCACTACACCGTAGCTTCTTCAGACAAATGAATGTACAGAAAATAAGAATGAGAATATAAATATAAATGTTCTTGAGTAATTAAAAGCCCACACGTACGTTTTAAATAGAGTTCCTGAATGTTTACAAGAATATAATCAATTAGGTTTTCCGCGTTTTTATATGCATTGGAGCTCCAAGTGTAGAGACGTCTGGGATGTTGCTTGAACAAGTTATAGTGTTAGTTATAACAACGTCTTCCTTTACCCACTTTGGCAAAAGTCGCCCATCAGTAGAACAATATCGGATGATTTAGTCAAATCTGTCGCTTTCTGAAAATCTCTGTAAAATTTTAAGTATCTTCGTCAGATGCATTACAAGTAGGGGCGTATACTTGAATTCATTTGCATGGTCTTGTTTCCAATAGCATTAAAATTACACGATCTGAAATAGGTACGACGTCTCTTACGGCTCTATGAATATTTTGGCTATGCCGACTCCATTCCAGTGTTGCCGGTCATCATTACCAGAATAATAAATATGATATCCATTTATTTGACTATCCATTTATTTGACATCTACCCAAACCAGGCCATCGAATTTCGCTTATACCGAGATTTGCATTTACCTTATTAAGTTATGACTTTTCCCTCCTTCGAACATACTGTGCACATTCCAGGTGGCGATCTTTTTGATGAACTTATGTGAGGATATGCAGGGATTTTGCTGGCTAACGACCGGGTAAGCCCTGCAGTCTGTTTGCTCTTCCCCTGCCGGATCTTGGATTTCGAAGTCCATGATCAGTAAGTTTTTGAGCTACAAAATTGCTTGTCATGATGATTATACTAGGGATATCCTGAGGATATTTAATATGTATGCCATTGACTGTTTGATACTTAACAGTTTCTCTGCCTACGGGGCCAATTTCTTAACCCCAGGACAAAAGAGGCCCTTCACCAAGTGCTAATTCCGCCCCGGATATTTGATTTTTCCGGTACCACTCATATCTGAGAGGCGTTCCCCTATCCGCCACCTGGGGAGGCGCCTGATGGAGGATTAGCAACCCCACGCGAGTCAAATTATATTCATCGATTACCTTAAAAAAGGGACAGACGATAAACAGCGACTACTACATTAAGTTATTCGATCAATTGAAGAACCAAATCACAAAGAAAAGGGCTGATTTGAAAGAAGAAAGTGCTGTTTCATCAAGACAATGCACCATGCCACAAATCAATCAAAACAATGGCAAAATTGTACGAATTAGGCTTCAAATTATTTTCTCGTTCACCTTATTCGCCAGATCTTGCCTCCAGTGACTTTTTTCTGTTTTCAGAATGAATAGAATGCTAGCTGAAAAAAATTTAAGATCAATGAACAGGTAATCGCCGAAACTGAATCCTATTCTGAAGTTCGTGAGAAATTTTATTATAAGAATAGCATTGAAGAATTATTGATCGCTACAATTGATGTATCCCTCTCGAATGTGGCTATATTGAATGAAACAAATTGAATTTCACCAAAAAAATGTGTTACTATGCTAGCCTACGAACTTTTCAGCATACCTGGTTGGGTCTCACCCAATACGGATATCAACATGACTAAAATGAAGTTTATTCTTCCTCAAAATTTATTATTTTCCATAAATAGCATAAAGTGTAAAAGATGCCAGGTCTTAAGAGAGTGAATTAAGGAGTCAGGTGAAAATGAAACAAGAACTCACTTTTCTCTACTCATTTAATATTGTACATAATCTTCTTTATGGCTATACACTAGCTTAGGCGTTGCTTGAGATTTTTGATGTCCCTTTTGTACGTTGCGCCAAGAAATGAACGCACCATTTTCAATATTTCAAATTTCTCTTTGGTAGGCAAGCATTTATTAACACATGTTTATATACCGGGTGAGGCAACTAAAACGAAAAAGACTCAATAACTGCTAAACTATTCATTTCTGGACGAAAAGCAGAATCAGTCATTTTTTGTCTGAAAGGGGGCATCTTTTAACACAAGGTGATTTCATTTTACAGCAACCCCATAAGCAGAGATGCCCAAACCACGGCCCTCTCTATACATTGCCGGAGCTGCTTATGTAGCAACAGCGCGTGACGTCACACTAACAGGGTTACTTGACATTGAACCAGCACCTGAGAAATATGTAAGAAAAACATTAATGATTTTAAGAAAAATGGTAACTGAAAACAACAATAGGTGTTTGTATTTATTTATTTCTATAGTTTCCCAAAGATCTACCTTCCAATATTTATTATCTGTATGCAAAATTTCAAACTGTTGGTCGAAATAGTGATTATTTTCGTACAAAAGAGATGATTCGCGTAATTTGAATCTGATTTTTTATTTGAAAAACTGCGTTTATGTTCCGATATTCTAATATTAAAATTTCTATGTGTTCTACCAATGTAGAATCATTTTGGAGAATAACTCAAAACCTTTTTCCTTCAAAGCTCAAATCGAATTGCTCTTCTAAAATGAAATTATCACAGTTCATCACATCCCTGGGAATGTTTTTCATCATTGTATCTAATTAATATACACTCCCCATAAAATTGTCGCATCACGTATTTTAGGTTGGTCATTCAAGAGTTCAAGAGCTTGGTAACTTTCAGAAGTGTAAAATAAGAAGATATCATTCAAAAGATATGAGTTTATGATGGAAAATATCGAAAATTTTCGAGTTAATTAGAAATTAAAAAATTCTCCCATCTTCAAACTTTCGCGAAGAGACCAATTAACTAGCATCGCATGGTTACTAATCATTTTCAAAATCGAGTGTTTCCTCCCCGGGCCCTAATTACTGCCAGTATACGTCTCGGAAGCCCTTCAAACAAATTTTGGATGTACTCTTGAGTCACTGAGTTCCAAATTTCAGGAAGCAGATTTTCTAGTTATTGGAAAGTTCTACAAGGCATTCTACATTGCTGATTGCCACCCCATGCTGTCCCAAACATGTTCTATGGGATTCAAGTCGGGACTTCTGGCTGGCTATCTTGAAATATCAATTTCGGCATTTTGCAGAAATTCTGTAACTACTCTAGCTGTATGAGGCCGAGAATTATCATGCATATAAATGAAGTTTTCGGCAATCAATGGACCAAAGGGTACAAAATGGGGTTCAAGGATATCTGCGATGTATCTGGCCGCTATCATTCTTCAATTATTTACTAGGACTAACTCAATTCGACCATGGAAAGAAATGCCTTTCCACACCATTACTGAGCCCCTCCGAAGTTTACGCTTTGCCGGATATTGCATTGCTGATACCGTTCTCCGCGTTGTCTGTGTACAGGTATGCGTCTATCATTTGATACTAGACAGAACCTGGACTCTTCGGAAAAGAGAACATTAGACCATTCTGGAATACCCGAATTTGCATGTTCCCTCGCAAACTGAAGTCTTGCAACTCGATGCTCTCTAATGAGACGCGGGCCGGTAGAAGCCACCCTTGGTCTGATATCGTCTTCTCTGAGGCTTGTCCTAACAGTTTGCACTGAAATATGCACATGTCTGGAAAGTGCAAGTTCATTTTGTAGCATTCTAGCCGTACAGTGCCGAACTCTTAGTGCACTTAAACGAAGCCAACGATCATCAAATGGTGTTGTTATCCGATTTCTTCCCTGTCCGGCCCTTCTTCCATATTCCCCTGTTTCGTGGTACCGATTAATTACTCTTGAACTAGTGCTTTGGTTAACATTCAACAAGTTAGCCACATAATGTTAGCTTCTCCCCTCCTCTAGAAGTGTTACAATTCTTACCACTTCATGATCACTCAAATAGCGCCCAGGACGTTCAGAAGCCATTACAATAAATTCAAAGATTCGAAAATCAACAAGAGACACAGAAAACTTGCATTAATTTAGCGTGAAAACTGAAGAGAAATTGAATGAATATTGATGGTCAAATAAACTCATTCTTGTTTCAGACTTGTTTGAGATCATATGGAAACAAATAATGCTACATAAATAAGATTTTTTTTCTCCTTATATGTCCAAAAACATATGTTGACAAAGAAACTGCGATCGAGCTGCTTAATCGATTGTGGAATTCAGAATACCAGGTGATGCGACAATTTTTGTGGTGTGTGTATTTTCTAATTGAGACCATCTATCAATTTTGCCACCACCATTAAGAACCCAATCCAAATCTTCTTTAGATATATAATAGTTGTTTGTACATACCTCTATACTCCAACTATCTTGCACTTTAATGCAGACCGGTACCGTTGGCATATTTCCCAAATCAACCTGATAAAAACAAACTTAAATTTCCTTTCGGACAGCTGGGTCTTTCCGTACGACTGGCAATTTCTTGGTTATATAAGAAGGTAAATTGAGAAATAATGTGGGAACTGCCCCAGGTACCAGTGCATACCTCGATCTAGAAATAACTCTTTCCTGACCTGTCGAATCAACATACTTCTCTTCTTTTAAAATAAAATGAGGCTCAAAATGTTTTTCACAAACAACAAAGTTTTAACTAGGAGTCCAGTTTTTTCTGGGAATGTTTTTCATCCAAGAATTCCTCAGCAAGTCATCCTTTGGAAAATTAAACACTGATATTTTTTCGTTTTGCGATTTACAATTGTTTTTACAAGCTGGCACTACACAAGTATTCGGCATGTTTAGAGTCTCGAAACGAAAACTAAACACAATTAGGCAGACACCATATACAGATGAATAAGCATTTGATTATTCAAAACTTTAAGTGATGTTACACTCAAATGAATACAGTTCGCAATGAAAACTGTAGATTGTTTAAACAATACTTAAAACTTCCGAAAACGACGTGCTTCAACCTACTGTAAACAATGGCCCACAGGATGCTCTGAAGGTTCATTTCCACTCGGTACGGGCCGTCAATAGCCCTGCTAGCATTGTTGCCAATTCTCAGCAGCTCCGGCCTTGTATAGAGAGGGCCGTGATAAAACTCAATTTTTTGAAGAGGGAAAATATCGAGTGATACCTCATTGGAAAGCTGTTTTGATTCTCAACAGAAATGTGTAATAGTTTTTGAGTTTTGATATATTCGGGAGAAGATACAGGATGGTTCGTCAAAAGACGAGTTATTTTCAGTGATTGCAAAATCTGTCGATTTCAAATGAACATTCACCGAAATACTGTTGTAGTTTGGGGAAAAATATCTATAAGCAGTGGTGCTTCCACTACACCACCTCAGCACTCCCTCAGATGAGGGTGTCAACCCCTTAAATCTTCGAATTGATCAGTTAGTCCGAGTTATAGCTCATTGGATAGGTATTTAGAATTATCTGATTATAGTGAACGAATTTTCGAATCGGATTACATTTCAATGAGAATACAGGATGGATCATGGAGAAATTCATACACAGTATAAAAGTCACTTCACAAAGAAGCGATAATCGCTCCGTGTCATCGGTTGAATCGCAAAAAATGTACCCTATCGGTGGATTGATGGAACGCTGACATGTGAAGACAACCACTAGGGTAATGGCTCGGGCGCGTCACGACTGCATACGCAGCCGCTCGTCGTATGTGAAAAGCCTCTAAAAGCATGGTATCCAAGATTGAAATGAAACGAACTCAAGTAAAGTTCTCATTACAGAAAAATATTCTTCCAAAATCACATAGGTCTAATGCAGATTTCCCAACAACAAATGCGGCAGTTTTTGTTTTTTTTTTAGATTGCTAATGTCTGATGAATGAAATTCGAATTAGTTTGTTTGTTTATCTAGCTGCATTTATTAGAATTGTTTGCAGAAAATATCTAGATAAATAGAGTTTTCACCATTTTTGATGAATTTGAGATTTGATTATGAGGTTTCGTATAATCAAGTACAATTATGCCAACTTACAACATCTCTACGAATTAAATACTGATGTACGTCTACGCGGACATGAGATGAGACTGAGAAGGAGAGGTATTGGACACGGCAAAGGGAACATTTCTTACCGTACCGTGTATTCGGTCCATGGAATGGAGTTTCAAGTGTAACGGTTGAGGCTACAATTTTTTTAAAAATAGAATAGACACTATGATTTTGAGTGAACTATAGAAATCTTTGTTATTTTTTTCTTCTATATTTGATTAATTGTTGATTATGACGCATTTATTGCTTTTTACATTTAGAATGTCATGATTTCAAATCCTCATTCTTTTGTTATTGTATTTGTATTAAACCAACAACCAGGTAAATCCGAATCATCATCAAATATATATATATATATATATATATATATATATATATATATATATATATATATATATATATATATATATATATATTCTTTTGAAAAGAGAGCATTTACAAAAATTCGTATGAGTGTATTTACAATAAATGCTTATATCTATAATTTTCGTGTGTGTCAGGAAAAAACACAAGTGTGAGCTCAGGAAATGTAGCAGGGGAACCATACTATCTTGCATATGCTCCAATAAACCAGTGAAAAAACCTGAGGAAAAAACTCGTTTCCCTGTCGCTATTGCACTAGCAATAGCTTGTCTGTTTATGTTGTGTTAGTGTCGTGTGTACATAAAGAGTACCAAAGATTTTTCTGCTTAGCCGCTTCATTCTCTCTTGCACTCCATGATTTCCAGACGAAGAAATAGGTGAAAGGAAGGGGGTTTGGGACAGGAATCTTAACAAAAGAAAAGAAAACCAGCAGAAAAATATTTCAACAAACATACCTCCTATATGTCTAAACAAATCTAAGAAAAGATTTTACATAGCCAGCAAGGCCGTAGAAAGGACCAAGGAGATAATAAAAAGTACATCTGCGATTTCCTTTTGGCGGAGACGTCGCAGTGTCCTGAAACATAATCACTTCCTTGTTCTTGCTTGCCAACTTTGAAGTATAATCGCAAAACCCTTCAACATTCAAACTCAACAAAACAATTTCCTCTGTGTTTGACCGAGAGAGCCCCTATGGCCGGGTTCGGTCTTCTAAATAATGCCGATTATGATCTAGAGATGTTTTACAATCATTATGGACCCAATAATTTGGGTTAACATTTTCCTGTTTTATCTGCTCATAATATCGTTAATCGTATCGAGGTATCACAAAGATACGAGGTACTCAGGAAAACCATAGTTACTAACCCTTTGCCTCAAATCCCTATTGAATATCAACCTTCAATTACTATATTTCATCCTATTGTACAGGTTCCAGGAATTCTTGAAAATTTGGATTATAAAGAGAAAATAATAGTAGTTATTATGAAAGTTCAGTTAGGAAAACCCCTTACTCGAAAATTCCCTGTAGTCTAACTGGTGATGAGTCTGTGACTCACTTCTTTGTGATATAAATTAAAATGATCGAGTACCTTGAAATGCCATAATAGAGATAATTTTCTCAGAAAGCCCTTACGCCGACCCTGACAGCTATTCGACATCACATTGCAGAACATACTATTCATCTCACTTCTTCCGTCTACTAATCTCTTTTGTTCTACGCGGGTTTTATGAGAATCTCCAGCGCACAACTTGTACGTGGCGTTGCTAGTTGGACCAACCGAGATTGTTCCGCAAACCTGGTTTTTCTTCGGAACTAGATTCTTTCCGGGACCAAGCCTTTCAGTTTGTCAGAGCATTTGGAAGTATCTGTAAAAAAGAGAAAGATCCGCAACCTGCCGCCTTTAACGTGAGGCTGGAGATTTCGCGTGACTTCCGGAAGCTCAATGAGGCGTACTGCGCTCTTCTGGACACTATGTAATGAATGTTTTGGTGCCAAGCCCCATACACGGAAACAGTATCGACATCAGGTCGCACCTGTGCTTCGTATAAAGGCATCAGCTGTGACGACGTCAATTACTGATGTTAAATATCCTTCCTTGAAGGAGCTAGTTTTAGTTAACCGGGGCCACAGGGAGGAGGTACAGCACGGTCAGATGTCACGAATAGGAACAATGGACTGCAGTTTCGGTCTCGTTTGACCTCGTCAGCATTGTCTACCCAATTCGTAACACAAGGCTATGCCGTTACCTACTCATCTCAATTCGTTGGAACGAACGCAATAATGTAGAGATCGGAAAACTAGCTCCTTCTAAGGCGGATATTTAACATTGTACGGAAGGTTGAATATTGTCCCTTGAAAAATAATTTTCTTCGATGTGTCTACACATTGCGAAATCTCGCATATAGTAACTTTTGGTTTGAGATGTTTGTGTATGCCTGGTTGTAAACCATATAGAAATGAGGAGCGTCGGTCCTTCGACGGCCGCTTCTGTCTGATACGTGAGTGTCGCATGGCGGTATGTTATCGAACTACTGTGACCACTTAACATTTTCCTGTTTTATCTGCTCTTTGGTTTCACCGTTTCGCGGGGCGTTGGTGAGGTAGCCTCTGTTTCGGTCCGTTGGGGGGCGCAGTGTTATTTACATTATTGCGTTCGCTCCAACGAATTAAGATGAGTAGGTAACGGCATAGCCTTGTGTTACGAATCGGTAGACAATGCTAACGAGGTCAAACGAGACCGAAACTGCAGTCCATTGTTTACTATTCGTGACAACTGACCGTGCTGTACCACTTCCCTGTGGTCCCGGTTAACGGTGATTATGAAGAGTAGATCGGGAAACTAGCTCCTTCAAAGGAGGATATTTAACATTCTACGGAAGATTGAATATCGTCCCTTGAAAAATAATTTTCTTCGATGTGTCTACACATTGCGAAATCTCGCATATAGTAACTTTTTGTTCTGAGATTATGATTAATAGAGGTTCTCCAGCAGTGAATTTTTTGCAAAACGTTGTTGATTGCGTCTCATTCGTGTTGAAATTGACCTAGTTCAAGCCGCCTCACTCTGCTACCTTCTTTAAGTCTGAATTCGGTGTCATGCTATGTTGATATCTTTGTCGGTGTGACTCCTCAGCAGTTATACAGGGGCAACAAGGTAAAATCGTTCGCGAACGCAAATATTCTGGTCTCAGTGGAGTGGAGCAGATCCTTTATCTGCAACAGAAAAACAATTGGCGGGACTGAAAAGCATGGGTTACTCTTGCATTTACCTGAAAAGGTTCACTCGTTCCACCATCAACTACCACCTGAATCGATCTACTGAAGAGAAAGTTTCTGGTGCAATGATAATAGAAATTGTGGAAACCTTTCATCTTTACCACATAACGCTACCAGACTCTTTTGGGTATTTATCCCTTTCAAAGCAACCCATTATGTGTCATCATGATGACGTCAGAAACCGGTCGCCCATCGTAGTGTTGCGGTCGTTCTTTCTATTACAACAGTTTTTTCCGAAAAGGAAAAGGCCATGATTTATAACAACTATGTTGCGATCTATCAGAATTGCTGACGATCATTATTCACTTGTTGACAAATCAGTCTCGGAAGATGATCATTCGAAGGACTGGTAGCACGTCGCTGTCGAAGTTGTTCAACGGATAACTTGATAGAACTTCCGTATATTAATGGGATATTTTACGAGCGCCAAAGTGTGGCATTAATATGTATATACAGTCAGTCCGAGCGGAATATTAAGCATATTGGGAAAACTTGCTCCATAAAGAGTTCAAAACTCCCTGTTCGGTTGTCGGGATTCGAGGGAAGTGAAACTTGTTGGCGCCAACGCCTTATAGTTTCGAGCAAGCGTGTCGCGCGTGGCGTGGGAGTGAATGTGTCACGTGAATTCGATATGGGAGCATTGCAATAAATTCAAACACTTATAACTTCAGTTTAACACTTTTAGCTGCAGTTTACGCTATCCCATCATTCTGTTCCGCCTATTATTCAAATTCATTTATTGTTTTGTTGAAGATCGATTTAGTGTGTGTCATTAGCAGAATTTTTATATTGTCGGTATATGTGATTCCATTAGAAAAGAAAGAATTTTCGACCACAGTTTGAAATTTTGCATACAGATAATCAATATTGGAAGGTAGATCTTTGGGAAACTTTAGAAATCAACAAACACAAACACACAACATATACTTGCCATCATTAACCACTAAAGAAGAAGCTTTTAATTACACATACCACAAAAATTGTCGCATCAACTAGTATTCTGAATTCCACAATCGATTAAGCAGCTCGATCGCAGTTTCTTTGTCAACATATGTTTTTGGACATATGAGGGGAAAAAATCTAACCTATGTAGTAACATTTGCTTCCATATGATCTCAAACAGGTCTGAAACAAGAATGAGTTTATTTGACCATCAGTATTCATTCAATTTCTCTTCAGTTTTCACGCTGAACTAATTCAAGTTTTCTGTGTTTCTTGTTAATATTCGAAACTTTGAATGTATTGTAATGGCTGCTGAACGCCCTGGACGCTATTTGAGTGATCATGAAGTGGTAAGAATTGTAACACTTCTAGAGGAGGGGCGAAGCCACGGTTACGTGGCTAACTTATTGAATGTTAACCAAAGCACTAGTTCAAGAGTAATTAATCGGTATCACGAAACAGGGGAATATGGAAGAAGGGCCGGACAGGGAAGAAATCGGATAACAACACCATTTGATGATCGTTGGCTTCGTTTAACTGCACTAAGAGTTCGGCACTGTACGGCTAGAATGCTACAAAATGAACTTGCACTTTCTAGAAATGTGCATATTTCAGTGCAAACTGTTAGGAACAGCCTCAGAGAAGACGATATCAGACCAAGGGTGGCTTCTACCGGCCCGCGTCTCATTAGAGAGTATCGAGTTGCAAGACTTCAGTTTGCGAGGGAAAATGCATATTCGGGTATTCCAGAATGGTTGAATGTTCTCTTTTCCGACGAGTCCAGGTTCTGTCTAGTATCAAATGATAGACGCATGCCTGTATACGGATGACCTGGTTCAGCAATGGTGTGGGAAGGCATTTCTTTCCATGGTCGAACTGAGTTAGTCGTAGTAAATAATGGAAGAATGACAGCGGCCAGATACATCGCAGATATGCTTGAACCCCATGTTGTACCCTTTGGTCCATTGACTGGCAAAAACTTCATTTATATGCATGATAATGCTCGGCCTCATGCAGCTAGAGCAGTGGCAGAATTTCTGCAAAATGCCTAAAATGATATTTTAAGATGGCCAGCCAGAAGTCCCGACTTGAATCCCATAGAACATGTTTGGGACAACATGGGGTGGTAAATTCAGCAACGTAGGATGCCTTGTAGAACACTCCAACAACTAGAAAATCTGCTTTGTGAAATTTGGAACTCATGACTCAAGATTACATCCAAAATTTGTTTGAAGGGCTTCCGAGATGTATACTGGCAGTAATTAGGGCCCGGAGAGGAAACACTTGACTTTGAAAATCGTTAATAACCATTCGATGCTAGTTGATTGGTCTCTTCGCGAATGTTTGAAGATGGGAGAAGTTTTTAATTTTTGATTAACTCGAAAATTGTTGATATTTTCCATCATAAACTCATTTCTTTTCAATGATATCTTATTTCACACTTCTGAAAGTTACCAAACGACTTTTGAATGACCAACCAAAAAGTTTATATGCGACAATTTTGTGGGGAGTGTACTTAGGAACATTTATATTTATATTCTCATTCTTATCTATATATAGTTGTCATAATTTCTGTACATTCACTCGTCTGAAGAAGCTAAGGTGTAGTGAAACGCGTTACGAATCACAATTATTCAGTAAAATTCCTAGAAACACATTAGTTGTTTTTATTATTATTACCCATCAGTCGAGAACTTACAACTCTCGCGTGATATGTAGTTGCCTATGGACAAAGCTTCAGCAACTAAATAGATTCAATGTTAATTCATTGGTAAAGTTGACACGTTGTCAACTGAGATAGAAGTGATTGAAATCAACATCGCTTTCTACTTGTTTATTTGATTAGTTGTTCGTATGACTTGATTGAAACACTGTTTGATTGTGATATCTTGTTAAATATTGTACGATTGCTCTAAATGAGTTACAAATTGAATATTTAAGATGTTGCACTGTTCGTGTGCTCTGAAGTTGTGATATTGTAAATATCCTACGCTTCAGGTACCCTTGTAAAAGGGGCTAAAGCGGATTAATCCAATGCTAATGGAATCAGGAAAATTCTACTTTATCTTACTGTTTGGAAGTTGTTCTGCGATTTTAATAATTGAGAATATAGCAATGAAATGGTTTAAACAATACTACTGCGTATAATTTTTACTATCGGGTGCTCGAGGCTTTCAGCCATACCTGTCACACAGTAGTTACGCCACTGTTTGTCACATTTGTTAATTGTTACCCCGTCTCCCGAACTATACAGTAAAGTTGCATCTCAACTTCTCGAACCGTGTTCATCGACAACGGGGCATAATTAGATCGGAATGGCATAATAATCAATCTCGTGCAGAACTCGAAGTGAATTAGTCTGTTCGAGAGTCATCAATTATGTTGCATCTGGTCGACACGAGAAATGATTGCCCATAAGGTGCTGCCCTGATTGAATCTATTGATAAACTGCCG
Organism: Cryptolaemus montrouzieri; assembly: GCA_013387265.2. NCBI lineage: Eukaryota > Metazoa > Arthropoda > Insecta > Coleoptera > Coccinellidae > Cryptolaemus > Cryptolaemus montrouzieri. The sequence continues at coordinate 14,659,573 of JABFTP020000165.1, forward strand.
AACGCTCGAGTTCACTCCAATTTAATCAAGCTATCTACTTCTACACGTAGGGTTCATGTCCGTTACACGAGAATTCGGGAACTCCTGCCTTGTTTGCCGGCTTCCGCTATCGCGTCAGGTAAAAGAAATTGGCAAACATTTCAGTCAAATCTCATTTGACTGCAATTTTGAAATCTTGCAGTTTTCATGTTCTTGATTACAACAATGCATTTTTAACAATCTTGTGACTTGTTTTTCGCATATAGCACGCCAAAGTCGGACATTTGACTCAATCTATATTTTGGTGATATTTTTGGATTTTGCATCACTTCAACCCTCTGTACATGTTTATAGGCTAAAGAATTTTAATATGAATAAAATCTGGAAAACTTTGTGAAAACCCAAATGAAATCATTCTTATTCAAAAGCCAGATATTGATAGCCCAGAAATGATGTTGGTGAAACTAAAAGCTACTGACTATTTCCATCTCACTGCTCTCATTCAGAAGAGAGAGAACATCATATTCTACCTGTTGGTAGAACTAAATTCCGGAATACTAACCCCAAGGGTAATCAGGAGCTGTGCCGGCTACATCGACTTTGGCACGTTTATTAGCCAGACTGCTCACCGAGCTTAAATAACAATCGTAGGGGCAGTAGGAGAGGACGCTGGCTCCGCCCTTTTGTTTCCGGTCTTTACCTCGAAAATCTAGTTTTTCAAATCGTTCCAAATTCGAAAATTAATTCGTGGGGTGACGATTCCTCTTCGCGGAGCCGATCTCGAGATTTCAAGGAATCGTTCGAGGCCCGAAGTCTTTCACCCGCTAACTCCTTATAAATAGAACGGATGAAAGGAAAACCTGTATGTTTCGATGATTGAAAAAAACGTTGGCACATGTGTACCGCTTCAAGTTAAGCATATTTTGAAGGAGATTCAATGAATATTAATATTATTTCAAATTTCTGGATACTTTCTTGTCACAGTGTATATATGTGCTAGCAGGCTTTCTGAAGATGTCGAAGTTAATTTTGCTATTTTAGTGAGAAAGTGACAGATCTAAAATTGTGATTAGATGGTTTCCTTTTTTGTCGAATCTGAATTTTATTCTCGGATGGATACTGTTCACGAATTTGAGAAAATGATCAAATTGTCTAGGTGTTTTGGCAAATAAATATAGCAGCGACGTATCTATACCAAAAATCAGAGAATTAAATCAAATGTCATCAACGTAGACGTAAAGCTCTTACGCAAACGTTAGAATCTGGTTACGTAGTGACATAAGGAATGGCTGTATTTTTAATTAAAGCATAACTGCATCTGTTAGCCGTTACGTAGGAACATCTCCTTCTTCCTAACCTCAAATCAATGTTCTGATAAAATTATTCCAAAACTTCAATTAGGCTAATTATGGAAGATATATTGGATTTAGATCTTTTAATTGATGATCAAAATGATGACGATATAGAAGATGTCTTTGTGCTACGTGTATTAAACAACAATGAATATTTAGAAAATCGTCGGGATTTATATGGATTGTTTAATATAGATGATTTTCATTTGTATATATATATATATATATATATATATATATATATATATATATATATATATATATATATATATATATATTTTGGAAAGAGAGGATCTACAAAATTTAAATAATTGTATTTACAATAAATGCTTATATCTATAATTTTGGTGTGTGTCAGAAAAAGCACAAGTGTGAGCACAGGAAATGTAACAGGGGAACCATACTATCTTGTATATGATTCAATAAACGAGTGAAAAAAACTGAGGAAAAAATTCGTTTCCCTGTCGCTATTGCACTAGCAATAGCTTGTCTGTTTATGTTGTGTTAGTGTCGTGTGTACAAAAAGAGTACCAAAGATTTTTCTGCTTAGTCGCTTCATTCTCTCTTGCATTCCATGATTTCCAAACGAAGACAAGGGTGAAAGAAACGGGGTTTGGGACAGGAATCTGTAACAATGGAAAAAGAAAAAACCAGCAGAAAAATATTTCAACAATCATACTTCTTATATGTCTAAGCAAATCTGAGAAAAGATTTTACATAGCAATCAAGGTCATGAAAAGGACTAAGGAGATATTAAAAAAATTACATAACCTGCGATATTTCCTCAAATTCCATCTCTGTTTGACCGAGAAGGCCCCGATGGCCAGGTTCAGTCGTCCAAGTGATGCCGATTATGATCTATAGATGTTTTAGAATCATTATGGACTCAATGATCTGGATTGACATCGCCCATATATTATCTCTTCATGGAACTTGTTTAATTTTAAGAAAAATTTGCGAAAAAATTTTGACAGTCGTTCGAAAAATATGACATTTGTCATTTGTAACCGAATATGTTGCAATTGCACTCACTCTCTCTGTAAGCTTCCCTTTTCAACTCCCACTTTGGGTTTTGGAATATTTATTCATCAAATCAGCAATTTGTTGTAGAATATCATCCAATTCATTTACTTCCTCCTCAATCCCTGATCTACAAATATGATGAATATGAAGAGGAAAATGTCTGAGCTGAGTGAAACTTGATATGCTCACTTACTTGTACTGCATTTTTTTATCATTAGCCATAAACTTTTGCACTAAATTTTTAATTCTTTCTCACACTGCTCTAACACAAATATTCTTGGCTGTAATTTGTAATACATTAACCCTTATGGTGTCCCATCTCTTTGGATCTTGTATGGGTTTTGCCCCAGAACCTCTCTGGCCAGGTGTAAATCATCATCGTGAAATAAACCCTTTTATTACTTATAATTATACTACAAATTCATTAGCGAAAGATTGAGCGTTTTGTTTTGATAAACCATAACCTAGAAATCTCAGCAAAAAATGTCGTACGCAGCAAAGCATATGTTTACGTCGGACGTAACGTAGGAACGTAGAAAAAATCGTACTGCGCATGCTCAGCTGTCATTTCTTACGGTTACGTTTGCGTATGATGCACTGCTTTGATTCTCTATTAATTTCGATAGACAAGTTAGAGTCTAGTGATTTCTTTTCTATGCTGAACATGCTAGACTAGAGAAAAATTCATTTGTGTTTTAATCTTTCAAACTTTTTTCTGAATGCTTTGAAGTTATGTTTCAATCTTTGAAATATACACTTCTGAGATTGCCTTCTGCCAGGAAAACGTGCAATAAAATTTTCTGAAGCTGCATCACAGTCAAACCCATTCTGAATGTAGCATTCTTACTTGTCAAATTTTTCAACATTTTTAAATCAGGAACATTTTTCAATCAAAACTTTTCTGCTAGTTATTTGTGAATCATCAATATGAATTGAATAATGCATTAATTTTTTATTTATTGTTCTGAACATGGAACTGAAATCATTTGGGATGTTTTGTGTGAATTCACACCAACATACTAGATGAAGCTACAAATTTCTCAAAGAATTTTCATTTCTTCAAAAATCGTATGGAAATTTGTCAGGTATGTTCGTATCTTTGGAAAGAGAAAAAATAATCTGCCTATTTCATCCAAAATCACCTATGATTTATATTCAAAAAACACGGGGTTAAATTATAATTCGAAAACCATTCAACAAAAAACATTTTTGAATACGTCCCTGTATTCTTCTCTAAGTGTTCGCAGTATGTCAAAATAGTTTTCACCGAATTGTGAATTTTCCTCGAAAATCGAGCACATAGCTGTCGTACTGAAACATGGAAAATATCCTTTTTCTTTCATTTTTGTTAAGATTTCGGAGAAACCCTCATACATAATAAATTCAAGATCACGTACTTCGACATCACAATTTGCTCCTTCAATAAATAAAACACAAAAGATGCAACCTTCCAAAAAATCCATTCCACTTATTCACCCACGGAAAATGTCATCTGAAAGGGATACGAAAAATACGGAAAATTCGATTAGAACGGAAAATGCCAATGGCGAGCGATGGTTTTAAAAAAATCTATTTATATGCGGCGCTCCGAATCAAAGGAGGCTTAAAGGGTGTATTATGTTCGCGCTACGCTCTGCGGGGGCAGGGAATGACCTTTCCGTTCCCTCTGTTTCTCCGTTAAAGTGCGGCGGCAGCCAATGAAAAAATGGGTTCACGCTAAGCCAGTGGCGTGAAAAATAAATCGTTTATATATTATAGCTTATTTTTGTATTTCATTGGCTTGCCGTAAAGTGAATTCGTTTATTTTTGGTGACAATACATGACATTTTCTTATGGGATAATTCAAAAAGTTTTGGCAGAATGTATTTCAAATTACGACGTCGAATTAGTGAGTCAGGTAAATATGAAACAATCCATATCCCGGTCTATAAGAGGCCATGCAAATTACATTGCTTAGATGTAAATTTCAATACCTGGATTGTCTTAATCTCTTCCCCAACTTAATTATACCTGATACCGAATGGGGTCGGCCAAATAAAAGCTATGAATTTTTTTTTATGGAATATGACCTTCAGTTGTGTTGTGTGCCTGTAGTAACCTTTTCAAGTTCTTTTATCTTGTCATCTGGGTTTGATGGAATACGACTAATTCTTCAACGTTGAACTGTAGGTAAGAAAATGGGAAAATTAAAACAGATTCGGTAACAATATCTATTTAATCTGTGCAACTTTCATAGTGAATTTTTGCCTTTGCGATCTTAGGCATCTACAAATAAATCTACTGAGATATCAGATCCTTGAGAGACTAGTCTAATATCATATCATATATTTATTTGGTGCATAAATTAAACATTTTCAACACAAGTGAAAATATTGAAAAAAATTATATATATGGAATAACGAGTATAAACAAAACACATTTCAGACATGAATCAACAGATAATGCAGAAACCAAATACAATTAATAATAAATATAAACAATAATAACCAACAGACGTGAATAATATAGGTATAATCTTTTTGCATCAAGCCTAGAGAAGTTCATTTTTCAATCAATAGGTTCGTTACGGAGCTACAGGGTGTTGAAATTTCCGGAAAAAATTGGTTTTTTCTTTAAAACTCCTGCAGTTTTTGAGATATTCACCCCAAATTTGGAATGCAAGCTAGTTTTTACAGCCTCCATCATTACACGTCCTAAATTTCAACTAGAATCTACAAGGCGTTTTCTTTTCCGAAGCCATGTCTTCTTTTGCCCTTTCAAAATTTTTGCAGTACGCCACTGATGAGTGTACAATCAATTTTCGTCATCTTCGTTCAATTTAGAAACTTTTTTGACACTTGTAATTTTTTCGTATATCCAACCGTTCTCGAGCGAAAAATCATTAAACAATTATATGCATTCGCTGAATTGAAAGCATTTCTAATTGAAAAAGTAGGCTTTGATTTTTTTCATTTATTTATTTATTTTGACAGTTGCTAAAGTTGAACCAGTGTCTGCTCGAATTGTTTATTAAATTAACGATTAGTTTTAAGACTTTTGAAGTTATTGCTGTAAGAAAAAATGGCTAATTTTACTAACGCCGAATTGGCTGATATCCATTACATGTACAGTCTGGCTGACGGAATCACAATAGAAGCTAGGCGATTATAACAGGTGCGCTTTCCAAATCGAGTAACACTAGACAGGTGAACATTTCCAAATATCCACAGAAGGCTGAGAGAAATTGGTTCTTTTACTGCAAATAATCATTTAAAAGGAGCAACTCACCTATGAGAAGATGAGAAGATGAGAAGATACTGAGAAAGCAGTTTTGAATTGTATTGATTTGAATCCTCATGCGAGTACAAGAAAAAATTTCACATGTTCTAGTTTGGAGGACTCTCCACGACTTTTTATTGTATCCGTTTTATATTCAACGCGTCCAAACTCTACTTCCTCCAGATTTTCCTTCAAGACTGAATTTCTGCCGATGGTTCTTAGATAAAGTTAGAGGATATGCTCATTTTGATAGTGAAATAATGTTCACAGACGAAGCTAACTTTTCGAGAACTGCCATCACAAATTTTCACAATAATCATTATTGGGCTGAGGAAAACCACCATTTGATTGAAAAAAATCTCACCATCAAGAACAATTCTCACTAAATGTCTGGGTCGGAATAATTGGAAATTATTTGATAGGCCATTTTTTGCCTAACGGACTAAACGGTCCCGCTTACCTGCAATTTCTTGAGGAGTTACCTTTATTGCTCGAGGATGTGCCACTTCTAATGAGTAATATAATGTGGTTCGTACATGACGGGGCACCAGCACATTTTAGTGGAGAAACTAGAGAATTCTTGAATAATACATTCAACAACCAATGGATAGGTCGGGGTGGGCCAGAATCATGGCCTACTAGGTCCCCAGGCTTAAATAGTTTAGACTTTTTCTTATGGGGATATCTCAAAAGTTCAGTTAATACCACTCCAGTGAACACTGTAGAAGAATTGAAAAATCGAATAATAACCTCTTGTGACACGATAAGAAATACCCCAGGAATATTTCAAAGAGTGCGTGATAATATGCGAAGAAGGACAGAGGCCTGTATTCTTGCAGGCGTAGGACGCTTCCAGCAATTCATTTAGTTTTTAATTTTTCTTTTTTTTTATTTTGATATAGAATAAGTATAAGTTGAGTCTCAGAAGACGAGCTATCAAAATTAAAGCAAATTTTGGGCATATCTATAGAGTACTCAACAGTTCTGATTCGAATTAAATCAGATAAGAATCGAATAAGATTCATGAATTATAATGAACAACAAATATGAGCCTAAGCACCAAGATGGAAAAATTACTTCTCAAGTTAATTGATGAAATAGAAAATAAAAGTTCTTCTCAAATTAAAATTTCTTCGGAGTATCCATAAGACAAAAGCGAGAAATTAGTAATCAAATAAAGGAATACTACTGAATACATAGAAATTTCACCCTATGTGATTGCCCATACGTAACTATTCTGTATAAATTCAAATTGACCAAAATTCACACAATTTGCTTACCAGAAAGAACAAACATCTTCTGAATTGAAGTGTTCTTGTGGAGAGCAGAAATGAGATCAACAAATTTGTAAATTACATTATGGGCCCTCATATACAATACAATGATGTTAACTATATATCAGTTTCAGTGAAACTGTTTCTTGTAACTATTAATTTTCTAGATCCTTAACTGTCGAGTAGGCAGTTGGTTCCGAGCAGTCAGCTTCTTATAAACTTGCTCTCTGATAATTGAAATTTCTATTCTTCAATTTTACTTCTCTTCAATTCATTTTCTTGTGAAACTTTATAATATACTATGAAATGAAAACGAAAGGAAGAAATTGCATTAAAACAACTTCATATTTCCATATTATGTGATGAACGTACTCATTTTACACAATTATATAAAATACAGTACAACTACTTATAACAAAAATCGTCAAATTGCATAGCATTCTGCAAGTAGTAGTTGAATTTTTCCAAAATATGATTCACATAAGCAGCAACATATTTCCTGTGACTTTCATAAATTTTGATGAAAAGTTGTGGTTGTACAAATTAAAACTTCGTATGCAACTTTTACATCTTTGAACGTCATGTTTCCCACTATCAGACACACATAACAGAGAAACTTTCAACTTTATATCAATGAAGAATTCAAACAGTAACTATGAGTTATGAATAGAAAGAACTCACAATAATTACCTTTTGTGCAAATTTGAGAACTTATTTTCTTTGGTTAAAACTTGAACATTGTCGAACACATTGAAACGTACTTCCTCTTGAATAAACTGAAACGAAGATTCAATTTGAAATTTGACTTATTGACATCCAGTTTGAAATATTTTAATAAATATATAGCCCTTGGTGGATAGCTTTCAATATTCATATGATACATACTCTAAATGACCTAACGAAAACTTTATCAAGTTCCTTCCAGAAAATATTATACAAAAAGCTCAATACCTTTTAATAGCAATTCAACGGATATCCCATCATTTTGTAAGATAGTCCCAATTGATTCGTTAAAAAATCCTAGTAATTCCAGGATATTTTTCAACACATAGAGTTTAAAATTACCAAGAAATATAAATGAAATATGTGAATTCTGTGTACATTTCTTGAGCATGCTGAAAACAATATACATTGAAATACATAATCTTTTCTCGAGATTCTAGGCCTAATTGAAATAAGGTTAGATTCAAAATTGTCCCATATTCGAAGATTAAGTAGTAGAGTAACGAATTCTTTTCGCGGATCCGATCTCGAGATATGTAAGAATCGTTTGACACCCGAATCCATTCTCCCGGTAACCCCGTATGAGTAGGAAGGATGAAAGAAAACCACTTTTTTGACAGCTCGACGTAAGTTAATTTCTGTCCGTCAAAGATATTCCCAATGAGGAAAATGGAGCGAAATTTTGCACAAAACTCCGCCGATAGCCCTTCGTTGAATCCAATAAATTTCCAGTTTTCCCGTCGTTTAACTATTGCGGCACAACATGCGAAACTCGAGGCTTGCTCTTTGTCCAAGTTTTGAAGCGGTCGAACGCGATGGAAAAATTTATATAGACATAAAAGTCCGACGAAATCATCGCCTCCACTCGCGAAAATTAGAAAACTTTTTTATTTTCGCTTTTTCCGGGCTTTCTTTCTGACTTTTCGCTCGATGGATCGTTCCGATAGCCTTCTGAAAGACCGAAGTTTCCGATTCCGAAGAAATCTCGCCGTTTCGACTTTCCGTTCGCTCTCTGCGACGTTTCGCGAAAATTTTCGAAAATTCCACAGGGCTCCGTCGTTCGAGCTAGGGGCCCCAAATTTGGCACGGACATTCCTCAGACCCTTTCCACCCGGAAAAAAATAATCGCGTGGGCCTTTGGCCCCTGATTTTTCTCCGCGTCGTTTCTTCTCCGACCGGTTCAAACTACCGTTATCCACTCGGAATATTCCCGAAGAAGGCCTTACGACTTTAATAGTATAGACGGAGACAGCAAGCAACAACAAAGGCAGAAAGATTGTAGTCAGGTAGTTGAGTTCTCCCTGGAGATTTGTACGGGGGTTTCTATCAAAGTACGGCAATAAATTGGTGCCTGCTCCAAGACAAAATCATAGAAACTACAATTTATTTTTGAATTTGCCCACCTACCACATTTCTACGGGATTTGCATTCTTAGCTTTTATTGCTCTACCACATTGACTATAGGAACGTATCCCCTATAACCATTCAATATTCACGGTTTCTGTGTTCGCGGCATATCACCCACAAATAAAGAACTTATACTGTATACAAAAGTCGAAAAACATCCCCCGCATAATCAATCTAATAATTTGATGATCGATGCTAATGGTCCTTTAGAATTTCAAAATGACGAACACATCAAAGTCCCTAACTCGTTACGAACAGTTTGTTCAGGGGGATGGCCTAAAAGTATTCAATTTCGGGGGTATTCAGCCGTCCCTTCGGTTCCCTTTGAAGTTTTTCTGACCTCTTCAGTAGCGAATTATTCGAAAATTAGCACATTCCATCAGGTCTGAACAATTTCATTGACGACGAATATCATCATGCCCAACCCCTGCATTTTCATCGAGCTTGTTGTAATTCGATTAGCATACAGTAGCGACGAAGTGTACGCGTATTTTTCCGACAGACTGTACTAATTGCGGCTATCCGAAACACTTCCGCTGATGCCGGAAGTAAACAAACACTACTGACGATCGGATTAAGTCTATTGGAATGTTGGATGTACGAGGGAGGCAAATCAGGTAAAAATAGAACGAAAACTCACTCTTCCCTATTGGCAATGCTGGGATGAGTACCAAAAAAAGGATTCGAGTATGAGTACAATTACTTTGCTCGAAATAGTATTCGAATACTGTACTCGATTACTTTCGTTAAAATGTTCTCTCTCTTATCCTTTTTGCGTTGGAGAAGCACAGTTATTACTATTATGTATCATTATAATGGGTTAACAGTGGCTAATGAATATCAGTGAAACAAAATATCAAGTTTTATTGTTATATATATTATATATATATATATATATATATATATATATATATATATATATATATATATATATATATATATATATATATATATATATATATATATATATAAATATAAATATATATAGGGTACTTCAACGAAAACTAAACAGAGGCTATATCTACCAAGTTATTCATTTCTGATCAAAACGCAAAAACAGGTCAATTTTTGTTTAAGGGGGTACAAAACTTGTCTGAAATATCAACCCCCTAAGCGGGAGTTGCAATCCTTGAACATTTTGAATAGGGAAGATGGGTCGAGTGATGGCTCAAAAGAAAGGTGGTATCTTTGTCTACACCGCCTTGAACGAATTTCCATTTTTAATTGAAAACTGTAAAAGATACAGAGTGAGCAACTGAAAGATAGGGAAGACTATTTCCCTAAGACTATTCAAGTTCCAGTGAAGTGAAATGGAACAGATCCATGCTTATCAATGGCAGTCATCATCAAGTCCTCATCTCGAATTTCAACCCCTAGAGCAGGGGTGACCACCCTTGAAAATTTGGAAGAGGGTAGATGGGTCGAGTGATACCTCGAAAGAAAGGTATTATCTTTTTCTGCATCCCCGTGAACGAATTTTCATTTTTGATTGAAAACTGTAGAAGATACAGAGTGAGCTACTGAAAAATAAAGGAGACTATCTATCGCCCTGAGCTATTCAAGTATTAGTGCATAAAATGGAACAGTTGAAATTTGAGATGTGAATGGTGTGTCGGAAGATGACAGCCTTTGATCTGAATGATATATATATATATATATATATATATATATATATATATATATATATATATATATATATATATATATATATATATATATATATGTTTATATTACGACAAACTTAGTATAATCATCAAGAGTCATTTAACTAGTAAAAACCTTTTCAGAGCTATCAACTCCTATGCTATTCCTATTCTTACATCTCCTTTTGGAATTATGAAATGGTCTAAAACTGATCTAAATGAATTACAATGTCAAACGAGGAAAATGCTTTGTAAATATCATAAGCACCACCCAAAGTCTGCAGTTCAAAGAGTTACACTACCTAGACATCTTGAAGGTCGTAGACTAACTGATTTGAACAATCTTCTTAGTGAACAGATTGTTCTCCTACGTTCCCATTTTCATGATAAACAGAGAACGTGTAAATTACATGATATCGTTGTTACTTCAGATTATAATTTTATATTATTATTTATAATATATATATGTAAACTTGAGGCAAGAAGAATTATTCAAACATCCGTAGATCAATGAATAATCCCTCCTGACAAGAGCTAGTTACCAAATCTGTCTGCCATGCACGCAGCCCCAAGAGCCACAATAGTGCAATCAATCCGTGCCGAGAAACGAAGCGGCAGACTGCAGTTTCGCCCTTATTAGGAGCTCATCAGTGTCGCATATCGCTTCTCACCATCCTATCAAGCTACATCGGGGTACCCCATCGATTTCAGAAAGAACGCACCACGTACATACGTATGAGAGTCGCCCTCTATGGACCGACACGGCGAACCGGACTTCGAGAAAGATACGAACAATAACAAACAGATGTGGAAACGTTAATATATATATATATATATATATATATATATATATATATATATATATATATATATATATATATATATATATATATATATATATATATATATATATATATACTGGGTGGCGCGGTGATCTATAGCTCGTACACTCTTGAAGATTTCATTTTGTTCGAACGGTATTGTATTTAAAATTAAGAATCTACTTCAGCAATTTATTTTGCATAATCAGGGTGTCCCAATTTTCTATAAAAAATCTTGGGTAGTTTTTTCAGATTGGGAGACTACTTTTTGTTCAAGATCCAGTAGCAGCCTAAACTCTGCTATAATGTCTTTAAGTAATAAGTTTTTTTGGTGAGTAGTTTCGTCACAAAAATTTTTTCCGTAAAAATTCTTGAAAATAGGCTCTCACATCATCGTATGCTCCATCGGCCAGAGAGGATGAATACTTTTCCCCTTTCGTTTTCTTATTATCCAAACTTTATTGTTGAATTGAAATAGATTATCCTAATTTTATACAGGAGTGACTAAAAAATTATTGAATATTGTAATTTTAAAAATATCATATCTTATTATTTTCAAATGGAACACCCTGTATTTTATTATTCATGTCAACGCATAAAATATAGTGCTATATTTTAGCACGAGTAACCTTATCTTTATCTTCGATCATTTTCGAAATATTCGGTTATTTGTAAAATTTTAATGAAAATTCTACAAACCGTATCAATTTCATCAACATGCATCATTATTCGCACAGAAGTTTTTTTTCTGTAATGATAAAAGTAGTAAAAATGAATCCTAAACAAGATAATTCTTTCAACGAATGATGAAATCAAGATAATTAAAACGTAAATTGAGGTATGTGTTGACATTTTTTTTTTATTTGTGCCTTCTGTCAGGTGTCCGGACATATCATATTCTGCAGTTCTCCAGAGAAGAAATGGTTGATATGATTTTTATTCTGGGTGAGTGTGATAGAAATTCTTTGTTGGCAAGTAGAGTTTATGCACGAAGGTTTCCTGATAAGAGGCATCCTGATGAAAGATGCTTCGGATAACTTCTAATTAGATTTATCGAAATGGGTAATATCGCGTTCAAAACACATGAAAAACCAAAAACTGCTACAAATGAAGACAACCAAGTATCAGTTTTGTAGACAGTGGCAGAGGACCCATATAAAAGCTACAGAGAGATTTCTCAGTTAACAGATATAAGTCAAACTTCCGTCCAGAGAATCTTGAAAGTGAATAAATTTCATGCATATCATGTACAGCTGCAACAGGAACTGAATAATCAAAACTATGAAAATCGAATAAATTTTATATATATATATATATATATATATATATATATATATATATATATATATATATATATATATATATATATATATATATATATATATATATATATATATATATATATATATATATATATATATATATATATATATATATATATATATATATATATATATATACGTATCAAATGATAGACGCATACCTGTACACAGACAACGCGGATAACGGATAGCGGATCAGCAATGCAATATCCGGCAAAGCGAAAACTTCGGAGGGGCTCAGTAATGGTGTGGGAAGGCATTTCTTTCCATGGTCGAATTGAGTTAGTCCTAGTAAATAATGGAAGAATGATAGCGGCCAGATACATCGCAGATATCCTCCATTTTGTACCCTTTGGTTCATTGTTTGCCGAAAACTTCATTTATATTAATGATAATTCTCGGCCTCATACAGCTAGAGTAGTTACAGAATTTCTGCAAAATGCCGGCTTCCGAGACGTATACTGGCAGTAATTAGGGCCTTGGGAGGAAACACTCGATTTTGAAAATGATTAGTAACCATTCGATGCTAGTTGATTGGTCTCAAGATGGTAGAATTTTTAATTTTTCATCAACTTGAAAATTGTTGATATTTTCCATCATGAACTCATCTCTTTTGAATGATCTCTTCTTATTTTACACTTCTGAAAGTTACCTAGCGACTCTTGAATGACCAACCTAAAAGTTAATATAGTAGTTAAAAGTTAATATAGTAGGGTGATAGACAATTTTGTGGGATATATATATATATATATATATATATATATATATATATATATATATATATATATATATATATATATATATATATATATATATATATATATATATATATATATATATATATATATATAATATAGTTGCCCATATATGTGTTCATGCAATCAAACTGATTTCATGAAAAATATAAATCCACCACCCGGTAATTGATACCATTGCCAGGCAATGATTATAATCGAAACATATCCTGGAATAATTATATATTAGGATAACGTTAAATGTTATGAGAATATATCAATCTACCAGAATATATACATACTATAGCATCATCAGACAATGATATCAATGTACCAACGAGTAGTGTCAGAGGTTTACTCCCGGAAATCCAGTGTACAGACCTTAGTCAAGTAACACTGAATGTTACTCATTAATAGTTTCCTTTGTGTGAAGTGGTGAACGATCGAATAGAATACTGCTCTGAATATAAATATGACAAAATTGTCAGTTAATTATATTACATTTATATAAACAAATAAATAAAATATGAAATGAGATTCTGAGCAGTATAAACTAAAGAGAAAACCTATGACTCTACCTCATAATTTTTCCGGAAAGAAACCTACGAAGAATATTACAAGATCTGATGACTGTTATCTTTTGTAACGGTTCAAACAAATTTTTCTTCAGGCCCAAAATCTCAATACTTTTATGAAGATTCCTAGGAATAACACCTGTTGTGGAAATAATAATCGGGAGAATAAAAATTTTTTCATTTTCCACATTTTTTAATCTCGTCGCCAAGCATCAGATATTTAGAAATTTTTTCATTGTATTTATTTTGTATATTATGTGTGTCGGGTATAGCAATATCAAATATATATGTTATTTGATTCTGTTTACCAGTAAGAATGACATCTGGTCTATTGTGTTTTACAGCTCTGTTGCAAAGAATTGTTTTATCAAAATAAAGTTTATATTTGTCATTTTCACAAATAATCTCAGGTTCATATTTGTAAAATTTTTTCTTTTGGGAATTAGGTCATGTTTAATTCCTAGATTAAAATGAATAATATTAGCGACGGCATTATGTCTTTCTTAATAATCTGTTGAAGCAAGGACTGAGCAAGATGATAATATATGAAAAACTGTTTCTGAAGAACAGAAACATCTACGGCAAGAATCATCTATATTTTGTTTGATGATGTGTTTTCTATAATTCCTCGTGAAAACAACCTGATCCTGGATCGCAATTGTCAAGCCTTCTGTTTCGAAACACGTTGCAATTGCTCATTTCTGCGATAATACAATATCACAGGATTGAAACTGATCACCAATAATTACAATTGCAACCTCATCAATTGTTGCATTGAATCGCCTTGCATGCTCTTCGAAAAGTGTTCTATCAGCCCTTATTACGAGTTTGTGATTCAGATTGATATAAACATTGGACAATCCTGTTGAAGTATTTACCTTAAACTTCGGCATAAAATTATCTCTAATAATTTTAGTAGCACCAAAAGAAGTCTTTTCAAATGGCAAATTGTATTTGCGGAAATTTGAAAAAAAACTCCCCTCACTTGGGGACGTAACACCCTGGAATCAGGAATTTCTACTGAAGAATCGATAACCGCGGCCGGAGAGCTATGTTTACTATAAATCCCGTGTGCGGCAAAAATAAATGATAGGTATATGATCAACTGAAGTTTAAAAGGAAAACCATAGAAATAGAAAAAAAAAATCCAACGAAAACAACTAAGTGACTTACCCCTGGATCTAAAGGTGAGAAGCACCCTTCTTGAGGATGCTGACACTGGATATTCTGTGGTTGGATTTGCGGATCACGAAAAATATATTTTAGTTGGGCAAATTGGCGTTACTCAGTCGAAAATCTCATCGATTTTTCCAAATAGCGAAAAACACGTTTCTGGTTGAGATTCTGAACTCATAAGTACTAAATATGCGCTTTAATACGCAACAGTATGTTGAATATGACGCAAAAAGTGTTTCGACGTTTGAGATATCCCTAAAATAAATTAATACAATGGTTCGGGTGGAGTTTCTAATGCTGGCAATCTCACTTTGCCATTAGCATAACTTATGCTGGGTGTTTCACCTGAAATGTTAGCCGCATAACAATGTGGACACATTGCGTCCATCATTCCAATGTATCCGTACATACTATAATCAATCTGACTGTTGTAGTTAAAAGCATCACGCATCATTTCAGCCAAAACACACGACGTATTCGTGATCGCCGTGCAACATTCAGTACAGGTACAGGATCACCAGATCTATTTCGTGCATTACGTTCACGCTGCGATGCATTAGGTTGTGCGCTTTCATCTGCAGTCTGTGATCGTCTTAGTAATGCCACATCTTTTCCTTTCACCCTTGTCTTCATCTGGAAATCATGGAGTGCAAGAGAGAATGAAGCGGCTAAGCAGAAAAATCTTTGGTACTCTTTATGTACACACGACACAAACACAACATAAACATACAAGCTACGAGAAAACGAGTGTTTTCTTCAGGTTTTTTCACTCGTTTATTGAATCATATCCAAGATAATATGGTTCCCCTGTTACATTTCCTGCGCTCACACTTGTGTTTATTTATTTATAACTATTTATAATTCTTTCCAGAAGAATATATATATATATATTAATTATTATGTATTAATGCAACTTATTAGCCGCCACCCATCTCGGAGAGAATATTCATACAGGATTTACACACTTATTTTGAAATTAATACTAGAAATGATATTGAAGTATTTGTGGGTGATATTAATATTGATATTCTTGATAATGCTAACAATGATGTAAACGATTATTTGTCTACTTTGGTTTATTTTGGATTTTGACCTTTTATAAAACGCCCTACCAGGCTTGAGTCAGAAACTTGCCTGGATCACATATTTGTGAACAAAAATTGAGAGCGATGAAGATAGGTGAAACTCAAATCAAATGTACTCGACACACATTTAACTGATCATGCTCAATATTATTTCTGAGGATTTCTTGAATACATCGGGAGATGGAAGCATAGTCGTAACTAATAATAAATTGAATTTTGAGAAACGTGATGAGTTGTTGATATCGTTTGATTGGTCTCCAATAACAAACACTCAAAATAGTGAAATTGCTACTACTGAATTCATTGACCCTTTTGAAGAATTAATGGAGGAATCGAAAATTGAGTACAGAGTAAATGTAAAATCTAATAAAAAAATTAAAAAGTGGATTACAAATGGTATCGTGGTCTCGATCAAGCATAGAGATAAACTTAAAAGAGCCTTATTGAAGAAACATAACTATGAATTAGAAATTGAATATAAAGCATATAGAAATTATTTGAATAAAATCATACAGAAACAAAAAATAAGTATTATTTCGATGAATTCAATAAAAATAAAGGTTATATTAAAAGAGTTCACGAAATAATAAAAGATGCTACCAATATCGTTCTAAAGAAAAAGGGACCAGTTGGAATGAAAGATTCAAAAGGGCAAAATTTTAATAATGATTTCGAGATGGCTAATTACTTTTATAAATATCGGTAAAGAAATGGAAAGAAAAAATTCGCGATCCGGAAATTCCTTGCACATCTATAGACTCATGTTTGAATTCTATGTTCCACGATTAAAAAACACATAGGGCGATATTGCCACTTCTTCATATTATCAACTTAATCTTCGAGACGGGTGAGCTACCATCGTATTTTAAGACTGCAGTGGTAACACCGATTCATAAAGCCGGCCCAACTGATAATATAACCAACTATCGGCCCATTAGTGTAATCAGCAACTTCGCTAAGATATTTGAAAAACTCCTAAAAAACGATTAGTTCAGTTTCTTACACAGAACAATATTATCTCTCCCAATCAATTCGGTTTCAGTGAAGGCTTAAGTACGAATGACGCAATTTATAAACTCACATCGAATATAATGAAGAACCTCAACTTGACTAGGGACTTCATTGCAGTTTTTATCGATTTGGCTGAGGCCTTCGATACTGTCTCGCATAGTATACTAATGGACGACATGGAAAAGAATGGTATAAGAGGTACTGCTTCGAAGTTGTTGCGAAACTACTTATTTGGGAGAAGGCAGTGTGTGAAGGTTAATGAAACATTGAGTAGTATGAAAAACATTGAAATATTAATACCGCAGGGTACTGTTCTTGGCCCTAGTCTGTTTCTGATATACATTAATTCTCTTTTAAAGCTGAATACGGGGGGTATAACAATTTCTTATGCGGATGATACAGTTTTGAATTTCAGTGGCAGGGATTGGGCGAAGGTGAAACAAAGGGTGAGCGACGGAATGAAGCAAGTTATTGAATGGCTCAAAACATATAAACTTTCACTGAATCTTACAAAAACAAATTAAAAAAAAACGAGTAAATAGACCAGACTTCCAAAGCATTGTGATGAATGATAACCAGCAAATCCTTGAGGTATCAAAAGCTAGATATTTGGGTGTTTACATTGATAAATTTCTCAAATGGCATGCTCACATTGATTACCTCACTGATAAACTTCGAATTCTTCTACACAAGTTTTATCTGATGATAGAATTTTTGCCGCTGAATGTTTTGTTGTTGGTTTATAGGGCTTTGGTTGAGTCATTGCTCAGGTATGGGATACTGGCATGGGGAGGATTATACAAAACTATTTTACGTAAACTGCATGTAATGCAAAAATTTATTCTTAAAGTCATTTACAAAAAGACTAAAACTTTCCGATCAGATCTGCTGTTTACTCCTGACATAACAAATATTCGAACTATTTATATAACAACTGTATGCTTGTATCTTCATAGAAACAATAAGGATTATGTAGATCACGATTATGATACCAGGGGTAATAGAAATAGGAACATTAAACTTCCAAGCAGTTACCAAAGTGCTAATTTGAGATTCGACTACATTGCCCTGAAAGTTTATAATTTATTGCCCAACAAAATAAGGGGACTGAAAAATATTAAGGTATTCAATAAGTCCTGCAGGTTTTTCGTGGTGGAAAACTACCATTTGTTTCGGGGGGTGGTAGAGTAGTTGCTCATTTCATTTTTTTTTGATTTTTTTGATCATATGGCAAAGTCAGATTTTTGATGTAATGATATTCGTTTGTATTTGTGATAAATTTTATAAAATCATTATTATTTATACAATTTAAATTAGTCTAAACACCTCAAAAAGTCTAGGAACACTTACCAATATCTTTAAAATATGAATTTGATGATTCGAATTTATAGAAATCTTTCGGTTTTTGTTAGGATGTATTGTATATAATGTATTCTCAAGAAAACAAAATAATATTTTACTTCTCCAAAGCACCTATTATAAAATAAAATTTGAAAATGACGAAATTTGGTAAAAGACAAAAAGAAATCCTGAACTAATATTTTCGAAACGATATGGAAGCACTTATATTTTTCAGTACCCAGAAGGTCCACCTCTGTTATTAATGACAATTTGGCATCGTCGCGGCATGCTCAATATTAAATTGTCTATTACATTTTGGCCTAAGTCATTCCAAGCTCCCTGAACTGTTAATCGAAGCTCCTGTTCATGATGGAAGACGTTTTGACACAGAAGATTTCTTTTTAGGGTATCCCACACATGCTCGATGGGATTCAGATCTGGGGAGCAGGATGGCCACGGTAGAAGATCGATATCATTCTCTTCAAGAACATTCAAGACAACTCTTGCACGACGAGGAGGGGCATTATCTTGTTGGAAGAGTGGATTTTGACCCATTGTTTGGAGATACGGTACCACTACAGGTAAAACTATCTAATTTGCGTAAAAATTTCCCGTGAGGTTGTCTTGTATGAAAACGAGGTCAAGTCTTCCACCAAGGTACACTGATCTGCCTCCCTGTCTAACAACTTCTCGAGCATGCTGGAGACGGTTTTGCTTTCCAGGTTCCCTCCATATTCGAATTCTTCACGAATCGGGATAATAACTAAATCTAGATTCATCACTGAAGAGAACTGTGGCCCACCTCTCTTGATCCCAGTTTACGTGTTCTTGGCACCAAGCTAAACGAGCAGCGCGATTTCCATGGGTCAGTTGTGGAACTCTTAAAGGACGTCTGGAGTGGTGTTGACCTTCGTGCAGTCGATTTCTCACAGTTTGGTCGGAAATTTGTATATTATGAACTCGTGATAGCTCTTGAGCTAATTGAGATGCTGTGGTAGTACGATCTCTTCTGGCTTGTAAAACCAAAAATCGGTCTTGGGCGACTGTATTGATCCTGTAACGACCTGTATGGCGTTCTTTTACGCTACCCGTTTCATTGAAACGCGACCATAAACGGTTTATGACACTTGGGCTACTTCCCTGAACCCTGGATACTTCCCGTTGTGAGCTCCCAGCTTGGAGCATGCCAACGGCTCGTAACAACAGAAACAAAGTGCCAACTAACTGATTTCAAACACTGAATACATGAAATGATTATGAAGCAGCGTCGCATTTGCTGCAATTTTAGTTTTTTATATAAAAAAACTGATATCTGTTGCGGCACTCTACATAATTTGGTGAGAAATTGATGCAGGTGTTCATTTCTTTAAAAAAATCATCCATATTGATCGTTCTAGATACGATATATCGATATTCAGAAGTGTTCCCTAGACTTTTTTGAGGTGTTTATGTGACACATACAAGTGTTTTTTGCACTTAGGTGTCTATATAAAAAATATATAAGATAGTTTTTCTTTTTTCATAGATGTTCATTTAATAGTACCAATGCTGCAAAACGTATTCTGCATTGGGAATTTTTGTGATTTTTATATTCACATTGAATAAAATTTATTATATTATTATATTATATTTGCTTTACGCGTTCGCCGACCTATATTTGCTCGTCTGGCTCGTGGCATTTTTCCCTTCATATAAAAGAGAATAAATCAATTTGTGAAAACAAATTGTTACATTAATAGTGGTCTATCAGTATTTATACATGAACGTATATGTGTGTATGGAAATATATATGACTGCATACGTCAATGTATATGAAAATGTCATTAAATAATTCATTTTCAAATCGACGTGCTTCCGTCTGTTACAAAAGAATAAAACATCTGTATCCACATAATATGTTTACATACATGTTATTCAATACAACAGTTCAAAACTTATCGTTTATGTAAATGCGTTTGACAATTTAATTCAAATAAAGCCTGTAAACGATATGAAATACCGACGGCTCGCTAAAAACTGAAACTAGCTAATGGAAACTCGAAATATCTCTCCCCTGTCAATGAACCTTCGAAAATTATAGGCCCTTTTTGAGTCCCCATCCAGACATTAAACCCAAAACGCTGTTGGAAGTTTCCATCTTGATATCTGTGCTCATTTTGTTGCGACCAATACCTGATATTTTGCCTATTAAACATTCCATTGATTCGTCACTGAATTAAATCTTTGTTGGATATTGTGGATCATCCTCCATTTTCCTAAGGTACTCTTCATAGTACTGGAGTCGCCTAACACTATCGTTAACATGCAGGTGTTGGCGTAGTTGATATTTAAATGAGCGGTACTTACGTTTTTTCAAAATTCTTCATGCGCTTTGTTGGCTAATTCCAAGCTCCTCGGCAATTTCCCTTGTTGATGTAGTTGGAATAATATCAACAAATGTCAATACGTCTATTTCGGTATCTTCGTCGATAACGAAATCCTCCACTTCAGCAAGTAAGGTGCAGCTCACGAAATTTTCGTTCAACTTTAGAGAAATATGTTCTTCAATTGACGAGGCTTTTACGTGATAGAAATCCATTTTGACAAATACAAGTAAACGATGATTTTTACTAAAATATATTATTAAATGCTTCACGCGTTTCGATACACAGTATCTTTATCAAGAGCGAATGAATACTACAAATATATCTTACTAACACATTTTCATATATACTAAAGAGGCAATCCACTCAGAGCTATCCGTACTTGAACTTATATTCAGGAAATAAATTTAATAAGGGTGAGTTATTTATGTCTACCTGATCATTAAGAATTTCCGGTGAATACCTGAATCTGTTAATTTCAAGTGCTTCCAGAAGGTTGAGTTTTATACCTGTATTCTCAGAATGTGGGATTTTAAATTTAAATTTTCTTTATTAATTGGGGATTTATAATTCCTGATAAATGACCCTAAATTTGTTGATGTCTTGAACGCTATATTTAAATTTGAATTTTTAAGAAGAGATTCCACATTATTGCTAATATTGCCTATATATGTTAAACCATTCAATTTCTTGTCTTGGTGTTCACCGATTGGATATATATGTTGCAAAGCTAATTTTTGTTTTTTCTCATGTAATATGGTGCTAACTAAATTTGCATCATAACCATGATTTATTGCGATCTGTTTTATCAAATTCAATTCTTTGAAATAATTATCATTAGACATCGGTGTGTTCAAGAGTCTATGTATATAGCTGTTATATGCTGCAACTTTATGTTGGTAAGGATGTGCCGATGTATAATAAATTGTGATATCTGTATGAGAAGGCTCATGATAAATTGAAAACTGGTGTTTATTATTTGATCTTGTTATAGTTAGGTCTTGGAAATTGATCGAATTGTTCTTTTCTATTTCAGAAGTGAATTTTATTTTTGGGTGCAGGTTGTTGATGAAATTTTCGAATACAGTGAACTGTCTGTTTGTTCCTGTGAAACACACAATAATGTCATCGATATATCGATACCAATTTAGGAAATGATTACTAAGCGGGTGTTTAAGAATAGTTTTTTCTATGTTATCCATGAAGATTTCTGCTAAAATAGGGCTTAAGGGGTTTCCCATTATAAGTCCCTCATCACTTTTATAAAAACAATCGTTAAATAAAAAATAATTTTGAGATATGCAAACATCTAATAAAGCCATAATGTCGTATTCAATTTGTGGATTCGTCATATTTTGTGTTTACAAATTATTGATTATATTATAGGGATCTTTCGGTGAAATACTTGGAAACAAATTCTTGACATCAAAAGAGACTAACTTTGCATTACTTGGAATGACAATATTTTCTATTTTCCTTATCAAATCATGTTTGACACATTTCAAAACATGTGAAATATTTAGCCACACTACAGAGACTGCATTTCCCGTGGATTTTGCAGTCGAAATATTGAGTGATTCAAAGATGAATTTTGATTCTCGTTTCTCAGACTTTGATGTGATTGCGAATGAAATTAGGCTTTTTCAAAATCCTTTTGATTCTGACGTTGAGACCCTGGCTCCTGAAGTCCAAATGGAAGTTATTGATTTACAGTGCAATAACATGTTGAAGAACAAATATCAAAATTCATCTTTATTGGAATTTTACAAGAGTCTTCCACTGGTACAATTTGATAATTTGCATAATTTTGCTCGTGGCTTGTTTTCTGATTTATACTACGTAATTGTGTGGAAAAACACAATTACGTAGAGGAAGTACACAAAGAACGTTTACAGATCTAAATTAACTTATGAGCATCTTAAATCTCTTCTAATAATTGATATAAGTGAAATTAATCCATAACTACAAACAATTGTCGCTGGAAAATCCCAATTACATAAATCTCATTAGTGTTTTTTCATTAGTGTGATTGATTTCATATTAATTATTTACTAGAATATGCTTAAGCTGACTTACTTTAGCTTGGGTTTCTGCGTGATAATTTCTGTCGTAAACTGTTACCTTGCAAGTAAATAAAACCGAGTAATTTTCATTCTATGTTTTCATTTTCTTCCATTCAACTTATCACAGCAATAGTAACAACAGTAAGACATTGGCTGTCGTGGGCCAGATTGATGATACTAATCATAAGCTGTCGCGGGCCGGATTGATAGCACTGGTGGGCTGGATTTGGCCCGTGGGCCGTAGTTTGAGACCCCTGCACCAGACAAACGTGATATTTTTCTGATGGAAGAAGTGTTTTTCATTTTTAGATGGCCCAAAACTTCCACTTCAATTGCTTTGTTCTGTATAGGCCGATATCGTTGAATTTCATGTTTTATGTTACCCACCGAACCCGTAGTTGAACATTTATTCTTACCTGTTTTTATAGTAGCTACGCTTATTGACAATCAATACGTAGGTTGCCTTATAAACTTTGGCTTCTGGCACCTTTACTATCGACAGAGTTCCCATCCGATAACTGCGTCGTGTATTTTAACATTTTTTTAACTTAAACGTACAACACTTTGACGTTCAAGTGAGTTTTGTTCTGTTAATAGTCAATTCAAATATTCAACTTGGACAAAAAATGGAATTAACACGTGAGCATTTTCGTGCGATGATTTTTAACGATTTTCCACGTGGTTGAATGTAACGTTACCAAATGGCTCTCCCACAAATATCCAATAACTTCTTAAATTATCACTTATAAAATCCACAACTCAAGAAATAAATAAACTGTTATATCACCTACAAACTACGAACAACACCTCATTCCAGTTGAGTTCTTTAAGTCAAAATTATACCAGACTATATTCATGTCCATTCTCATAGTTATTCTCCTTAGGCGTCGTTAATATGATTATGAATAACCCAGACCATCTTCTGAATGAACATTGGTGCTCTGATACTTTCGTAGAAATTGACTGCAATATCGTGAAGAGACTCGTTAACGATTTCGTATTATTTCATGCTGTTTTGAAACCAGCGTCCGTGAGGCTGTTGTCAGTATACATGGAGTGAGAGCTTCCAGATTTTCTTTCAAATTCATAATTTTAAAAATTTAGGATTTTCCTAGTTTATTTACACTAGGTTCTGACAGATCCTTTGGGGTTAGATAGATTTTGGTTTTGCTGAGGAAATTCCGCGAATGACAAAACGTACAAAATGAACTTTATTGAGAAATACACACAAACTCAACGAGAAAATCATAAAGCATTCATTACAAACATGTTTAGTTATTATTGGAATGAGTAGTTATTGAAAATGCAATTACTATATACAATTTTTTCACTCCGGGTCGATTCTATATGGGACGATGCCTCGGGAATTATGGAAGATTCAGCATTCGCAGAAGTTTTTCGAAGATTTGAAACAAAATTCAAATGATGCTCATTGTTCAGTTGCACGTAGGGCTTAATAGAGCTTGTGGTAGAGTGTCCGGTTAGTTTGATCAATTCTTGTTCACTGACACCTGCCTCAGGTAGGTTCGAAACAGCACTGGATCTATAAGAATGATTTGTGATCTTTTTATTTTTCGTATCCAGTCCAATTTTCTCTGCTGAAATTTTTGTCCATTTGGATATTTCATTCATTCCCAAAGGCATATTTTTGTACCAACCCTTAGAAGTACTGTTCATCCAAAATTGATTCGGAGCCAGAAATCTATCACTTGTAATATGATCGGGTCTTTTCGACGATATCGTATGGAACAACCTCACAGGACATAAATCTGGGTTTTTCTTTTTTTTTACTAGTCATTTACTATCACAGCATTTTTTTGAGCCGCCTTGGCAAGTTTTCGAGAATACTGGGTTATATTCAATACGATCAGTCACTTCACATGAAACTCATGTTGAATTTTTCGAAATACATATTCTGCATTATTTTCGCAGATGTGTTCCACATTGTTTTGACAACGTATTCTTTGTAATCTTGTCCATTCATTTGTTTCATATTGAAACCCCAATGCATAAGAATTTCTGCAATATCTTCAATAGAATGCTGTATATCCAAATCGAACGTTCGTTCCTTGCAGAATATACTGAATTGATTTCAAATCGAGCTGTGCGTTTTTCTTGTATTTATGGGGATAGAATTCTGTATAGAACTATTTATTTCTGCTTCACTGCTGCTTCCAGAACGAGACATTTTAATTTATATCGGCAGAAACTTTACAACAGGTACTAAAATGGCAGTTCTTGACAGTTTTAAAACCGTGCTATTTGTTGTGAATGTTGCGTTTCTATGGAAACGCAAGGATTCTTTATGGCCAAATTTATCCACTAATATCCTACCTTCCTTCGTATTTCTATGCAATTCATCCGATATCAAACTCGAATTTCTGTGTTCTTAATCGTGCATTTTGACACTTGAGTACAATTGTCATAGTAGTCCTGGATATTTACTTAACTATAACCTTGATAATTTTCTTCTAAATTTCATAATTTATCAAGTAGAATTCAGCTCGTAATGTGCAACTAATAAACTCCAAGTAAGGAAGCGTAGTAGTAGAGATTTTTATAAATTTTGTGTATAAATCTGAAGGTTTGTGAAAATAATTCCTTTTGCAAAAGGGTCGTTTTATGCTATTTTTTGTTGTTATGATTTTTGGTTGGCATTGACCTATGAATATTGGTACCCTATTTGAATAAGTGTTGTGTCAATTGATACAGGGTGCACTATACAACCCTGCTATTTTATTACTATTCTTATACTACTGTTTACCTGGAATTCGTCAATTTCATATATAGAGTGATAGTGTGCCTTAAATTCGAAGTTGACACTCTAATTTCTTCATTATCTTCCTTATTGTGATATTGCTTGTGATTTCATAATTAAACACTAGTGAATATATATATCTTGTGTTTTATTCTGTTCCTAGAGTTCAGGATCTTTTATAGTTTCAATATTTTGTAGGTTTTACGTCCGTTGGCATTTTGAATCATTCTTTTAAATACTTTTCCTTACTATTTTCGATGGTTTTTCAGCACGATTGAGAGTAACGTAGTTTGTCATCTTGATAGTTTGTGAACGTTATGCGTTTGTAGTCACAACGAGGATCAGTATTGCACAAACTTATTTATCTATAGTTCAAACGCATTGGCGCCTTTGAAATCTTATTTCATAAATACTTTGAATCCTCATATCTCCACTGAGTCTAGCTTGTGGTCTAGTGCAGCCAATACGGGATCCTCATAGTGCAGTTACCACTTCAGTTTTTTATTTTGATAATTATACTTCTCTTCAGGAAGTTTAGTATAGCTATATGAACTCGATAGCAGTGCTGCGATCGACTTACTTCGACTTTTGTCGATAAAGTTCCATACTTGGGCACTCTGAAATGCTGGTATAAGAATTCTATCGAGGTCGTGAAGGTCGTCCAAAATCAGTTGTTTTGCCATAAACCATCGATGCATTTCTCGAAATGATACACGATGACTGCCATGTGACTCACCGTGAGATTGAGACTACCGTAAACATTAGCTCCACTGGCGTACATTCAATATTACATGAACATTTGGCTGTCAAAAGGTTTGTTCGCGTTGGATCCCACTCTACTTAACAATTGCTCAAAAGTAGGCTCGACTCGTTTTGTGCAAAAAACATTCGACCTCGGTGCTTCAAAAGACGTTTACAAAATCGTTATAGGCGACGAGTCTTGGATATATGCGTACAAGCCCGAAACTAAACAACAAGCGACAGTATGGCTATTTCAAGACGAGCCAAACCTAACAAAAGTAGTTCGTGGCAGGCGGCCTCAACCCCGTCGCCCGATGTGATACCAACACATCCAGCTATAGGTTCCGTGAATTGGTTACCTGTGTGACTAAGTTTCGTGATCTGGAGGATGGTCGGATTTCAAGGGTGGGAAGGATTGGCAACAAAGCATGATGAGCTCTTCTGGGATAAAATCATCCGGAGTTTAATAGTCTCCCATTCGGATCTCCGGGGGAACTGCCTCCAGGGGTTCGTGATGCCGGTAAGTCGAGCACTCCTCCGGCGAATTCACTAACTCATTCAAGTTCTAGAAAAGAAAGATAATTCTGGATAGAGTTCTGCAATATCAGAGGACTGGGGCCCAACAACGTGAATGTCGATGCAGTCCACCATCATCTGCAAAACGCACAACCCCATGTGCTGGCCCTAACCGAAATCCAAATAAGTCAAACAACCGACACAACGTATTTACGTTTTAATGGGTATGAGTTATATACGAGATTTAGGTTCAAAGGGGGCCTCGGTTTCGATAGATTGTGTGTTGCATGCCAGAGAGAGGACACGATGGAGGACGACGCTTTCGACCTTGCGTGGTTTAAAATCTGTTTGCAGGATAAAACACTGTTCTTATGCTGTCTATATCGCTCGCCAAACGAAGTTCACTTCCCTAGAATGTTTCAGTATCTAGGTGATAAGGTGAGCAGCTGAGTTCATTGTACTGGGAGACTTCAACGTTCACGACACGAACTGGCTCCGCCACTCGAAGAGAACAGATGAAGCGGGAAGACAGAATGAAACTTTTGCAATTAGTCATAATCTAACAAGATTACCTGATCACCCAACCGACTTCCCGAACACCTTGGATTTCTTTTTGATTTCAAATCCAGATGATTTTGGAGTGGAGGTCTCAGCAACGCTAGGCAACTCAGATCACAATCTTATATCTGCTACTGGAACTATTGTGCTGCCGCTAAACAAAGAACCTAAACCCCCCAGACGCATTCGGCACTATAACCGGGCGAATTGGGATGAGCTGCGTGAATTCTTTTCGTGCTTCCCATTCGGTGATGTTTGCCTTTCAGATCCTGACATCAATGTGTGCACTGAATCTGTTACAAAAATCATATACGCAGGAATGGATCTCTACATCCCTCAATACATGAAAAAACAACAGCCATGGTTCAATAAAGACTGCGAAAGAACCTCTAGAGCCAAGAGCAGAGCTTACAAGTCATGGAAGATAAATCCAACAGAGGAAACAAGAACAACCGTCGTATGTACACGAAACGTATGCAACCTGATAACTGCAAGAGCAAAGACCAATTTCAACGAAGGGGTAACTAATAAATTCCTTGAACCGGCAAGCGGGACTAAACAGTTCTGGTCTATGGCGAATATTGTCAGTGCCGATTTCTGCAAATTTGCGTTTCCGCCTCTTGTTAGAGAAGACGGAAATATAGCATCATCTCCGAAAGATAAAGCCGATCTCTTTGCTCTCTTGTTCTCAAAGAACTCTGTGCTAGAGTCATCTAACGCAATACCACCGAACATTCCACCTACAAATTCTTCCATTTCAGAAATCAAGTGCAGAGTCCGCACTGTGAGACGGGCCTCGAGCATCTGAACTGCGAGAAAGCAGTTGGTCTAGAGGAAATACCGCCAATCGTCCTGAGAAAGTGTGCTCCCGAACTGGCACCATTCTTAACCGTCTGTTTCAGATTTCTTATGAAAACCAGACTTTTCCGAGCAGCTGGAAAATAGCGAGAATTCAACCGATCTCAAAGAAAGGAAAGAAGTCCTAACCCTAAAACTACCGGCCTGTTGCACTTCTTCTCATTATGTCCAAATTGGTGGAGAGAGTCATGAATGATGAACTCATCAAATATCTCGAGTTGCGGGGAATTATTAACGACCGTCAGTATGGTTTTCGCAGGCAAAGATCGAGAGGTGATCTGCTCGCCAACATCACTCATGTTTGTACATCAACGATGGAAAAGCATGGGGAATCTAGAGCAATAGCCATCGACATCTTTAATGCCTTTGATAGGGTTTGGCATGCAGCCTTGTAGAATAAACTTGCTGCATATAGGCTTCCAGAAAATTTGAGGGGTTGGATAAGTAGCTTTCTTTCAAATAGATCAATACAAATTGTGGTCGACGGTATAACATCTGATAGTTTCCAGTTGCAAGCAAGGGTAACTCCGGGATCCATTCTTTCGCCAACTTTGTTTCTGTTGCAGATAAACGATCTTGTGTCAGCTATAGAGGACAAGATCTTCGGTTTTGCAGACGATTGTACCCTGGTTTCATCTTTCAGTAGTCTGAGGCCGATTTCAGCTGCGGAATCTCAGCGTCAGAGATGTCAACAAATCAATAATTTAAACTCAGACTTACAGAGGATATCTGAGTGGGGTCAGTTGAACCTGGTGAGCTTCAACGCGAGCAAGACGCAAGCAACTACGTTTTCTAGAAAGGTCCCCGCTGGAGAACCTCGCCTAATGATGCAGGGCCAATAAGTTGCATCCGAAGATTCGATGCACCTTCTCGGAATAACGGTCAACTCCGGGCTTTGTTGGCATGAACATATATCAGCAATAGCTAAGTCGGCATCAGCTAGACTTAGTTTTTCCTTCAGAGGCAAGCGATACTTCACGTCATCTCAGCTGTTGCTTCTATATAAAGCACCGATTCAACCTGCTCTGGAATATTGTTGCCATGTATGGGGATCTGCGCCCAAACATTCGTTGCGGATGTTGGATAGTGTGCAAAAACGGGTCGTTCGCCACATCGACCACCCGGAGATTACCCGCGATCTCCAATCGCTGGCTCTCAGAAGACAAGTTGCTGACCTTTCTCAGTTTCACCGATACTTCCACGGAAGGTGCTCCAAGAAGCTTGAAGACCTTGTTCCGGGAAAACTCATGTTTTGCCGCAACACTAGGCTGGCAACAGGTTCGCCTATTCCTGGGAAGCGCGCATATAAAAAAGCACTTCGATACAAATGGTCGCCTGTTTTTCTCAGGAAAACGAGACATGTAGCAACCATAGCATTAGAACAACGTAGAACGTTGAATTCTGAATGGTATACTACCATTTGTTTGCCACAAGTGTTTGATGAATTAAGGAAATCAAATCGAAGAACCTAAATTATTCTTCATCATGACAATGCTAGCTCATACATATCAGCGCTTATGATGGAGTATTTGAACACTCAAAACATTTAATTAATGGGCCATCCACCTTATAATCCCTATTTGGCACCTAACTTTTTGTTTTCGCACATCAAGAAAAACTGCGTGGACACCGATTTTCGCCGACAGAAGAGGTAGTTGAAGCCTTCCAAAACCATGTTTTGGAGGTATCTCATTAGGAGTGGCAGTTACTTTTTTTTTGTCAGGCGCAAAATTTAAAAGGCAACCTACGTATCCGTAATGATTATCGTTTTTCAAGGAAATGTTGGCGCTCATTACAGTGAATTCTAGCCGTTGTTAATTCGCTTTAGTTCTACTTTTCTTCATTGTATTTATTCCGATTATCAGATAGGAATGCGGACGAAATGAAAAGTTGCAACATTTCCCCAAATAGCCATAAAATTTATCTCGAAAGGGAATCGGCTAAAACGAACGTGATGGAAGTTATCCCATCACGCGATTCGCAACAGACGTTTCTACTTCTGCTCGGAAAACTGGAGTTGTGATTTTTTTATTTCTTTTTCCACTTTCGCTAACGCTGAAGAATCAGAGAGCATTCCGGAAACGACTGAATAATTAACTGACTTCGCAATTTGTAACCTTTCGAAATTAACTTTGAGCGAGTTCTTTTTGAGTAATTTTTTTAAATCATTACACAGAGTGCGGACTAAGTTAAGAATTGAAACCTTTGGCGTTGTATCAGACTGAAAACACTGTACAACACTTCACCAAAACTTTATTTCAAAACTCGACTCACGTTTCACCAACTAAGACATTATCTGGAGATGATCAGTATACTGAATCTTACTCCATACCTCTGGAGTAATCTTCTGAAGGG
The DNA here is from genome assembly GCA_013387265.2 of Cryptolaemus montrouzieri. NCBI lineage: Eukaryota > Metazoa > Arthropoda > Insecta > Coleoptera > Coccinellidae > Cryptolaemus > Cryptolaemus montrouzieri. The sequence goes on from JABFTP020000165.1 coordinate 14,690,509, forward strand.
CTTGTTTCCATACAGAAAGAGATTGTTCAGCGGAACTCCCTTCCTTCCCTACATGGTCCCGATAATAGTTTTTGGTTATACCTCAAATATTTTCAATTGGGTTGAAAATGTAGTGGTAGGGAGGAAGACGTAATACTTCGAGTGCATATTCTTCAGGTAGATTATCAATCTCATATATTGGTTTTGGCTTATTCCTGTGAAACATATTCAAATTGAAAAGACTCCTACTCCTTGAAATACAATCCTATTTGAATTCAGTACTTACATTTCAGCTAGACTCAATAAATGTGGTTTCAAATCACTTTCTCTACAATCAATATTATTGCTTCTTAACCATTCTTGAATCTCAACAACCTTTTTAGTTGCTGTTGTGGGGGGGCTTCGTTCAAAATAGTTGTATGATAACTTGCATATCGAGTATAATTGTTGAAGGCTTTTCGAAATTCAACAATAGTTGGCGTACAAACCAATGCTTGAAGTTTTCTTGATTAATTTCCCCGTGGTAATCACTGTCCAAAGTTTTTGAGGAAAAAACAAGTTCTGCCCCAGGAATGAACCCATGCCTGTTGCCTGCATGGAGTACAATGAATCTGAAACGAGTATCAAATCTAGAATTTGTTGAAATAGTACAAACAATAGTTGATAACCTCACCTGATACCACCAACTTTTGTTTCATTCACTTTTGCTATTGTCATCTTGCCACGAACGACCGATAGTACCACCCTTGAAAATCCATGTTTCGTCAAGATAGACAAATTCACGTAATCCTTCATTTTTTATACGAAAATTCCACTCATGTGACACCTCGTGCAGATAAATCCATTGGCCAGTTAAACTTTTCTTTCTTGGGGCCTAGACTGTTTAAAGCTTTGGCATTGTCAATAAGAACATACTGACATGAGGAAGTTTAAATTTGAGCTGAAGAAGATTATCCTGTGTAATGTTCTCGATCAAAAAGCTTTGATAAAGATTTACTACGGACTTGTACACTCTAGATTATGCTATGGTATTCTGAACTGGAGAGCTGCAAGGGCTGAGCATATAGCTTGTATCGAGGTTCTACAAAAAAAAATTTTAAAAATCATCTTCAATAAGGGAAATACTTACCCTACTTCACGTCTGTATGATGATGCTGGGATCTTGGATATTCGTAAAATGTTGGCATTCTCATGTATAATACATTTGTATCGGAATGCATACTTACTAGGTGAGTTTCATCATACCTATAATACCAGACGGGAAACATAAATTTTATGTGACACCTCGTGCAGATAAATCCATTGGCCAGTTAATTCGCGGAATTTTCTCAGCAAATACCACTCGAGCTCAGATTTGGCAGGATATTTTTCTAAGCTCGTTTTCTCATACTTAATTTTCGGTAATTCAACTCGACCTGCTCGACAAAATCACGAGAGCGTAGCTCGAGTTCTCGTTGAATTGCCTGCACGTAAGTATTCGAAAACGAGCATAGAAAAATTTCCGGCCAAATCTGAGCTCTTGTGGTATTACTTACGAATATATGATTGCAGAATATGAATACGCTTCAATGCAATATGAGGTAGTTCCAACAAACCTCTTCTTGAATTATCTTTGGAATACTTAAATCCAATGTTTTGTACAATTTTCTACAGAGATGTCTTACACCCATTGAAAATATCTCTTTCGTGGAGCTTCTCTTTTAATGCAGACAACGTAATATGTTTCTCTACAAAGTATATAACATTACACTTGATTTAGACAAAGGTTTTAATGACTACTTACTGTTCTGGAACTTGTCATAGATAGTATTTCTTATGGCAGTTTGATCAAAATCGTCAATATGTACTATCGGTTTCTCACGATTCCTTTTTTCTTGGACTTCTCAGTGGATCACCACTCTTTGTCTCTGCCATAATATTGTTAATGGATGAAATGCTTACTTGTAAAGCACTCGCTACCCTCTGTAAGCAAAAAAGTTCATAGTATGTAGATGTTTAGACAATCTGGAAGCCAACAGATGAACAAGTTAAGTTGTATCATAATATTTCTTTTTTAAGGTTGGAAGGCCCTGTTATTAATTTTAGTGGTACCTACATCTCTTACAGTTGTAGGGGGAAAAGAGGCCCCCCATTATCTCGTTCCTGTTGGAAATAATTGCATAATGATGGAATCAATTTTGGGCTTTTCTCGAGAAGGCTCTTGGCATTTTCACTATTTATATAGAATAAATATTCGAAACACTGAATTCTGAAAAGAACTAATTTCAAAATGATTCAAATATTATCAAAACCTAGAGGAAAACACTTCAATCCAATCTCAATCAGCACAAGAAAGCGAACTAAAATAAACCATAAAAATACGTCAACGCCGCATTTCAATGCCAACTGTCATGACCAAATGTCACCATATGTCACTAGTAGCTCCGTTTTCGCGAGACTAGTTATTTTTTTCTTGTCCATTGCAATATTTTCCAACCAGACATCCCTAGCTATGAAGTCACTTTAAACTTAACGTGAACAGACTATAACATATCTTCATCGACCTTTACGCGATTCAATTTCAGGTTTTTTGGAACTAGTCGAGCAGCAACGCGTTTCATGCCTAAACAATCACTCAAAATAGTACGAATTGATTCGTGAGACACAAAAAGTTCATTGCCTATCTCTCTCAAACTTAAATGACGATTTTGAATTACTAATTCCTTCTTTTTATCGGTGTTAACTTCAGTTGAAGATGTTGATAGCCCATCAGATCGAAGCAAATCTTCCTCCACATCTCGGTCACTGTTGAATGCACTGTACCACTGATATCCACGTGTTTTTGAAAGAGTCGATTCACCATAAGCCTTCTGTATCATTTTCAGCAATTCGGCACACGAAATTCCATTTGCAATACAAAATTTGAGACAAATTCTTCGTTCGCTATTTTCATTCATTGCAAAAATCGCAAAACACTTGTGAGAACTGACAAAATCGAGCACTGTAAACAAATGACAGTCGTGTCCGAAGTCCGCGTCAGTTGTGCCAATTTACCAACAAAAAATATTTGACAATCGTTTCGAGGAGATAAAAAATCAATTCCTGTACTTTTATGACAGAATTTTTTAGGTTCATATTTGTTTATACCATCCATAAAATTTCATAACACCATGATCATAAATCGACTGAAAATCAGAGGAAAGGAGTTATTCGCACTTAATATCAAAAATAATTGTAGGCATCAAAATCAGAGTATTCTTACAGATGAAGAGAAAATGAAAAGACAAGGCAGGATGATGATTAGTAAAAAAGAACCAATTGAGTGATCAGCCACTCTTTTTCAAGTTCCTTCAGATTGTTCTAATGAAGTCATCTTGAAACAAAAGTTTATACCACAAAGTCTGAAAACCTGGAGAAGCTGCGTATAAGAATCATGACACAATGCAGACTTTTGACGCTTGAAGTATTCGCAAGTGTTGAAAGAGAATACAAGGCTAGTTTATTCATTGTATAGAGATGGGTGTTAGTAATTTCAAGCCATTCTTCTGATTATTTAGTATTAGAATATTTTTGGGGGTCTTGCTATTCTCCTTTGTAGATAATATGTTGGAAATTTGAATTATCTATGGTAAATCTACCTGAATAAATAAACCACGATTTTTATATGAAATTGGCTTTTCCATTTATTGATAACCATCAATAAATGGAAAAGCCAATCTCATATAAAAATCGAACTTTATTTATTTATATTTTCTTTGCTAGAACATCTACATGAAATGTATTTCCAGTCTATTATGCAAGCAAAAACATATGTTCTCTATCTTACCAGTCGGTGTATAGTTACTATATTTGTGACGCTAAGATCTTCATGAATGACTAGTGAGCCCAATAAGATCGCCTTTTATATTTAAATAGCCAATATACTGAACTCCTAATATACTGAACACCTTATATACTAAACGCCTAATTATGGGCAATCCGTTGAGTCCTTTGTTAGCAGAAATTTTCATGAATAACTTAGAGAAATTAATTCATAATCATCCACTCAGTAAATATTGTTTATACTGGTATTGCTATGTAGACGATATCATTATTTGCTTCACAGGAACAGATAGACAGTTGAAAATTTTCGAAAATCATATAAATTCATTACATCCAAAATTGCATTTACAACCGAAATAGAGAGCAATAATTCGATAAATATCTTAGACGTAACAATTTCGAATGAAAATGGAAAACATGTTTTCGCAATTTACCATAAGCCGTCACATACAGATATTATAATACATAACTCGTCGTGTCATCCATATCAACATAAAATGTCAGCATTCAATAGTTTTATTCATAGATTGATTAACATCCCGCTATCACCAGAAAATTTCAACAAAGAACTAAATTTGATTAAACAAATAGCCAAAAATAATGGTTACAATCCCAAACTAATAAATAATATTTTAAATAAAAAACAAAGTAGAATCGCATTGAATGAAGTTTACCCTGTCGATAAATTGAAACAAAAATTCAACACCTTAACCTACGTTGGCATTACAAGTGAGAAACTGAAATCATTCTTAAGTAGCAATAATTTCAACATAGCTTTCCAAACTAATAATAATTTAGGCAAATATATAAAAATAATAAAACCAAACCAGGTAAAAACAATAAATCAGGTGTTTATAGATTGAATTGCAATGACTGTGATAATTTCTACATTGGTAGAACACATAGAAATTTCAATATTAGAATATCGGAACATAAACGCAGTTTTTCAAATAAAAATCAGATTCAAATTACTCGAATCATCTCTTAGAAATAATCATTATTTCGACCCACAGTTTGAAATTTTGCATACAGATAATAAATATTGGAAGGTAGATCTTTGGGAAACTTTAGAAATAAATAAATACAAACACTCAGGTAGACTCATCAATGAACAAGTCGATTTAAGCCCTTCACCTCTATTGAATCTTTTCGGGGAGCAATCTATTCCTTAATTTTATTGGATATACCTGTCATAAATAACCACTTAGGAGGAGGCGACCAATAAGCTTTTAATTACTCAAGAACATTTATAGTTATATTCTCATTTACATTTTTCTGCATAATCATTCGTCTGAAGAAGCTACGGTGTAGTGAAACGCGTTACGAATCGCAATTATTAAGTAAAATTCCTCAAAACACAGTACTTGTTTTTATTATTAATATATTTAACCCCAAATATACTGAACGTCTTTTCATATCCAACTCTATCTAAACTGAACGCCTTATTATACTCACTTCATTATTCATATTTATACTTGATAGTTCTTTATGTTACACGGAACTCTCTCATATATTGCCTCAGTCATCCTTAGGGTAACGCAGCTTCCAGTATTGTTTTATGGATACTGACTCATCAACCACACAAATTTCAACACTATTCATTACTATCCCAATTCAAAGAGATACATTCATATTGTAACTCTCAACTTTCTCCAATTGAGCTAGTATAAGATGAAATTAAAACATTCCAACATTGATGCAGAAAAACAAATTGTTCAATCACCCTTTAGGCATAGAAATTCAATCATCAACAATTTTAATATTAATTCACAATATTACAAATTCTTAGTTCCAAAAATATTGAATATATACTTCAGAAAGATCGACATATGCAGATCTATAGTTTCAAATTTTAATTTTCACTCAACAGTTTTGATTTGTATTAGATCAGATAAGAATCAAATAAGATTCATGAATTATAATAAACAACAAATATGAGCTTAAAACAGCAAGATGGAAGAATGACTTCACAAATATATTCATGAAATAGAAAATAAAAGTTCTTCTCAAATTAAAATTTCTTGGGAGTATCCAAAAGACAAAAGCGAGAAATAAGAATAAAGGAACACTACTGAATACATAGAAATTTCACTTTATGTGATTGCCCTATACGTAACTATTTTGTATAAATTCAAATTGACCAAAATTCACACAATTTGCTTACCAGAAAGAACAAACATCTTCTGAATTGAAGTGTTCTTGTGGAAAGCAGAAATGAAATCCACAAATTTGTAAATTACATTATGGACATATACAATACAATGATGTTAACTATATATCAGTTTCAGTGAAACTGTTTCTTGTTACTGTTAATTTCCTAGATCCTTAACTGTCGAGTTGGCATCTGTTTTCGAGCAGTCAGCTTCTTATAAACTTGCTCTCTAATAATTGAAGTTTCTATTTTTCAACTTTATTTCTCTTCAATTCATTTTCTTGTGAAACTTAATAATATACTATGAAATGAAAAGGAAAGGAAGATATTGCATTAAAATAACTTCATATTTCCATATTACGTGATGAACGTAGTCATTTCACACAATTTTATAAAATAACTATGGTACAACTACCTATAACAAAATTGTCAAATTAAATAGCATTTTCCAAGTAGTAGTTGCATTTTTTCCAGAATATGATTTACATAAGCAGTAGCATGTTTTCTGTGACTTACATAAATCTTGATTGAAAGTTCTTATTTTCTTTGAGCATTGTCAAACACATTCAATCTCATTTACTTTTACATTTGGATGATTGTAGAATAGAAACTTACTTCCTCTTAAATAAACTGAAACATAAATTCAATTTGAAATGGCAAGGTCCTATTGACATCCAGTTTGAAATATTTTAATACAGATATAACCTTTAGTGGATAGCTTTCAATATTCATATGATACATACTCTAAATGACCTAACGAAAACTTTTCCGAGTTCCTTCCAGAAAAATATTATTATAAAAAGAGCTCAATACCTATTAATAGCAACTCATAGGATATCCCATCATTTTGTAAGATCCCCAATTGATTCGTTAAAAATCCTAGTAATTTCAGAACATTTTTCAATGCATAAAGGTTAAAATAACTATGAAAGAAAAATTAAATATGTAAATTCTGAGCACATTTCTTGAGCATGCTGAAAAAATATACATTAAAATACATAAATAAACCTCAAATTACATTCACTTACCTTTCAAACATTATTGTAAGTCTCCTTAACTCCTTTTTATTATAACTTTCCGTTTGAATCGCATTGTCTAGGTTAGAATAACCACAAAACGTTAAATTTATGAATTTTGAAAGTTTGTCGTTTAGTTTATATCAAGTTTCGTCAAACTTTTCATTCAAATAAAATTCGGAATTTTTTTGACAGATCGAATATAAGACTAATTGAAATAAGGTTAGATTCCATTCTCACTCAGAAGAAAGAGAGCACTATATTCTCGATGTTGGTAGTACCGAAATTATGTTGGTGAAAATAAAAGTTACTAACTATTTCCATCTGAATATTTTCATTCACGTTGATAAAGATCACTTCCGACATTGAATAGCGATCTAAGGGGAGGTAGGAGAGTGGCTGGCTCCGCCCCCGTGTTTCCGTTCTTTCTCTCGAAATTCCAGGTCTCATAAATTGTCCCAAATTCGAAAATAGAGTAACAATTTCTCTTCACGGATCCGATCTCGAGATATGTCGGAATCGTTCGACACCCGAATCCATTCTCCCGGTAGCCCCGTATAAGTAGGACGGATGCAAGAAAACCACTTATTTTGACAGCTCGACGTAAGTTAATTTCTGGCCGTCAGAGATATTCGGAATGAGGAAAAAGGAGCGAAATTTTGCAAAAGTTCGTCCATAGCCCCTCGTTGAATCGAAGATTTTCCAGTTTTCCCGTCGTTTAACGGGAATGAAACTATTGCGGCGCCACATGCGATACTCGAGGCTTTGCTCTTTGTCCAGATTTTGACATAAAAGTCAGACGAAATTATCGCCTCCACTCGCGAAAAGTCGGAGACCTTTTTCATTTTCGCTTTTTCGGGGCTTTCTTTCTGAATTTTTGCTCGATCGATCGTTCCGATCGCCTTCCGGAAGACCGAAGTTTCCGATTTCGAAGAAATCTCGCCGTTTCGACTTTCCGTTCGCTCTCGGCGACGTCGAAAAATCCTCAGGGCTCCGTCGTACGAGCTAGGGGCTCCAAATTCGGCACAGACTTTCCTCAGACCCTTTCTATTTGGAAAAAAAATAATAGCGGGGGCCTTCGGCCCCCGATTTTTCGCCACATCGCATCTTCTCCGCCCGGTTCAAATTACCGTTGTCCCCTCGGATTATTCCCGAAAAAGGCCTTACGACTTTAATATTATAGACTAGCAGGCGGGCAGATCTACCTTGTATATCAAACGCCTATCCGGGCAGATCTACCTTGTATATCAAACGCCTAGCCGGGCAGATCTACCTTGTATATCAAACGCCCAGACGGGCAGATCTACCTTGCACCCAAAACGCCTAGGCGGGCAGATCTACCTTGTATATCAAACGCCCAGGCGGGCAGATCTACCTTGTATATTAAACGCCTAGGCGGGAAGATCTACCTTGTATATCAAACGCTTAGGCGGGCAGATCTATCTTGCACCCAAAACGCCTAGGCGGGCAGATCTGGGCAGATCTACCTTGCAATTTAAACGCCTAGGCAGGCAGATGTACCTCTCATCCCCAAACGCCTACGCGCCCCATAATACCTCGCGCATAAACTCCCTGAAATATTTTACGCCTTCAAACGTCCAGAACTATCTTGCGTCCGAACATCCACATGATGCAAACCACCTTGCACCCAGAACTACCTTGTTATAAACGCTAGACGACAGAAAAAGTTCATTTGGCACCCAAAATATTATATAATATTATGAATATATATATATATATATATATATATATATATATATATATATATATATATATATATATATATACCTAAAAATACCTTTCAATTTATATCTTCTATGTAATATAACATATCGCTCATAATGAATGATATAACATTTTTCTTTGGACTTTTTTTGGTAAGCTTTGGTTCGTCTTCAGTCATTATTAATTCAATATAATATAATAATAGTTATATTTGTGTGTTTGTGTGTAGATGTGTTCAAATGCATAAATTTATGCAATTTCAATATGTTCAATATCACAAAATAATTTATTAATTCTGCCCAAATACACTCAGAGTAGGGTGTGTGTGTGTGATGGGTGCCTTTATGGATTTTAATTTTATATACTACGCGAAGGCTTTCTTCAAAGGGCTTTGGAATTATACCCGTCTAAAATGTTGTGAGTTTCTTGGCACAATTTCAAAAACTTTTACACGAACTTATTTGGGAACTCAATCGTGTAAAATATCTTTAATAAGAAATGCTGACATTTTTTGTTATCTCTTTAAATAATTCTAAAGGAAAACTTTAAAATAGAATAGACGCAACACATTATCATCTTTACAGTTCGTGGGCTATGAATGCATCGACAATAAGTTACTTATGCTTTACTATCTCTGTAATGGATGTAACTCGATCGGTAATTTCCGGATGGGATGTACCTCAACTTGTATCGAGGATAGAAGTCTCTTTCATAACTGATCATTGATCGAATAGTATAAATATAAAGCAAAGGATTGAATCAGGGGAGTTCGGAATAACAATTTCATGTAACTTTACTCCAACTAACCTTGCGTTATAAACAATTTTACGCTCGTACCCAGGTTGCCCTCAGGCAAATCCTCGATTTACCTTTGTTTTCTATTGAAAAACTTCAAACTAACCTGTCACGTGTGAATGTCGAAAATCACGTTCGAAACTTCTAAAACGACCCGATAAGTTGTGGCCAAACGTCATATTAACTGGTTGATGAAATCAAACCATTTCAAGAATTTGGTGTGATCTGGAAATGATTTGGAAGCCTGCCGAAATGGTCTTAGCTACTAAGGTCGTGTTAAAGACGGAGTTACCGTTTCGATGTAAGCATTATTGAATTTCAAATTGACAAATTCCGACAACAGAGTCTGGGTGAAATGCTCGAAAGCTGAGCCCATTCCGTATTCCTCCATAGATTAGGTAAAAGTTACCAAGAGCCAAATAAAAGTCGAAGAAAGAAGAAGATCAAATTGACGACTGTTTATGACATAACCTATATAAAATTGAAGTTGTTTTGCTTTGTATTCGCAAAGATTAATGAAAGATATAAGATGAAGTAATGCATAAAGACATATACAATAGAGAAAGACATCAGAGATAAGTGAAATGAGCATACTTAGAAGACAGGTACCATTGATATATTGCAATAAGTAATTTCTTGGACGTAAAGACAACCAAGCCCTGTTCAATTTTGAAAGTTGAAGTTGTCAGAACCGAGGGAAAGAATTGTAAGTGTTCAATATGAACTACCAAAATAGACACTTGAACATTTGACAAAGGCAAAATTCAAAACTGGGCATCACATCAATTTAATCATCAAAGTTCTGAATAACTACAATCTTCAAAATAATGGCAAACTGAGATGAAGTGATGCAGGAAAATACCATCGAGAAAGACATCAGAGGTAATACAAATAAACATAGTTTAATATGGTTTCCATTAATTTTATGTTGCTGCAGGTCGTTTGTTGAACACAAAGAGCACTGAACGCTATTCGATCTGGAATGTCTTTAGACCTTTCTTCCTGGAGCAGTTATTTTGAATCTTAAATGTTTAAAGAAATTTTCATAGTGAAGCAAATTTCAAAATGAAACCCAAAAAGTGAATGAGTTCAGAGTAATAAGAATTTTGGATACTTTAAGTGAAAGATATGCGGATAATGGAAAGTTTTATGTCTGGAACTGTCTTTTTAATATATTATCCTTACCGTTTTGTATTGATACCTCGGTCTGATTGTCTCTATATTTATACCATGTTCTGATTGTTTCTGGCTTTTACCCTATTCTGACTATTTTGTGTTTATATTGATGTATGTTTGCCATTTTGTTCGGATGTAGTTAGTGTATACACACAGTGTTTGTCTCAATTCAAGTTCAAATCTATTAATGTCGATTTTTTGAGTGACTTGTCATGAATTCTCTCAACTTGTATATTGATGACTAATGAATATATTAATTAATTATATCAAGAATTCAAGAACTATGTGATAATAGATATCTTATTTTGAGAGTTCTGAATACATAGACTTTGTTAGTATACATGACATGGAAGATGAATATGGATAACAAATTCAAGAAATTTTTCAGAGAAACAACCAACTACATTCTTTACAGAAGCAAGAAAAACAGATGAAAGGTTAAAAAATTTATTTCAAATTGATATTGAAATATACAGAAAAATTTATTGTGAAAGAATTCACATACTACATCAAAATGCTTGACACAACTTCCAATCGAGAAAATATTCATTAGAAATTTATATTAAAACTGATATAAGATGTACAGGTATATGCAAAAAAAAGTACCTCCGAAATGGCTGAATATTTGCTCTTTGTTCTGGAAATCCCAAATTTCATTTTCTGGTCTCGTACCATAGGTTTCTCTGTTATTGAACTATTAAAGAGCTGCCAAAAATCTGAAAAAAATTAAAATTTTATTTTGAAAGCAGAAGAATTATTCTGAGGAAAATTTAACATGATTTTTCTTTCTTATATCAGTGTCGAAGAGATAATTCTTGAATCTGTAATTGATGGATACAATAATTATCTCCCAACATTCAGAGCATTTCAAGTTTCATTATCGGTGTTGCGAGATAGAGTTAAAATTGAGAAATGTTGAATAAGAAATTTAGTCTTAAACATGCACGAAATTCTCACCTCGTGACAATTACGAAACAGTTTCAAGATGAATAAACACATATTTTTATCAATGCTTGCACAATGTGAAAATAAATAAAGCCAATACTACTACCAACATTTCAAATTCAATTGAGGTACATACTTCATCGCTTACCCATTAAGTTTTCATTCCTTGACAAAATTTTATCTCATCTTGAAAGGATAAACGTTGCATTTTTGTACGATGAAATGTGTTCAACAAATTTTCTTGGTAAATATCAAATCTCTCCTTAGAAATTGTTGCTGTGAAAAATTAAAACCAATGAGTAATGTAAGAGTCATAATGTATCTCAATGAGCACTTATTATCAAGCATATTCTTCTCACTTTCATAAAAAACAAAACCCTACTAACCTTAATATAAAATAGGCCCATTCCTCCTGCTCGAAAATTAAGTTGTTGAAATTTATTCCACTCATCAAGAAACAGCAGTAAGACTGTTGCATAGATGTTAGTGAGGTTTCGATAAACATAGCTCATATATATCTGCAAAATATTCATAATGTTAGACTAATGGTTTGCTACGATTACTACATGCATTAGAGAGTTGATATGTAATTGTGAGAAAAAAAGAATGTACCAACCTGATATATTGCTGAGTACTATTCAATATTATCGTATTACAATATAAAGGCCAACAGGATACATCTGGTTCTGTTACTATTGCATCTTTTGAATAACCAAGTTCATTTATGTAATGTTAGGACTTAAAAGCTGCTTTCTGTTCATTGTTTTTCTTAGACCCGTGCACTCTTCTACCTTCAAAATAGAGCCTGTTACCACAAAAAAAAGTTTTTTGACCTTGCACTTGTGAACACTTTAGCCTGAAAAAAACCACATTAGGTATTCGTTAGATTGCCTTCGATAAGCTGTACATTACTGATTTCATTGAGAATATCGAGATGATTCGTCTTCGGAGAAAACGACAAATAACGTACCTTCAGATACCAAATTATATTCTCGGTTGGCTTAACCTCTTGATATATTCAGTTTCGCGTGCATATTAAAACTTTTTCCGTTCTGTATTGCACATTTCTCCGTTCTACTTAGTGGAATGAGCTGAAAATTTTCGTGTTATTATTGACGAAAAGATCGTGCTGTAAATACTTACTTTTCGAGTAGCTTATTATTCTAATAACATTGGAAAATACGGATGGTTTATATCGCTGGAATTGGTATCGTAGGTAATAACAATAGGCCTTCACTCGTAGCGAAAATACAATGTACAAATCCAGTTTCGAAGTTCATTTTCGTTTTCAAGCGTCCTTTCGAGAACGTCGGACAATATAGCCGACTGACTGGAATGTAAACAACCTACTTCAACTTTCGTCACGAACGCTGTGTGCATGGAAATAGAAGAAAATACGTATTTTAATCCAGTAAATAGGTAAAAATACGACGTAAATGAAAATTTAGACGAATTAACGCATCGTTTGAAACGTTTGTTTCGTGAGAATATATGAATTTTCGTGCAAAAACGAACCAAATACGTAATGTTTACTTACGTTTCGAAGGAGTTCTCCCCTATTCGTTCCAAATACGACGTTTTTCTCGCGATCGAATCGAAACCTTTTACGTTCTACGTAACGGGATAGGTTTCGAGATGATTTCGATGTACCTTTATTGATGAGATGATTGATATATTTCTTAAATAAGATGTTATTCCACGATCCAAACCCTAGAATTTGAGTTTGAGAAACGTCAACGTCAACGTCGACGCTCGGTAATCGTCGTGTTCCCGACGTGTTTCGTTTTCTATTGGTGGAAAAGGAAATGAGGACGGCAGGGGTATCGAGCAAATTTGTCGTTTTTCCGGAATTAATTAAAAATACTGGAAAGCCCTTTTCGCGAAAAAGAAAGACGTGAGAATAAAATTTCGTCTTTCTTCTCGGATTTCGTGGTATTTCCCCTCTTTTGCCGATAGTTTTAAACCTCGAACCGAAGCGTTTTCGGCGACGACTTTCGATGGGCGTGTCCGTTTTTTCGAAAATGTGGAAATATCTTCCGCGTCTGAAAATGGACCTCTTTTCTGACGCGGATTTATAAGGTTTTCCGTGGAAAATACGCGATAAAAATTTCGAAAAGCAAGATGGGAAAGACGAACGCTTCGTTCGGTAAAAAGTGCGGGACCGATTAGGCGAAGGAAAAAATTTGTATAGCCTACCCGTTTGAGTAATTTCCTCCCTGCCGTTTCGAGAAAATCGTGGACCTTTTTCTTTTCGGCGTTTTCGAAAGGTTTTTCTGTGAATTTCGAGATTATCGCGGTACGAATCGTCTTCCGAAAGACGAAATTTACCGATACCGAAGGAATCCGGCACTCGACTCTTTCCGTTTTCGAGATCTGGCGATATCGCGAAAATTTTCGAAAATTCGTATCTCCGCCGTTCGGGGTCCCGCGGCCTCCCGATTTCGCACGCGCCTTCGACCGACTACCTAGTTTCGTAAAAAAATTACTCGGACCGGCCTCCGCACCCCGCTCGAGAGCTATTCGAAAAATCCCCGTCCCGGTTCAACCAAATTCCATCCCCTCCATTTTGACGGAAAAGTGCCTTACGCGTTTAGTATATATACATAATTTAAAACCCTTAGAATATGGCAATTCAGATGGTGTCTGAATTGAATGAACACATCTACAGCTCCTTCACTAAGAGAGATGTTTCTTCTATAATAATAATAATGATGAATAAATTCCAATAGTATGAAAAAGGTTCGTAAAAGTTTTCAAGAGAAGGTTTTTGCTAGTATCATTCCCAGAGTTAAAGGGAAGAAGTATTTGTTCATTAGAACACAGTATATAACATTCTTCTAATATTTTTTCTTGTCTACAGGAGCAGGCTCTTGAGGCCAAACAGGTCGCCTCTCCCGACGAAGCCGACGACCTGTCCCCAATGCCGCCGTCTGCGTCCCAGCCGCCGGTGAAGCGTCGTGGGGGCATATCTGCAGAACCAGTAACTGAAGAGGATGCCACCAGTTACGTGAAGAAGGTGGTACCAAAGGATTACAAGACGATGGCAGCCCTATACAAGGCCATCGCTAAAAACGTACTATTTTCACATCTGGACGAGAACGAACGTTCGGACATATTCGACGCCATGTTCCCGGTCACGTGTCTACCGGGAGAGCCAATTATTCAGCAGGGTGATGAGGGCGATAATTTCTATGTAATCGATCAGGGAGAAGTAGAGGTAATTATAGAAATGCAGAGAAAAAACATTTTGATTTCAAAATTTGTTCATTGAAGTACTTTTGGATATCTAATGAATTGATAAGTCAGGTAGAAATTATGCAAGAACTGACTTTTTTTTTCTGGCTCTCATTTTTCAACATGATCGGTTTGACAACTCGAGGTTAATATCCATCCTGAAAATAGTCACAATAATTTTCCATGAAAATTGAGTATTTGACTAGAGTGATCTCTGTTTCGTATCTGGAGTCAATATCGAGAACATTGCAGAAGTTATTGACACAAAATGTAGAAAAAATTCGATTTGAAAATACTGTGTGTATCTCGACTAGAAGCATTGGAGGGGAGATGATATGGGTCCTCATGGACTTTTTCATTTTCACAACAATAAAACCAAAGAAATTATTCGCAACCGTAATGATTCTCTTGAAAGAAGCGATTCTCCTCCTCTTTGATCTCAAATATCTCCTAAAGTATGAGTCGTACGAAAAAACCCAACAATACTTTTTCTCTATAAAATGAACGAAATATACGAGAATTTGTGGAAAAAGTGGAAAAAGCAGAGGCGTAGAAGTTAAACCGAAAAAAGTGATCAATAAACAGCATGTGACGCCACTGGCACATTCTTCAGGAATGGCCTCCAGCGTTTAATGATAACCGAATTATTAGTAGCCGATGTGCCAAGTTTCGGCTTTTTACTACCTAGGGTTCCGCAACTATAAACATTTTTCGTTTTCAAAATTCGAACTTTGAGACCTACACTCGGAGGCAAAATTAGCGGAACACTCGAAAATTTAACCAAATTCGAAGTCCGATATTTTTCCTAATTCTCAGCCGATTTAGATGATTTGTTCGGCAAGTTATAGATCAACTCTTCTGCTTTGTAGAAATTATAAGAGAAAACAAACAAAATTTGAAAAAAATTTTAAACGG
The DNA here is from genome assembly GCA_013387265.2 of Cryptolaemus montrouzieri. NCBI lineage: Eukaryota > Metazoa > Arthropoda > Insecta > Coleoptera > Coccinellidae > Cryptolaemus > Cryptolaemus montrouzieri. The sequence continues at coordinate 14,706,247 of JABFTP020000165.1, forward strand.
GGGCAAAACTAAAAGTGTTTTTTTGTCAAAAATTCGTAACACCCTGTGGAATTTCGTGGTCCGAGTTGAAACGTACAATATCATGGTCTGTCAAGACACATCTTCCTACAGTAACGCCCTTCTTGTTTCATGCGTTTATCTCTATTTTTGCAAAATATATTTAATTTCAAGTGGAAAATCACCATTTTGGAGAAATTCCATTGAATCAAGAAATTGTCATTAAAATTAGTCTATCAATTTGGAATTTTGTTATTATCACTCAGGCATGTCGAAATTGTCGTTTGCGATTTTTATGTTCGAATTGAATTGCATTAGTTATTGATGACAATTTGGTTAATTTGGTGAAACTTTTCATTAGCACACCTTTTTTATCAAATATGAAATACAACACGTTTTTTGTGTATTGCACTTGTTTAAAGAATGAGAGTTTTCCATTCTTTGAATTCATAGGAGATAGTTTTTGTGATTCTTTTACTGTTTACGATTCGAAACGGTATTTTTCATTCAGAATGAGAGATTTACCACCAACCTCAGTAGCAAGGGCAGTTACATTGATCGAGGAAGGGCGCACCTACCGCTCAGTCGGTACCATGTTGGGTGTCTCGACGTCGGTTATCCATCGAATCTACCGACGTTTCAGGGAAACTGGATTGTACGTGAGGAGGCGAGGACAAGGAAGAAATCGGGCAACCCGCGCTATACATGATCGTTTCATCGTCAATCAAACCATAAGAAATCCTCGTCTTACTGCTGTTCAGGCACGTAACCTTTTACAAGCAGTGGATAACATTAACGTCAGTGTGAGGACAGTCAGAAGACGATTAAATGAAGTTGGTCTGAGATCATACGCGCAAGCAAGAGCACCAAGACTCGATAGAGCCCATCGGGAAGCAAGATTGGCGTTTGCTAGGGAGCATGTAGCATGGACAATCAATCAGTGGAGACGAGTTTTATTTAGTGATGAGAGCCGATATTGTGTGAATTTCGTGGATGGTAGAGATAGAATATGGAGGCATCGAGGGAAACGGTACAATCAAGCGAACTTCGCAGGAACTGAGCAATACGGTGGAGGATCAGTTATGATATGGGGTGGCATATGCTTGGGAGTACGAACAGAACTGGAGATTATTGGCAATGAATCACTTAATGCCCATCGGTATATAACAGAAATCTTGGAGCCCCATGTTGTGCCTTTTGCTCCTTACATAGGGGAAAATTTCCTTTTTATGCACGATAACGCGCGCCCTCATTCTGCGCGCATAGTGATAGAATATCTCAATGAAGTTGGGATAACACGTTTGGGACATTCTTGGAAAAAGGGTTCGACAACGGAATCCAGGCAACGTTGAAGAGCTGACATTGGCTTTGGTGGAAGAGTGGGACAACATACCTCAACAGATGATAGACAACATCATTGGGAGTATGCGAAATCGTATGCGCGCTGTAATAGGAGCTCGGGGGGGTCATACTCGCTACTAAAATCAAATGTTTTTTTTTGTGGGTCATCATGAACATTTTTCTCAACATGTTCATTTCGTTTCATGAGTGTATCGCCAGGATACACACCTGCTCTCAATTTTGGACAGGAATGATAATTTTTATAGAGTGTCACACAAAAAAATTCAAAAATAAATGTACAAAATCAACGATTTTTCCAGTGTACTTCGAGTTCTCCCGGAGCGTGAAATTGGCCAGTGAATTCCAAAAATTTTCATTTCGTTAGATTTCCGCTTCTCTAATTTTGATTTTATTTTTTGGCTAACCTCCGATGTTATGCACCTACGCAAGATTAAACATAAATTCTTGAAATTTGTGACTTTCCGCTTCAAATTGGATATCTCTTGTAAAAATAGAGATAAATGCATAAAAACAAGAAGGGCGTTACTGTAGGAAGATGTGTCTTGACAGACCATGATATTGTACGTTTCAACTCGGACCGCGAAATTCCACAGGGTGTTACGAATTTTTGACAAAAAAAAAACTTTTAGTTTTGCCCCCGTATAAAATTTTTTCAAATTTTTTTTTGTTTTCTCTTATAATTTCTACAAAGCAGAAGAGTTGATCTATAACTTGATGAAAAAATCATCTTAATCGATTGAGAATTAGGAAAAATATGGGACTTCGAATTTGGTTAAATTTTCGAGTGTTCCGCTAATTTTGCCTCCGAGTGTAGTATATGATATGCTATATCAATTCCTTCAACTAATGCCTTTTTCCGAAAAAAAAAATTGAAAATTCGTATCTATCCACTCGAAACATAGCAGATATTCACAATTCTATGGTGGAAGAGGTTGTTCGTCTGTGAGCGTCAAAGATCCCATTTATTCAATTCTGTGTTCACTTCTTCGAACATAGAGTTTATTTGTTGAAAAATTCAATTTTGGACTTGAAAATGTTTTGATAAAATGTAGTAACTTTATACACAATAAATTGGATCAATAAACGAATTATCTCATGAATTCGAAAGCGTTTTCATCATTCGAAATATAGAAGTTGCAACGCCTGGCAACACTTCTGCATGCGTTTCCTATATAAAATTTACGAACAAATCCTAAAATTTTATTTTAGCTCATCTATGTTATTCGTTTTTTCTTTGTACAATAGTTCTTAACATGCCCCTAGAGGAAGAAATCTAGGGGAGACAAATCTGCGCAATGTGCTGGCCATTCCACTGGTTCCCTAGTTGCTGAATATATATTTCCTCTTTGCCCTAATGGCAATGCATCTAAATATCCTTCCTCTATATTCTCATGTATGATGCCAGAAGTCAGGTTACGTAAAAAATATTTTCACATTCTATAGGTACTTTTTGAGTAAAATACAGGAACGTATACGTATACTGTATTTGAAAAGAAATAATACTCTATTAATATCAAAATCACCTATAGTACGTATTTGAGAAAACACAAGTTTTCTTCATAACTCAGACCGATCAGCAAAAATTTCGTATAGGTTCCTGCATTCTACTCAAAAAAGTGAAAATATTTTTTACGTAACCTCAATAGGATTCGACATATAGTCTTACACTCGGAGGCAAAATTAGCGGAACACTTGAAAATTTAACCAAATTCGAAGTCCGATATTTTTCCTAATTATCAACCGATTTAGATGATTTTTTCGGCCAGTTATAGATCAACTCTTCTGCTTTGTAGAAATTATAAGAGAAAATAAAAAAATTTGAAAAAAATTTTATACGGGGGCAAAACTAAAAGTGTTTTTTTTGTCAAAAATTCGTAACACCCTGTGGAATTTCGTGGTCCGAGCTGAAACGTACAATATCATGGTCTGTCAAGACACATCTTCCTACAGTAACGCCCTTCTTGTTTTATGCATTTATCTCTATTTTTACAAGAGATATCCAATTTGAAGCGAAAAGTCACAAATTTCAAGAATTTATTTTTAATCTTGCGTAGGTGCATAACATCGGAGGTTAGCCAAAAAATGAAATCAAAATTAGAGAAGCGGAAATCTAACGAAATGAAAATTATCATTCCTATCCAAAATTGAGAGCAGGTGTGTATCCTGGCGATACACTCGTGAAATGAAATGAACATGTTGAGAAAAATGTTCATGATGACCCACAAAAAAAAACATTTGATTTTAGTAGCGAGTATGACCCCCCCGAGCTCTTATTACAGCGCGCATACGATTTCGCATACTCCCAATGATGTTGTCTATCATCTGTTGAGGTATGTTGTCCCACTCTTCCACCAAAGCTAATGTCAGCTCTTCAACGTTGCCTGGATTCCGTTGTCGAACCCTTCTTCCAAGAATGTACCAAACGTGTTCGATCGGGTTTAAATCCGGTGACCGCGACGACCAGTCCATTCGTGTGATCCTAACTTCATTGAGATATTCTATCACTATGCGCGCAGAATGAGGGCGCGCGTTATCGTGCATAAAAAGGAAATTTTCCCCTATGTAAGGAGCAAAAGGCACAACATGGGGCTCCAAGATTTCTGTTATATACCGATGGGCATTAAGTGATCCATTGCCAATAATCTCCAGTTCTGTTCGTACTCCCAAGCATATGCCACCCAACATGGTACCGACTGAGCGGTAGGTGCGCCCTTCCTCGATCAATGTAACTGCCCTTGCTACTGAGGTTGGTGGTAAATCTCTCATTCTGAATGAAAAATACCGTTTCGAATCGTGAACAGTAAAAGAATTACAAAACACCGCAACCGATCGAATTTGTATCAAATCAAAGAATGGAAAACTCTCATTCTTTAAACAAGTGCAAATGTGGTCATATACAAAAAAACGTGTGTTGTATTTCATATTTGATAAAAAAGGTGTGCACGTGTGTTAATGAAAAGTTTTATCAATTGTCCCAGAATTCGGTTGTGTATTTTAATACCTACCGACTGTTATCTCCTATGAATTCCTAATTTTCACCAAATTAACCAAATTGTCATCAATAACTAATGCAATTCGAACATAAAAATCGCAAACGACAATTTCGACACGCCTGAGTGATAATAAGAAAATTCCAAATTGATAGACGAATTTTAATGACAATGGAATTTCTCCAAAATGGGGATTTTCCACTTGAAATTAAATATATTTTGCAAAAATAGAGATAAACGCATGAAACAGGAAGGGCGTTACTGTAGGAAGATGTGTCTTGACAGACCATGATATTGTACGTTTCAACTCGGACCACGAAATTCCACAGGGTGTTACGAACTTTTGACAAAAAAACACTTTTAGTTTTGCCTCCGTATAAAATTTTTTCAAATTTTTTTTCGTTTTCTCTTATAATTTCTACAAAGCAGAAGAGTTGATCTATAACTTGCCGAACAAATCATCTAAATCGGTTGAGAATTAGGAAAAATATCGAACTTCGAATTTGGTTAAATATTCGAGTGTTCCGCTAATTTTGCCTCCCGAAAAATTCAAAATTCCACAATAACTCGAAAAGTAAAAAAGATCGCTGAAATTTATTTTCACCAATAAGTTTTTCTCGAAAATGGAGCTCTAGAGGGGGGGGGTCATTTTTTCTATCTTCAATGTATCAGATAGCTGTCGTACTGAAACATCGAATTTGGTCCACCCTGTACAGTCTTTCATGAATCACCCCCTGTATAAGGTGTTAATTACATGAAAACAGTTTGTAATTTTTGCATTTAAATTGATGAAATATTATTTGTCTTAGGTATACGTAAACAATGAACTGGTCACAACGATAGGAGACGGTGGCAGTTTCGGCGAGCTGGCACTGATTTACGGCACCCCGAGGGCGGCGACAGTCAAGGCGAAAACCGACGTTAAATTGTGGGGCATCGACAGGGATTCCTACCGCAGGATTCTGATGGGTTCGACGATTAGAAAACGGAAAATGTACGAGGAATTTTTGTCGCGCGTTTCGATCCTGGAGAACCTGGACAAGTGGGAGAGGTTAACCGTTGCGGATGCTCTCGAACCTGTCAGGTGAGAAACGCAGTAACTTAAGGGGTTAGATATATTTCAATTGGTATCCTGAAAGGCACTAGCCAAATAAATATATTTTTTTACAATATCAAGCTGAAATTTTATACGCGGCCATAACTAGCGATTTCCAATTGGAGTGAAATATTTTCGAAGTGATACCACTTCCGGTTATACCGGAAGTAGGTCATCACTTTGTTATTTTAAATGGCAATCTTACTTTTTTATTATACATCTAGAACCGACATTTGAGCAAGGCATAAATTACCCAAGTTGTTGGCACTTATCTGTCGAAACTTTTGACAGATTTAACTATTTGCTCTTATTAAACTCGATTTTTGAGGAACATTTAAGACATTGTAGCTCGTAGATCTTTTGCATTACAGACACAATTTTTGCTTGGGTGGATAGAAGAAGGATCAAGGAATTTTTTAAGCAGTGTACACATGTCAAATGTATATTGCGTTGTTTTGTATGATTTTTCCAATTTGGCCTTTTTCAAACAGCAATAACTCAATTTTTTCAAATTGCACGTGTCAATTTTTATATCGCCATCAGATGAAGCGTCAAATTTCAGATGGAATTGTATAAGCACGTACTATACCCATCTCTTATAGTTCTGAAATAATTTGGGAATATATTGAATTTTGATGATTTTGCAAGAACTAACAGAGAATACTTTGAAATATTTGAATCAAGTAGCTGAATTGGCTACGCTCACCTGACAGGTGCCTAAAATTAATATACTTGTCACTTCGTTCATTCGAATTTGATAATTCAACAAGAATTGTCGTTATTTCAGATTGAAAATATCCAAAAAATATAACACATTTGAAATAAAACCACTGTTTATTCAAACAAAAATGTATTTAATCTTTTTTTAATACATTTTAGAATGTCAAAAGTAGTGGGTAGAAATTGCAGGCAATTCAATAACCAATTTCCAAATTTACTGTCTATGAGTAAAATAAAATTTCGAAGCATTAGAAGCAATTTTCTACAATTCGGATGAATAAAAATTGTAGGAACTAAGCGAAAACCAATCATCGAAGATAATTACGTTAATACGAATAAATGATAGCAAACATCATAGGAGAAAACTAATTTACGATCTGAATAAATGGTCAATATGGGCCCCATTTTGCTCGATACACTTGACAGCTCGTATACGAACATGATGAGTTGCCCTCCTAGTTTCCTCAGGATCAATATTACGAAAAGCATTATGAATGCGCTCTAGTAACTCTTCTTTACTTCTTACAGCAATAAGATACACTTCACTCTTGATTTTGCCCCATAAATAAAAATCAAGGAACGTCACGTCCGGAGAACGCGGAGGCCATAAATTTGGTCCTTGATTACTCCTCCATTTATCCTCGAACATTTCTGTTAGCTGCCGATCTACAGCTCGTGTTTTATGTGCTGGTGCACCATCCATTTGGTAATAGCAACCCCTTCAGAATGTTAAAGGGTAATCCATCTAAAAATTTGCTCATGTTCCTCTCAAAATTTCTAGGTATCTTTGTCCATTAAGATTTTCCTCATAAATGTGATAAGCCAACAAATCATTCATTAAAATCGCAAAAACGTTCACGCTGAATTTATTTAGGAAATCAATAACCTCAATGAAATGTGGATTTTCTGTGGCCCAAAAATGTCGATTTCTCTTGTTGGTTATTCCACTTTCATTGATCTTGGCTTCATTAGACTATATAATTTTTGCAGAATTATCTCTTCTTCTAGAAGCCGAATTAATAAATTTTCACAGAAATTTAGCCGTTTCGGAAGTTCAGTTGGTTCCAATTTTTGTAGTGTGATAAAAGAATACGGGTGCATATTATGTTTCTTAAGGATCCTTTGAATAGAAGTATAACTCAATCCAATATCCATTAATGCTGACTTAATGGACGCATGTGAATTGACACGAAAATACGCTAGCGTATTAATTTGATTGTAGTCGTCCTCGAGAATTGGTATTTTGTTCCTCCAAATTGCAGAAAATTGCTTCTAATCCTCCGAAATTTTGTTTTACTCATAGGCGCCAAATTTGGAAATTGGTTATTGAATTGCCTGCAAGTTCTATCCACCACTTTTTGACATTCGCCATGAATTAAAAAGAGATTAAACATATCCTCGTTTGAATAATCAGCCATTTCATTAACAATCTGGTGTTTTTCAAAAATTTTCAATTCAAATTACCAACAATTCTTGTTGAAATATCAAATTCAAATCAACGAAGTGACAAGTACATTAATTTTAGGCACCTGTCAGGTGAGCGTAGCCAGTTCAGCTACTTGATTTAAATATTTCAAAGCATTCCCTGTTAGTTCTTGCAAAATCATCAAAATTCAATATATTCCCGAATTATTTCGGAACTATAAGAGATGGGTATAGTACATGCTGATACAATTCCATCTGAAATTTGACGCTTCATCTGATGGCGATATAAAAATTGGCACGTGCCATTTGAAAAAATTGAGTTATTGCTGTTTGAAAGAGGCCAAATTGAAAAAATCATACAAAATAACGCAATAAACATTTGACATGTGTACACTGCTTAAGAAATTCCTTGATCCTTCTTCTATCCACCCAAGCAAAAATTGTATCTGTAATGCAAAAGATCTACGAGCTACAATAAATGTTCCTCAAAAATCGAGTTTAATAAGAAAATAATTAAATCTGTCAAAATTTTGACAGATAAGTGCCAACAACTTGGTTATTTTATGCCTTGCTCAAATATCGGTTCTAGATGTATAATAAAAAGGTAGATTGCCATTTGAAATAACAAAGTGATGACCCACTTCCGGTATAACCGGAAGTGGTATCACTCGAAAATATTTCACTTCGATTGAAAATCGCCAGTTATGGCCGCGTATAAAATTTCAGCTTGATATTGTAATTGGAACTCAAAAGTTTTCAACGGACGGTCCCGGTGGATATCCCTATATATATATATATATATATATATATATATATATATATATATATATATATATATATATATATATATATATATATATATACAGTGTGTTCCAACGAAAATTTGACCCCCTATAACTCCGAAATGAGTAACATTAGCGAAAACACCAAGACACGTCGATTTTTGTTTCGAGGGGAGCATTTTTCGAAATAATTCGAAACTTGTCAGATCAACCCCTACCCCAGCAACCCTAATTTCGAAATTCATCATAGGGAATAAGGGTCGAGTGGCACCTTACTGTAAAGGTCTGTCAATTCTCCATTCTGATTTGTCATTTTAGAATTTTAAATTAACATACAGGGTGTCCCAACCGAGGGTAAAGTTGAATTCCTGCAAATCCCAAATACTAAATGAAATCGATTTATTTTGGCATAATGCAAGCGCAGGTTTATGCTCGGTCTAGAAAAACGACCTACACTTGTGAATTTGGAGTTGGTGCAATCAACCCCTATTTCCAGCATCCCCAACTCAAAAATCATTCGATCGAAAATAGGTCAAGTGGCACCTCGTTGGAAAGGTTTTTCAATTTTTCTTCGAATTTGGTATTTTCGAAATTCAGAATCAGCATACAGGGTGTCCCGGAGCAGGAACACTGAAAACCCAAATAACTTTTGAAACTGGTTCATTTCGGTATAATACGAGAACATGTTTATGTTTGATTCGAGAATAAGACTCTCTTGCGTGAATATGGAATTTTTGCAATCAATCTCTTCCATTCAGCATCCCCAACTCAAAAAATCATACAAGTGATTACAGGTTGAGTGGCAAAGTTCCAGAAAGATTTTTCTATTTTCTGAATCACTGAGGCATTGGTTTCAGTTTGGCAATCGAGGTTTTCTGGCGTGAGGATCAGGATGAGGGATGATGGAGAAACTGATTGGATGCTCATCTAAACAGGAAAACGAGATTTATTGAACTTGTATTCAATTGAAAACAAAAACTAACTTGATTATTACAACAATTGTTCAAAATGACCTCCGCCCACCTCCATACAGTTATACAGACGATTTTCGAACTCTCTTCTCACATTAGCGAAAACTTCAGGAGTCAAAAGTCGGCATTCTGTGATAATCCTCATCCGCAGCTCCTCCAGGTTTTCTGGTCTTGTGGCATAAACTTTAGATTTTAGATGGCCCCACAAAAAAATGTAGGGATTTAAATCTGGTCACCTGGCTGGCCACTCAACAGGTCCTCTTCTACCAATCCACCTTCCTGGGAAATTTTCGTCTAAATATTGGCGCACCCGAGCATCATAATGCGGAGGAGCACCGTCTTGTTGAAAACGCATTTCGTCCTCAGAAAGAGTTGGATCGTTCTGTAAAATTTCTGTCAATCTAGGATGTATGTGTTCCTCTAACAACTGTAGGTAGCCATTTCCATTCAGATTACCCTCAATAAAGAAAGGCCCAACTAGATGATTGCCAAAATTCCTGCCCAAACGTTCAACTTCTGAGGCCTTTGCGTGTGGGCCTCTCTAAACCAATGAGGATTCTGTGTGTCCCAATATCGACAATTATGTCTATTCACTTCACCACTGAGCATAAAGGTGCTTTCATCAGAAAAACAGATGTTATTCAGAAAATTTGGATTAGCGTTTAGGTTTTCACTTAGATTTTCACAAAACTGTAAACGACGATCTGGATCATCTTCGTTTATTTCATGCACTAATTTTACCTTGTAGGGTGAAATTTGTGATGTTTCACGATTCTATGGACAGTTGTAGCTGATACACCAGTCAGACGAGATAGTTTTCTGATCGAAGTAGTATTCTCCATTTGTAGATGACCCACTACTGCCACTTCCGTTGCCTCATTTCTGACAGGACATGCCACTTCATGTTTTTTGTTTGCCACCGAACCCGTAGCTAGGAATTTGTCAACCAAATATTTAACGTACTGGTGACTGACTCCTTTCTCTTTCAGGATGGTTCCTATCGAATATCCTTGCCGTTTCTTTTGGCACAACTGTTATTTCGAAAATACGTCGATACAATTTCGACCCTTTCCTCAGTGGAATAAACCATTTTCAGATTAATTTCAACTGACGAACAACAACAATAATGAGGAACTGATCTGAATAATAATAATATTTCATTGCAAAATGAGAAATAACAGATGACTGCACGCCAGATGGAAATGAAAAAATGTGAACATTTTTAATGCAGAAATCAGCTTTATTTCTTCGTAATTGATGCTCAACACATCGTACCCCAATACTTTTAACAGTTTCGAATTAATTTTAGTTGATAATTTCAAATGACGATATTGAATTTTTCGAAAGCGACATCCTGTATGGAGAGCCGAACTGAATGAAATGCTTTAATCATTCTGGAATTCAAAAACCTTTCTGAAGATATGCCACTTGAATTATTTGTATGATTTTCAAGTTGGGGATGCTGAATGGAAGGGTTGATTGCAAAAATTCTATAACCACACAAGAAAGTCCTATTCTCGGATCAAACATGTTCTCGTATACCGAAATGAACCAGTTTCAAAAAGTTATTTGGATTTTCAATGTTCCTGCTTCGGGACACCCTGTATGATGATTCTGAATTTCGAAAATACCAAATTCGAAGAGAAAATTGCAGTACCTTTCCAACGAGATGCCACTTGACCTATTATCGATCGAATGATTTTTGAGTTGGGGATGCTGGAAATAGGGGGTTGATTGCACCAACTCCAAATTCACAAGTGTAGGTCGTTTTTCTAGACCGAGCATAAACCTGCGCTTGCATTATGCCAAAATAAATCTATTTCATTTAGTATTTGGGATTTCCAGGAATTCAACTTCACCCTTGGTTGGGACACCCTGTATGTTAATTTAAAATTCTAAAATGACAAATCAAGGTGGAGAATTGACAGACCTTTTCAGTAAGGTGCCACTCGACCCTTATTCCTATGATGAATTTCAAAGTTAGGGTTGCTGGGGGTAGGAGGTTGATCTGAGAAGTTTCGAATTATTTCGAAAAATTCTCCCCACGAAACAAAAATCGACGTGTCTTGGTGTTTTTCGCTTGTTACTCATTTCGGAGTTATAGGGGGTCAAATTTTCGTTGAACACACTATATATATATATATATATATATATATATATATATATATATATATATATATATATATATATATATATATATATATATATTCTTTTGAAAAGAGAGGATTTTCAAAATTTGAATAATTGTATTTACAATATATGCTTATATCTATAATTTTGGTGTGTGTCAGAAAAACACAAGTGAGAGCTCAGAAAAATGTAACAGGGGAACCATACTATCTTGCATATTATTCAATAAACGAGTGAAAAAACCTGAGGAAAAAACTCGTTTTCCTGTCGCTATTGCACTGGCAATAGCTTGTCTGTTTATGTTGTGTTAGTCACAACCAAAAGAGTACAAAAGATTTTTCTGCTAAGCAGCTTCAATTCTCATCTTGCACTCCATGATTTCCAGAAGACAAGGGTGAAAGGAAGGGGGTTTGGGGCTTTGGAACAGGAATCTGTAACAATGGAAAAATTAAACCAGCAGCAATGTTAAAGTATAATCGAACAACTTCCCCTTCAATATTCGAAAAACCCTTCAATATTCAACTCACTCAACAAAACAATTCCTCTCTGTTTGACCGAGAGAGTCCCGATGGCTAGATTCGGTCTTCTAGGTGATGCCGATTATATTATATTATTACTACAGATGTTCTAGAATCATTATGAACCCAATAATTTGGGTTGACATCTCCCATATATTATTTCTTCGTGGTTATTGTTTAATTTAAAGAAAAATTTGCCAAAAAATTTTGACAGTCGTTTTAAATATATGACAAATGTCATCACAAAAAAAAAGTGATAGCTGCTGTAACGGTCAAACCTTCAATTTCGTGTAGACAAATAGAAGCAGAAACAGGAATTTCGAGACGTCGGGCGCTCGGCATTCTGAAGGAGAAGCAGTTTAAACCCTACAAAATGGGAGTCCCCCAATGTTTGCAGCCAGGGGATCCCCCTCGCCGACTTAATTTCTGCAATTGGTATCTAGAAAATATCCAAGAACACCCAGACTTTTTCAGAGGAGTCATATGAACCGATGAAGTCCGAATCACTAGCGATAGAATATTTAATCGCTTTAATGAATGTTTGTGGTCCGATGTAAATCCTCAACGCCATATTGATGTGCAGCATCAAGGTAAATATGGTTTCAATGTGTGGTGTGCACTGAAAGATATTCGCGTTTTGACGTTTGAAATTTTTGATGAAAATTTGAATGGAGCACGTTATGAAGAAATCATCAACAATAATATCATTGAAGGATTTCTCGATCAACTTCCGTTAACACAAAGATCAAAAAATTTTTTCCACACGATGATGCCCCTTTTCACCAAACAAGGGCCATCACTAATCAGTTGAATTTGAATTTTGGACATAATTGGATAGGGACTAAAGGTATTCAGTATTCATTTATTAATGCCTTACACATAATACAGAAGTGTTTGCACAGGTTAGTGGGTTGATTACAATACATATCATAGGACAAAAAGAACAACTGAATTTGTATAAATAAAACCTCAGATAAAATACAAAAAGTATTGGGATGAATGTAATCAATTTAAAAATGACTTGAATTAAAATGGAATAAAAGTACATTGAAATACACATACAGGATAAAAATACTTGAATGCAAGTAAAATAGAAACCTTCAAATGGTAGACAATAAAAATGCACAAAAAGTTGACATTATAAAATTCAACAACTGAATATAAAACCTCCCAAGGTAGAATCTGTCTGAGATTTGAGACATATTATGGAATCGGGCAGCCTATCGAAGAAATCAACAGCATGAAAATTGAAACCTTTCTATGATTTACCGAGTCGAAAGAAATCTTTTCTTATGTAAAATTTATTTCTTGTGTTGTGAGAATGAACATCAGAGTTTATATTAAAAGTTGCGAAGTTGCTGTGGACGTACACTACACACTCAAGTACATAAAGAGAAGGAAAGGTAAGTATGTCAAGCCTCCTGAAGGTGCTCCTACAAAACCGGATCAACACTAACCACCAAAAAACAGATGTTACTGTCTCCAGCAAATTCAGTAGCAAGACCAGAAGTATCCCTCAAACTCAGCAACAGTTTCTGAGTTTTAGCACCATTCATTGCCAACCCGTTCACAGAAAACCAGACCAACGTCCTTTCATGTAAGCTGTCCGATAAATGCTTCAGACTCCATATATCTTTAGATCCCATAGAAAGAGTTGTACCATCAGCGAAGAGAGTGCTGTAAGCATCATCAATAAAATCAGGGAAGTCATTAATAAAAATTAAAAATAAAATAGGACCCATGCTAAAACCTTGCGGAACTCCAGTCATAACCTTCACTCTATCAGAGTACTTACCATATCTATCAGTTAAAAATGATTCAATTCCTTCTACCCAATCCGTACCTTTCCAACTTCCACATCAGCCTATCATGATGGACACAATCAAAAGCCGTGAACAGAAACAGCGCTACAGAATGAAAACCCTGCTCAAAATAGTCAAGAATACCACTCACCAAATCAATCAGGGCCCCATCGTACTCCTATTTCGCCTGAAGCCAAACTGGCTCCTTGAGAAGATATTATTATTTTCAAAATATGCTCTTAATTGATCACATATAAGCCTCTCAATCAACTTAGAAAAAACTGGAATATGGATGGATATAGGACGATAATTTTCAATATTCTCTACATCTCCCTTCTTGTGAGGCGGAAGAACTTTTGAAACCTTCAAACATTCCGGAAATACTCCACTTCTTATACAATTGTTAAACGATGTTGTTAACGGAAAAATAATTGGGTTAACACAGCGCTTCGATAAGTTAACTGATAATCCATAGTAATCGGCTGCAGAGCCATTTTTCAACGATTTGATGGCATCTCTCACGTGGATTTGTGAGACCTCAGAAAATTCAAAATTGAACTCTGAAGAAATACTCTTTTTAAATATGTTCTTAAAATCAGTATGAAAATAAGGAATATTCAGAGAAATAACATCTAGAGGCAAAATGCTCACTAAATTTCTCCGGCCCAAGTGCAACAGAAGCATTTTTTGAATTATTACTTTTGAGTTGATTGACTATTTTCCAAGGAGCCTTGGATTTGTTCGATGAGCTAGCTATAATACGACCATTGTAATCAATTTTAGCTTTGTTAATCTCGTTACGGTAAATGAACCTCAACCTATTATGCAAGGACTTATATATCTCGTACATGTCAGAAACCAGATGTAGCCGCTTTCATCTCCCGGAGACTATCAGTGAACCAATCCCACAGCACAGCTCTCCCTCACCCTTGTGACTATCTCAGGGAATGAAGATGAAAAAGAATCAATAAATTTATCTTGAAAAATATTGAATGGACTATGGCAGTCTAGACTTTCATCCCTGACAAAATCCCAATTCATTCCACTCAGTAAGGTATGCATACTGTTGAAGCCTGCCTGAGAAAGTAGCCTAAGCTTAATTGTAGAGTACTCTGGAGCACCAACAGACCAACAAACTTCTATGCAGCATGTTCAGAAAATTCTGATTTCACAACACATGTTCATGACTACTCAAGAAGTTGACAAATATATTATCAAGGCAGTTCTTACCTCGGGTAGGCTCAAATATTTTCTGAAAGAGACCAAATGATTTAAACAAGCTACAGAGTGCTGCACACTCTTTATCATCTGTATTGAATCTAACGTCTCCACAAACAATAATCTTATCTGATGAATCAAATCTATTTAAAATATTCTCAGCACTATTTAAAAAACACTCAAGATCTCCCGGAGGAGGTCTATAAAAACATATTACAAACAATTTGAAACTATTCAACCGATCGGCCGATATCTCACAATCACCTTCCATAGACAGATCACTCAGTGCACTGAGACCCGTTACATCCGGGTCCCTGGTAAGAATTATAGAACCACCATGTCGTGATACAGGTCTGGCAAAAAATGAACCAATCTTCCATTAGAGCTGGAATGCCTCAAATTCATTACTTTTATTTCTGATACTTTGTGCATTGGTATGAAGTAAAGCAAAATTTCTGCTTACCTTGTCATGTGCATTAATACCCTTATTCAGACCTTGGCTACGGTCATCGTTGTTTTCCTCGTAAAAAACTGAGTCACTACGGCACCGTCCGGACAGTAGGTACCATCCTTTGCTATATCACCACTCTTTTCATATAGAGTGACTTTAAAATCTCAATTTTACAAAGTTTTAAGTTTAAGTAATCGGAAAACCATCGATAGATTATAAACAGAAAAAAATACGAACAAACAATCAGACAATAAGTTAACACAATAACAATCAATACCCTAAATGTTGCTTAGTGATGAATTTTGTTCTACTCTGAGACCAAGAGAAAACGTCAAGCTCTGTTCTACTTTGGAGCAAATTGGCTGCCTTCAGGCAACGAATGATATGTGCATTTTGCGAGCAATTTGTCTTCCTGAAGGGTATGTGAAACAGTTCTGCGTGTCTGAGATTTCTGATAGGAACGTTGAAATGAACAGTCGATAATAAATCGGAACTAGCGATGCAGCTATTAACTATCCTTTACAAAAACATGACATCTGATGGCTTTCTCCTATTGTTAAGTGAATATATTTTAAAATTTTTAGAGCCCTCTGTATACTCATATCTCCGTCCATATTAAAATTAGTTTTCTTTCCTATGTATCTGTGAACCGATTCTGATTTCCCTCGAGTCTATCAATATATACATTATACTGAGGGTTCCACACGGCACTCGTAAAACAAAGTCTAGACAATACATATGCATTTTACACAGATATGCTTGAACGAATATTCACAAAATATTAACAGGTTCTGATGACATAGCCCAACAATTTAGAGCATGCATTGGCTATAGATTCAATTTGATCACTGAACATTAGTTTCGAATCATAGACTACTCCCAAATCTTTAATCTTTTGTTGTTTGGGTAAGTTGTTACCCTGCAGTTGGTAAACATAATCAATTTTATTCACTTTTCGTGTGAAAGTAACTGAACTACACTTAAGTAATTTAGGAACAATCCATGACTCTCACAAAACTCCACCAATCTATTAAGATCGCTCTGGAGATTCTGACAATCCTTATAATCAGTTATCTCAAGAAAAACTTTGCGGTCGTCTGCATAAAGTAGAAAACTGTTGAATATGAAGCAACTCTTAATCTTATTCACATATACTATAAACAGAAGAGAACTTAAATGAGAGCCTTGCGGCACTCCAAAACGACTGCGATGAATAGCCAGCAACCTCAACAAACTATGATCTATTTCTCAGGTATGATTCTACCCATCTCAGCAACGTTCCCCCAATACCAGCTTCAGCAAGCGCCCGCAGCATAACATTATAACTAGACTTGTCGAACGCCTTGCTAAAGTCTGTATAAACGAAATCCACTTGTCCCCCGTTATCAAGGGCATTGTGTAGGTACTCCGAGTAGTTAACAAGGTTAGACTCCATCGTTCTGCCCCTGATGAACCCGTGCTGCTCCGGTATTATCATTTGTTTGACTAGGTACAGTAGATACTTGTATACTAAAGACTCAAACAATTAAGGAATGATGGTTAACAAACTGATTGGACGATAATTTTGTACTTCTTCTCTGCGTCCACTCTTGAATATAGGTTTTATAAAATAATGTCCGGACTTCAGAGATTGATTGAACAGGAGCAGAAGTGGTGCACAAAGGGAAGTCGCACAATTCTTGCAGAAAATAGAAGTAATGTTATCCGGTCCAGATCCCTTAATACTGTCGATACCGGAAAGTCCCTTCATAACCTCAGTCTCAGCAAACTAGAGCGTTCTTAAGATATTTCCATTCAACACATCAACACCTGAATTGTTCTCGTTCGAGGACACCCATAAAATGTGTAACAGTTCGATTTCTTGAATTAATCATTTATACCTTTTAAACTCAGTTTTCATAATTTTATTAATAATTTAATCTCATTTCATCATAATTACGTTCAAAACTTAACTTTTCAGTTACTGAACTTGAATGCTTGAGTGTTCTTTGGTCAGTCGAAAAACTTAGATGCTATCTTGAAGGTGCTCCTCATTTCACAGTAATAACAGATCATCAATCACAGTTTGGTTTGGTTAAGAGTCTGAGACTCCTTTTATTGTTATTGATTAAACTTTTTAGTTAAGTTTTTTTGTATTAGTTACCTTAAAAATAGTAAGTAATTTATTGGTCAGTTGCTGTGATTTTGATATTTATCTTCTGATAAAGCTAGTTGAATGAAGTGATGAGTATTATTCCTAAGGCTATATCTAGAACCTAGGTTCTAGACGAAGACATCATACACTGAGATTAAGGAACTCTGATCTAGCTAGGCATATGTATTAATAGGTAGTGTCAATTGTAATTTTCTTCAACTAGCCTTTCTATAATTGAATCTCATTAAACTTCATTATTTAGATTTCTTAGTAGAATTGAAATATTTCTCCAATTTTAGATTAAAATTAGAAACAAAACCATTACAAATGGCGTTTGAACAAATCACATATTTCTGGTCTGGTTTCAGCAATCTCTCCATTAAGTGTAATTCTGCTCGGTACATTAGTCGAGGATTTTTTCTTTATGGAGGCATAATTCCTTGGGTTATTTGGCAAATCACTTTCGATACTTTTAGTATAACGATGGAAATCTCGGTCTGCCAAAAATTTACTACGTGCTCTCAAGGACTTGAACAGGTTGAGATCATTGATATTGTTAAACTGCTTTAATCTCTTGTGTATTTTATTCTTTGATTTTATTGTTTGAATGGTCGGAAACGAAAAATAAAATGGATAGTTTTTCCTCCTGCGATGCTTTGGTACAAATTCATCAACTATCCAATCGATATCCGATATCCACGGATCATTGAGGTCAAATCGGTAAACACACTGAGAGATTTGGAGAGTAATTGACTGATTGATGACGTCACCTCGTCATCCACTGGAGATACATCTTTTTCAATTTATTACCAAAATGTAAGAGGTCTCAATACTAAGATTGATGAATTCTATCCGAGCACCTGTACGACGGAGTTTGATTCTGTCTGCCTTACTGAGACATGGTTGTCGGAGTCTGTAAATGGCAGTGAACTCTTTTGTGAAGGCTTTGCACTTTATCGTTGCGACCGTGCTTCTAGGAGAGGGGTGGCTCTTCGTTAGCATTGAAAAAGTGCTTCGCTAATGTTCAGTTGAATTTAGCTCCCCTTTTGAGTGAAGTGCCTAGCATTGAAGCAGTTGCTTGTAAAATTAAGTTGCAGAAATCTCTGTTATTCATTTTTGTATTTTATATTCCTCCATCAACACCTGCCAGTGATTATGTTGTTTTATGTGAGTATTTGGAATTGCTCGAGGTAATTTATGAAGGAAATCTTTTATTGTTGGGCGACTTTAATTTGCCAAAGTTCCACGAGTCACTGATGGGTGCACAAGGATCGGAGAGAGCTGTTTGGGAGCTTATGAGGTTTTATGAATTGCGTCAATGCAATGGGGTCCGTAATGCTGGCGACGGTATTTTGGACTTAATTTTGTCTAGCCTGCCCTGCCGAGTTCACCGCGATATGTCACCTTTTTTGAAGGAAGATGAGTATCACCCGGCTCTGATGTGTCATTTGAACCTGGGCTCGGACAGTTGTGTCAGATTCTCTCGTAGTTCGAATTTTGGGGCTTTCAATTTTCATAAAGTCGATATGGCTACTCTCTGTAAAGACTTAGTAAGTGAACAATTCATCGTTAGACAGGATTGCCCTCGCAGTATAAACTTTCTGGTGAATGATTTTTATAAAAGACTATACAATGGAATCAGAAAATCAGTCCCAGTTTATCGTAAACAAAATAGGAGGTACCTCACATGGTACAATAAAGAGATCATTGATGCTGTTAAGTCTAGGAATCGGATGCACAAAAGTTTATTAGAACATGGAACGATCACTATCTCGATTTGTACTGGGAATTGAGAAGGTCAGTTAAAGCTAAGATGAGGTCTGCATATAGGAAGTACTTGGATAGCTCGGAAAATAGTTTTGAGAAGGACCCTAACAAATTTTGTTATTATTCGGTATAGCGACATCCACCAGCATTGCTGTTCTGGCTCTCTTATCATATACCACTATGTCTGGCCTATTATTCGTCACCATTCTGTCAGTGATAACAGGCCTATCGTAGTATAATCTGATAGAATCATTTTCCAATACATGCGCCAGTTGATACTTGTAATATGGCTGGAAGGTATTCAGAAGTCCGTACTTGTGTGCAAGTTTCTGATGGATAATGTTGCACACTTGATTATGCCTGTGAAGATAGTCCGTATTGGCCAGCTGTTCGCATCTGGACGTAATATGCTGTATAGTCTCCGATCTTATATGGAATTTTCTGCACCTATCTGTTTGTGATGTTCCGTCCTTCATAATAAATTTTTTGTAGTTGTTTGTAGCGATTACTTGGTCTTGGATGGCCACAAGGAATCCCTCTGTTTCCGCGAATAATTCTCCTTTCATCAACCATTTGTTGGAGGCTTCTTTGTCGATGTGTGGTTGATTAATCTCATGGTGATGTCGTCCATGCAATTCCTTTCTTGACCATTGCTCTTGTTTTTCAATATCTGATAGGAACGGTAGATTCAGCAGGTCATCTCTGGTAGCAAGATTTAAAGGTGTATATCCCTTATTAGCCAACGATACCACTCTATGGAGGTCAGAAGTGAAAGCTTTTGTTGAGAAGAATTCTCTGAGATTTTTCATCTGTTCGGTGTGCAAATTGACAACATCTATTAATCCGCGTCCTCCTTCTTTCCGCTTCAAAGTGGTTCGTATCACAGACGATTTTGGATCATGGTTGTTGTACTTTGTTAGCATCGTTCGGGTCTGCCTTTGAATATCATCCAGTTCTGTCTTAGTCCATCTGATTACTCCAAATGAGTAATGCAACACTGGAATGGCGTAGGTGTTAATTGCCTCGACCAGATTCCCCGAGTTCAACATTGATTTCAGTACAGTCTTCAGACGCTGACTGCATTCTGAACGAATCTTCTCCTTTGATTGTTTTTGGTCTAGCAATCTGGCTTGTTGGTATCCTAGCTATTTGTATGTTCGCCATCCCTCATGCACTGTATAATATCACCGTTTGGAAGTTGTGTTTCACCATCTATGACTTTCCCTCTTAGAATGTTTAGGGTCTTACATTTTTCAATCCCGAATTTCATATGAACATCTGCCGAGAACCTACTGACAGTTTTCAGCAAATCATCCAATTGCTTCTTGTTGGAAGCGTATAATTTGATGTCATCCATATTATACAGCAGGTGGGAGACTGTATAATAATTCCTATCTGTTTTTATCCTAAATCCGTATCCTCTTCTATTGAGCATTGAGGACAATGGGTTCATAGCTAAACAGAACCATAATGGACTCAAAGAGTCTCCTTGAAAAATTCCACGACGTATGGGTATCTCGTCGGTTTTAATTAATTTATTGTTCATGTTGACCTGCAGAGACGTGCGCCAGTGTGTTATTGTTGTCTTCAAGAACTCTATCAGGGCTGGGTGAATTTTGTATATCTGCAATACTTCAACAAACCAAGAATGGGTGGTACTATCGGATGCCTTCAGATAATCGAGAAAAGCTGAATGAACATACCGATGCTCTACCTGTGCTTGTTTCATTATCACAGAATCGATGATGAGTTGTTTCTTGCACCCGTGGTGTTTCTTTCTGCATACTTTCTGCTCCTCTGCTAATATAATGTTGTCGTCAAGGTGTTGTTATATTCGATTGAATATGCATGAGGTGAGTATTTTGTAGAGTGTTGGCAGGCAAGTGATTGGCCTATATTGAGACGGATCCTGTGTTCTATCGCTCTTAGGTAGCATATATGTTAAGCCTTGTGTTAGGAAAGTGGATGTTTTCTTGGGATGTTGAAGAACATACGTGAGCTGTTTCACTAGGGCTCCATGGAGCTTATCAAACTTCTTGTACCAGTAGTTGTGGATATTATCTATACCTGTGGCCTTCCAATTGTTGGTCGCTCTAACTACTATTATGATTTCTTCCTCCGTTATTCCTTCGAAGTCCATATGTTTGATATCAAGGCGTTCTTTTTCATTCGTGATCCATTCCGCATCTCTATTGTGTTATTATTATTATTATAACATAATCATATCAGCAAAGGCATGAAATCAAATTATCTAGAATCTCTTGAAATTTTAAGACTCAAGAATAATCCTATTGACTAGACAAACTTATTGTACTCACCTATCTTTGAAATATTTAAGTAGGTAATTATGGTTAATTTCCTTTTCCGAAATTGGCAATGAGTAATGTCTGTTATCTTTTTTAAGTAAGCTTATTGTTGATGATACTTACCATAATCCTCATCTGCAAATTCCGTATGCTAATCTATTAGATGCCTAATCAGCCTCTAGTACCTTCCAACTTATACATCCTTTCCCATGCTGTCTATAATTGTTTACTGTACTTAATATATTCAGTTTTTAAACCAAAATATAAACCTGCTCATGGATGCAAATAGCAAATTGCAACAGCAAATTGGAAATAAACCTCTTTGGTAATAAATAATTAGTTGTGATTTTTCATCATGACAAACTATCAAATAGTAACGACAGAATCAATGCAATTTTTGAAGAAGACACAAGTTTAAGGTACTCTATATTTACGTCAATTGTCATGAATGAGTTAAATTGAAAACTGTTTACCAATTTTCATCAAATTACAACCTCTTCAATCAATTAACACATTCATATTAATAATAATAAATATTGTTTATTGGTTATAAAATTCACAGTGGGGTTCATTACTATTTTCACAAAATAAATTCGATACAATGTTTAAATGTATTATGCATATACATGCATCCCTCCATCAATAAACAATATCAGGGTTAGAATTTCCTCGAAGCAGTTCTCTCAATAGATAAGAGAAAATCCTTGTATGAGGAATTGAAAAATCACACAATTTTTAAATTTTCTACAATACAAATGAACAACAAAAAATCTACAATAAATATTCGTATACTCAAACATACAAAATATGGACAAAAACAGTCGATCTTTAGATAATATGGAACAATCCATGAAAAACTTAGACAAAAGACTCTTCAATAGCGAAGAAAACCTATATTCTATTTATAGTTATGTATTTATATATGAATTTTTTAAATCAATTATTGCTGCTACCTCACAGCGGCTTCTATACAAGACCCATTCTTTAATTTGTTTTTTGAATACACTGATGCGGCAAATATCCTTGATATGATCTGGGATTGAATTGTAAACTTTTGGAGCCAGAAATATATGTGATCGCAGTCCTATGGTTTTGTCGGTCTGTGGTGTTATAATTTTTTTCCTTTATTTCTTGTAGAGTCTTCATGGCTATTATATTTCGCACTTGAAATGTTCTTTTTTTGGTGGAGTCCAAATGTTAAGAAGAACATTTGCCTCAGGTCCATCACCTCAGCTTCTCTGAAGAGTTGATCAGTGGAAAATAGGTACGGCCTGCCAAAAACAATTTTCAGGATCCACTTTTGCGTGACTTCTAACTTATAAAGATAATAGTTTGTCACTCCACCCCAACAATCCGTACATCAAATGAGGCTGAACCAACACCAGATATACTCTCCTCGTTAGTTGGACACTACAATATTTCTTAAAGAACCTAGACCTGGGAACCAGCTTCCGAAGTTTCTTAATCAACTTCTCTATATGCTCTCCCCATCTCAAATGACGATCTATTACCACTCCCAAATACGTAATTGATGTGCTAGCTTGAATATATATATATATATATATATATATATATATATATATATATATATATAATACAAGTACCATTGTCTTGACATATTGAAACATCAAAGGTTGTCTGAGCTGCAGAAGTTATAGAAAACGGAATGAATTTGGTCTTATCTCTGTTCAGTGTCAGCAACTTCCAATCAAAGAAATCCAAAATAAGTTCTCTACAGTCTCCTCCAAAGATACCCAAGTGAAACCTTCATAAAAAACAGCAGAATCGTTATCGAACGATATGAGATTGCCCTGATGGGAATTGAAAATGAAGTATTCATGTATATGATGAATAAAAGCGGGCCCAAGATTGTTCCCTGCGGAACACCGTATTCAACTTCTGAAAAATCACTGAATGAGTCCCCAACCTCTACGCACTGCTGCCGTCCTGTTATATAACTTTCAAACCATTGAAGTGGCAGTCCCCTGATTCCATAGTCCTCTAAAGTTCTAAGAAGCTCCTTATGATCAACGCAGTCGAATGCTTTTGCTAACTCGACAAATATGCATAAGCAGCGTTTTGAAGTGTTTAGGGACTTGTATATCTGAGGTGTAAGATAAGAAATGGCATCCTTGGTTGATTTTTCTTGCCAAAAACCGAATTGTCTGTCACTAAGGATACTACACTCCTCTAAAAAAGATCTTGTTCTCTTTTCCATCACTTTGTCGAATATTTTCGAGATACTAGACGTGAGTGAAATGAGGCGATAGTTATTGAGGTATTTGCTCTCATTGCCTTTATATATTGGTTCAATTAAGCTCTTTTTCAGAATTGAAGGAAATGTCCCAGTTTCTATTGACAGATTCACTAACGAAGTAAGTGGGGCGACAATATGACGTGCTTTATTGTTCAAATTAGTAGTTATGATACCATCTGGTCCTGGTGTTTTATTTGGTTTCAAGACTTTGATAATCTCACGGATTTCTTGTTCGCTAGTTGGATTCAGCATTATAATGAGTGGATTCTTTGGATTTTTCACTTCACTTTTGTTTTTCATTTTAATAATATTTGCTAGATCAGATCCCACTCTAGAAAAAAACGAGTTGAAACGTTTGTCACGTTTGTCCTCTGTCTCATTGATCCCTACAATGTTGATCAATTTTATTTGACCTTTTTTATTATCTTTGTTGTATATAATCTTACACAATTTCTTGGGATCATTCTGATTTCGGGCAATTAGATTCTTATAATAATTATCCCTTGCTCTCTTGATGATTTTCTCTAAATGATTTTTGTACACTTTATATCTTTCGAGTAGCTCAGTGTTGTTATGTTGTTTTTTCGACCTGCTGTACAGTGAACTTTTTACATTTACAGCATTTATGATTCCATACGTTATCCAATCACTTCGTTTCAGATCATTTCTTCCTTGCTTCAATGACTTTGTGCTATCACTGATACAGGTTGACAACACTCCTATAAACTTCCTCGTCGCCGACTCAACATCTGCAGTTCCACAAAGACATTCCCTTGACAGAGAAGACAGAACACTGTTTCATGCTTATAGTCCAGATATCTGTGATTTATTCGCTCATCTACTTTTCTTTCATCAGGGCCGGGGCCATGAATTACAACTGCAAGGGTCAATGGGTAATGGTCTGTTATATCGATATGTAAAACCGCTGATTTTAGATTCTCCTGGTGAATTTTCGTTTTGAAAAATTTGTGATCTATACATGTTCCACTTTCGGGAAAACCTATATTCTATTTATAGTTATGTATGAATATATGAATTTTTTAAATCAATTATTGCTGCTACCTCACAGCGGCTTCTACACAAGACATTTTTCACAGATATAAATTAGAATACTACATTCGATACAATGTTTAAATGTATTATGCATATACATGCATCCCTCCATCAATAAACAATATCAGGTTAGAATTTCCAGGAAGCAGTTCTCTCTCAATAGATAAGAGAAAATCCCTTGTATGAGGAATTGAAACTTTACACAATTTTTTTAATTTTCTACAATACAGATGTATTTGCTGTCATTGCCTTTAATATTGGTTTAATTAAGATCTTTTTCAGAATTGATGGAAATATCCCAGTTTCTATTGACAGATTCAATAGCGAAGTAAGTGGGGCGACAATATGACGTGCTATATTCTTCAAATAAATAGTTGTGATACCGTCTAGTCCTGGTGCTTTATTTGGTTTCAAGACTTTGATAATCTCACAGATTTCTTGTTCGCTAGTTGGATTCAGCATTATACTGAGTGGATTCTTTGGATTTTTCACTTCTTATGTTTTGTTTTTCGTGTTTCGATCCCACTCTAGAAAAAAAAACGAGTTGGAAGCTTTGGCTATTTCACGTTTGTCCTTTGTCTCACCCATCCCTGGAATGTTGATCAATTTTATTTGACCTTTTTTATTATCTTTGTTGTATATAATCTTCCAAAATTCCTTGGGATCATTCTGATTTCGGGCGATTAGATTCTTATAATAATTATCCTTTGCTTTCTTGATGATTTTCTCTAAATTATTTTTGTACACTTCATATCTTTCGAGTAGCTCAGTGTTGTTATGTTGTTTTTCAACCTTCTGTACAGTGAATTTTTACTACATTCACAACATTTATGATTCCATTCGTTATCCAATCACTTCTTTTCAGATCATTTCTTCCTTGTTTCAATGACTTTGTGCTATCACTGATACATGTTGACAACACTCCTATAAACTCCCCCGTCCCGACTCAACATCTGCAGTTCCACAAACACATTCCCATGACAGAGAAGACAGAACACTGTTTCATGCTTATAGTCCAGATTCCTGTGATTTATTCGCTCATCTACTCTTCTTTCATCAGGGACGGGGTCATGAATTCCAACTGCAAGGGTCAATGGGTAATGGTCTGTTATATCGATATGTAAAACCGCTGATTTTAGATTCTCCTGGTGAATTTTCGTTTTGAAAAATTTGTGATCTATACATGTTCCACTTTCGGGAAAACCTATATTCTATTTATAGTTATGTATGAATATATGAATTTTTTAAATCAATTATTGCTGCTACCTCACAGCGGCTTCTACACAAGACCTTTTTCACAAATATAAATTAGAATACTACATTCGATACAATGTTCAAATGTATTATGCATATACATGCATCCCTCCATCAGTAAACAATATCACGGTTAGAATTTCCTGGAAGCAGTTCTCTCTCAATAGATAAGAGAAAATCCCTTGTATGAGGAATTGAAACTTTACACGATTTTTTTAATTTTCTACAATACAGATGTATTTGCTGTCATTGCCTTTAATATTGGTTTAATTAAGATCTTTTTCAGAATTGATGGAAATGTCCCAATTTCTATTGACAGATTCAATAGCGGAGTAAGTGGGGCGACAATATGACGTGCTTTATTCTTCAAATTAGTAGTTGTGATACCGTCTAGTCCTGGTGCTTTATTTGATTTCAAGACTTTGATAATCTCACAGATTTCTTGTTCGCTAGTTGGATTCAGCATTATACTGAGTGGATTCTTTGGATTTTCACTTCTTCTGTTTTCATTTTTCGTGTTTCGATCCCACTCTAGAAAAAAACGAGTTGGAAGCTTTGGCTATTTCACGTTTGTCCTTTGTCTCACCCATCCCTGGAATGTTGATCAATTTTATTCGACCTTTTTTGTTATCTTTGTTGTATATAATCTTCCACAATTTCTTGGTATCATTCTGATTTCGGGCGATTAGATTCTTATAATAATTATCCTTTGCTTTCTTGATGATTTTCTCGAAATGATTTTTGTACACTTTATATCTTTCGAGTAGCTCAGTGTTGTTATGTTGTTTTTTCAACCTGCTGTACAGTGAATTTTTACAATTACAGCACTTATGTATGATTCCATGCGTTATCCAATCACTTCGTTTCAGATCACTTCTTCCTTGCTTCAATGAATTTGTGCTATCACTGATACAGGTTGGCAACACTCCTATAAACTCCCCCGTCGCCGACTCAACATCTGCAGTTCCACAAACACATTCCCATGACAGAGAAGACAGAACACTGTTTCATGCTTATAGTCCAGATACCTGTGATTTATTCGCTCATCTACTCTTCTTTCATCAGGGACGGGGTCATGAATTCCAACTGCAAGGGTCAATGGGTAATGGTCTGTTATATCGATATGTAAAACCGCTGATTTTAGATTCTCCTGGTGAATTTTCGGTTTGAAAAATTTGTGATCTATACATGTTCCACTTTCGGGAAAACCTATATTCTATTTATAGTTATGTATGAATATATGAATTTTTTAAATCAATTATTGCTGCTACCTCACAGCGGCTTCTACACAAGACCTTTTTCACAAATATAAATTAGAATACTACATTCGATACAATGTTCAAATGTATTATGCATATACATGCATCCCTCCATCAATAAACAATATCACGGTTAGAATTTCCTGGAAGCAGTTCTCTCTCAATAGATAAGAGAAAATCCCTTGTATGAGGAATTGAAACTTTACACAATTTTTTTAATTTTCTACAATACAGATGTATTTGCTGTCATTTCCTTTATTATTGGTTTAATTAAGATCTTTTTCAGAATTGATGGAAATATCCCAGTTTCTATTGACAGATTCAATAGCGAAGTAAGTGGGGCGACAATATGACGTGCTTTATTCTTCAAATTAGTAGTTGTGATACCGTCTAGTCCTGGTGCTTTATTTGGTTTCAAGACTTTGATAATCTCACAGATTTCTTGTTCGCTAGTTGGATTCAGCATTATACTGAGTGGATTCTTTGGATTTTTCACTTCTTCTGTTTTTTTTTTTGCATTTTAATAATATTTGCTAGATCAGATCCCACTCTAGAAAAAAAAACGAGTTGGAAGCTTTGGCTATTTCACGTTTGTCCTCTGTCTCACCCATCCCTGGAAGGTTGATCAATTTTATTTGACCTTTTCTATTATCTTTGTTGTATATAATCTTCCACAATTTCTTGGTGATCATTCTGATTTCGGGCAATTAGATTCTTATAATAATTATCCTTTGCTTTCTTGATGATTTTCTCGAAATGATTTTTGTACACTTTATATCTTTCGAGTAGCTCAGTGTTGTTATGTTGTTTTTTCAACCTTCTGTACAGTGAATTTTTTACTACATTTACAGCATTTATGATTCCATTCGTTATCCAAACACTTCGTTTCAGATCATTTCTTCCTTGCTTCAATGACTTTGTGCTATCACTGATACAGGTTGACAACACTCCTATAAACTCCCCCGTCGCCGACTCAACATCTGCAGTTCCAAAAACACATTCTCATGACCGAGAAGACAGAACACTGTTTCATGCTTATAGTCCAGATACCCGTGATTTATTCCCTCATCTACTTTTCTTTCATCAGGGCCGGGGCCATGAATTCCAACTGCAAGGGTCAATGGGTAATGGTCTGTTATATCGATATGTAAAACGCTGATTTTAGGTTCTCCTGGTGAATTTTCGTTTTGAAAAATATGTGATCTATACGTGTTCCACTTTCGGCTCTTGTCACCGTATTTATTGCTGAAGTAAAACCTTCCTCGCTCATAATATTTTTATATTCTTCATCGTATAGAGAGTCCGAGAGAAGATCCATATTTGTGTCCCCCATGAATATGTCCAAATCATGCCGCTGCTTATTTTTATGGAAGAAATGGATCAAGATTCTGTTAAATTCCTCTTTAGTAACAGTGTGGGGACGATAGGATGCCACAATCTTTATTGATTTATTATTTAGAGATGTTTCCATCATCAGTAATCGGAGATCTTTCACACAATTAACTACTTTGTAATTATAACAACTCCGTCATTTTGATTAACTAGGCCATCGTTGTATATTATATCGTATTGGGGTAGGCGATACAAACCGGATCTGGTAATTGCCAAGTTTCTGTGAGCACGATGATTTCATATGGGACCTCTACCTGACTCAACAATATCCTGAGATGATCAAAATTCATATTCAGACTCCTAATATTCAAATGGAGAATTCTCAAGTTTTGATCTTCAGGCGACGAGAAGAAAATTTTAATTCCATCCATGTCAGACATGCATTCGTTTGTGAAATTTAAGTTGTGCCGTTCGAAATTTTGGATATAAACTTCCATAATCAATCTAATATATCTGAAACATTGTAGTCCGTTCGTTCTCTTAGTTTACTCAATTGCAATTTATATTGTTTACAATTCACATCCAGAACACCATGCTCTACATCATATTTCGTCTTGAATTTCGTGATACTCTCAGTACAGTTCGCACACGCTTTATCACTAGATTTGCTTTCTTCACAATTGTGTGGGGCAACACATCTTGAGCACTTAGAAGGTCCATTGTATCTGTAATTTTGTGATTTGTGGTTGAAGTTATAACAATTATAGCATCTAGTTACGTTCAGATTTTCACGAACAGTACATCTCTTTTTGTAAAGTCTTGCCATGAATTATGTACACCTCTTTCTCTTTTATTTAATGCATCACTCAAAGACGGGGTTTTTCCGGATCGTTGGAAATGCGCGAGTGTGACACCTATTTTTAAAGGTGGAGACAAAAGCAATGTCGAAAATTACAGGCCCATTAGCAAGTTATGTATCTTCGCCAAACTGTTTGAATCATTGATCTACAAATATATTTTTTCTCTCGTCAAATTTCAAATTATGCCTGAACAGCATGGATTCTTCAAAAACAGATCAATCGAAGCTTATTTATTGACATTTGTCGAGCATATTTTGAGTGCTATGGATGAAGGCTTACAAGTGGATACCTTCTACACTGACTTCGGAAAGGCCTTTGACAGAATTTGTCATAATATTCTTGGTTGTCGGGTCGAGGAGGTTGGTGTGAGTGGTTCACTTTTGCGATGGGTCGACTCTTATGTGCGAAATCGACGACAGTACGTTGCTATTGGTGGTGGGCATAGATCGGAGACATATTGCTGTACATCTGGGGTCCCCCAAGGATCACACCTTGGTCCCCTCCTGTTTCTCATATATGTAAATAATATAAGATATATTTTTGAAAAATGTAACTTTACTATCCGCTGACGATCTCAAAATCTATTTTACCATCAGGAGCTTGTCTGACTGTCTTGTTGTACAGGAAGAGCTCACGCTTTTTTCAGAGTATTGCAAAACTAATAGTCTTTTCCTGAATTTGAAAAAATGTCAAACAATACAATAGTTTAATGAAAGTGCACAAATTCGAGATCTTGGAGTCATCCTGGATTCGAAGTTGGTTTTCGATCAACACATTGATTGCATAGTCAGCTCTTCAAGTAGAATGTTGGGGTACACTCTCCGCCAGTGTCGTATATTCAAAAATTCTAGTTCTGTTCTCAGTGTTTACTATGCCTACGTATTCAGCAAACTCAACTTTGCCTCCGTTATATGGAATCCTCAGTATAAAGTTTACATCTCGCTAATTGGAAAAATTCAGAATTAACTTTTAAAAATATCTGGCTTATTTGTGTAATTTCACGGTGGCGGAGGGGGTTGACTTCTATGCGGAAGCAAGAAAGCAATTTCACTTGGTTTCACTTGAGGACAGAAGAAAGATGAATGACATCCTAACTCTTCAGAAGGTATTGGCTGGGGAGGTTAGTGCACCAACTATTCTGGAAAATATATTCTTCAACTTCACTGATTTTCACTTGAGGAAACATGAGTTGTTCTATATTCCTTTCAAAAGAACTAACTATTCCAGGCACTCGCCCTTAACGAGAATGCTACGCATGGGCAATGAATTTAATCAGTCTGTTGATATTTTTTCAAATAACATCGTAAGATCTAAAAAAATTCTAAGAGACTTGTTCCTGATGTAGTTTCTTCTTTTGTACTTTTTTTTCAATTATTCATATTTAATTTTTTTTCAATTATTCTAATTTAATAAACAATAAACAATAAACAATAAACAATAAAATAAACAGTAAACAATAAACAATAAACAATAAACAATAAACAATAAACAATAAACAATAAACAATAAACAATAAACAATAAACAATCAACAATCAACAATCAACAATCAACAATCAACAATCAACAATCAACAATCAACAATCAACAATCAACAATCAACAATCAACAATCAACAATCAACAATCAACAATCAACAATCAACAATCAACAATCAACAATCAATAAACAATAAACAATAAACAATAAACAATAAACAATCAACAAACAATAAACAATCTCCCCATGCCTACGTATATGACCCCTTGCGATTAATTTCCTGAACGCAGAGCCATTGCATTCTACGATTGTGAATTGAGCACTTTCATTTTTATTATTTCTTAGCAATGCAAGTTAACCTCAAAATGTTTTTTAGATTTGACAACGGAGAAACAATTGTCAGACAAGGTGAACCAGGTGATGATTTCTACATCATCGTCGAAGGAACGGCAATCGTTAAACAAAACCGGGCCGAAGGCGAAGAACCCACCGAAGTCGGCAAACTGGGACCTGGGGATTACTTCGGAGAGATCGCCCTCTTGCTGAACCGGCCAAGGGCCGCCACCGTTGTGGCTTGCGGTCCTCTTAAGTGTGTCAAATTGGATCGAGCTAGGTAAGGGCATATCACTTTTGCTTCCTTTGTGATATATGTTACTGGTTTTCAATTTGTTGATATCATCAGAAGCTAGAGAGAGCTCTTTAAGCCTGGAAAATGCGGATTGACAGAGTTATAATGACTTCCTCATTCGACAAAAGTTCCTTCTTACCATAACGGACTGTTATTACTAGGGAATGAATAATCGCAAATTTTCAGGTTCATTATTCACTGAGTATTCTTTGTTGGACATTTAAAAGTACACACCAATTGAAATATATAGTAGTAATTTTCTTCAAAATTGTTATGAAAAATCAGTTTTATTGATTTTATTCTCGAAAAATATCTGTCCGTCTCGTTTTTTGCGGTGCATACCATTGTCTCTCATATCGAACACTAATTATGAACACTGTGAACGAATTGAGGAATTCATAGGTACTATGCATGCTCCTAAACCCTGTTTATCTTATACAGGGTGTTACATAATAGTATGTCACAACTTGAGGGGGTAAATCTACGTGTAATTTTAAGAAAAAAAGTTTATATAAACATAGGTCTGCAAAAGCATCGTTACGGAGCTACAGGGTGTTGAAATTTCCAGAAGAAATTGTTTTTTTTTCTCCAAAACTCCTGCAGTTTTTGAAATATTCAGTTCAAATTTGGAATGGAAGCTATTTTTTACAGCCTCTATTATTACATGTCCTAGATTTCAACTGAAATTCACAAGGTGTTTTCTTTTTCGAGGCTATGTCTTCTTTTGCCCTTTCAAGCTTTTTTGCAGTACGTCACTGATCAGCGTCCAATCAATTTTCGTCATCTCGTTCAATTTAGAAACTTTTTGGAACTTGTAATTTTCTCGTATCTCCAACCGTTTTCGAGTGAAAAATTAGTGAATTTGAATTATTTGAATTGTATATTATTCGCTAAATAAAAAAAAAATTATAGAAATACTCGATAGGTATGCCCAAAATTTGCTTTTATTTTGATAGCTCGTCTTCTGAGACTCAACTTATACTTATTAATTATCAAACTAAAAAAAAGAACAATTAAAAACTAAATAAATTGCTGGAAGTGTCTTCCACCTGCAAGAATACAGGCCTCTGTCCTTCGCATATTATCACGCACTCTTTGAAATATTCCTGGGGTATCTTATCGTGTCACAAGAGGTTATTATTCGATTTCTCAATTCTTCTACAGTGTTCACTGGAGTGGTATAAACTAAACTTTTGGGATATCCCCATAAGAAAAAGTATAATATTTAAGTCTGGGGACCTAGGAGGCCATGGTTCTGGCCCACCCCGACCTATCCATCGGTTGTTGAATGTATTATGTAAGAATTCCCTAGCTTCTCCACTAAAATAAGCTGGTGCCTCATGAACCACATTATGCTTTATTAAGTGGCACATCCTCGAGCAATGAAGAAAACTTCTCCTCAAGAAATTGCCGATAAGCGGAACCGTTTAGTCTATTAGGCAAAAAAATAGCCCAATCAAATAATTTCCAATTATTCCGACCCAGACATTCAATAAGAATTGTTCTTGATGATGAGATTCTTCAATCAAATGGGGGATTTCCTCAGCCCAATAATGATTATTGTGAAAATTTGTAAGAACCATCGGCAGAAATTCAGTCTTGAAGGGAAATCTGGAGGAAGTAGAGTTTGGACGCGTTGAATATGAAACGGATACAATAAAAAGTCGTGGAGAATCCTCCAAACTAGAACATGTGAAATATTCAACTGATTTCCAATTTTTCTTGTACTCACATGAGGATTCAAATCAATACAATTCAAAATTGCTTCCTCAATATCTGGAGTTCTCATAGTTTGAGTTGCACCTTTTGAATGATTATTTGCAGTAAAAGTAACAGTTTCTCTGAACCTTCTGTGGATATTTGAAAATGTTCGCCCATCTGGTGTTACTCGATTTGGAAAGCGCACCTGATATAATCGCCTAGGTTCTGTTGTGTTTCCATCAGCCAGACCGTACATGTAATGGATATCAGCCAATTCGGCGTTAGTAAAATTAGCCATTTTTTCTTAGAGCAATAACTTCAAAAGTCTTAAAACTAACCGTTGATTTAATAAACAATTCCAGCAGACACTGGTTCAACTTTAGCAACTGTCAAAATAAATAAATGAACGAAAAAAATCAAAGCCTACTAGTCATTTTTTTTAATCAGAAGTGCTTTCAATTCAGCGAATACCTACAATCGTTTAATGATTTCTTGCTGGAGAACGGTTGGAGATACGAAAAAATTACAAGTGTCAAAAAAGTTTCTAAATTGAACGAAGATGACGAAAATTGATTGTACGCTGATCAGTGGCGTACTGCAAAAAAGAAGGCATGGCTCCGGAAAAGAAAACTCTTTGTAGATTCTACTTAAAATTTAGGACGTGTAATGATCGAGGCTGTAAAAAATAGCTTGCATTTCAAATTTGGGGTGAATATCTCAAAAACTGCAGGAGTTTTGAAGAAAAAACCAATTGTTCCGGAAATTTCAACACCCTGTAGCTCCGTAACAAAGCTTTGTTTATATGAACTTTTTTTCTTAAAATTGCACGTAGATTTGCCCCCTCAAGTTGTGACATACTATTATGTAACACCCTTTATATGACTGATTACGCAGCTCATAATTTTAAGCCAACTTCGTTTGACCTAAAAAACGTGTACCCAAACATTGCCGCAGATGAATTACTTAGTCCATGAAATTTCTTCTGAAATTAACAGAATGATGAATTTTGCAACAATTCAAAAACCTAAGTATAATATAATTTCAAATCAACTGATTACTCTGAGCTGGATTCGTTTCTTTCTAATGTTGAATAAACTTTTAAATGATTGTAAAAGTTGATACTATTATCACAATTCGTTAATATTCTTATGATAGGTGCGGAAAAATTTGTTCCTAAATGAGATATAAAAATAATGAAATAAAAAATAACTAAATTACCAGTTAGTTATTCCAATAAATCTCTATATCCGAGAACACGCGAAATTTATCGCGACATGTGTAAACAAATTGAAGACTTTTATTCAAGGAACAATATTCAACCTTCCGCAGAATATTTAATATCCCTTTTTGAAGGAGCTCGGTTTCCTATTCACTCTGATATTCATCGCCAACTAGGGCCACATAGTAGTGGTACAATCTAGTCGGATCTCGTGAATAACAGCAACAGACTGCAATTTCTGTTCGTTTGGCTTCGTCAGTGTTGCATACCCATTCACGACATCAAGCCAGATCATCACCTACTCCTATCAATTCGTTAGAATGTATGAAGTATAATGTATGTATACATATACAATTGGCGCCCTTCAACGAACCGGCACAGAAGACCACCAGGACCACCAAGAAACGAATCGCTGAAAATGTTACAGAGACTTTATCGAAAACACGAGAATATGAGTCGTACAGTAAATTCAACAGCGGCCGAGCTGTGGTGGAAATTTTGCCTCGCTCCGGTGGGCCAAGTTTACATCGATAAAGTGAAGAAAATAGTAATTGAGAATCGTAATTCGAGTTTGAAAGCGATAGGCAATAAACTTTCTGTGTCTCCCGAATCAATTTGTACCATTTTAAACGATTGGTTGGGCATGAAGCGCGTTGTCGCTGATGGACTATTTCAAAAGACCTGAATTTTCATCAATAATTGAATTGCGCAAAGGTCACTGAAGAAATGCTAGAACGAGTCAATTCCGACGCCACTTTCATAAAACACATTGTAATTGATGATGAGACATGGGTTTATGAGTTTGACTCTAGTGTGGTTTCATAAAGTTTTCTTCTTTCAATATAATTTTTTCTTCCTCGTTTCCCAGTGGCCCTGGTAGTCTTCTGTGTCGGTTCGTTGGAGGGCGCCAATTGTGTTAATATACTACCATACTATCCTTATCAAAAAACTTTCATCTTTAGGCATTTAAGGCTCATTTCCTAACTGGTTCAATGCATAGGTGACCTCGAATAGACTCAGTTTTATAAATTAATAGTAAAATACTCATTCAACATCTTTATAGGTGTTCGCAAATGAGCAACATAGTATGAGATAACATCACAATACAATTGTTATAAGGAAATTTGTTCTGTTCATGAAAGTTTATAAGACAATATTTAATACTGTCGTAAAATGTTTCATATTTTTGTTCTAAGAATGTTTTCAACACTGCCATATAAAACTCTTAATAAAATAGTCTTTAAGCAGTAATAATATAATTATAAAATAACAACATGCTAGTTGAGAGTATCCACAATTCTGTTGACCATACTGGTAAAAGTTTTCAATTTACATTCAAAGAACATATTTTATCTGATAAGTCTTCAACCCTTGAACATTAACAATAAGCCATACAATAACATTTGTTGATAATCTCAAAATTCTTCAGGAATATGACAAA
The DNA here is from genome assembly GCA_013387265.2 of Cryptolaemus montrouzieri. Lineage (NCBI taxonomy): Eukaryota > Metazoa > Arthropoda > Insecta > Coleoptera > Coccinellidae > Cryptolaemus > Cryptolaemus montrouzieri. Next base: position 14,742,398 of record JABFTP020000165.1, read on the forward strand.
GGAAAAACATTAATCTGTTGGAAAATTAGGAAATTAAATAACTCTGTAAAACCTACATTACACCATCTTCATTAGCCAATTAGATCCAAATTCTCCCCACTATTAAACATCTAAGATAGCAATAATCATCTGTTCATAGTAGATATGCATTTGAAAATGACTGGTCGTGTTGTAAAAATTAATTGTGAAAAGTTTAATAAAATAATAATGTTCACACTTGTTTCAAAACTTTCATTCTTTTATAATTTTCAGATTCGAACGTGTCCTCGGCCTGTGCGCCGACATACTGAAGAGGAACATCACCCAGTACAACAGTTTCGTTTCGTTGTCTGTCTAATTTATTTGAGGAGGAAGTATATTTTGTTTATTTACTCATCTATTCGTTCTATTTGATGTAATTCAGCCAAAATTCAAAGTCTTCATTGTGAAGTAGAGATGTTTATTGTAAATTATTAATTTCAGAGTTCTGCCAAATGAAATTGATATATATCGACGATACAACTATTTTTCTACATTTTGACATATTTCGCTTGAACATAGCAAAATTATTCGACAAATTGGATAAGTATTTGTGATCTATTTCACATTCATTTCGTCAGAACTTCCATCGAAGATGTATTGAATGTGTATTATACTAATCATGTATATATTTATAAATAATTTCTTCCATTAAAAATTAATTTGGGTTAAAAACTGTATGATTATTATAAAATGTTCAAATTGGCATCATAACTTCTTTTTAAGTTCTACACAGTGAGTGATGCTGTTACCACATGTATGTGTATAGTAAATTAATGGACACCGAATGCAACCCTAACGGTTTCACTGAAGTAGCCAAAATCAAAAATTAGATCATTTTCACTTTACCAGACATAACAGTCTGGTACTACCTAACTTTTTTCTTTTTTGTGATAAAAAATCTATGAGTTTAGTAAAATTTCTGTTACTTGTAAGAAATTTTAATCAAATAGCTAGAAAGAATGAATTTTTGTTGAAAATTTTCATTTCAATGTAGCTTTACGCGTTTAGGAGCTATGATTTTTTTCATAACCAAAAACGAAAAAATATTGTCTATTAGTCCGTACGATGTGCATTCATTGAAATATACAGAGAATGTACTATTAGTCCATACGACATGGTACCAATTGCAAAAGTGTAATGTGTGTTGCCGACATTCAATGAATTGGCGTTTTTAAAGAAATTGAATTATACCGCTTTTTTCATATTGTTTTCACTCGGAAGAAAATTTTGAATATTGTTACGATATAAATAAGCTGGATAATATTAGAATAGAGAAAAATCATCAAATATGTTATTTTGTGCGACACAATTATCGCTCAATGACGGCTCGTTTACGCCTAAAGGTTGATGCTAGGAAGAATCTAGCAGCTTTGGCTTCTTCAACCTCAAAAACCCCTCTATACGAAGTTTGGAACAAAAAAGTGATTTCGCCCATAATGACAAAGGCTATGTGTAGTTTTGATAAAAATGCGAAAAATTTGAGGTTTTAGAGTTTGATTAGAATTCACAATTTGGTAGTTCCGTTGGCTTAAATTAAGATTCTGTTAACGTTTCTTTCTTAGCTCAAGCCGTTTCGTGGTTTGTTGCACAACGAAAATGAGAGAAAATTAAACTATTAGTCCATACGATATACTGCCATACATGTAAATGTAATGTGTGTTGCCGTCATTCAACAAAGTGGATGATTTTGAAGGAATTCAATTTTACCGCCTTTTTCATGTTAATTCCATTCAAAACGAGTTCTTGAATATTTTTACGATATAAATAAATTGTCAGGATAAAGTTGGAATACAGAAAAATCAACAACTATCACTTTGTGCAACTCAATTATGTCCCAACGGCACCACGTTTACGCTGAAACAGCTAATAGTAGGAAATATCTGAGATCTGGATTCTACGAAGTCGAAAACCTCTGTATACGAAGTTTGGAACGAAAATAATTTTTTCGCCAAAAATGTCTTAGAAAAATTGCGAAAACTCGTAGGTTTGAGAATTTTATGAAAATTCACAGGTTAGTGGTTCCGTAGGAGTAGATTAAGAATCTGTTTACGATTTTTTCCGAGCTCATGCCGTTTAATAGTTAATAATCTTTTCTCACAAACGTAAATGGAAGAAAATTAACTATTAGTCCATACGATCTGTAACCATCACTACATAGTTGAGGCGAATTATGCCAAAACGGCTATTGTTAGAAGAATCTGACCTTGGATTTGGATTGTACGATCTCAAACCCCTGTATACGAAGTTTGAAGCAAAAATAATTTTTTCGCCATAAATGTCCAAAGGCTATAGTCTTAAGAAATTGCTAAAACTTGTAGGTTTTGAGAAATTGATGAAACCTCACAGATTAGTAGTTCCGTAGGAGTAGATTAAGAATCTGTTTACGATTTTTTCCTAGCTCTAAATCTAACCTAACCTAGCTCATGCCGTTTAATAGTTATTAATCTTTTCTCACAAACGTAAATGGAAGAAAATTGAACTATTAGTCCATACGATCTGTAACCATTAATACATAGTTGAGGCGAATTATGTCAAAACGGCTATTGTTAGGACCTCAAAAACCCCTGTATAGGAAGTTTAGAGCGAAAATAATTTTTTCGCTATAAATGTCAAAGGCTACAATAGTCTTAGCTAAAACTTGTAGGATTGAGAAATTTGATGAAAATTCTTTGTTTCGTGTTCCTTAGGCGAATAATAAGAATCTATTAACGATTCTTTCCTAGCTCAAACCGTTTAACAGTTATTTATATTTTTCACAAAACGAAAATGCATGAAAGTTAAACTGGGAGTCCATACGATATGCAACCACACATGTAGAAGTTATGTGTGTTGCCTACATTCAACAAAGTCAAGAAGAAATCAATTTTACCGATTGTTTCATTTTTATTTCATTCCAAAGAGTTTATGAATATTCTTAGGATATAAATAAGGTGTCAGTATGAAGTTAGGATACGAAAAATCAACAAATATAATTATTTCGAGCGACTCAATTATCTCCCAATGTAAGCTCGTTTACGCTAAAAAGGATAATGCTCTTGTCGTAGATCAACCCTTTCTAAAGCCATTTTGGTATTCTGAAATTACCCTGTAAGTCTCAAAAAATCGACAATTCTGTTGTAAATAGCTCGTTCCCAATGTTACTGAGTATAGATATAGGTCTGTAATTCCCCATAAGCTGTTTGCTCCCCTTCTTGTACACTGCTCTCACCTAGGCCATCTTAAGTTTATCGGGAGATACACCACTGTCAAAAGTGAGACTTATCAGATATGCCAGAACAGGCCAGATCTTATCTGCAAACATCTTAATAATTTTGACAGGACTTTCATCCAGTCCCACAGATTTTGTGTTCTTCAAAGAGCTAATTAGATTGATGGCCTCTCCAGAATCCGTTGACAAGAGTACAAGGCTGCTACACGGATAAGAACCAGTTTGTCCCAGACCAGAGCTTTGTTCCCTCGAATCACCAACATTGCTGGACGACTCGGAGCCCTGATTCACAAAAAAAGGTATTAATATAACTCAATATTCCCTGATATCCCTGCTCTCCTCCAAGGAACATATTCTTCTTAACTTAATTTGTCAAAATGAATGTTGAAGTCACCGCACAAACAATTCTGAAGTTAACAAAGGAAGAGGCTCTCTTAAGTGCACCATCAATAGCTTCAAGACATACAGAAATGTCCCCTTGCGGAGGGCGATATACTGAAACAACGACAAGCCGAACCCGCCTACTGATGCCTGCCGCAATCTCAATATGATTCTGTTCACAAAATTTCCCAATTTCAGGATCATCTTTCATCATCATATCCGCAGATGCAAACACACGATCCACCATAGGGAGACACGTGTGAGAAATAACCAGTTATAACTGCCTGCTAACCAATGCTCAGTGATACAAACTACCCCACGAAAAAACTCCATAGTACCCAGGAAAAGATCCAAGTCCAATACTTAATTTTTTAGTGATTGTATGTTCTGATGTAATACAAATATAGAATTTTTTATTTCTTCACATTTTCCCTTTCTCAATATTTTACTAGACATATCTCCACCATTTTAAAAATGTTTATTCCTAGGTATAAGAGGTACTTCCATAATATTTATTGAGGGTTGATGCCATTCTTTCAGCGAGTTCGCCAATATCAATCTGATCCCGTCATGAGACCCTGCCCTAAAAAAGAAAGCGAACCACAATCAGATTTTGAATATCCAGGTGTCGTTCCCCAGCTATCACTTGAGGTACACGTTTTCATCAGAGCCTCTATCGGGATAGCTGCGCCATGCTGAGATTCGATCCTCCGACTAATGGTCTCCATGTGTGCAATCAGTCCACAAATGTTGCCCTTGATTTGGGCAGCATATCGTTCCAGTTAGTTTCAAAGTACGTGAAGCTACCGGTTTTATCTTCCAGACAGAAACTTTTCAATTAATTATTAAAAAAGTATATGCACTCATTCATGGAATATTTACTTTTTCGTAAGTATGGCCCCTTGCATTTTCTTAACTTATGCTTCATTACAATGCTTTTTGGACAGATTGAATTTTCAACCCAGTTATTTGAGCCTGCAACCACAATGACCCAGTCATTTGAACTCAGTTCGCCAGTATAACTATCTATTTCCTTCACTATTTCAAGAAAATCAGCTCCGGGTATGATCATTGATGTTATTTTACATACTGTTGTATCTTGAAAGCATCTACTAAGAATTTATTAGTACCTTTTGCATTATCATCAGCCAGCACCACAATTTTAAAAGATCCTTTACTTCTTACCTGGTTTAATGTTGGATTTAGTTGAGAGTCTATATGTGTCTCCTTGCTATTTCGTTTTCTTGCTTTAACTTGGGTTGCTCTATTTATCAACAACCTAACGTTTTCAACAGAGTGCTGAGAGCCCATTGACTGCAGATACTGTTCTCCAGTCTGACCCGTAGGCCCAGCAACAATCGACAACTCTTCCCGTAGATTCCTTTGATTTCTCTCTGACGATTCGCAACATGCATCAATAACGTTATTATTATTAATCTCGCAAGCACTCTTCCATACATATGTTTTCGACAGACTCATCAGTTGGACCACAAATAAAATGATCTTGAATTTTTGGCCTAATTCTTTTCTTCAGTAGTCTCTCCGCTATTCTACCAATAGTTTTAAATTTCTATTTTCTAACATTCTGCTCAACCCTTGGGGTGCCTGGTGGGTCTGACAGACCCATCGGTTCAAGGAATCGACAATATTTCAGAAAATTCATAACTCCCGCCACTGTGCGCCTGAGTAGCTTCGTGATATAAACTGGTGGCTAGATTATCGCCCTTCCCGCCGTCCGCAACGCGCACGCGTTCGAGTAACACGTGTTTTATTTACGCTCGGGCCTGAGAAACCCGACCAGGCACGCGGCGTAACTTTTAACTGGTAAGTAATTATTTTTGTTTTCCATTATTCATTTTGCATTGTGTGGTCAATTATTTATGTTAATAATATTTTTGCAGTTAAATATGGCTAGGCGATTAACTAATACCGAAATAAGCCAAATTTTGGATGAAGATAGCAATGAAATTGAGGATGACATGGTTTTTGATCAAAGTGGAGCCGAATCTGATCACGTGAGTGTTCAACATGATTCAGATGATACTGAGGAAGAAGTACAAGTTCATAATGAACCCAGTAGTGACAGTGATGATGAGATGTCTCAGCCTTTGAGCAACTTTGCTCACAGATCAATATATAAAGGAAAAGATAATACAATATATTTCTGTGATCCTCCGAGTGTTCGCGTTCGTACTAGAGCAGAAAACATTTTTACTGGAACACCTGGAGTGAAACCTCATGCAAGACATGAGCAGCAAGAACTTGATTGCTTTCATCTATTAGTAACTGAAGACATGTTGAATCTAATTATGGAACATACTTATAGGAAGATCCGCAATACGAGGCAGGATAGCAATACATCAAATGAATATGCCTATTCAGAGATCACAATGAACGAACTAAAAGCAGTTATTGGATTACTCTTCTTAACCGGATTATTCCAATCTGGAAGACAAAATCTGAAAGATTTATGGCAAGTGACGGAACCGGCATAGATATATTTCAAATAACAATGAGTTTGAGACGATTTGTGTTTGTTGTAAATTGTATAAGATTCGATAACTTGGACACGCGTGAAGAAAGAGCAGAAACTGATAAATTGGCACCTATCAGACATATTTTTGAAGATTTTGTAAAAAACTGACAATCCACCTATGTTCCCCATGAAAATTTAACCATTGATGAAGAATTGGTAGCATTTCGTGGTAGATGTGGTTTCCGCCAGTACTTACCCAGCAAACCAGCAAAGTATGGGATGAAGATTATAGTCCCTGTTGATGCCCATACTCATTGTTCTTTGAATATGGACATATACACAGGACAACAGCTAGCAGGTTCATATAAGGTGAGCAATAACCCGCATGATGTAGTAGATCGTATAATACAACCCATCTCTCAAACAGGAAGAAATGTCACCATGGACAATTGGTTTCCGAGCTTTCCCACGTACGAACATCTACTGAAAACTCATAAATTGACTGCTGTGGGGACAATGAAAAGCAACAAAGCCTGTATACCACCAAATTATTTGAAAAAACGTGACGTGAATACCTCAATTTTCGGATTCCAAAAGGATTTGACAATCCTTTCTTATAATCCAAAACGAAATAAGAATGTTTTCATGTTGTCGTCACTTCACCACGATTGTGGAATAGATATTGAAACAAGTGATCATCAAAAACCGGCAGTTATAACCTTCTATAACCCCAGACAAAAAGTGGTGTGGATAACGTAGACAAATTGATTCGTACATATGATGTGTCTCGAAATTCAAAAAGATGGCCCTTGACAATTTTTTTCTGGATTCTCAATACCGCTGGTATAAATGCCATAATTATTCACATGTTGCTACCAATGTAACTAGAAGAGATTTTATAAAAAAATTGGGCATGGCAGCCATATCTAGCTGAACGTTTCAACAATTTTCGTCTTCCGATTAACCTAAGAAAGAGAATTAGCGCTCATATAGGAGAATCCCCAGAGCCACCAGCTAAAAGACAAGATACTACTATAAAAAGACGTTGTTATATATGCCATGCTAAGAAGGATCGTAAGTCCAAGTACACTTGTATTTTTTGCACGAGTCACATTTGCTTGGAACACGCAAATTTTATATGCGAAAATTGTCGCATAAATACAGAGTAGTTATTGATCGAAATTATTATTTTAGTAATCAAAGTTAATAACCTGTAAGTTGATTTATCTGTGCATTATAATAATGTGAAGTCTGGTTTTGATCTCAATTAAAAGAGTTTAATATTGTCGATTTAAAGATGATAATTATTGTTAGCTAAGTATGAGAGGTTTTTGAATTGCTCAATAAAACTTTATAAAATAATTTGTCTCATTTTTCCCTTTTTCAGTTAGAAACAATATTAAATATAAAATAAAACTTGTTATTATGGTTTGTAAAACATCAAAATAAATAAAAATAACCAATTATGTTTACGAGTCTGTCAGACCCACCAGGCATACCGTGTGATTTTTACCCACCAGGCTCCCCAGGGGTTAATATTAATACTAGTTTTTTAAACATTGTTGGCAATTTTCTTTTTTTCAGCAAATTCAGTCCTTGGAGTCACTACTTCAATTTGAGTTCCTTCACTTTTATAATATCCACCTACCAACATGTTCAATATTGTAGTTGTGTGAGTGTGAGAGCTCTTTGTTTGAGTTTTCCTTGACAATTGAAGCTCCAATTTTTGAATGACATCCTCCTGTTTTCTAATTTTATCATTCAACATTCAATCTCCTCAAATTGCCTCAGTATCTTTGCATTTTCATCTCGCAGACGTTTTATATGTTTGTCTTGATTTAATTCCCGTTCATTTGCTTCGGATAACTGATTTAATTTAATCATCCATATCATTGAATTGATATAACTATAAATGTTCTTGAGTAATTAAAAGCTTATTGGGTTACTTCTTCTTAAGTGGTTATTTATGACAGGTATGTCAATAAAATTAAGGAATAGATTGCTCCCGAAGAGATTCAATAGAGGTGAGGGCTTAAATCGACTTGTTCATTGATGAGTCCACCTGAGTGTTTGTATTTATTGATTTCTATAGTTTCCCAAAGATCTACCTTCCAATATTTATTATCTGTATGCAAAATTTCAAACTGTGGGTCGAAAGAGTGATTATTTTCTAGAGATGATTCGCGTAATTTGAATCTGATTTTTATTTGAAAAACTGCGTTTATGTTCCGATATTCTAATATTAAAATTTCTATGTGTTCTACCAATGTAGAAATTATCACAGTCATTGCAATTCAATCTATAAACACCTGATTTGTTGTTTTTACCTGATTTGGTTTTATTATTTTTATATATTTACCTAAATTATTATTAGTTTGGAAAGCTATGTTGAAATTATTGCTACTTAAAAATGATTTCAGTTTCTCACTTGTAATGCCAACGTAGGTAAAGATGTTGAATTTTTCTTTCAATTTATCGACAGGGTAAACTTCATTCAATGCGATTCTACTTTGTTTTTATTTAAAATATTATTTATTAGTTTGGGATTGTAACCATTATTTTGGCTATTTGTTTAGTCAAATTTAGTTCTTTGTTGAAATTTTCTGGTGATAACGGGATGTTAATCAATTTATGAATAAAACTATTGAATGATGACATTTTATGTTGATATGGATGAGTTATGTATTATAATATCTGCATGTGACGGCTTATGGTCAATTGCAAAAATATGTTTTCCATTTTATTCGAAATTGTTATGCCTAAGAAATTTATCGAATTATTGCTTTCTATTTCGGTTGTGAATGCAATTTTGGATGTAATGAATTTATATGATTTTCGAAAATTTTAACTGTCTATCTGTTCCTGTGAAGCAAATAATGATATCGTCTACATAGCGATACCAGTATAAACAGTATTTACTGAGTGGATGATTATGAATTAATTTCTCATTCATGAATATTTCTGCTAACAAAGGACTTAACGGATTGCCCATAATCTGCCGTCTTCAATAGTATAATATTTGTTATGGAAATGGAAATAATTTTGATCTAAACAAATTTGTGATAATGAAAGAATATCTGATTTAATGATAGTATTCACATGATTCTTTTCTAATAATACGTATCTTTCGGAGGAATGTTGGGAAATAGATTCTTAACATCGAAAGAAATGAGTTTGAAATTAGGTGGTATAATGGTATCTTTGATATTGGCAATTAGTTCGTATGAATTTTTGACCGAATATTTAGATTTGAAATTGCAATGTTTTATTAGCATGTCGTTGAGGAATTTTGAAAGAAGGTGCCGTTACATAAGAAACAACAGGTCTAATAAGGTAATTAGGTTTATGAAGTTTCATCAACGAATATAATTCGGGGGGATTGGAGTTAATGAATGTATATTTTTCGTGGTCTGTAATTAATGATTTTGCTGTCGAAATTATGTTTTTAACCACTTTCTGAAATTTTGCGGTAGGATCCTTAGTTGATGTTATAAAGTTTCCGGCTGTTTCGATGTTAAGAATCTATTTCCCAACATTCCTCCGAAAGATACGTATTACTTAGTTGAAGAATTATTAGAAAAGAATCATGTCAATACTATCATTAAATCAGATATTCTTTCATTATTACAAATTTGTTTAGATCAAAATTATTTCCATTTCAATAACAAATATTATACTATTGAAGACGGCTTGATTATGGGCAATCCGTTAAGTCCTTTGTTAGCAGAAATATTCATGAATAACTTAGAGAAATTAATTCATAATCATCCACTCAGTAAATATTGTTTATACTGGTATCGCTATGTAGACGATATCATTATTTGCTTCACAGGAACAGATAGACAGTTAAAAATTTTCGAAAATCATATAAATTCATTACATCCAAAAATTGGATTCACAACCGAAATAGAACGCAATAATTCGATAAATTTCTTAGACGTAACAATTTCGAATGAAAATGGAAAACATGTTTTCGCAATTCACCATAAGCCGTCACATACAGATATTATAATACATAACTCGTCGTGTCATCCATATCAACATAAAATATCATTCAATAGTTTTATTCATAGATTGATTAACATCCCGTTATCACCAGAAAATTTCAACAAAGAACTAAATTTGACTAAACAAATAGCCAAAATAATGGTTACAATCCCAAACTAATAAATAATATTTTAAATAAAAACAAAGTAGAATCGCATTGAATGAAGTTTACCCTGTCGATAAATTGAAACAAAAATTCAACACCTTAACCTCATTGGCATTACAAGTGAGAAACTGAAATCATTCTTAAGTAGCAATAATTTCAACATAGCTTTCCAAACTAATAATAATTTAGGCAAATATATAAAAATAATAAAACCAAACCAGGTAAAAACAATAAATCAGGTGTATATAGATTGAATTGCAATGACGTGATAATTTCTACATTGGTAGAACACATAGAAATTTTAATATTAGAATATCGGAACATAAACGCAGTTTGTCAAATAAAAATCAGATTCAAATTACGCGAATCATCTCTTAGAAAATAATCACTATTTCGACCCACAGTTTGAAATTTTGCATACAGATAATAAATATTGGAAGGTAGATCTTTGGGAAACTATAGAAATCAATAAATACAAACACTCAGGTGGACTCATCAATGAACAAGTCGATTTAAGCCCTTCACCTCTATTGAATCTCTTCGGGGAGCAATCTATTCCTTAATTTATTGGATATACCTGTCATAAATAACCACTTAAGAAGCAACCCAATAAGCTTTTAATTACTCAAGAACATTTATAGTTATATTCTCATTTATATTTTCTGTACATTCATTCGTCTGAAGAAGCTACGGTGTAGTGAAACGCGTTACGAATCGCAATTATTAAGTAAAATTCCTTAAAACACAGTACTTGTTTTTTACTATTGATAATGGAATTTTACCAAGTAAAAGCCTCCCAAATTCAAATTTTTATGTCCATTTACGTAGCTGAATTTAGAACTCCAATCACGCTCAGCGCGGCTTTTATGAAACATACTAAAACACTTTATACACACTAGACAGGTGAGTTCCGAACGGGTATGACACTTAAATTTCTCCATACTTTACAGTATATATTCCTCACTTCTATGCAAAATTTGATCGCTCCAGGAACCTCCAACTAAAAGTTGCACAGTGTGTGGACACCTTTATGTTGAAATGTTATCACCAGATTTTATCAATTAAGAAACGAACAAAAGTTTTTGCTTCAGAATGTTCCAACTTTCGACACATGTTTTACGAGAAACGCAATTTGAAAGTCTGAAAATTAGATATATTAAGAATGACATTTGTTTACACTGGATTGCGATCTGGGATATTCTCGATTGAGACGGAAATTATAATGTCTAAATCCGCGAATTTTTAGGATTCCAATGGTACAAAGTTTGTTATTTAAAACTCTCTTATTTTCAGTTTATTTGCCCATTTCACAGAGACACATGTAAACAATTCCATTTCACAATCATTATCATGAAAATTCTTATTACAGTAGTATTTCAGTCAATACTTAAGGACTTTGTGTTGTTTATGTATATTACTTATTTTTGATTTGATACTTTAAAAACTGGTAGCTACTAAGTAGGTCCAAATTTCAGCTTCACTGTTACTTTCACTAAGTTCATATTCAGGTAAACATGAATATAGATAAATGAAATGAAAGAATAAACAACTATTAAATAATTTTATTGTGACGTAATGTAAAATATGTACAGCAAGCATCTCCAATAAATAATATATTATCACAGAAACTGCGAAAAGACAACACAATAATTCCATAGGAATTATCAACAAATTAGATGCTTTCGACATCTAACCATGAAAAAGACTCATGTAGAAACGGTTTTTCTCGAAGAGACATACAAAAACTTGTTGAGTAACGCATCTTAGGAAAAGTCTAGACGAATCAAATTGTCCATGAACCGTTCAGAATCACTTGATACTTTAAAACTACAAGACTTTTATACAAAAGGAAATCCCAGAAATCAAAACTCCAACACTCCATCCCTCGTCGATACAGCTCTTAATCCCGACCCAGAAACCAATGTACGTCTCAGTAGGCAGCAATCCACTCAACCCGAACAACTGATTTCATTGCGTTATGTTCATTGCGCAATTTACTTTTCATATGTTTGGCAACGCCGACATACTACTCTTACAATCGACAAAATTCTTTGAATCGTCCGTGAAAGTCAAACCAAAAGGCTCGAGAAACTGCAAGCAGTCTTCCCGGGTTTTGAACGCCAGATCTTCCATCAAGAAACTGAGTGGGACGTTCTGTCGATAGCTAAACATAAAAAAATTGTTAATTATAATGAAACATCAAAATGAATATATAAATATAAGTGGCTGACACTACTGAAAAAAAAATATTACTAATTCTTTTTCTTAACATACAGATGTTCCTATTTATCATGTATTAACAGAATTTTTAGTTAACCTTATGACTGAAGTTTTCTAATAAACTTAGATCCGCAAGAGAATATTTGACTGTATTCATCAATGTTGTACACTGGACTTGATGTCCCCCAGGAAAAAATCTAGGTTATTCAGGTCAGGGGTTATGGTGAAGTCCACATTGTTCTATCCATTTACTTTTATATGCTTTATAAATAATTCCGAGGTGAATTAGAAAAACATGCTGGGGTATCACATACTACATTTGATATCTCAGCGTAAGAGGTGAGTCTCAAAAAGATAAGAGCAATTGGTGCTACACAAAAAGTGCCTATATGATTTCCCGGTAAGTTGAACAGGAAAAAAGGCATGACCAATCAAATTTGATGAAAAGTACTCCTGAAAACAAGATTCGACAAAAGGATGAAACGTTGGGTTCCTAACCCTTTTTAATGACTTGGAAAGTACCCATCTTGGCCCAGAGTTCCACAGATGAAAGATAAGGGATAATCTACGCCAATCCCAAACAATATTTTTCATTATTTTACAGTTCTTTTTTTTTTTGAATTGTGGAGGCCGTTACTTGATGTAGATCCATGATATCAATGAGATAAAAAACACAAGGTTTAACTTTAATCTACACTTTATTTGAAAAAATTCGACGACGTTTCGCAGACATAGCAGCTTTATCAAGAATGAAAAACAGAATGAAGAGTATGGTATTATAAACGAATAAAAAAATATTCGATAACACGGAAATCTAACCTAACACTGGATTTTATTTAAAACAGTTTCTTCGATCTATGGCGTTCAACCAATACTTGGTTTAACTGCATCATTGATGTTCTTTCTCCTTTCAAAATAATAAATAAATGAAATGGAAAGGCAATGTTGGTTTTCAGAATACCCGCGGAGCACCGCAGAAAAGTTCGAGAGAGAATGGTACATGACTCTTGAAAAATATCACCCTGCATATTCAGTTGACATATGCATTCATGTAACTCATATTGTGTAACCTGATTCCAAAATTTGGTGTGAAAATCTCAAATATAGCTATAAAAAAAATGGAACACCTGCAGATCCATAAGGAAGTGTTTGCGAACCTAAGTTAATTAAAAACTTTAGTTATACAATTGAGTAAAGAATCACCTAATTTCGTTAGTAATGATATTTAAGAACCGATCTAGGTTAGTTTTCGATTTTCCTATATTCCGAATTATGCCAAGTGATTTTTTGAAAATTGTCCACACAAAATATCTCAAAAATTACTATTCCAATGCTTATTAATTTCAGAAACACGTAAGTTCTTTGAGAGACACTTTTTGACTCGAAAATAGGTGTTTCCCCTTCTCGCGCTCCACCTTAAAAATTTTAAATGGGAACACTTTTTCATGACACATTATTCGATAGTCCAAATCGTTAGCATATCAAATAACAACTTTTGAAATAAGTTTTTTCTTAAATTCTCCGTTTACGGACTCTACAGAAATTGATCATTAGTTTGTCAGCCACTTTCTATTTACATTTTCAAAATTGAAAAAACACTCAATAATTAAGATAAAAATGTGATATCAAAGTTGCAACACAAAGTAGAGAAAAACATTTAATTAACGGTGAACCAGTAACATTTCTCAATTTTTAACCAACACGGTATTGAAATCGTTCTATTTTGTTGTCGTTATTTGGTTGGTGGAACTTAGTGTTTATATTACGAGTTGTTCAGGTGTCCCTTTTCGCAAGTTTTATGCGGAACGTCCGTTATGAGTAGAGATAGAGCGATGTGGTTTCTTCAGGAGGTGGTCCTAGGGAAGACTAAACCCTTATACACTGTGGGTGATCTATCCAAGGCAAGTTGGGAAGACGAGAGACTGAGTCTATATGATACAGAGATGTCCCTCCATTCCAAACCAGTTCATCTAAATTAATCATACACCCTCTTATACCAATTGGGCGGTTTCAGAAGGGACCACCAAAACTTCAACAGACATAGCAGTGTCTTGAACACAGTGCTCTACTCATAATCGTAATCGACATAGCCTGAAGAAAAATAGGGAGCAAAAACAACAGTCTATCAGACAGAAACCAGTCAATACTATCCTCACGATATGTCAAGTATCTTTTAAGTTAATACGGAAATGTCAACAAGAACGGACCAACAACATTTCTGTATGTTGTATAAAGATCCAAGAGTCTTCTGGTTTGTATTCGATATAAGCAAGAGCACAAATATTCAAAGAGTAGTTCCTAATAAAGTTTAGAACATTATGGGAAGAAATGGAGAGCTGCAGGTTGGTCAGGGACCCTCTGAAGCAACCCAACGTAGATATTGCAGTGGAAAATGTGTATCAATGTGCAGACTACGACAAATGATAGGCATACTGTGTTACTAAATATGTCATGGAAAAAAGCGAGCGAGGGGAAGAAACAATCGAACTCATTTTGTTTAAATGTTAGGGTCAGATCGTCATCACTACCAATGTATACCGGGAGACCCAAACTGATTTAGCCAGACTCTAGTTCATCAACACTTTGGAATATTCAACTAGATTGTTTATCTATAAGGATATTTTGAAATGGGAGCAAATTTTTTTAAGAACGAACATTCTAGAAAAATTTGACCTAACCCTAAAATTTCAGATTACACCTGTGTAAATACAAAGGTAGGGAATTGAGAATCTTAAAAAAAACTTGGTACAGCTAAAAATTTCAAGGGACATATTTTCAAGATGTCATCATCTATATGTGGTTCATCTAGTACAGGATCTTTATCCAGATGGTGCAGACAGCCGTCTTCGATTTATTGCAAGCGTATCAATTGAACTTGAAGACCACCATTTAGTCTTTTGAAGTCAAACAATCTGGAGTGATGGTAATGATACTGATCTTATCAACAGGTATATTTCCAATTATTTGGAATCAAATCAATCCCCATTAGGAAACGGAGACTAGATTTCAACACAAGATGTCAATATTTGATGTGGATTATATTAGGTGTATCTGTTGAAAACCTCCCTCAATTGGTAAAAGTTTTGAACTAAAGACTGGGCCTCAATGACCACTGTAAATTAGACTTAAAATGTAGTATTGACATATGTCAATAGTATGAAATACATAAGGTTTACTTTTGCCTCAGTTTCATTGTTTTCGAGCGAACAAAATGTCTAATTTCGAGCCAACAAAGCATCATTTGCGCGAAGCGTTATTGTTTTGCTCTAATTTAAAGAAAACTGCCGAAGAATCTCATAAAATATTAATTGAAGCCTACTGTGATTATGCTCCATCAGATTTTACTTGTAAAGAATAGTTTCGACGTTTCAAATCTGATGATTTCAGTGTAATAGACAAAGAACATTCAGGAGCGAAGTTCGAAGATACTGAACTACAGGCTTTAATAGGCGAAGACCCATGCCCAACTCAAAAAATGCTTGCAACAACACTGAACGTGGCTCAGTTTTGGATATCTGAACGTTTGAAAGCAATGGGTAAAGTATGCAAAGAAGGAAAATGGGCGCCATATGAGTTAAAGCCGAGAGACATCAAAAGCCAAAAAACAATAGGTGAAATGCTGCTGGCTAGACATTGAAGAAGATTTCTCCATCGTATTATTACTGGAGATGAAAAGTGGATATATTTAGACCATCTCAAGCGATGAAAGACCATTTGTGATCCTGGCCAACCATCAACATCGACTCCAAAGCGACAATATTCATGGAAAGAAGGATATGTTCTGCATCTGGTGGGATCAAAAAGGAGTCATTCACCATGAGCTTCTCAAAGAAGGTCAAACAGTCACAGGAGATCTCTACCGAGAACAAATTATCCGTTTAAGCCGAGAACTGCACCAGCAGCGGCCAGAATACGAGACAGTCATCCTGTTGCATGATAACGCTCGTCCGCATGTCACAAAGGCCGTCAAAGAAACACTTGAAACGCTTCGATGGGACGTCCTACCACATGCGGCTTACTAACTGGACTGTGCTCCATCAGATTACCATTTGTTTTGGTCAATGGCTCATGGAATTTCGGAGCAGCAAAAATGCGAAAAGCCGAGAAATGGGTCATCGAATGGATTGAATCCAAAGATGAGTCATTTTATCGTTGTGGCATTCGTGTCCTCCCAGGAAAATGGGAAAAACTTATAATAAATTATAGCCAATACTTTGATTAATGGTATCTGTATTCATTTTCTTGAAATCAAGGCTTAATTTTAACAAAAAATGGAGGTTTTCAGACAGATACACCTAATATAATGGAAGGATCATTGGAGCTACTCCTGTGAAGGTACATTGACGGACAAAGGTATCTGAACTTTCTACAGAAAGTGTTACCTTATCGTAAGCCGAAAGACAACAAATTTGGTGGTAGCAAGATGGAGTACCTGCTTACAATGCCCCACCAGGTTTGATACTAACTTCATCGCAAAATGTTCTCCTGCGATATCTCAAGATATGGTGTATTCAAGTCAACCAAATGACGTAGGGTCTAGAAGGATAAAATTAGAAATGCCTGTTGCAGAATAACGTCACAAATGATAAGGCTACCTGCATGAGAAACCCGTTGACAAGAAACTGAAGATCTACAGTTACAACATTAATTAACATAGATAAGCTTTGAGATAAAAAAAAATCATTCTTTTTTCGACGGGTTGTTTTAACTCGCCCAATTCTTCATAGCTAACTTGATGGAAGCATGAAATGTTAATCATCTCATCTATAACTAACCGATTTTCATTTGAAAAAAGTAATTGAGAAATCTAAAAAACTACTTAAAAAAATTACTGAGTGTTGTTGCTCTCATCCTTATAAACAATCAAGTTCTCGTTTGACCTAAATATCACAAAATTTAAATAGACCAGAGTCTTATTAAATCAGTTTGGGACATCGGTTATACCCTCGAGGCCACCTGGAAAAATGCCTGATAGACAACATTGCCTTCCTTGAGGAACTAGAGTGGATGAAGGTACAGCCGTTTACAGGAAGTAGAGAAGGCACAGGCCCAATGGGGTCTAGTGGCAGAGGCTTATGTCGCTCTCTAATAATTACTGTAAATAGTTGATAACACGATGATATTGAAGTAAACCTACTTTGATAAATGAGCACTAAATTCAATTTTAGATTCAAATCTGACATAAAAGTTCAATGAACAAGTTTACAAAAGCTGAAAGTCTGTAATTGCCAGTAACATTCGAAAGTTTTACTTTCAGTTCAAAGTGAAAAATGGAAAACATGGAATTAATCATCAATAATATAGACAAAGCTGTGAGAAATTTGTAGATACAGGTAAAAGCTAAATACTCTCAAGCCGCATTTCTTGAATGCAAATTGATGTGTTGAAGTTTACCCACAGCAGCATTTTAAATTTATAATCAAGCAGAAACATATCACACATAGAATGCCCAAAGTACGTGAAATGAAAATTTGCAACACGTGTGACATAAAATTTACGTAGAATAGTGTCGATGTAATGAAAATCGAAAGCGATACCGTGACACCATGTGATCTTAGATTTGCCAACATTTCAAGCACATCTACTTGTGATGCACTCAAAAATACTTACCAAGTAGTAAAAATTCATTCAATATTATAACAGAGGAAATTATCTATATGATTAGCGCGAAAATAAATTAATTGTATATAAAATTTCACAAACGTTGAATATGTTCAAATTGATAGATTAGAATTTCACTTCTGAATAAATATGAGAATTTTTCAGTAGAGGATTTGTGAAATTCCTTTGTCGTTTGATTTTCTGAACCAGGAACTAATGGAAAACAATGTGATTAAGGCTGGCAATTTCGATTTAGAAAATTTCTGCAATTTGAAGAAATCAATCCTCAGATTGAAAAACTTTGTAACTAAATTCAAGTAAGATTTATCTCTACTTTTGAAAACATTGAAGTAAGGCAGTTGAAAATAATATTTAATTCGCACAATTTGGAATAATCCCTATCAACGGTTGATAATTATATTCTCAGAACATCAGCCAACAGAAAACATCTGTTCAAAATTGTTGATGTAGCCCCAAGGGTGACCCCTGAAGAACCCCTTACCTGACATCTTACCGATTGTACCGTGTTCATCTTCATTCATGGCGCCCTTATGGGCAGCACTCAGGCCGTTTGGCCCATTGTGCTTGCCGTGTTGTGTTATTTTGTTATCAGTCTTAAGAAAACTTTTTGATGAAGTTAGCGGGACTGTAGTAGGGGGCCTTATGGATCATCCAGGCGCTAGGTGTTTCAGGGCCCTGGTGTTCAGTCTGGTCGCCTTATGCGCGGGACATTCGAAGAGTATGTGTTCCGTTGTTTCGTAATTTTCTAGGCAACCATGGCATTGTGTGGTATCCGATAATTTCATGACGTGTAGGTGTTAATTGAGTAGGTGTCCTGTCAATAGACCACCTACTATCCCAATAGACTTTTTATCGAGGGACAATAGTTCATGTACCCTCTTCTTTGATAGCGGCTCCTTAATGAGCCTTTTGACTGTCTCAGTCCCGAGATGCCTGCCTAATAGTTTAAGGCCTCGGTGTTGTTCCACTTTTGAAAGGAGAGCACGTGGGTCTACGGGATGTTCAGAATAGGTTCTGGGCCCATCATCTTAACAGCAGAGCAATGCTACAAACAGAGTAACTCTGTAGCACTGAGTTGTCGAAGTGCTGCTTTGCATTCGTCAACTAGTTTGGATGTAAATTTCGTATCTTTCAGATATCCAAGGGCGTTCTGGCTGTCAGAGCATATGTAGATGTATGCGTCTCTGTAGATCCTATGTAGATTTTCATACACACACCAGAGAATGAATAATGTTTCTGCGCGCGTTACGGTGACGTGGCCTCCTAGATCAATCGTAATGTTTGCTCTCGGGCCGTGGACGCCGATGCCTACATCCATCCCGGTTTTGGACCCGTCTGTAAACCAGGTAGGGCCCTGTGAGATGAGTAAGGCGTGGAGGGTGGACCAAATTTTTTTTGGTGGAACGACAACCTAGAAGGGTTCGTCAAAGTGATAGGTGGCTCTCATTTGATCTCCTCTTGTAAGAAGGTCTGGTCGGAGTTCTCAATTTTGTTGAGGGATGTAGAGAGTACAAAAGTTGGATTTCTGTCCCTTCACATACCTCCTTCCCAGTCTCGAAGAGGCCCTCATGGCTGCCTCTTGCACCACTATGTGTAGTGGGGGGACGCCCAGAAGACACACCATTGAAGCCGTGGGTGTGGATATCAAGGCTCCTGTGACAGCTAGACATGCTTGTCTTTGGATCTTGTTTATTTTGTTCCGTTTTATCTCCTTGTTCAGTGCAAGCCACCATACGATGGCCGCATAGGACAGGAGCAGTGTTATCACTGTCGTGTATAACCAATATATTATGTTTGGTATGAGCCCAGAGTGTTTTGCGCTCTTTGTGCTTGTCTTTCAATGTGTTGTCCCAATTTAGTTTAGCGTCAAGCATCAGACCTCGTTTTCACTTGTTTTACTAGTGTTACTTCCTCGTTAAAAATTATGGGTTCCTTGAAAGGCGGTAGTTTCCTTTTTCGAGTGAATAGAATCATGTCTGTTTTGTTTGGATTAACAGACAAGTCGTTCTTTCTGCACCATTGTTCAGTCATTCGCAGAGCGTTCTGCGCAACTTCACATATGGTGCTGATTTTTTTTTCTCGACCAAGGAGGACGAGATCGTCTGCATAAACCACCGCAAAGTGCCACCATCAGCAAGGCCCGCCAAGAGCCGTGTTCCTCTTAGATCAGATAAGTACTTGTGAATTGCTCCCCCCCATACCCATTCTAAAATGCTTGTCCAGAAGCAACATATGATTTATCTTGTCGAAAACCTTAGAAAATCAGTATAAAGATGATCCACGATTTTATCTGACAGCTGATAACTTCCTCATTTGAAGACAGAAAAAAAGTTGTCAAAGAAAGACTAAATGAGTCTGCTTCCTCATATTCTTTCACTACTTCGTCGTTTTTAAGTTTATGCCTATGCAAATGATGGAATTCTCTTATCGTATTATTGTGAATATTGATACATTTCACAGCAAAATAATAGTAAGAAGCATGCTCATTCGATCCTTATAAATTTAATCTTTGACACCTTTATTCTATCTCAAATAAGAAAGCTCTCAACTGTCCAATAAAATCTTGGACATCAAGTCACCTTTTTGAGACTTATCCATAAACAAATGCTTTAATATGCAACCTTGATGCGTTCCATGATTTTTCAACAGAAAATGACAACATTTAAATTTGCCTTATTTGCCTAAAGTATTCGAGAAACTTGTTTTGAAAGTCAAGCAAAGATAATAGAGAAAGATTGCATGAGGTTGGTTTTAAGGATTAGAAGACCAATCAGGCAACCAGTTAGGTGTTCAGCATCATGTAGTTTGACGACATTGGACCAAAAATATTAGAATTAATTAGAAATTTGTCTTTCAACAAATAAGTCGAAATTTTGCTTGCATCATTCTGATCAACGTGGAAGAGGTTCAGATGGATTTTATACTTGGTTGTTCTGCCGTGACTTATGAACTGAATTAAAACAAGTTAGGGCAGAGATGTCAAGGCAATTTACCATTCTTCAGAATCATCCTGAAACCAATAAACCAGTTTGAAGCGAATCTTCAACAGATATTGTCGAATATACCCATAGTTTTATAGACAAAAATTCGTGAAATGCCAAGAGGATCTTTACGATTTTGTGAGGTCCCCATTGCATATTAGAACTGCAGAAAAGTTAGGCAGCTGAAAATAACTTGTTTTTATGTGCATAATTTCGATGACTCCCTACCAACTGTACTTTCAGACCTGATATTGTTAATATATCATATGGTATGAATAACAATGACCCCAAGTGTGACCCTTACGGAACCCCTAAGCTAACATAAACTAAATAAGATGTATAACCCTGACACCTCAACATTTGTCATCCCATTAAATCCTCATTTATCAGAGACTAATCATCATGCTGTGATGTTTGACGTATCTATCAATTTGAACACTTCAATTTCAAATAGAATTATGTATCAAATTTTCAGATAGAAACGAAAATTTAACGTTCGTAACATAGGACATAAAAATTTTCAAAAAGAATCAACACAACCTCAAAAAGAATTGTTCTTAAATTCCCTGTAAAATTGAGAGATTTCAATAAAAAATACTTACCCCTTGATAATACATTTTAAAAAATCTTTACGCTCGCGATCAATAAACCAATCTACTAGATAGCCTGACATAAGGGGAGCTTCTAAGTAGACTTTAAAATACCTATGGAAATTACCGAGCCCCCAAGCCGACCTCATTTTCAGAGCGAAGCTTATGCATTCGTCTCTTTTCTCTTCAGCTGATAAAGTTTTCAATATTGTCATGATATCTGAAAAAAATAATAAACTATTATTAACGATCATCAGATTGTTTTTGGGAACATCAAAACAAATCAGAAAACGAATAACATTTCTCATAAACCAGTGACGCCTTTTAGTAAAAGGAAGTGTAGTTAATAATATCATATCGGTAGCAGAAAGATAAACATCTGATCAACTGAAAATTCAGGAAATAAATAGTTTGAAAAGCTAAAAACGACACTTTTACAGCAGGCCAAAGTCAAAATTAAAAGGAATTACACTTCAAAAACAAAGAAGCACGACTTTTTGGCAGGTCGAAATAAAAAGTTGGATGATATTCCATTATATAGATAGATAGTTAATTGATTGCCGTTATTACATGGTAGTTAATCATGATGATAATAAGAAATTGAAGTATGTATTTATTGAAAATCAGGATTGCGATTTTGGTCTTTTCACCATCAATATTATTAGCGTACGCTTGTGCATAAACATCCAGTGCGCCAATTATTGCCAGGTCATCAACCAGCAGGGACCACAACAGAGGGGATAATACTCCTCTCTGAGGGCAGCCCCTGCCAGTCACAAAACTGACTACTTCGTCTTTCACGGAAGTGTTGACAACTTTGGCATTCATCATGTTACTAATCCATTCCGCAATAATACTTGCTACAACTCTGGCTCTCGCCAGCAAGCTAGAGGGGCAGCATTAAACGCACTTTCAATGTCCATGAAGGCTACAGTTGCAGTCTTCTTGCGGTCCAGAGACTGAGTGATCCTCCCAACTAAGTTCTTGAGCGCCAGATCGGTTGATTTACCTTTTTCAAAGGCGTATTGATGTTCACTCAGAGGCCTCAGAGATAACACCTTGGTCTTGATGTATCCATCTAACACCTTCTCCAGGGTTTTCAAAACAAAAAAATATAAGACTTATTGGTCTAAACGACTTAGGTTGTGAGTTTTGAGGATGTAAACAACCCTAACCCTTCGCCAGATGGCCGGGACGCATATTTGTATCAAGCGTACCGTATACCATGTTCATGAGAAATTTGAAATGTGTTGAAGGTTTTCATGAAAAATAACTTAACTACGTCGAGGTTAATTCTTGAATTCTTAAATGTCTAATGCCATTTGGAGTTATGAGGGTTTCTCCATAAAATCGGGTATTTCAGGTTAATTCCTAAAATAATGCATGTCTTTCAGCAATGGGTTACTGATCTGGAACTAAAATCAAAAAATACATGGCGGACCACAATTACACTAATCGAAAAAGCTAGACAGCACGTATTCAAAAGATTATATCATTGTCAGTTCAAAACAAAAATTAATAAATTGAAAGAAGTCTGAAAGAAAGAACATCCTTCTAGAAATATGAATTGTCCAGCAGTATTCCAAGTTGTTATTAAAAACAAGAATTTCATTCGAGAATGACCATGCATAATCACTTAGAATAATAATCACAACCATACAATAGATAGTGTAGCCGCTTTAACGAAAAGACGAATTGGGGAAGAAACAAAGAGAAATTCTTCAATTGTTTGAAAAGGGACATTCTGTTACATCAGCTTATAATAGTTTCTGCTTTAATAAAATGGAAGAGCTAAGTGACAAATATGATGAAGTATGCGATAGATACTATTTCCCATGTAAAGAAGATTTTTCAAGTATGTGGAAATCTCACTTTACACGCCAATAAGGAGATAGGTCAGGTGAAATTATGTTTTTTTAGGCTCACAGAGAATCTTAAACAATCCATCGATACAATTTATAAGATAACCCATAATGAAAACGACTATGCTGTTGCATTATGCATTCCAATAATGCAACGTGCTGCAAGATACCTAATTCTGTCATCAGAAATATTATTCTTAGGTGCTACAAGGAATTGCGATGTGCAAAATCATAAGTTGTATTTCTTTGCAACTCAATCTCCTGCTGGGGGTATACCGTTAGTATGCATAATTACAAACAGCCAGAAAGCCACTATTTTTGATTATGCTCTGAAAGACTTGATAGAAATAATGCCTTTCAAACTTTCACCATCAGTCATTATGACAGATGATGATTTAGTAGAACGAAATATTGGCCTAGATCCACTTTACTTCTTTGCAGTTTTCATGTTTTGAAAGCCGTATGGAAATGGTTGCAGCTTGATAAAAATGAAATCAAAAAAGAAGATAGATAATCATTATATGCATTATTCAGAAATATACTTATGTCAAAAACGGAAGCATGCGTGGCAAAAAACGAAGAGTTATTTCACCGAAACCATAAATATCTACAATGCAAAAAATACGTTGACAATAAAATTGAAAGAATTCATGTCTGGTGCTTGTATTATCGACAGTCATTAATGATACGTGGAGCTGATACATATAACTATGTCGAAGTAATGTTTCGTCTATTCAAAGATATTTCCCTCGAAAGAACAAAAGCATATAACCTAACACAGTTACCTGATTTCATTATAAGTAGCTTCGATAGTTATTATAAACGAAGATTGCTTGATTTGATAATGAAAATGATGGGCAAGTCAACCTTGAATCGTTTATGTCCCAATGCAAAAGATGTATTGCCTAATCAGATAACAGAATTGAGAGAAATGCAGTACCATGTCCTGAGCAGTTTTCAAGGAGTGATCTACTTTGTGGATATGAAGAGTAAAATATGTACCTGTTCCATCGGTATCGGTGGAAAAATATGCAAGCATCAATCTGCAATAATAAGAGTACAATATAACGAACGCTTGCAATACTCAATAGCCACAGGAAAAACCGTCGGAAAACTTGTTACCACTTGAACTTGATTCAACTAAAGTTTGTGAACGCGATTTACTTAAGCCAATTGAATATATCGACGACAGTACAAATATTCCGTCCACAAGAATTGATGAAGAAGTTATAGAACCTCCTGATGATAGTGATAATATAAAACGAGATTGGAGCGAACTCATTTCAAAGTTCAATGCGGATGTATTAAAAAATTTGAAAAGTTTGAAAAGGATTTACACCAGCCGTTCGAAAATTCATGACAAATTACGCTAAAACTATCAATAGCAGTTCAACACTGATAAGTGCCATGCACACCTCTTTTAAATTTCATCACTTGCCACGATCTCTGACAGTACGTACGTTCGAGAAATGTTATGAGAAGGTGGATAAAAATTGCAGTTCGGCCAACTTCTGTTTGTCGAAGAAAGGTTAAAATAACCGGTAGAAGACAAATGCAGGCAGGACGAAAAGTGGGAAGTCTTAGATCAAAGAAGTCTAAAGCTCCTCATTCTCTCAATATATGTGTAAATAATAATATTGGACTGGGCGGGACTAAATTTGCGAAATGACATTCATTTCAAAAACACAGAGTAATTTCACAAATGTTTTGTGAGTATTATGGTATTCACGATTTTTTCTTCAGTTACTTGTCTGTTTTTATTGATACATTCTAAAATTTCACTCGTAATAAATATATTTTCAGTTTAGAAGTGGAACATGAATTTTCCTGTTAAATATTCATTTTTTCACCTAAAGTTCCTATATGTCCCACTGGTGGTTACTATTAGTGAAGTTCGGAACTTCAGAGTCTAATCGAGCGTACGGTAGGCTTATTGTGCGCTCGATACCTGCCGAACTAGGGTCACCCGAATGCGATATACTGTACGCTTGATACAAATCTACGGCCGGGACAACACTCCAGGCAAGATTCGATCGGAAGAGCCTAATGAGATATGCGAGGACATCCACCCCCTGTAGTAACAATGCAGTCATGATGCCATCCTCCCCAGGAGCTTTAAATGGCTTAAATGAGCGAATCGCCCACCTGACTGCTCCGGGCCTGATGACCGTTCTTGCGTTTTTCCAATCGTCCTTTTTTGACCTTTTGGCAAGGCCCTTTAGGGTGACAGTGTCACAGCTGTCACTGATATCAAAAAACCGACAATCTGGGAAGTGTATTCTCGCAAAAATCTCCAACGTCTCCTTCCAAAGCCCGTGTACCGCCCATCCGGGCCCTCCACAGATCCCATGGGAATCACCGGGCCTCTGGCGAGAATCCTATGCAGCCTTGCACTAACGGGGTACTACTTTTCCCTCCCCGCAGAACCTGCCCTGGGACTCCCGTTTTGCCCTCCTAATTTCTTTATTATACGACGTTATAGTAGAACGATAGTGGTCCCATTTGCCGGTGTTTTTAGCTCGATTTAACAGTTTCCAAAATTTTCTTCTGCGTTTTTCGAGGGCAGGATTCTACCATGAAGTTGTGCAATTCTCGGTCTTTCTCCTTAGTGGACAGTTATCGTGATACGCTAACTTGATCGACTGGGATATTTCCTTATCCATACGCCCAACGTCTTCACGACTGTTTGTAGATGTGACAATATCTCTTTGGGGTTTTGTATTCGACCACTGGTCTGATCCCAGATTCAATAGTAAATTTAATGTGTCTGTGGTCAGATCCCGAGGTTCACTTGACACACCCACCTCGAGATTTTATTGCTCAGAGAACTCGAGCAGAACGTAATGTCGCAACACCTCAGTGCGGTTTCGCGTCTCAAAATTTGATTCGTCTACTCTATTCAATAGAATGAGGTCTTCTGCCTTGAGAAAGTCGAAAAGACCCGCAAAAACATGAAATTATTTTGTAAAACCTGATTAACATGTGATTTGTTTGATATGAGACTAATGGAAGGCATTAGTCTCCTAGGACGTTGGAAAACATGATATCTACATACAAATAAAAATTTTATGAACACCCCAATACATAAATTGACCCTTTACTAGCTGACATTTTCATGGCGGATATTGAGGATATCATATTCATTCATTTTTTGCTCAGTTGGGCATACAATAATTATTTCAAATTCAATAACAGATTTTATGAACTTTGTGGTCTACCAATGGGGTCTCCATTGAGCCCTTTACTAGCTGACGTTTTCATGGCGTTTATTGAAGATATCATATTCAATTCCTCCAAATCAAAAACTAGTTCATTTTTGGTATCGATATGTAGACGACATACTCCCAAAATTAAATTAAAAATAGAGAGAAATTAATTTTTAGACCTAACAATAACTCATAAAAATAACAAACTGAGTTTTTATATATAACGAAAACCCTCCTTTACTGATATTTGCATCCTTTATGACTCAACACGCCCAAAATCTCATAAATACGCTGCGTTTAATTCAATGATTCATAGGGCTTTCTGCCATTATTATGAAAACTAACCATTGTTCTTAGCCATTTCTTTTATAGTTGACACTTCCCTGGACATATTTTCTTCAGATAATGGCAGACAGAAACCAAAGAAATATGTCCAAGGAAGTGTCAACTATTAAAGAAATATCTAAAAGAATATTCCTTCTATAATAAATGAATTGATCAGAGAAACAAACACAAATAGCACATCACAATATTCAACCACGGATAGAATCAACTAATACAGATGAATACATTTCATTAACATATTTTGGCCATATCAGCTAAAAGATTTCAAATGTAATTTCAAAACAGCATAAAAAAGTAGCTTTCAAAACCCACATGAAACTCCCCCAAGGATTTTTGTAAAGTAAAGATAAAACTGATAGATTTGACAAAACTGGAGTTCACAAGTTGTCGTGTATTGATTGTGAAGACGTCTATGTAGGTCAGACTGGTCGTTCATTCAAAACTAGATACTAAGAGCATCAATCAGATTACAATAACCACATTGTATCGAAAAATCATTTTCCACCCATAGATCAAGTTCAAATGATTCAAAGAATACCTAAAGTTAGATTTCTTAGAATCCATCGAAATTTTCAAAATCCAACAAACTCCCCATAGAGATAATCTTCTGATTGACCAGTACGGCCTGGCTCATTCGTCTATAATTGACTTTTTGAAAAGAAGTATTTATTCGCTTACTAAACCTTTATGGATTATATGCGGTATTTTTCCAGATCTGTGGAAGAAAAGTTATTTGACACCTATCTATAAGAGTGGCGACAGAGCTAATGTTAGGAACTACCGTCCTATTAGTAAATTGTCGACCCTCCTAAGTTGCTTGAACTCTTTGTGACACGACATCTCTCATGGTATTGTTGGGATACAATTGTGAACCAACAACATGGTTTCACCTTTGGTAGGTCCACGGAAACTAACTTATTAGTATATCAGACTGACATTTATCGGGCTTTGGAATCTGGTTTTCAGGTTAATTCAGATTTCAGAAAAGACTTTGACAGAATGAATCACAAATTGCTCGAAAACCTGAGGAGAATGGAATTTCCGCAGTGGATTGTTGCTTGGTTGTCTAGTTATCTTAGATCCCGTTTGCAATATGTTAAAATAAAAAACCATATATCTCGTCCTATTCACGTAACTTCAGGAGTACCACAGGGATCTCACCCAGGTCCCTTACTTTTCACTCTATTCATTAATGACATTGGCGAGAAGTTCAAGTATTGAAAATATCTCTCTTTCGCAGATGATTTAAAACTATATAAACTAGTGTAAAATGTTCATGATTGTGTCAAACTACAACACGACTTGGAGGTCTTGCAGAGTTGGTCAGTTGAAAACGACATGGAATTGAATGTGGATAAATGCTATTGCATAACATTCTCCAGATCCAAAAATTCTATTGAATACAACTATAGTATCCTCAATAACTCTGTTAACAGAGTAAATAAGATGAAGGATTTGGGAATCGTTTTCAATAATAGTGTTGTTTATTCCTCACATAAATTCAGCGGTAGCTACGGGCAGGCAGTTGCTTGGTTTCATGATCCGCAATTAAAGAGACTTATCAGCTAATGCTGCCAAAACTGTTTATATGGCTCTTGTTTACTCTGTTCTCCAATATGTTTCGGTGATAAGGTCGCCTCATTACAGGGTGCACATTGATAGCATCGAAAGAATTCAGAACAAATTCCTCAGAATCGTAGCTTATAAACTGCACCTGACGGCTGGAACATATAGTTACCCAGATATTTAGAAGTATTCAAAGATTCCATCTCCATCTCTAGAGGATCGTAGGATAATTTCTGATCTCACCTTTCTTACTATCTATTATCTATCACTATTATTATCGGGCAATATTTGTTGCCCAGAATTGCTTCAGCTGGTAAACGTGACAGCGTAGCTCTGATTTGTTTCTTGTGGCCTACCATCCAACTAATTATGGCTATTCCAGCACTCTCACACGTTGTATGCGGGTGGCTAATGAGTATTGTGCTCTGCGTGTTGAATTCACGGGTATAACTCAGAGTAAATTTCAGTTGTCGCTCAAAAAACACTTCTGACAAAGCATCCATTCTTATACATTTTTAGACTTCAAATTCAGGTTAGTCTTTTGGATTTATTTTTTTTTGTACTGTAATTTATACATTGTGTTATATCATTCACGTAATTTTTCATGTGTGTTTGAATTACTATACATATACAAATGTTCTTAAAATTGCTTAAAGGGGTATCCGTTTACGAATAATAAATAAATAAATATATTCAATATCTTTAAAAGAGACCGAAATTGCAATCTTGATTTTCAATAAATCTCTTGAGATAGTAAAATACATAGTTCCATTTCTTATTATAATCAGATGGATAGAACAGGGAATTATATTGTTTGAAATCAAACTTACCTAGCGTATTCTTCGTGAATATGTAGTAGAGTATCCTGTACGCTGTAAATTCGTTCTTATTTTCGCCCCCTACTTCCCCGTACAGCATCTTTAGCTGCGTTTGACACTGATTAAATTCCTCGTGGTCCCCCTTCTCTAGCGCTATTCTAGCGTGTGTTTCGTACACTTCTACCGTGAATTCGTTTCGAACGCCTTGTACCTGAAACAAAAACATTTCTCATAAGTCAATGGCACCATTAGATTCGAAACAAGACATAAATATGGGTTTCAAGATTATCAAACGCTTCCTTTTTTCATGTTGCAGGAAAAAAAAATTCCTGAATTTGTCAGAGCAACGGGAGACATCTGTGTTGGAGAATGTGGCTTAGAAGGTGATAACAAGAGTAATTCTTTTTCAATGAGGGTCTCATTTTTACTCAAGATCTCTTGAAGAAGGCATGGGAGTACAAAAAGTAGTGAGATGGCCACCTTCTTTTCTGACTTGAGGTTACTAGGCTTCTTTAGGGTTAGATTGAAGATTCATTCTTCAAGAGAACCAGTCACAATTGAGAAGAGTTGAAACAGAATTTCTGGGAATGCCTTGCTTCCGTTATTAATACTCATATTTTCAATGACTGCCGTAGTATTTGTCGATGAAGTTACTCATGAATTGAAATATTTTAAAATTGATTGTATATCATGGTTATTTAAGCCCAGATAGGGACTCAAACCAAACATAATATAAAGGTTATACATGACACTGATAAGACAGCTCCTGACCTCTGCGACTATCGTATGGTGCCCTACACTGGACAAGGAGACAAAACGGAACGACGAAATAAGCTAGATCCAAAGGCGAACATGTCTAGCAGTCAAGGGAGCCTTGAGATCCACACTCACTCCCTCCGTTAGAGAACTCCAACCAGACCTTCTCATAAGAAGAGATCAAATGAGAGCCATCTACCACTTGGAAGAACCCTTTAAAGTCGTCATTACACCAAAAGAAATTTGGTCCACATCTAATCTAATCTTATCTAACCAACCTTACTCATCCCACAGTCCCAGGTCCAAAACCGGGATAGGTACAGGCATCAGCGTCCAAGGCCACAGGACAAATGTTAAGATTGCTCTAGATGACCATGTCACCTAACACATGCAATAATATTCGCCATTCTCCTATGTGTACAGGAAAAGCTACACAGGAATAACAGAAATTCAAACATCTACATCTGACAGCCAGAACGCTGTTGGATATCCGTACGATCCAAGCTACTTGACGAATGCTAAGCAGCACTTCGACTACTCAGTACTACAGAGTAACTCTGCTTTGGTGCCCAGCACATCAGGGTATCAAAAAGAATGAGAAAGCAGACAGCCCTGCCGAAAAGGCAACAGCTGTTAGGCCAATGGAAGAAGAACCTATTCTGACTATTCCATGGAACCACATGATCTCCTTTCAAAACTGGAACACCACAAATGCCCTAAACTATTGGGAAGGAATCTAAGGACTGAGTCAGTCAAAAAGGCTCATAAAAGGGCCACAATCAAAGAGGGCACATGAACTATTGTCCCTCGATAAAAAGGGTATTGGGATGGTAGGTGGCCTATTGACGGGACACAAACTCAATAAACACCCAATCTAACGTACACGTTAAGAGACTGTCGGAAACCAGACAGTGCTGCGGTTGCATAGAAAATGATGAAACAACGGAACACATACCCTAATGTTCCGCTCGTAAGGCGACCTGATTGGACACAGAGCACTGAAACAACTAGCGCCCATATGATCTAGGAGACCCCCTACAACAGTCTTGCAAACTTCATTAAAAAATTTCTGCTAGAATGATAACAACACGGCAAGCACAATGAGTCAAAGGGCCTGAGTGCTGCCCATAAGGGCGCCGTGTATGAAGAAGAAACTTGATTGGCTCACTTGATTACTCCAGCCAAAAATATGTCGTCATCGATCTTTTGAAAATGGCCATATATAACTTGTAACAAATTATTTGTAAGTTGTTGTTTTATCTGTTGTTACCAGACTTTTGTACAACACTGTAGTGTTCTTTCAAAATTTAAATTGTTAACATTTCCTGAAAGTGATCCCAGTTAAAAAAGAAACAAGGAATATTTTTTATCAAGAAATGAAAACAACAATCCCTCAATAAATCACTTCAAAAATGTATGTGTAGGCTGGCATATTGAAAGAATAGTTAATCAGACTATTTTTCTCTGAAGAAAATCTCATGGGTAAAAGTTCAATCGATTGTTTTGGCGGTTTAGTGACTTTTTATGCTGATCAAAATAATCTTGATATGCATAGTCCAGAAATTTGTCTGAACAAGATGAAGTCCCATACCACTGCATGAGAAATGTTAGGGAATATCTTGATTTGATGTTTCCAAGAAATGGATTAGCTGATAGGAAGCCTTTCAATGTCTATCCAGTTTACTAAATATAATACTTCAGTACTCCTTTTCGAGGAGTTATATGAAAGCCTAAGTTTATTTGAATGGACTAAGACCTATCGAACATCGGAAGTGCCGCATGAAAGCAGAAATATACGAAATATTCTATTAGAAATGATACAGAATGTTCATGAAGCATTTATTTCTGGACTCAGACATTGCAAAATTTTAAACGGTGGTCATTTTCATTGAATGGCCACCTCATAGAAATTCCTATATCGATTAGAACATTGTCAGTTAGACGAAGGACGAAGTTTCAATTCCTTTTTAATAAAAGACTCAATCTGAAAAATCCGTAATAATATTTAGAAATCATACATACCGTCAAATCCTGCCTGATGGATTTCAGCTGGTCGCACGCGTAATAGTAATCCTGTTTCTCGCGCCACCTATCCTTGACATTCTGCAACGACAACCTCAAAACTTGCACTGGTCGCACCTCACACGCTTCGGGTGCCTTGGTCAGGCGCAGAAACGACTTTTCCAGGTCCTGACAGGTGCCGACAACGTGAATTTGCTCCCAGTCAAAGTCGCCGTTGGTGTCGTCCGAAAATTTGTCCACGACCATGCCCTGACGTTTCGTGACGGGCGTTAAGGCTATCGGACTACTTTTGTGGCCGCTGCTGAATCTGGCCGCTCTCTGCTGTAACAATTCGCTGTTCTCCTCCAGTTCTGAACCGAAGGTAGAGTAAAAATGGGCCTTTTTCTCTTTGGCCTTGGATTTCTTCAATTGTTTCGGCGTCATCTTTTTCGTGGGACCAAGCCTGTCGGCTAGTTTTCCTTTGTTCTTCTTTTGGGGTTTAGATTTTTTCTTGTCGTCGTCTGAACTAGAACTGTGGCTAAAAAAAAATTAACATTTAATTGTACGGATAGAGCAGAAGAAAATTATGGCTTACCTAGAAGACCTACGGCGTTTCGGGCTTCTGGACCGCGATTTTCTACGATAAGGAGACCTAGATTTCGACCTTGACTTAGACCTACTCTTTCCTCTCAACGTAGAAGCTCGGTTACCTAACCTAGCTCCCATAGCGGACGATAATCCTTTCTTTGGCTGATTTTGGAACTGTGCCAATTGTCCAGGAACAGTCTTCGGTACTAAGCTTATCCGTTCGCTATGAATGCTGGGCAGTGGCTCTTTGCTCCAGTCCTTATGTATCTGCCCGGTTTGATAAGCTTGAGTGATCTTTCCTTTAAGAATTATCTCAACCTGGTTGGTATCAATCACGGTTTTACATTTCGCATAAGCTTCATTAACGTAAGTCTTTAGACTATCAGGCCAGTCAGCTGTCGGATTGTTGACGTTATCACTAGAATCGATCTTTTTCGTCTCAGTTGGCGGTAAAGGCGGAATTTTTTCAGTTTCTGGGGGAAGCGGGGGTTCGGGGGGCAATTCCGGCGGAGGTTCGGGCTTGGGGGTGTTCGTTTCCGGAGGCGGTAACGGAGGCAAATTGTTGGAATGATTGAAATGCTGTTGTTGCATCTGCTGCTGCTGCTGATTATTCCTATTACGCTTACGTTTTTTCTTAGCAGCGCCGCTGTTCAACGAGGTGTTTTGTTGAAAACTATTGGGTCCTATCTGTCGTTTTCCATTAAGATTAAATCTAATATTACCAAACTGTTTGGGGGTGTTCAATAATGGCGCTCGAGGGGATTGGGGCTCGACCGTGGGAGGAGGGGGTCCTTTCGGCAAAGGCGGATTTATGGGGACTTCTTCTTTCTTCAATGGAACCTGGGCGTAACCGTAAGGACTTGCGCCCATTTGGGACCAATACTGATAGTAATTGACATACTGTTGGGGGGTCATGTTGTACTGTTGATAGTACATCCAATTGTGTTGGGCCTGCTGAAGCAGATTGCTCTGATTTTGTATATTAGTTTCTGGGCTGGGGGACTCCGCAATCACAGAGGTACCTTCGGACATCCTGAAAACCTGCAGGAAAATTTTTTTTCAGTATATAGTTAACATCGATTATGTAGAATAAATCTCTACTTTTATCTGTTTAAGGAGTAATATTATGGGTATCAATAAACAATAATCAGATAGATATTCTAATAAAAAAGTATATTTAGAACTAGAGACTAATTTAGACAAATGCTGACGTTTAATTCTGTGCTTGCCGTTTCTGCGGACACTCTGTCGATGAGGTTAGGTAGTTTAGGCCATCTCGCCAGTCTTAAAATATATCATCTTTCAGTAAAAAGAAATTATGCTGTTTCCTAGTAAAAGCGTATTCTTCAGCAATAATAAATTTGGGTGAATCCATACCAAGTGGTCCAGCACTGGTTGCATGCTGGACCATCTCAGAAAAAATTGCTTTTTCAGGGATTAATCCCTAATATTTAGTGATCACAAAAATATGTTTTTAAATATTTGACTGAATACCATTTAAAAATGGCGGCAATTTTTGTTTCACGCCGAAGGCATTTTCCGCATTTGCAAGCATCTACGGTTTTTCAAAATTTTCCAGGAATGGGTTGACCTAGGCCCTTCAACTAAAAGCGTTCAATTCAGCACATCTTGGTGTACAAATTAAAACAATTATGGCGTAGCTGAATGAATTCACAGCATATTTTTAATAGCTTAAATTTATCGGTCACGGAGTAAACAATCGCAATTTTGGAGCTTCAATTTTCCTAGAAAGGGGTAATTTCTCAGCCTTCATATCAATCATACAATTACATTAAGTAGTAAAGTTACTTTTAATAAAGTATGAATGGTGAGAAACATACCGTTCAAAAAATACACTAACGTCAAAATCAACTTTTCCATTTTTTTTGCCTGCTGTATCTGTTTTGGGGAACTAGCATACACCTAAATAACAAAATACCTAAAGAAATAATAGTATAATAGCAATAATAAAAAACTAATTAAGTAATATTCCAATAACATATTGACAACTTATTATTCAAAAGAGACAACTTGAGTGTAGTTTTAAAATTATAAAGTCTATAAGCAAAAAGATCAATATCACCAACTACTGAATACACCCTACCGCATATTCTCGTGAGAGGGGAGTATTGACCATAATTTGTTCCAATGAAATCGACATGCAGCAAATTGCTGCGTCTCACAATACGACATGGAATGTGCAAAGAAAAAAGTTCCAAGTATACCAGGACAATTTATATGCATGTAATGTATTCAA
Organism: Cryptolaemus montrouzieri; assembly: GCA_013387265.2. NCBI lineage: Eukaryota > Metazoa > Arthropoda > Insecta > Coleoptera > Coccinellidae > Cryptolaemus > Cryptolaemus montrouzieri. Next base: position 14,777,449 of record JABFTP020000165.1, read on the forward strand.
ACATTACATCAAAATAGACTCTTCGAGATAGAAGGTGTGGCAAGCCAAAGTGAGTCAAATGATGTTCATAAGTGACTCCTTGGAAGGCAATTCCACTCTTAAAGCATAATAGCTTAATGAACTTCCTCTGCACTCGCTTCCAACAAAAAATGCCCCTCCTCATCATGCAAGACTTGTCTTGAACGTTCTTGAAGAGAATGATACCGATCTTCTACCGTGGCCATCCTGCTTCCCAGATCTGAATCCCATCGAGCATGTGTGGGGCACCCTAGAAAGAAATCTCCTGCGTCAAAACGTCTTCCATTATGAGCAGGAGCTTCGATTAGCAGTTCAGGGGGATTGGAATGACTTAGGCCAAAATGTAATAGACAATTTAATATTGAGCATGCCGCGACGATGCCAAAGTGTCATTTATAACAGAGGTGGACCCTCTGGGTACTGAAAAATATAAGTGCTTCCATATCTTTCGAAAATATTAGTTCAGGATTTTTATTTGTGTTTTACCAAATTTCGTTATTTTCAAATTTCAATTTTTTTTTATAATAAGTGCTTTGGAGAAGTCAAATATTATTTTGTTTTCTTGAGAATACATTATAAACAATACATCCCAACAAAACTGAAAGATTTCTATAAATTTGAATCATCAAATTCATATTTTAAAGATATTGGTAAGTGTTCCTAGACTTTTTGAGGTGTTCATCATCAAATTCCACCTTTTTCAATACAAATTTACTTTTTAAATTATAGTTCCAAGTTCCTCTTAACTATAGATCCAACTGTCTCAATTTATGCTTTTATGGCTAAAGGTCTTTTTCCTCACTTACTTTTCTGATTTTAGACGCAGGCGATACACTTAGGACTTCGAAAAATGACTCTACTGTTTTAATAGTTTCTGATAAATCACAAAATTCTATATCAGAATTATTACCATCATCTTTGTTTATTACAAAAACCTTAGTATAGCATGTTGGACATAATGATTTTCCTGATGTCTTAATCTTAATAGATTCATTTTTATTTTCAGTAAAATTATCAAATATTATTTCTCTCAGACCTTTTGTTACTGTTTTCCTATGTTTTTTAAAAGGGTCCATACATGATTGACCAAAAAGGCGATTAAATTTTTTTAAATAGCTAACTTCGTGGTATTCACAAGCTGATTTTACCTTCGAGTTAACCCTCAAGTGAAAAAATACTTATTCTTCTTCACTATAATCTTTAATTAAATTAATGGTTTTAGAACAAACTCCATACACACTTTCGTGACACTCTGACTCCATTTCAAAAGTACACACTTCCACTTCCAGATCTCAAAAGAAACTAACTGATGTTACTGAATGGAAAAGACAACACACAGTCATGTTCAGACTTGTTTATCTGAGCCTTTACAGACATGTAGATGCAAACTGATTAGCTATTGGCAACTTACAGGATTCCAGCAGAATTATTTCAATAAAGGATGATTATGTCAAGAAATTATCATTATTTACTTGAATTTGATGTGATAAAGCTACGCCATAATTGTTTTAATTTGTACACCAAGATGTGCTGAATTGAATGATTTTTAGTTGAAAGGCCTAGGTCAATCAATTCCTGAAATTTTTGAAAAACCGTAGATGCTTGCAAATGCGGAAAATCCCTTCGTCGTGAAACAAAAATGGCCGCCATTTCTAAACGGTATACAGTAAAAAATTTAAAAACATGTTTTTGTGATCACTAAATATTAGGGATTATTTCCTGAAATGGTCAAGCAACCTGTGCTGGACCACTTCGTATGGGTTGACTCATTTGGCTCAAGCTTTGGGTATTATTATATATGAGATCAGACCTTGGTACGTGCAGAAGAAATTCTGATTTCTATGTCTAATCTATAATAATTTATTTCTGTGACCTAACCCTTTATTTCCGGAAAAATTTTGCTATCAATCAACAGAAGTACCTAAATATTTGAGATTTTGATACTGAGATACTAAATTCGTTTGGTTCAGTAATTTCAATGATTAGAGATTCTGCAATAAAATATTAAGAATAAAGGCACATTCAGATTCAAAGCCAAAATTTTCTACGTCTTATTAACCTGAAACACTAGAATTTCCGTTAATCTTGATTATCAAAATACCACTTTGTTCTAATTGCTTAAACTACTGAAAATCAAAATTTCTTTAAATTCATAAATATATTTCAACATTCGGCATTGTGTCCTGAATAGCAGCAACCCAATAAAATGATATAACAAAACATGTTTGAAAAATTTTTAACTTCTGGGCAATTTTCAAACATTTAATTAACAAAATTTCGAAGAAATGCCACTCAACCTCATTTGTATGAATTTCTTGATATACTTACAACAAAAGCAACAACTAATAGCCAAAATAGATAGAATTGGAGTAGAGAAAGTTTCAATTTCAATATTAATATTAGAATTTATAATAAGAACACAATACATGCAAAGCTGGACATACAACTTAATATAAATATATGCTTTCAAATTGTCGGAGTGCAGAAATCAATAACCCTCTATAAATTTTCAAAATATTTAAGGAAATTCAATTAGGAGCCATATTGGATTAACTCACCTTACTATTTTAATCCTATGGGAGAAGAGCACATAAATGAACCTAAATAAACAAAATTATTATATTGAAATTGTTCTTAAAACTACTGATATTCACTTCCACTCTTCAATAATTAATATTTCGGAAAATTCACTGTAAAAATAGCTGCTTCAACATTAAATCACAATAAACATGTTACAAGATGGACTTCAAACTTCATCCAAATGAACACGAATGAGTGAATGGCGAGATCAATGACAATGGCCGATGACACACGATTCGGAACGGAATAGGAAATGCCGTTATGGCGTTGCCAAGATCTACTTTATCAGCGCGGGAAATTTGAAAAAACTGCGACTTCCCTAAAATAATTAAACAAAATAAATCTATTCAAACTTATGTCAATTTCATGATTACATCAGATGACAAATCATTGAAATTCTATCACATTTATGGTTGTGGGTCTTTAACATTTGTTTAGAATGCTGATAAATGAGAAAACTATTGGATTTTAATTCAAAAATGAATTTTGATGTTTAATACTAAAATCAATTTGGAATATCCGATAAAATGGTGATGATTTACTGTTGTTTTCACTCATGGGAAGATTGTGATTAGAAAGAAAAAATTCCAATTTTCGAATGATTTACCATTTAAATCATGAATAACATTTTTAAAATTCTCATCAATTATTTGTGAATTAATATTAATTAGTTGCTTTATAATATGGAATTATCTAAAGATATATTGAAATATATTTGTTGAACTATAAATTGATATGGCAACATCATAGAGATTCCTTCTGGAAACTTATGGAATTCGCGCATCATCCTGTACAGTGTTGCCAAATGTTATCAAGATTACAACGGCCCAAAAATAAAGTAGCAAATTCAGAATCAACATTAGTTTCAAAATATTGTAGATATATTGAAACTATTCAATACTACAATGTTTAAAAAAGGGATTTTGTTAACATAAATTTATAGTTTGCTTCATTAAACATGCATATTATGGAATAAGAAAAAATAATTTACTCAGATTTGGCAAGGTAAACAATGAGTTAATTGTAATAGCAGAAACGAATTTTCTAGATAAACCTTCTAAACGAGTCAGTTTAGGTACCGGAAACCTGATTCAGTTCAATTCAATTTTTGAAAAGGGTTCCAATGATGTGAAGTTTTTATATTCAAGTTAAACGAGTTGGCAGATGATTTTCGATCACTGGTGTTGTAAGCAACTCGAGTGACTTGAGATTTCCAATTAACCATCCTTCCTCTGTGGATTGAGAAGAAAAAAAATTTATCGGTAAATCTTAGGAGTAACAAATGTTAGATGAAGTTATTCAAAAATTTTTCTTTTCAAGAAAATAAAAAGAGAAAAACACACCATGTAATTTGAAATAACAAAGTTGTAGCCAATTTCTGGTGCAACTGTAAGTGCCATTGTGAAAATATTTTACAGCTCGCAAAATTTCAGAGTCAAAAATATTCTAATTGACCACAGTTGCTGCAAAAATCTTTTTATGGTTACATACAAGTCCTAACGCGAATAGAAATATTTACATTATCAATCGGAAAAGTATATTTTATATTATTCAAAATATTGTAATTAAAACAATATAATAAAAATTTGACTCTGCACAAATTACCTCATAAAAATATCACCATTAGACAACGTTGCACTGAACGCCTCAATTTCTAAATAATTTTCAATACAAATAGAGATTGATTTCAAAAATAATCCAATGGATAATCGTTATAATTACATAATTTATCCCTAGAAATATTCATAAGTAATTATAGTCCATCCAGAAACGTCTCGACATTTCTAGATTTAAAGAAGGCATTCTAGAAATTGCTGGAAAGAAACATTCGATGTGCGCATGCGCCCGCTCAGGGTATATAAACGCGGCTAGATTGCGCCAGATTGCATAGTTCAAATTGAAAGGTGTGTAAAAATCAGAACATCGAAAGTGAAAAGTTGTGATTTTAAATTGCAAAGTTACTGTGAAATATCCGATAAAGATGTCTCTCTCACCGTTTTTCTTCAGAGAAATGATGAAACCTCTTCGTCTCATTGAAAATCAAATGAGACTGGCCGACCAAGTGTTTGAATCTCTTGCTGCTCCAACATTCCGTATAGTACCACAATTGAGGGAAACCTCCAACGAATATGTTGTTCAAGACAAAGAAAAACTACAAATCAAACTAGACGTTCAGGAATTTAAACCAGAAGAAATCTCCATCAAAACTATCAATGGTAATGCCATAGAGATTCAGGCTAAACATGAAGAGAAGCATAACGATAAAGGCTTCATCTCTCGAGAGTTTGTAAGAAGGTTTGTGTTGCCTGAAGGCCATGATATCAAGAAAATGGTTTCCAGTTTATCCCAGAGTGGTTTGCTCACCATTACAGCTCCTAAGATCAACCCGGAACCTATTGAGACAGGAGAAAAAACAATTCCGATAACTCATGAAGAAGGAAAGTCTGGAGATAAGTAGAAGATGAAATACTAGTAGAATAAATATATTGGATTGTGATATTTATTATAGACTGATTTGTAACTACTCTAGTTTATAATAAAAGTTTGAAAATTGATTCATATGGTTTTCATTGAAAACAAAGTTTGATTATTCATTCAAATTATTCAGTTTTATTCCTTTGTGTGCCCTTATAACTCATTAGAGAATTCGTAATTTTTATTTATTAACATATATGAAAATATACGATAATTTCCATGATAGGAAATTCAGAAAAAAGTTAATATTCATATATATAAGATTTTATGACTTACTTCCGAAGATAATAGTTTTTGTTACCTGGTTAGATTCGAATCATTTAACTGTACAGAAATATAGAACCCTTTCAAGCGTCATAGTTCTGATTATTAAATAGAGAACAAGTTCTATCGAAAGTGAGAGAAGTAAAACCATAGAATCAATACTCACATTAATTCTATGAGAAATAAAACTTCTCTGACTCAACAAAAGTTATTGTGTTTATATAGGTCAGAAAAGTTGCAAGTTTAACAAAAAGACATAAGTTAAAGAATACTGTTATCAGACAAGAACTAAAGATTGAATCAGTAATGAGTTTCATAGAACAGCGTCAGCTAGATCGGAGGAAACATCTGAAAAGGATGAAAAATATTACACTAGTTTTCCTTTGTGGTGGCTGAATTATAGCAATGATTTTTCAAAACTGTAGTGTACAGTTTTCTTCTCTCAATATGTCCATTTTTAGCAACATGTAATACTTAGCAAACAAATTTTTCCCATTAACTGCTGTAAAGAAATACTGTTATTCCCATTCCGAAAGGTGAATCTTCAGTTTCTCACCACTGCTTGCCATATTAGTTATCGCTCTCTACTCTACTAACCCAACGACTGGACGTTGATTATGCAGTTCAGTTTTATACTGAGCAATGCGCGAGATGGGACATTAAAATTTTATGGAGAAAGGAATGACCAATTGGATAAATTTTTTGTGTTGTCTTGAATGTTATCTGAACCAAGTTCCGAAAATATTTTCAATGCTATGGCACTTCCGGTTATACCGGAAGTTGACACCATCTTTGTTATTTCAAATGGGATAATGTATGTTTCTATTTTTTTTATTGTAGAAAATTAAATTCTGAACAATTTTTCTCCCATCATTGCCACCTGAAACCAACCAAAAGGAAGATATGAATTTTTCAATCGAAATTTTGCGATTTTTGGTTGTCTCTTAGAAGGCATCATTATAATACTAAATCTCATTCAATATCGATTATCTCTAGCTCGTAGTAAGTAAAAAGGCTCATTCAGCAGAACTCAATATATTTAGAGGCTTCACGGTATACAGGGTGTTTCCAAAGCATGTCGAAAATCGTAGTACACTCAACGGTACTAAAGTCCGTTTTTTCAAATTATACTACTTATTTTTGTACACACCATTCAACTCAATATTAATAGGCATCGATCTGTAATGTTTCCCTATACCGAAAATGCATAGTTTTCTAATTATTCGCGATTTTATCCCAAAAATTACGATTTTTCGCGCGAGGACCCTGAAATCCGCAGATTATGTGACCGGAAACCTTTCAAATAATGCATTTCTATCTCTCAATACGAGACCCATCTCAAAATCTTCATCGAAGTAATTCTGGTCAGAATTCCGAGAGAAAAAGTGCGAAATCAATTCCTATTGAAGTGAATTGAATCTGACTTCTCGTTTTTCTTCTTTTCAAGTAGGTATTCTCGATTATATCAGTTACTTGTCAGGAAAGTCATCTTCGAATTGTTATTGATTTCAGATCTAGGCATTTTGAAATACACAAATTGCCCTGAAACAGAATATTTCAAATATCATTTCACAAGTTAAAACTCTGATATTTCCCAACATAATTGAAGGAATACGTCCATGATTTTTTCGGTTGGCAATATTTTGCAAAATACCTACATCTAACCATAAAAAAAATCGACATGCTTCATTCAGCGAGGTATTTCTGGTAATTCGAAGATGGCTTTCCGGACAAGTAACTGATGTACTTGAGAAAAGAAAAAAAAAAGAGAAGTCAGATTCAATCTACTTCAATAGTAATTGATTTTGAAGATTTTGAGATGGGTCGCGTATTGAGAGATCGAAATGCATTATTTGAAAGATTTCCGGTCATGTGATCTGCGAATTTCAGGGTCCTCTAGCGAAAAATCGTAATTTCAGTGATAAAATCGCAATTAACTCGGAAGCGATACATTTTAGGTATAGGGAAATCTAAAATAGATCGATGCCTCTTAATATTACGAGTTAAATGGTGTGTACAAAAATAGGTAGTTTAATTTGAAAAAACGGACTTTTGTACCTTCGAATGTACTACGATTTGCCACATGTTTTCGAAGCACCTTCCTGTATACCGTGAAGCCTCTGAATGCATTGAATTCTGCTGAATGAGCCTCTTTGCATACAACGAGCTAGAAATAATCAATATTGAATGATCTTTGGTATTTTTATGATGCTTTTTAAGAGAACCAAGTATCACAAAATTCCGATTGAAAATGATGATCTCAGGTGGCAATAATATGAGAAAAAATGATAAGAATTTAATTTTCTACAATAAAAAAAATTTAAACATACATTATGTCATTCGAAATAACAAGCATTGAAAACCTTTTCGGAACTTAGTTCGAATAAAATTGAAGACAACAAAATGGAAATTTCTCCAATCTGTCATTCCTTTCTCCATATACTTGTAATGTCCAATCTCCCGGTATATACACACAACAAAATTTATTTGAAATCACTCGGTATTTGACATTATTGATTGTTTTTAACCACGGATCTTTGACAACTTGTGAAGAATTAAGTTTTTTGTTGTAAAAAAACTGGATAGTATGATAAGAAATGTTCAATTATCACCACATGTTCGGGATATTGTACTCAGTCGTAACTGAGATTCGAAACTGTGAATTTCAAAATTTAAAAAAGCCTATAATCATAATTGAAAATGCCTTACGTTGGATTGTCCGATGTGCAGAGGGGTCGAATAATTGCTATCTTTGAAGACGGGGTGACACAGAAGGATATAGCGGCCACAATGGGGGTATTCCAGAGGGTGATTTCAAAAACCTACGCCCGATACGTGGAGCTACAATCTCTCCAGAATAGGCCTAGAAGAAGTCGTAGGAAGATCACTTCTGAAGAACAAGACCGCTTTTTGTGCCAAATTGCAAGAAGAGACCCTAGTCCGTCGCACCCCATACTCCAAAGGCATCTTCTGGAAGCAACAGACATCAGTGTATCAGTCGAAACGATACATCAAAGACTTTGTTCGAGGGGTGTATACAGCAGAAGGCCCTTAAGAACTCCAGAGCTAACCAGACAACAAAAAATTTACAGACTTAATTGGTGTATTGAGCACCAAACTTGGAATATTGAGAATTGGCGAAATGTTCTTTTTCGGATGAGCCCAGAATTGGTGTTCGATTAGATGACCGCCGGATTCGGGTTTTAAGGGGTCGTGGAAGACAAGCTAGACTCCGAGCTGCAAGACAAATTCCGAAATACCAAGGGGGCAGTGTGATGTTCTGGGGTGGCATGATGCTGGAAGGCAAAACAGATTTGATTTCGTTTCCTGCGAGTGTAATGGCTAGAAATTACGTGAACCTAGTGCTGGAGTACATAGTGAGACTCTGGCGCAAGATAATGCTCCTCCGCATATCAGAACCTCGCGCGACATTATCTTGAAACAGATGGAATCGCTATTCTGGACTGGCCAGCTTGCTCTCCAGATCTGAATCCTATTGAACATTTATGGGATAATATTAAAACGAAAGTAAGATCGCGCCAGGATAATCCAAGAACCCCATAACAGCTCATCCAAGCCGCCACTGAAGAGTGGCAGAATATCACCCCTCAGGTGGTCAAAAACCTAACCCAAAGCATGCCTAGACGAATTCAGGCTTGTATCAGGGCAAGAGGAGGTAATACAACCTACTGAGGTCGAGAAAAAAACACCTACTCCGTGAGAAAACAATTTTCGATTTTTTCACTACATGCGGAAAGTCACCTATTTCCTTTTATTTGTTTCTTTCTTGAAATGAACCTTAATTTATCTCTTTTTCAATTGAAATATCTCAAAAGGATCAATTCTTACAATCCTTTGAAATTTCCAAAATTCCTGAGGTAATACTCAAAATATCGGGTGATTCCATATAAATTTGGTTGTGTATATATATATATATATATATATATATATATATATATATATATATATATATATATATATATATATATATATATATATATATATATATATATATCGATATTTAAAAATCTGATTATGACGTTATATCCCGAAACATATATATAACCGGATTTCCATTTCAAAAATACCACAAACAAGTTAAAAAATCCAAAAAACATTGGATAATTTTCAATAAATCAAAAAAATACCACAAACAAGTTCTAAAAATAATTCAGGCCAAAAAGAACAGACAATTCTTCTCCTTTCGTACATTTAACAGATAAAATAAAAACGAGAATTAATTTCGATTCAAACTGCAGAAAACAAAGTAAAAAAGAAAAAGAATAAAAACATTAAAAAGGAAATATTCAAATAGCTTGCCAGCATCAAAGTTTCAAATAATTAATGTACTCTGAAAATATAAAAATTTAATAAACAAAATACAAAGTACAAATAATAATTATATAGTACACCTAGTGATGATCGTGCCTACATCTTCCATTGCAACGGCGGGGACGATGCAGCTGCTGAAAAAGATAGAATTATTTCAATAATCAGTTATCAGATAAATTTTTAAGAGTAAGGAATCTTCCGATAATAATGAAAGATTACAATATCAAGCTGAAATTTTATACGCGGCCATAACTAGCGATTTCCAATTGGAGTGAAATATTTTCGAAGTGATACCATTTCCGGTTATACCTGAAGTGGGTCATCACTTTGTTATTTCAAATGGCAATCTACCTTTTTTGTTATACATTCAGAACCGACATTTGAGCAAGACATAAAATACCCAAGTTGTTGGCACTTATCTGTCAAAACTTTTGACAGATTTGATTATTTTTGTTATAAACTCGATTTTTGAGGAACATTTAAAAAAATTGTAGCTCGTAGATCTTTTGCACTACAGACACAATTTTTGCTTGGGTGAATAGAAGAAGGATCAAGGAATTTTTTAAGCAGTCTACACATGTCAAATGTATATTGCGTTGTTTTGTATGATTTTTTCAATTTGGCGTTTTTCAAACAGCAATAACTCAATTTTTTCAAATGGCACGTGCCAATTTTTATATCGCCATCAGATGAAGCGTCAAATTTCAGATGGAATTGTATCAGCATGTACCATACCCATCTCTTATAGTTCCGAAATAATTTGGGAATATATTGAATTTTGATGATTTTGCAAAAACTAACAGAGAATGCTTTGAAATATTTGATCAAGTAGCTGAACTGGCTACGCTCACCTGACAGGTTAGCCTAAAATTAATGTGCTTGCCACTTCGTTCATTTGAATTTGATATTTCAACAAGAATTGTCGTTATTTCAGATTGAAAATATCCAAAAAATACAACACATTTGGAATAAAACCACTGGTTATTCAAACGAAAATATATTTAATCTTTTTTAATTCATTTTAGAATGTCAAAAAGTAGTGGGTAGAAATTGCAGGCAATTCAATAACCAATTTCCAAATTTACTGTCTATGAGTAAAATAAAATTTCGAAGCATCAGAAGCAATTGTTTACAATTCGGATGAATAAAAATTGTAGGAACTAAGCGAAAACCAATCATCGAAGATAATTACATTAATACGAATAAGTGATAGCAAACATCATAGGAGAAAACTAATTTACGATCTGAATAAATGTTCAATGCTCGATACACTTGACAGCTTGTATACGAACATGATGAGTTTCCCTCCTAGTTTCCTCAGGATCAATATTACGTAAAGCATTATGAATACGCTCTAGTAACTCTTCCTTACTTCTTACAGGAAAAAGATACACTTCACTCTTGATTTTGCCCCATAAATAAAAATCAAGGGGCGTCAGGTCCGGAGAACGCGGATGCCATAAATTTGGTCCTTGATTACCCCACCATCTATCCTCGAACATTTCTATTAGTTACCGCTCTACAGCTCGTGTTTTATGTGCTGGTGCACCATCCATTTGGTAATAGCAATCCCTCAGAATGTGAAGGGGTAATCCATCTAAAAAATTAGCTAATGTTTCTCTCAAAATTTCCAGGTATCTTTGTCCATTAAGATTTTCCTCATAAATGTGATAAGCCATCAAATTATTCATTAAAATTGCAAAAACGTTCACGCTGAATTTATTTTGGAAATCAATAACCTCAATGAAATGTGGATTTTCTGTGTCCCAAAAATGTCGATTTCTCCTGTTGGTTATTCCACTTTCATTGAACTTGGCTTCATCAGACCATATAATTTTTTGCAGAATTGTCTCATCTTCTTGAAGCCGAATTAATGAATTTTCACAGAAATTTAGCCGCTTGGGAAGGTCAGTTGGTTTCAATTTCTGTAGTCTGATAAAAGAATACGGGTGCATGTTATGTTTCTTAAGGATCCTTTGAATGGAAGTATAACTCAATCCAAAATCCATTGATGCTGTCTTAATGGACGCATGTGGATTGGCACGAAAATACGCTTGCGTATTAATTTGATTCTCGTCCTCGAGAATTGGTTTTCTTCTAGTTTCTATGTATTTTGTACCTCCAAATTGCAGAAGGTTGCTTCTAATCCTTCGAAATTTTGTTTTACTCATAGGCGCCAAATTTGGAAATTGGTTATTGAATTGCCTGCAAGTTCTATCCACCACTTTTTGACATTCGCCATGAATTAAAAAGAGATTAAACATATCCTCGTTTGAATAATCAGCCATTTTATTATCAATCTGGTGTTTTTCAAAAGTTTTCACTTCAAATTACCAACAATTCTTGTTGAAATATCAAATTCGATTGAACGAAGTGACAAGTACATTAATTTTAGGCACCTGTCAGGTGAGCGTAGCCAGTTCAGCTATTTGATTCAAATATTTCAAAGCATTCTCTGTTAGTTCTTGCAAAATCATCAAAATACAATATATTCCTAAATTATTTTGGAACTATAAGAGATGGGTATAGTACATGCTTATACAATTCCATCTGAAATTTGACGCTTCATCTGATGGCGATATAAAAATTGGCACGTGCAATTTGCAAAAATTGAGTTATTGCTGTTTGAAAAAGGCCAAATTGAAAAAATCATACAAAACAACGCAATAAACATTTGACATGTGAAGACTGCTTAAAAAATTCCTTGATCCTTCTTCTATCCACCCAAGCAAAAATTGTGTCTGTAGTGCAAAAGATCTACGAGCTACAATTTTTTTAAATGTTCCTCAAAAATCGAGTTTATAACAAAAATAATTAAATCTGTCAAAAGTTTTGACAGATAAGTGCCAACAACTTGGGTATTTTATGCCTTGCTCAAATGTCGGTTCTAGATGTATAATAAAAAAGGTAGATTGTTATTGTAATTGGAACTCAAAAAGTTTTAAACGGACGGTCCCGGTGGATATCCCTGTATTTTAGGTACTTGCGTCACAGGAGATAATTCTCGGTAGTCTGCCGAAATTTTGCTTACAGTAACTTGAGTTCTGACGTTGTCGCCATAATCAATCATCATCGAAATTTCAGTTTTATGCAATTCGGTTAGATGCATTATTTAGAAGAGAAATTTCACACCTATACTATACAGTAAACGTGATCGTTCAAAAATTCAGTGATATGATAAACGATACACAATTACAGAGATACGAATTTTCAGATTCCTGATTTCTCCCACAAATCACAAAATTGTTTTAGCCCGCTGAATTAAATTAGATTAGTGTTTCAGTAATAACAGTTAGTATTGATACTGTCACAAAACAAGTAATCTTACCCCTATGAGGTGCACAACATGCCCATCAGTCTGAAAATTTAAATCAGAAGAAAATATATAATACTGGTATTTTTGTTCAAAAATGTATTTTTATAAATGAAAATAGCCATTTTGATCGATATAAAATATAACTGACATTAACTGGATAATCCATTCTGACAATCAGAATAAGAATACATAAATTTTCATGAGGCAAAACAATTTTAAAAATACAGCATTTCAAATAGTAAACTATTACACTATAAATGTCATTGTCACAATTAACCTGAATTTCTCAGACTATTTGTGACAATAATTTCTGTGCACAGCTCACTTAGTGAAATGGAATCTTTTTCTGTCGCATTTTCAAGATTATATTGAAATGAGTATTGAGTGAGATATATATTTTAAAAAATGCTAAAAAAATTTTTATTAGATTTTATTTCATAAACCGGAAACTGTACTCTTTGGAAGAAATTTTATAGCACTGGATTCTATGTGAGGTTTCATACACCGAAAATATTAGACGGGTACACTCGCAGTAAATTTACAAATATCAATCCTCAGAAACCAAGATGGCCATGATTATTTTGTTTAGGGAACACTTAGTTTCACAAAAAAGTAGCACAGTATTGTCAAAACCGCATTGCTCTATCTCTTATATTAGCGCATATACCATTCAAACGTATCAAAAATGGGACACCTGTACTACCTAAATGAGTACGAATAGTTTTCTATGTTCTAAAATCCAAACATACAAATTGCTAGCACATAATGATGTTAGCAATAATAACATTCCTATATTAAAGGAAAATCACGAAGTGCCTTTCCAAGTAAATCACACCAGACGCGTGGATAATAATTTAGGATCCAACTCTCGTCACGTGTCCTTTATCGGCAAGTTCACATTTTCATCTGATTCTCTTCATAAAGTTGAAACAGGACTTGAAAATTTTTCAACAAGTACAAGTTCCAGTAATTATAAATGACCACGTGAACAATTGTCGATTTTCTTCATCAAAAATTTCAATCACACAAGCGTTAACCAGGTCACGGATTTTGAGTTTCAAGGCTATAATCTAACTTTCTCCGTTAGACTCTATCTTTGACATAGCTCCACAAAAATAATCCAATGTTGTTAAATCATATGATCGACCATTTAACAGCTGGGTCTGATGAAATTATGGATCGGTAAATTTGGTTTGCAATAAATTCATTGTTCCAGTGGCTGTGCTGCACCGTTCTGTTGAAACCACATGTCAGTTATATCAGAGAATCGACAAATTCGGATCTCCTTTATTGGCTGCGACATTTTCACTCGAACCACACGGTCGCACAGGCGTTGATTTTGGCACATTAGCCTGTGGACACGAATTTATGGACCAAATTCTTAATACCGATCTAAAAAGGATTACTAGATAAACCGAAAATATCACGAATTTCACGCAATTTAATTACGCCGTTTCCATAACGGGTTCTAATGCGATTGAATGAATACAAATACGTAAAACAAAAATCACAAATCTCGTCTTCTTTTGGAGGCCAATCAGAACAGTTTCTTGAATGATTATAATTCGATATTGCCATTCTCATCACGTGTCATGTATCGACGTGTGGAGAGCTAGTTCAGCCCACCATTACATTCATATTTCTGCGTAATATATAACTAAAATAATCCTAGATGTGAAGAAACGTGGACTTGCTAACTGAAAAATAGTACTAAACTCTCGAAAATGAAATTGAAATTTTGGAATGTCCACATTTCATTTAAAAGTAAGTAAGTGGGGATACAAAACTAACCCGTGGTGTGTACCGATGACCGTGCCTCTGCTCCGCATGATGGTAATGGGGATGCGGTATGGGATGTAGAGGTAGCTCAACAACAGGAGGTAATACAGGCGGTAAATTATTCACAACCTGAAAAGAATAGACTTTAATATACATCATAAACTGATTGAATGTGTCAAAGCCATACCGTTATCTTGTTATATATATATATATATATATATATATATATATATATATATATATATATATATATATATATATATATATATATATATATATATATATATTATATCAAGCTCAAACTAAAAGAGAAATATTCATACAGCCTTCATTGTTTACTAAAAGGCTTTTGATAGTTCTTGAATTTGTAATGAAAAATCGGAGAACCAATTTTCATTTAAATATTTCAAAACAATCGTTAAAATCCGAAGTAATTCCAATCAAAGAGGCATTTTCAAGGTGATTCTTTAAGTGCTCTTTGGTTTTGTCTTTGCCTTAATCCATTATCTCATGAATTAAATGCTACTAGTTTCGGCTTCAAAATAAAGAGTCTATCAACTGAATTCAAATTAAGTCACTTAATTTATTTAGATGATATTAAATTATATGCCGGAACCAGATCTCATTTAAAAAGTCTACTTGAGATTACTTTCAACTATTCCAATGATATTCATATGAAATTTGAGCTTCCAAAATGTAAAAATCTTTCTATTGAAAAGGAAAGATCACCTCTGATTATATAAAGATTTCCAATATCGAAATCCAGCCAATGCATCAAGGAGAGACATATAAATATCTTGGATTTTGTCAAGAGAAGACAATTAACCATAGCAGCACTAAAGAAAATATTAGAAGTTCATATTACAAAAGACTTAGATTTATCATCAAGTCATTTAACTAGTAAAAACCTTTTCAGAGCTATCAACTCCTATGCAGTTCCTATTCTTACATCTACTTTTGGAATTATTAAATGGTCTAAAACTGATCTAAATGAATTACAATGTAAAACGAGGAAAATGCTTTGTAAATATCATAAGCACCATCCAAAGTCAGCTGTTCAGAGAGTTACACTACCTAGACATCTTGGAGGTCGTGGATTAACTGATTTGAATAATCTTCATAGTAAACAGATTTTTCATCTACGTTCCCATTTTCATGATAAACAGAGAACGTCTAAATTACATGATATTGTTGTTGCTTCACATTATAATCTTACACCTCTGAACTTGACAATGCAAAAGGTAGATTTTGATATATTTGATGATAATTCTAAAAGAGAAAGTTGGATGAAGAAGGAATTACACGGAAAGCACCCTAAAGAATTGAAAAATGATTATATTGATGAAATCGCATCGAATAAATGGTTAGTTTCTGGAGAATTGTTTGCTGAAACAGAAGGCTTGGCAATTGCGATCCAGGATCAGGTTGTTTTCACGAGGAATTATAGAAAACACATCATCAAACAAAATATAGATGATTCTTGCCGTAGATGTTTCTGTTCTTCAGAAACGGTTTTTCATATATTATCATCTTGCTCAGTCCTTGCTTCAACAGATTATTTAGAAAGACATAATGCCGTCGCTAATATTATTCACTTTAATTTAGGAATTAAACATGACCTAATTCCCAAAAGAAAAAAATTTTACAAATATGAACCTGAGATTATTTGTGAAAATGACAAATATAAACTTTATTTTGATAAAACAATTCTTTGCAACAGAGCTGTAGAACACAATAAACCAGATATCATTCTTACTGATAAACATAATCAAATTACATATATAATTGATATTGCTATACCCGACACACATAATATACAAAATAAATACAATGAAAAATTTCTAAATATATGATGCTTGGCGACGAGATTAAAAAATATGGAAAATGAAAAAATGTTTATTCTACCGATTATTATTTCCACAACAGGTGTTATTCCAAGGAAGTATTGAGATTTTGGGCATGAAGAAAAATTTGTTTGAACAGTTACAAAAGATAACAGTCATCAAATCTTGTAATAGTGTTCGTAGGTTTCTTTCCGAAAAAATAATGAGGTAGAGTCATAGGTTTATACTGCTCAGAATCTCATTTCATATTTTATTTGTATATATAAATGTAATATAATTAACTGACAATTTTGTCATATTTATATTCAGAGCAGTATTCTATTCGATCGTTCACCACTTCACACAAAGGAAACTATTAATGAGAACATTTAGTGTTACTTGACTAAGGTCCGTACACTGGATTTTTCAGGAGAGAAAGCCTCTGACACTACTCGTTGGTACATTGATATCATTGTCTGATGATCCAGGATATGTTTTGATTATAATCATTGCCTGGCAATGGTATTAATTACCGGGTGGTGGATTTATATTTTTTCATGAAATCAGTTTGATTGCATGAACATATAAGGGCAACTCGTCGGGGTGAAACCCCGACGAGTTATACATATTATATATATAAGAGAACTTCAAGTTTATTTAGGGGATTAGTTTTGAATCTTGAGGTTATTATGGGCTACACCCCCGAATGGTGTATGAGATGTTCCCTGTTCAAAAACAGCGGAGCATTAGTTAGGTTCTTAGATAAGGCTAGACTGCGCCCCCTTAGGGCTTTATTCCCATGGTGTATGAGATGTTCCCTGTTGAAAATCAGCGGAGCATTAGTTAAATTCTTAGATAAGGCAAGGGCTGCACCCCCTTAGGGCTTTATTCCCATGGTGTATGAGATGCTCCCTGTTGAAAAACAGCGGAGTATTAGTTGAGTTCTTAGATAAGGCAAGGGCCGCACCCCCTTAGAGCTTTATTCTCATAGTGTATGGGATGATCCCTGTTGAAAAACAGCGGAGCATTACTAAAGTTCTTAGATAAGGCAAGGGCTGCACCTCCTTAGGGCTTTTTTCCTATGGTCTATGAGATGTTACCTGTTTTTATGTTTTGATGAAATATTTTTCTGCTGGTTTTCTTTTTCCATTGTTACAGGTTTTTCCAGTCCCAATCCCTCTTCCTTTTCACCCTTGCTTTCGTGAAGAAGTCCTGGAAATCATGGAGTGCAAAATGAAAATTAGAGAATGAAGGTGCTAAGCAGAAACATTTTTGGTACTCTTTTTGTACACACGACACTAACACAACATAAACAGAAAAGCTATTGCTAATGCAATAGCGACTGGGAAACGAGTTTTTTCACTCGTTTATTGAATCATACGCAAGATAGTATGGTTCCCTGTTAATTTCCTGAGCTCACACTTTAGGGGCAATCGTAGGGGGCATGATGCGAGTTTAGATGCCTGATTAAGGAACGGGCATGGTCTGATTTTTCCGCTGGTATTCTATTTATTCGCTTGTTTTTTACGATTGTGTTTTTCTGACACATACCAAAATTATAGATATGAGCATTTATTGTAAATACAATTATTCGAATTTTGTGAATCCTCTCTTTTCAAAAAATATATATATATATATATATATATATATATATATATATATATATATATATATATATATATATATATATATATATATATATATATATATATATATCACAAGTGTGAACAAAAATTTTGCCTCGTCAACGAAGTTATTGTTATTATCGAATGGGGAAACTCTGAAAAAATTGCATAGATATTCTCCATTAGAACTCCGGAACCGTTAAGAATAGTGTGACGTGAGTGGTATGAAAAAAAATGTAAAAAATACTGCTTCTGTAATACCGGGTCTCCCGATTTGTTCTTGTCTCAGAAGAAAACCTACTTTTTGAAGAAAAACTGAAGTATAAAATTTTGACACCCCGTAAAAAATGAGCTATTAAATTTTCAGATACAATCTTGTATTTTCGTGAAAGGAGATGTTGAGCTAAGTCAATTGTCACTGTTCTTGGCCTTCTAAAACGAAAGATGAAAATTGTGAAAAAAAAGATGATAGAAAAAAAGTTACAGGGGTAGCCCTAGTTTCAGTTACACCCGGTATACGACAACGGATTCAAAAGGTGAAGACGTTTCAAGATGTTTTATAATGGCCGGTTCAATCGCCGGATTCAAATCCATTATCGATGATGACGATTAGTAATGGTCAATAGCGATCATGCTATTTCATCAGGGGGACATCTTTTGGGGTACAATACTTGCCTGAAATATCAACCCCCTAAGCGGGAGTTGCAATCCTTGAACATTTTGAATAGGGAAGATGGGTCGAGTAATGACTCAAAAGAAAGGTGGTATTTTTTTCTACATTACCTTGAACGAATTTCCATTTTTAATTGAAAACTGTAAAAGATACAGGATGAGCAACTGAAAGATAGGGAAGACTATTTCCCTGAGACTATTCAAGTTTCAGTGACGTAAAATGGAACAGATCCATGCTGATCAATGGCAGTCATCAAGTACCATCCTCATCTCTAATTTCAACCCCTGGAGCAGGGGTGACAACCCTTGAAAATTTGTCTGCATTTCCGTGAAAGAATTTTCATTTTTGATTAAAAACTGTAGAAGATACAGAGTGAGCCATTGAAAAATAGAGAAGACTATCGCCCCAAGACTATTGAAGTATTAGTGCGAAAAATTGGAATAGATTCATTTTAGATCAAAAGCTGGCATCTTCCAAAATCACCCTCATTTCGAATTACAACCGATAGAGCAAGGGTAATATTTCGATCCAGTGATACCTTTCAAGTAAAGGATTTCGATTGCCTCCATGACTGCTCGCAATAATTCTATTATCATTGAGTTCCATAGGAGTTAGAGGATGCAAAACGGAGAAGTAACTTAAGATGCAATGCATGGTATACCATCTATCTTCGACCAGTATCAAACAGGGGTTGATTTTTCACTGAATAAACACCTTTTGAAAGACAGTTACTCGTTTGAGACATCCGGTTTCAAATATAATAGATAAAAAAACTAATACAATGGCTAAAAATGAAGAGGGGAATAAACGAAAGGAGATAATTAACGAGTAGAAGCTGTACTTTATTACCCGATAAAATGAACGGAACTGAAGTCACTAACACTCAACGTAAATGTTCGAATTGTTGGCCACCAACCTCCATGCACATAAACAAATTTTGGGTGAAACGTTCACGGACATTCTGTAAAATTGCAGGTGTGATTTGACGATGCGCTGTCTCAGGTCGTTCAAATCAGCAGGTTCAGTTTATAGATTATACTTTGAGGTGGCCCTATAGGAAAAAGTCTAATAGACTGAAATCCGGAGATCGTGGGGGCCATTCCGTTGGGCCTCTCCTTCCAATCCAACGACCAGGAAAATGAAAATGATCACCAAAAATACTCGAACTTGTTGTGCAAAATGCTGAAATACAACCTCGTTCTCCGTATAGCGGGGGTCATTCTCAATGATCTTCGTTATTGCTGGGTCGATAAATTCTTCCAATAGCTGATAATACAACTATCCGGTAAGATTTCCAGGAATGAAAAACGATCCAATGAGGAGATCGCCATAAATACCAACCCAAACATTTAGTTTTTGAGGCTGCTGAGTGTGAATTTCGTGGAATATTTGCGGCTTAGAATCTGCCCAATAACGGCAATTATGGCGGTTTACGGTTCCATTCAGAAAAAATGTAGATTCGTCCGAAAAACACAAGTGAAATAAATAATGAGGATTGTTCATGACTCTCTCAGTTATGGTCTCGCAGAATTGAAGTCTTCGATCGAAATCATCTTCGTTCAGTTCTTGAACTAATTTGATTTTATATGGATGAAACTTATGCCCCTTCAGAATGCTGAAAATACTCGTTTGGTTTACACCACTTACATCTGCCAATTTCCGCAGGCTTAGGGTAGGATCAACCACCGCTTGACCAAGCACCGCCACTTCCACAGCTTCATTTCTTACTGGCCGCTGAATTGCGCGCTTCTTATTTTACACCGATCCAGTTTCACGAAATTTAGCAACTAATTCTAGTTCATACGTCGAAGTCACTGTAGCACCTTCCTGGCGTTGTTTGAAGATATTGGCTTTTCTTTTCGCGCAACTATCAGAACTGAAAAATAGTTCAATCATTTCAACCGTCTAAGCTATCGAGTAAACCATGACGATTTTATGAAAACTAAATTTCGAATAGAAGATAAACTATTGTGATGAATGCAACAGAATTTTCACAAATAATGTGGAATAAAATTGGGACGATGAAATTGAATACAAAAAGTACGAAAACATTGAGAATCAATTTTTTTGTTGAAGAAATCTGATCATTGTAACATCTGCGTTCCTGATTGATTGATTCGTATCGTCAAATAAGAGTCATTTCACATGAGGACGATGATCATACAGTATCATCTGTGAAAACAAAAAAGTTTCCTTTCAGTCAACTGATAAAAACGCATGTACATGTGAACCCAACTCTAGATGCATTGTTCGCATATCGTACAACGAATGTTCAAAGATCAGTGGAGTTACTATGACTGATACGTTTTATCGTTTTCTTTCAAGATTCATAATCCTTCATAATCATTCCAATGTTTCAGCTGCTCACTCAGTAATTTTGATGGAGAACGATAACTTGCACAGCATTGTGTAGACAAATAAAAATTCTTTCTCAGAAGGTTATAACTGGACCTATCTTCTGCTTTAAAAATAACACAGTGTGGTCACCCCTGCTCTTGGGGTTGAAATTTGAGATGTGAATGGTGTTTCGGAAGATGACAGCCTTTGATCTGGAATGAATCTGTTCCACTTTTTGCACTAATACTTGAATAGCTCAGAGCGATAGATAGTATCCTCTATTTTTTCAGTAGCTCATTCTGTATCATCTACAGTTTTCAACCTTTCTTTCGAGGTATCACTCGACTTGTTGAAATTCGAGATGAGGATGGTACTTGATGGTGACTGCCATTGATCAGCATGGATCTGTTCCATTTTACCTCAGTGAAACTTGAATATTCTGAGGGAAATAGTCTTCCCTCTCTTTCAGTTACTCACTCTGTATCTTTCACAGTTTTCAATTAAAAATGGAAATTCGTTCAAGGCAATGTAGACAAAGATACCACCTTTCTTTTGAGTCAATCTAACCCATCTTCCCTATTCAAAATGTTCAAGGATTGCAACCCTCGCTTAGGGGGTTGATAATTCAGGCAAGTTTTGTACCCCAAAAGGTGTCCCCCTTGAAACAAAAATTGACCTGTTTTTGCGTTTTGATCAGAAATTAATATCTTGGTAGATATAGCCTCTGTTTAGTTTTCGTTGAAGCACCCTGTATTTCCTCTTTCCTTTGTTTGGTATTCGAGTAATACTCAAACTGAAAATTGCGGTTTTTCGCGGTGAACCCTGATCGATACTCCTCTTGTAGGATAACGACTTTTGTCTTCAATTTCGAGTGATTTAACGTACCTGTGGTGGATGATGTGCCTGCCCCCGATGAACGTGGTGCTGATGCACATGAGCCTGCGGAGGCAGTAGAGGGAAAATCGGCCCATGATTTTGGTTGTTTCTCTGAAAAATAAATCTTATGATAAATCGAACGGCTTTCGTTATATTATTTCGAGTATTAGTTGAGAAACACATATGGTCCGTTGTTTTCTTTAGAAGAATATTATTTTAACAGTGGCCTGAAATTCTTGCTTTATAAAAGACATTGAGGTATAGTTTATCGTGAAGTTATTGTGCATGTGATGGTATGTTTAGGTTTTTTCTACGCATTTCGTATTCACGAAGCCGCAGAAACAATATTCCTGGTTACTTTGATATACAGTACAACCTCACTAATCCGAACACACTCTAATCCGCACAACCAGTAATCCGAACAACGAAACTTTGGAATCATCCACCTCTATAATCTGCACAATTTATTTTTTACCTCTATAATCCGAACGTCGTCAATAATTTCATCGATTGAAAGTGTCCGAACTTGCAATATCTTGTCTGAATACTCGCTTCACTTGTACAGATTAGATTCTCTTCTCACATTCAGCGCCTGATATCCGTACTAATCATGTCGCGTCGACATAAAACGTTAACATTGCAGCAAAAATGCGAAATTTTGAAAGAATTAGATAATGGAAAAAGTGTTTCTGAATTGGCCAGAAAACACTCAATCGGAAAATCTACAGCATGCGATATAAAGAAAAAAAGAAAATCAATTGAGAAATTTATATCTTCTTCTGATTCTGGTCCTGGTAAACGGCGTACGCTCAGAACTAGTGAAAATCCGAATGTTGAAAATGCTCTATACACTTGGTTCTTACAAGAACCATCACGACATACACCTTTATCTGGTGATCTCATATGTGAGAAAGCAAGATTTTTCTACATCAGTATAACAGGTAGAGATGATTTCATGGTCAGTCAAGGATGGTTGGAAAAATTAAAAAAAAAGATATGGAATTCGACAACTTACCATATCAGGATAGAAATTGTCCTCGGACGTTAGTGCGGTAGAATCATTTAAAAATAAATTTCTTCAAAAAAATACAGGAGATGGATCTAGTGCCAGATCAAGTTTACAACGCAGATGAAAGTAGGTTATTTTGGCGAATTCTTCCAATCAAAACACTAGCCCATGTTGCTGAAAATTCAGCTCCAGGTCGGAAGATGAGTAAGGACCTTATTACATTCATGCCATGATCTAATGTATCAGTATCTCATAAAATGAAATTGTTGGTCATCGGAAAAGCCAACAAACTCCGAGCATTCAAGAACTGCTCTAATTTGCCTGTTTATTTTAAAGGTCAAAGAAAAGGGTGGGTAACTAGAGAACTTTTTCATGAATGGTTCCACAAACAATTTATTCCTGATGTTAAAAAAAATGAACGAACTGAAATTGCCACAAAAAAGCTCTGCTGTTATTAGATAATGTTCTTGGACATCCAAGAGAAGAGGAATTGATCAGTGAGGACCTAAATATTCAGGTCATGTTTCTACCTCCTAATTGTACTCCATTATTACAACCAATGGATCAACATGTTATACAGAATTTGAAATTGCATTATCGAAAATCTTTGCTACTGAATATTGTGGGACAAGAAGACAATAACGTTTCGCAGTTACTGAAGCAATTGGACCTCAAACATGTGGTGTTTTCTCTTGAAAGGGCCTGGTCATCTGTGTCCCAAGAGTTAATTCAGAAATCATGGAAGAATTTATGGCCCACAAAAGATGATGATTATGACGCAAGTGACCTGTTGCCTCTTTCACAGTTGAGAGAAAAAATTTCCTAGAGAAAGAAGAGATGACAGATGTGCTAACAAATGTATCTGGTCAAGAATTAACAACTGAAGACATTGAAGAATGAGTTGTAGGAGATAATGAGAATTATGTCTCTGAAGCTGAAATAATCAACAACATAGAAAGTGACGAGGATACAGAAGAACTTGAAGAAGGCGATGTCACCATGAATACAGTGAAACTTAAGGAAGCTCTCTTGTGTTTCAACAAATGTTTGGAATGGTGCACAGAAAATGATATAAATTGAGAGAGGAAGCTGCAAATTCTCATCTTCGTTCGTTAAAACAGAAAACGATCCAAGACTTTCTTAAGAATATGTAGTTATATTTTCATGTTTTTTCTGTGAATCACAATAATTTTGGGTTTTCAATGAATATTTTACGTTTTTCAATAAATATTTCACCTTTTCGATGAATCTTTCACGTTTTTCAATGAATATTTCACGTTTTTCAGCCCTGTCTTCTTTACTATTTCATTTCAATTACCTCGATAATCCGAATAATTCAGTAATCCGAACAAGCTCTGGTCCCATATGATTCGGATTAGAGAGGTTGGTTGTACAGTACTTTATTTCCTAATGAGTACATGTGTATGATGTGTATGACAATAAATAATTGGAAATTTCGAGGAGGAGATTGACAAAGAAACAAAAACAATTCTTCTTAATTCCCCATATACCAACAAACAATAGGATAAAGTACAAATTACTTCATTGCAGCAGAGCTGTTCAAGAAGTTATATCAAATTGTGCTGTTGTACCCAAAAGTTTCTTCAGCATTTCAATAAATATCCTATAACTTTGAATTTGCTTTATTTCAACAGGTAATTCTTTATATGCAAGCTTACATCTTTCGATCAAGTCATTATAACCGATTACAGTCCGCACATGGTCCAAATGGAAATTATTGTTGAATCTTGTATTATATACATGTATGTCACATCGCCTATTCATCTTTGCCCTGTTTTTATGCATTTTTGCAGATGCTTGGTAAATCTATTTTTTGAAATATAGGAGAGACTTCTATATAAAGATAAGAGTCGATTATTGATGAAGCTTTGTCTCATTGGCAAGACGTTTTCAGGAAATACTTCAAATTGTTCAGATCATGTCCAGAGCCTAACAACGTTCTTTGTCAGTCAGGATTTCAGAGTAAATTGAAATGATGATCTTTCTGCAGCATATGATATAGTGTGGAAAGATGATTAGACTATAAGCCTAAGCAAAAAATCAGGGGTTTTTTATACAGTACGAATTACATAGTCGTGTAGCATTCGTTAAGAAACAAACTTTGGGCACTATGCCGTCAATTCTCCGCGGTCCGGTAAGAGCACAGGATAGTCGAAATGTCGTTCCAAGAGGAGTTTTTTTTTATAAATTTATTCATTTCGGCACTATTCTCGTCATGAATAAAATATAATGGTGTCCTGTTTTGGCGCGTGACAAAGACCTATTAGAAAAAGTA
This sequence comes from Cryptolaemus montrouzieri, assembly GCA_013387265.2. Classification (NCBI taxonomy): domain Eukaryota; kingdom Metazoa; phylum Arthropoda; class Insecta; order Coleoptera; family Coccinellidae; genus Cryptolaemus; species Cryptolaemus montrouzieri. Next base: position 14,802,852 of record JABFTP020000165.1, read on the forward strand.
CAACGCAGTGCTACATGAATATCCTTCGGCCGCGTTAGACCTAGTTATACTGATCGCCTACGGGAATCCAACATTTTGACTTTCTGTTAGCATAGGCTTCAAGGAGACCTCATATTCGTCTTTCAAATCTTAAAGTCCGACTATGCCAATCTGTCAAGCATATTCACGCCTAACACTGATGCATAATTGCGGGGTCATGGGCTGAAGTTACGAAAGAAGGTTCAAGACAACACTTCGCCAACATTTCTTCTCAAACAGGATATTTGACTCTTGGAACAGCTTAAGCGCAGAGGTTGTGAACGCCTCATCGTTGAACTAATTTAAGAATGGACTTGACCAAACTCTTTTCGCATAATGCTTCGCATTCTACCAATACGTACTCATACTATTTTTAAGTTTGTGTCGGTAGAGCTAAACACGCTATTTTGTATCCTATTTAATTTAAGTATACCAGGTGGGGCAAGTAAAACGAAAAAGACTCAATAACTGCTAAACTATTCTTTTCTCGACAAAAAGCAGAAACATGTCAATTTTTGTCTGAAGGGGGACATGGAAAGTTCTTTTTATACTCAACACAAACGTGTAATAATCTTTGAGTTTTGATATATTCGGAAGAAGATACAGGCTGGTTCGTCAATAGACGAGTTTTTCCGTGATTGCAAAATCTGTCGATTTCGAATGAACATTTAGCGAAATACAGTTGTATTTTGGGGAAAAATATCTTCAAGCAAGCAGTAGTGCTTTCACTACACCCCCTCAGATGAGGGTGTCAACCCCTCAAATCTTCAAATTGATGAGTTAGTTTGAGTAATAACTTATTTGGGAGATTTTAGAATTTCTAGAATATTGTTGACCAAATTTTGGCTTAATCTGCATTGTGATGAAGATACAGGGTGGACTAATAAAGAGTGATACAGTGTTTGCGAGGTCTGCTGATTTTGGATGGAGATTGAAAACACGTTTGTTTGGTTTTCAAATAATAAAGCTTATTCGTAGAATTATCTACATGTTGGTGAGTAGGGAAAAATTGAAAACACAATTGAATTTATCATACCTGATACATTTTATAGGTCAACTCGGTATCAATCAACCAAATGTTCAAAGTGTTCGCCGCCAACTTCCAAACACAAATATAGATTTTGCTCAAAACGTTCCTAAGCATTACGTAGCATTTCAGGGGAAATACGATTACACTCGACTACAATCCATTGTCGTAAATCCACCAAACCTGCTGGATCAGTTTTATAAATTTGACTCTTTAAGTGGCCTCATAAAAAAAATCCAATGGTGACAAGTCGGGAGAACGTGGCGGCAATTCTTTAAGGCCTCTTCTTCCGATCCATCGATCAGGAAATTCTCGATCTAGATATCCTGCTGAAACACAACATCCTCTTCTAAATAGCTTGGATCATTTTCCAAAATTTCAGTTATGGCCGGATTGATTAGTTCTTCGAGTAGTTGGAGATACATTTCTGCCGTCAGATTTCCCGAAGAAAAATTGGCCAATCAGAAAATTCCTATAGATGCCACCCCAAACATTCAATTTTTCAGGATATTGGGTATGTACTCCACGAAAGATTCTGGGATTAGAGTACGACCAGAACCGTTCTGACGATTTACAGTGCGATTCAAAAAAAAAGTACATTCAAGAAGCAAATATTGTAGTGAAAGTAGGATTGTTTGCGATTCGTTAACTTATTATTTTACAGAATTGCACTCTGCAGTCGAAGTCATCCTCTTTCAATTCCTGGAACATCTTCATTTTATACGGATGGAATTTGTATTGTTTGAAAACTCGTCCAATATTTCGTCGATTCACACCAATTTCACTTTCCAATTTTCTTGTACCCAGACTGGGATCAATCACTACTTGCCCAAGCAACGCAGTTTCCATTTCATCATTTCGTATGAGTCTTTGGACATGCCCTCTTTTCCTATTCTGGACAGAGCCAGTTTCTCTAAATTTTTCCATCAACTCCAAAATGTACTTGGCATGACATGTTTGTCGTCATGGCGTTCATTGAAAATAGCAGCTGCCCTATTTGCACAAGTATTATTACTGAAAAAATTTCCAATAATTTTTACTCCTTCAGCTATTGAACAAACCATTATAATGGTATGGATGCAACCCGTGAGTGTGAAAAAGCAGCTTGATAAACAAACAAACAAATTCGAATTTCATTCATCAGATACAAGCAATCTGGAAAAAAAAACAAAAACTGCCGCATTTGTTGTTGTGAAATTACATTTCACCTGTGTGATTTCGGATGAATATTTTTCTGTAACGAGAATTTTTAGTTCGTTTCATTTCAACCTTGGATACCATGCTGTTAGAGGCTTTTCACGACGATCGGTTGCGTATACAGTCGTGAGGCGTTCGGGCCATTACCCTAGTGGTTGTCTTCACATGTTTGCGTTCCATCAGTCCACCGATGGGGAACATTTTTTGCGATTCAACTGATGACACGGAGCGATCATCGCTTCTTTGTGAAGAGGCTCTTATATTGTGTGTGAATTTCCCCATGATCCACCCTGTATCCTCATTGAAATTTAATTGGATTTGAAAATTCGTTCACTGTAATCAGAAAATTCTAAATACTTATCCAATGAGCTATAACTCGGGCTAACTGATCAATTCGAAGATTTGAGGGGCTGTAGTGGAAGCACCACTGCTTAAAGATATTTTTCCCCAAAATACAACATTATTTCGGTGAATGTTCATTCGAAATCAACAGATTTTGCAATCAGTGAAAATAACCCGAACCAGCCTGTATCTTTTTCCGAATATGTCAACACATTTGTGTTGAGAATCAGAACTTTCCAAAGAGGTATCACTCGACCTATCTTCCCTATTAAAAAAATTGAGTTTTGTGTACCCCTGCTTAGGGGATTGATGTAAAATAAAATCAACGTGTGTTGAAAGATGTCCCTCTTCAGACAAAAACTGACATGTTTCTGCTTTTTGTCACTCGACCTATCTTCCCTATTAAGTTAATTGAGTTATGTGTACCCCTGCTTAGGGGATTGATGTAAAATAAAATGAACGTGTGTTAAAAGATGTCCCCCTTCAGACAAAAACTGACGTGTTTCTGCTTTTTGTTCAGAAACGAATAGTTTAGCAGTTATTGAGTCTATTTCGTTTTAGTTGCCCCACTCGGTATATTGATTTGTTTTGGGCTTCTATAAGACCTTGTCCTCTGCCCTTATTTTTGTATAATAATAATTTTAGCCTCAGGGGCTCAGGAACATTGTTTCTGAGTACGGGCTTAGCGAACCCGAGGTACCCAAGCTGAACCTGGCAGTAGGTATAAAATGCAACTTACCCAACGATGTACAATCTAAGGAATAAACGGGTGAATCGACATTGTAGCACCATAACCTCTTGTCGCGTTCAAACTTTAGGAAGAGGGTCTTGTTCGGAAAGTAAGTCACAGTCTTCCTCGGTTAGCGACGGAAGCAGCGTGATATCGAGTAGGGATACTGCAAAACAAAACCAAGAGTGACATAACATCAATACCTCCTAACCGACTCTTGATGTTTCAACGGTGGCGCAAACCATTATGCCTACGACCACGAAATCCGGACTCCCTAGGAAACGCATGAAGTGGACCCCAGAAATGAATTCCTTCATTATGCGTTCCTATTACAAGATTACAAACTTGGAATCGGAAATGACAGCATACAGATACGCGTTACATCTTGCGTTCGTAGAAAAATATCCCGAATTGCAGCACATATCCGAGCAGAGAATTTCGGATCAACGAAGAACAATCGTTAAAAACAGGCTACTTTTTTCAGAAACGCTGCAAAGCATACGAGAAGAGGTCATAATGGAACTCAGAAGCGAAAATGATACTCATAACGGTATAAGTCAATGAAAGTGTTACAGATAAAATCGAAGCCACGGAAACGAATATTAACATGGAACGCCCACCTGAACCGGATCAGCAGAACGAATATATGTATTTGGCAAGATCAGAACTCAACAGAACAATAACTGAATTCAGTGGTAGTAACCCAACTAAAAGACCTAAACTGCCCAAACTCAAGACGAACAAGAACACCAATATCATCCTAGCAAGCGTAAACTCAGTGTTTGAAGAATATATCGAACAGAACACCTTGGAGAAGATTCAGACTTTGATTTACTGTGGAGCAGTAGCGGTTCTTCGACTTCACAAACAACAAATCTCCACAACTCTGATTCAAGCTGAGCCAAAAAGCGTCAGAAAACCACCATGGCAAAAACGACTGGAAAAGGATATTGATAATATTAGAGCAGAAATCGGTCGCCTCATAGAATTCCTGAGAAACAGAAAACGCTCAAGGCGATTGAAATCACATATACGCAAAATTTATAGGAAAATTGGTACGAACACAAAACACCCTGATCACAAACAACACATCGACGTGTATATGGACACTTTGAAACAGAAACTCCAAGCAAAAGCAAAGAGGATTTCAACATACGTCAAGTGTACTGAAAGGAAACACCAAAACCAAAGGTTCCTCCAAAACGCGGCCAATTTTCATAAGAGAAATAACAACACTGCGACCAACAATAACAGAGAAGTACCTGACGCACAGTGCTTGACCGATTATTGGTGATCACTATGGTCGAACCCCAAAGAACACAATAGAGATGCGGAATGGATCACGAATGAAAAAGAACGCCTTGATATCAAACGTATGGACTTCGACGGAATAACAGAGGAAGAAATCACAACAGTAGTTAAAGCGACCAACAATTGGAAGGCCATAGGTATAGATAATATCCACCCACTTTCCTAACACAAGGCTTAACATATATGCTACCTAAGAGCGACAGAACACAGGATCCGTCTCAATATAGGTCAATCACTTGTCTGCCAACACTCTACAAAATACTGACCTCATGCATATCCAATCGAATATACCAACACCTTGACGACAACAATATATTAGCAGAGGTGCAGAAAGGATGCAGAAAGAAAGATCACGGGTGCAAGAAACAACTCATCATCGATTCTGTGATAAAGAAACAGGCACACGTAGGGCATCGGAATGTTCATTCAGCTTTTCTCGATTATCTGAAGGCATCCGATGGTACCGCTCATTCTTGGCTTGTTGAAGTATTGCAGATATACAAAATTCACCGAGTCCTGGTAGAATTCTTGAAGACAACAATGACACACTGGCGCACGTCTCTGCAGGTCAACATGAACAATAAATCAATTAAAACCGACGAGATACCCATACGTCGAGGAATTTTTCAAGGAGACTCTTTGAGTCCATTATGGTTCTGTTTAGCTATGAACCCATTGTCCATATATGCTTCGAACAAGAAGCAATTGGATGATATGCTGAAAACTGTCAGTGAGTTCTCGGCAGGTGTTCATATGAAATTCGGGATTGAAAAATGTAAGATCCTGAACATTCAAAGGAGGAAAGTCATAGGTGGTGAAACACAACTTCCAAACGGTGATATTATACAGTGTATGAGGGATGGCGAAACATACAAATATCTGGGATGCCAACAAGCCAGATTGCTAGACCAAAAACAATCAAAGGAGAAGATTCGTTCAGAATACAGTCAGCGTCTGAAGTCTGTGCTGAAATCGATGTTGAACTCGGGGAATCTAGTCAAGGCAATTAACACCTACGCCATTCCAGTGTTGCTTTACTCATTTGGAATAATCAGATGGACTAAGACAGAACTGGATGATATTCAAAAGCAGACCCGAACGATGCTCTCAAACCACAAATGTGGAATAATTAAAAAAAAACCTTCTGGAACGACATTTCAACTCACCTGTACAGCGGAGAATTGACGCCATAGTTATACATGAGAATCTCTGCCAATATGGGGTAAGTGCATTTCTCATAATAAGGCCCCTTCCCGAACAGTAAAATGAAGACTCAAAAACAAAGTTTTACACAGATATCTAATATCAACAATCTTTCGTGTTGAATAAAAAGTTCACGGTATTAAGTTCCATAATTTTATTCAATATTACCGATTCGAACTTTAGAAAGGATACTTTGAAATATGATAAGTTATCGCTAATTTGGCGTTATGAGGAAGATGTATATTTCATATTTCATCTATTAGTTCATAGGTGCTCACCTGTACAGCGGAGAATTGACGCCTTAGTGCCCAAAAGTTATTTCCCCATCGATACAACATTATATGTAATTTTCTGGGCTTTTAGTCTAGATGTCTCAACCTGATCGAAAATATACTACCCAATTTCGTGTTTTCGATGGAGGGAAAAATATTCGTATTCGCACTCTCTGGTTTTCCACAGATATTTGATTTTGCACCACCATTATTCAATTTATATGAGAGATATTCTTGCAATTATGTCTAATGAGTTTATGACAACGATATTGCTTTATCTTCTTGACATGATAACTTCGAAACCACAGAACAAGTATTAACTGACAATTTGGATATACTGAGCAAGTTCATCATCGTTTCCAGGTTTCTATGGTAGTCTTCTGTATTTGTAGTTTTTCAGTTTTCTAAAGTCTCAACCATTTATTCAGGTATAATACAGTAAAATTCAATACTTGCAGTGTGGTATACACATCCAGTAATCTTTCTCAATAAATTTATTCACATACAGGGATATCCACCGGGACCGTCCGTTAAAAACTTTTTGAGTTCCAATTACAATATCAAGCTGAAATTTTATACACGGCCGGCCATAACTAGCGATTTCCAATTGGAGTGAAATATTTTCGAAGTGATGCCATTTCCGGTTATACCGGAAGTGGGTCATCACACAAGCAGTCTATACATGTCAAATGTTTATTGCGTTGTTTTGTATGATTTTTTTAATTTGGCCTTTTTCAAACAGCAATAACACAATTTTTTTCAAATGGCAGGTGCCAATTTTTATATCGCCATCAGATGAAGCGTCAAATTTCAGATGGAATTGTATAAGCATGTACTTTACCCATCTCTTATAGTTCCGAAATAATTTGGGAATATATTGAATTTAGATGATTTTGCAAGAACTAACAGAGAATGCTTTGAAATATTTGAATCAAGTAGCTGAACTGGCTACGCTCACCTGACAGTGAAAATTTTTTAAAAACACCAGATTTATAATAAAATGGCTGATTATTTGAATGAGGATATGTTTAATCTCTTTTTCATTCATGGCGAATGTCAAAAAGTGATGGATAGAAATTGCATGCAATTCAATAACAAATTTCCAAATGTGCCGCCTATGAGTAAAACAAAATTTCAAAGGATTAGAAGCAATTTTCTGCAATTTGAAGGAACAAAATACATAGAAACTAGAAGAAAACCAATTCTCGAGGACGACGACAATCAAATTAATACGATAGCGTATTTTCGTGCCAATCCACATGCGTCCATCAAGTCAGCATCAATGGATATTGGATCGATTTATACTTCCATTCAAACGATCCTTAAGAAACATAACATGCAACCGTATTCTTTTATCAGACTACAAAAATTGAAACCAACTGACCTTCCCAAGCGGCTAAATTTCTGTGAAAATTTATTAATTCGGCTTCAAGAAGATGAGACAATTCTGCAAAAAATTATATGGTCTAAAGAAGCCAAGTTCAATGAAAGTGGAATAACCAACAGGAGAAATCGACATTTTTGGGCCACAGAAAATCCACTTTTCATTGAGGTTATTGATTTCCAAAACAAATTCAGCGTGAACGTTTTTGCGATTTTAATGAATGATTTGTTGGCTTATCACATTTATGAGGAAAATCTTAATGGACAAAGATACCTGGAAATTTTGAGAGGAACATTAGCAAATTTTTTAGATGGATTACTCCTTAACATTCTGAGGGATTGCTATTACCAAATGGATGGTGCACCAGCACATAAAACACGAGCTGTAGATCGGCAGCTAACCAAGAGTGAAGTGTATCTTATTCCTGTAAGAAGTAAAGAAAAGTTACTAGAGCGCATTCATAATGCTTTTCGTAATATTGATCCTGAGGAAACTAGGAGGACAACTCATCATGTTCGTATACGAGCTGTCAAATGTATCGAGCAAAATGGGGCCCATATTGAACATTTATTCAGATCGTAAATTAGTTTTGTCCTATGATGTTTGCTATCATTTATTCGTATTAATGTAATTATCTTCGATGATTGGTTTTCCCTTAGTTCCTACAATTTTCATTCATCTGAATTGTAGAAAATTGCTTCGAAATTTGGAATTTGGAAATTGGTTAATGAATTGCCTGCAATTTCTACCCCTACTTTTGACATTCTAAAATGAATTGAAAAAGATTAAATATATTTTCGTTTGAATAGTGGTTTTATTCCAAATGAATTTCTGTACATTAGAAACTATCCTGATATTCAGTCTACGGTAAGAATTTAACAATTGTCGAAAACAAGCTACATTAATTTTAGGCACCTGTCAGGTGAGCGTAGCCAGTTCAGCTACTTGATTCAAATATTTCAAAGCATTCTCTGTTAGTTGTTGCAAAATCATCAAAATTCAATATATTCCTAAATTATTTCGGAACTATAAGAGATGGGTATAGTAATGCTTATACAATTCCATCTGAAATTTGACGCTTCATCTGATGGCGATATAAGAATTGGCACGTGCAATTTGAAAAAATTGAGTTATATCTGTTTGCAAAAGGCCAAGTTGAAAAAATCATACAAAACAACGTAATAAACATTTGATTGCTTAAAAAAATGTTCCTCAAAAATCGAGTAAATGACAAAATAAATATCAAATTCGAATGAACGAAGTGACAAGTATAAAATTTCAGCTTGATATTGTAATTGGAACTTAAAATGGTTTTAACGGACGGTCCCGGTGAATATCCTGTACATATATATATATATATATATATATATATATATATATATATATATATATATATATATGATATTGCACATACTTGGTTACTTGATGTATAATGCATGAATAAATGAATCTGAATCTGATGACGTGAACTATAGGGCGGCAACGTTGGTAGCGAGTGTTTGGCCAGGATCTCCCGGAAAATGGAGCTGCCAAGTAGAGAAGATGTCTTTTCGCGTTCTGAAAATCATTTTTCAAAGTCTTTCCGTCACACCCACGTAGTAGAAGGCCTTAAGCATCTTTCCTTGAAAAATAAACTCCTCACTTTGCAGTCGAAAGAGACAATGAGCATTGTTTTCACTGTTGATTCACTCGTTTGCCTTTTTGGGCTTGGGAGAATGGTCGATGTGCCACTCAGTGCTTAGACGTTTTGTTCCTTGATCGTATAAAAAAAGCCAGTTTCATCATCAGTGATGGCGTTGCCCAAGTGATCAGGTCAAATTTCAACAGGTTGCAAAAGTGCACTTGCATTTTCCACTCGGTTGTCTTTTGGTCGTCTGATAACACTTTGGCACGAGCTTGATGCACACTTCTCTCACACTAAATCTTCAGTAAGCCGGCTCGGTGTGTATGGGATATGATGCTCGTCTCCTACGCAGAGTTATCTGGGTTCAATCCCCATAAATTCGGAGCGATTTTTCGGATTCTGGGAATCGCATGAGTGTCCATCATTCGGAGGAGATGTAAAGCTGTAGGTAATGCCTAACAGAGATGTGTTGGACATTAAAGATCCCTTCCCTCGACACGTCCGGTCCGGCAAAATTCCCGGGTTGGTGAGGTGACAGAATTCCCCGGCGTGTCATTAGCCGAAAGGCAGAAATAGAGCACGTTAAAGGAAAAACAAACAAACAAATCTTCAGTAACGATGCTTATCACAATAGTAGATGAATTTCTGTACATTAGAAACCATCCTGATATTCAGTCTACGGTAAGAATTTAACAATTGTCGAAAACAAGCTACATTGTTGTTGGTTTTGCTGGTAGATAGCTGCCCAGTGAGATGCTCGTCGTCAACCTCTTCACGACCCTCCTTGAAGGCCTTTAACCACCAATAAACTTATCAATGAGGCAGAGCAGAATTAGCGCAGGCCTCACGAATGAAATACGAAGGCTCCTCAAGAAATTTTCCTGTTCAGCACAAAATTTAATCGGATAACGTTGCTCGATCGTCGTTCCCATTTTTTTCGTTATATGATCAGCACGAAGAAATTCAATAACTGACCTAATACCGCTTTCAGGCTTTCTCTCCTTTATCCAAGTGTTCCGATCCCTCTCCGACCAATAGGAACGATGCGGTACTTTCAATTGTATCATTTTGGAACTCTATGGTATCAGATTCCTTTTTGTTAGGATAGACACTTTAAAATACATTTAGTATTACTGACACGTTGTTTTTTTGTTTATATATTTTTCAATTTGTTGCCATCCCACATCCATCAATCGAAGACCTGATTAGAATGAAGAATGAAATGTAAACACAATAATTCTGATTCCACTTTTCGTTCATAACTTACTCATAGCGAAGGGCAAGGGAAGGATTTTCCTACCTGTTCTCATGGATCATGTAGAACATAACGTATGGTTCACCTGTTTCTTCTCATCAACCTGATCGTACGCGTTAAGGGCGATTGTGGGAGGCTAAGCGTGTTATGAATGTTTATCCATTCTACTGTGCTTTCTCTCAATTGTGTTTTAACTAACATCAAAATTTAACATTTGTTATCTGATTTTCTCTTTTATTCGAATGAATGAATAAATAAATGAATCTAGTTCATGATACCAGAGCAACAATTGTTATCCGCGTAATCACTAAACGTCGTTTTGGGAAAATTTGAAATATATAGTGTTCATCTTTGTGTACATACCGCTCTGTTTAATCTTGCCAAGCCGTCCATTATTTCTCTAACGCCTTGCCTCACAATCTGTTGCCTGTTTTCTTCATTATGCTATAGTGAGAAGATAATTATTAAATTTTGAAAATGTGAGTGGTCAAGTACTAGTTTGCGGAAAAACAGTACTTAAATAAAAGAAAGTTGAAACTTCCTATCAAGTATAAGACGTATCAGAATTTATTTTCAATATTTTAGGGGATAATTTTTTTAGGTAAATAAAAAAAAATCCTATGAGCATTGGTGTACAGTAGTTTCATTTCCTAGATGCAATGGGTTGAAAATCAGTTTTCTAGAGAAAATCTCCGATAAGAATATCGAAAGGGGAAAAATAATCAATTTACATTTACTTACTTGCATCCTACCCAAGAGGTCTATATGAGGTTCTCTGGGTAATTTCTTAGCTCTATCCTTGAAATGCTTCTCGACATCAGCGGTGGGATCGATTTTCAAGCCGGATGTACCCGCTATACCAATTTCTTCTTTGGCAGCCTGAGCGCCTTTCAGGACATTCTGTTGGTTTATCGCCAAAGTATCGCTATACAGCGGACATCTAGAAGAAAATAATTAGCTGAAATAAATTTAAAGTGGTGGGGAAATCAGATTGAATATCGTAATCTTTGTTGAAGTACAAGCTCTATTGAAAAATGACCCTAACAAAAATTTTCTAGTATTTTCACATTCAAATGAACATATAGGCAGTATATGTTGAGGTGCAAAAAATTCACGAGATGTATGATGCAAATTGCATCATTCACTAAATCAAACGAAATCTGTTAAGTATTTTCTACTTACAAATCGAATCGATCTCCTCCTATGCCGTTAAAATGTTTGTAATCTGTGACAGGTTTTCCACACAAATAACACATGTGAGCGCCACAGGAGCATGTCATTTTGTTACAACCTTCCTCTTTATAAAAACTGATACCACATTTCCAACATTTCCTGAAATATAGAAATGATTATCAATTTGAAAAGTATAAAAGAGCAAAGGAAAAAAAATATGAAAAATGCATGGGATGATTTATTATACCAGGTCTACCAGTATGAAAAATTTTTGTTGTTTAGTAACAATTGTTACTAAACAACATAAATATTTTCGTGACCTCAGTGAAGAGTAATAAAGTTTGTAATACAAACAATAAATCAGACATTAAGATGACATCGCACAGGGGAAACTCAAAGTGTGTTTTTCATCAGCACGTTCAGTGCTTAAAAATAAGGTGACTGAACTAGAGCTGCACTCTACATAATGGATGAAAGACCAAACTATGTTGCAATCATTGAACACTGGTACACAGACACTGAGGTTCAGTACATGAATCTTAAGGGATACAAACTATTGTCTGCGTTTGCTTGAAAGACTCAAATTCATGGCGGATCAAGTTTTCGTAGACCAAAGAATGATTTATCTTTGAGAAGTGGAAGATATCACGAATAAAAGTGTCAACGGTGTTTTCGAGTGATCATCGGTGGTGAATAAAAAAGTAAACTGATCATGATTGCTGTTTATGGGCCCCCTCAGGGCAATAAAGATTTGTTCTTCAGTATTTTAGCTGAAATACTGGACCTTTGTCAGAATAGATTTGAGAATTACAAAACAGTACTGCAAGGTGACTATAAGATTAATCTTTTAGATCAGTCGATTCAAGCAAAGAAGTTTAAAGATTTGCTATTGGGATATGATTTTATTCCAGCTATTATAGGACCAACAAGAATTACGCAGACGATTACTTCGTTATTAGATAATGTTTTTATAGATTTTATTAATTCTTCACAGGGAGTGGTAGTGGAGACGGCTATGAGTGACCATGAGGGACAGATACTGAAATGGAGTTTGTCCCTTACAAAGAACGTATTTTTTATGAAAGCAAAATAATTCAATTTAAACAAGAGTTGCAGTCAATAGATTGGAACGAAATATATATTTGTGATAATGCTGAACATGCATACATCTTTCATGAAACTTTCACCTCTCTTTTGAGGGTTATATTTCCTGAAAAACATATTAAATCACAGAAAAAAACTCACAGAACTGGTTGTCTCTGGTAATTACAAAGTCACTCAAAAATAAAAAGAAAATGTACAGAAACATGAAGTGAGGACAAGTGTCGAGAGAAGAATCCAAAACCTATTATTTTATTTGAAGAAAGTTTTTTTTTGAATAGTAGAGGCTTTTACTAGATAGAATTCCATATCAAATAAAAAAATAAATCAAACAATATAGAATTCTACTAGGATAATATATTAGCACAACGCGTTTCGACACTCTGTGTCTTTCTCAAGTGCAAGGTTACATACTACTGATATTCTATACTACAAATACACTACAAATAGCAATAAAAACCAGCTTAGGGAAATCCTTTCAAGGGCTATCAAGTATTTCTGGGAATAAGTTGAGTAGGGGTGACAGATTTGTATCTAGTTGGTCGGTCATTAAGTATATTCTTGGACTCGGCATGATTACACACAACGTTGGTATACAGGCTGCATTATCTGTCTATCATGCCCATGTCCACTCCCGACTGAAATATGGAATTATATTCTGGGGAAACAGCGTAGAAACTGATAGAATTTTTTTAATACTAAAGAGGTACTTAGGAGCAATCTTCACCATAAAACAAACATGTAGACCGCTAACTGGTATTCTGACGTTGACTTCTACTTACATCTTAGAGGCAGCTTTGTTTGTAAAAAAAATCGAGATCTTTTCATACAACAGGAGATAGATCATGCACATGACACTATAAAAAAGGGTGATCTTTTAAATTTAAGATGCAACTTTAGCTTTCTTCAAGGTAATGTCAAATACACGTGTATTTCAATATACAACAGAATTCCAGAAGACAGAAACCTAACAGTCAATAAATTGAAGATTAAACTAAGGGAAAAGTTGAAAGAAATGGCATGTTACATCCTGGAAGAGTACTTTTCACAAAACTTTTATGACATATAAATTAAATTTGTAGGCTTGTGATTATTTATGGTTTTTTTGTGTAGTAAAATAACCTCCTGTTGAGACATGTCAGTTTACTTGGTTTACTTACTCATCTATATATAGTAATATTTATACTCATAATTTATATATTGACGAGTTCTATGCCTACGAGGCTATATTGTATTACAATGGACAAATAAGAGAAACAAACAAAAAAAACGAAGTGAGCGTTAAGATACAAATGTGTTGGTTGTGAACGATCCTTAATTTTTTTTATGTTTGGTTGGCATAACATCTCCCAAACATATTCAATAACCTCACAGTCATTGAACAAACAACATCATATTTTTTCATTTTGTTGAAAATGTCAAATTTTGTACCGGCTGTGGAAAGCATTAATTTTTTGTTTCTATTCGATGAAAAGCGCTGAAGAGTGGCATCGAATGCTTGTCGAGGCATATGATGATCTTACTTCATCAGAAGCAACATGCAAAAGATGGTTTCAATGGTTCAGAGATGTTGATGCGAGTGAAAGTTTGAAGACGCCGGACAGAAAGCAATATTGGATGAAGATGATACTTTCGAGTCAAAAACAAATGGCAGTTATGTTAAATGTTGCACAACAAACAATTTCAGACCATTTGGAAGCTATGGGAAAGATCCAAAAGTGTGGAAATGGGTGCCACATCAATTGAATGAAAGACAAATGGAAAAACGGAAAAACACTTGTGATATTTCTCTCCAAAGACACGAAAGGAGATCAATTTTGCATCGAATTGTCACTAGCGAAAAAAATGGATTTATTTTGAGAATCCTAAACGGAGAAAATCATGGGTTAATCCGGGACAACCATCAACATCGACTGCAAAAACAAATCGATTCGGTAAGAAGGCAATGCTCTGTGTTTGATGGGATCAGGAGAGTGTGGTATATCATGAGCTTCTAAAACCTGGCGAAACTACTAATACTAATCGCTACAGACAACAAATGATCAATTTGAACCATGCATTGATCGAAAAACGTCCAGAATTGACCAGAAGACAAGGCAAAGTAATTTTGTTACACGACAATGCACCTTCACACAGAAAAATAGGTTCAGGCCATTCTTGGCCCCTTCCGATTTTTTTATGTGCACTTCCTAGGAATAGACGAACCTGTTATCACATGAGTGGGTGCATGGGAAGAATTAAGGTGTCTGTTTACTCGCTTCTTGAAGGAGCCAAATTGTAGGATGTTGGAAAGATGTTGGATGGAAGCGAGTTCCACAGCTCACCGGCCCTGTAAACGAAACCACCCGTTTTAATCGATGAGACACGCATTGGCTGAGCAGCACTTCGATTCCTTCGCAGAAGTCGAAAATTGGGTGTCTGATTGGTTGGCTTCAAAAGACGAACATTTCTATTGGTATGGTATCAACAAATTGCCAGAAGAATGGTCAAATGTGTAAAAAGCAATGGTCAATAATTTGGATACATTTTTTTTAGTTTCCCATTCAAAATTAGTATTTCATTTTCACAAAAAAGCTCATTTCATACCGGCACTTCTGGTAAACTTTCATACTAACTTTACTCTTGCAAAAATGCTATCAACGAAACATCTATAGTAATCGATCGAAGTTTTAAACGAAATT
The DNA here is from genome assembly GCA_013387265.2 of Cryptolaemus montrouzieri. Classification (NCBI taxonomy): domain Eukaryota; kingdom Metazoa; phylum Arthropoda; class Insecta; order Coleoptera; family Coccinellidae; genus Cryptolaemus; species Cryptolaemus montrouzieri. The sequence continues at coordinate 14,818,170 of JABFTP020000165.1, forward strand.
TTTTTCCGCTTATTCAAATCAAATCGAATCAAATCAAAATCAAATCAAAATATATTAATGTTAGCATACAAAGTACATACATTCGTCAAGTTTTGTTATTGTGCTGGGTCAAAAACAGGAAGAAGCATCACATAAAAAAACATAAAACTAAAAATGAGAATATGCTACACACACATTACAATACAAATAGCTACATTATATATTTCACAAATTCAAAATGACATTACGGTCATATTCTAGAAACTCGCTTACAATGTAAAAAGCACTCTTGAGTAGATGCCTCTCAATTTTGTCTTTGAAGTATTTGAAAGGTTATCCTCTTATTGAGTGGAGTATCCAGTTGAAGAACTTAATGGCAATAAAGCCAGAAGAACGATGGCTTTTCTGTAGCCTGTATTGTGGTGTTATCAAGTTATGCTTATAATGGGTGTCATGAGAGTGGATATTCAGGTGTGCTTGATATTGACTTTCATTTCGTTTCATATATAGGACATTTTGGAGAATGAAAACAGATGGAAGAGTAAGTATCTCAAGTCTTTTGAAAGCAAGCCTACAGTCTTCCTGATATCCCAAGCCAGCCAGAACTCGTATGGCCCTTCTCTGTAAAGCTAACACCTCAGATGCATGTGGCGATTTCCCCATACAATTATTGCATAGGACATAATGCTACGAAACAAAGAAAAATATGCAGTCTTCAAGACCTATTCCGATACACAGTTTTTCAAGTTCCTCAACAAAAATACGCTACTACACAATTTTCCACAGACACTCTGAACATGAGAATCCCACTTCAGTTTATGGTCCAACAGAATCCCAAGAAGTTTCACCCCCTCAGCATTCTTGTCCCCATGCCATATAAATGAGAAGTTCATGGTCTGTGTCTTCTCCTGGTTCAGCAGGAGTCTATTTGATTGGAACCATTTTTTCACTTTTGTTCGAGTCATACTCATATCCTGTTTGGCCGTCTCCACCGATTTTCCTTTGATATAGACAGTAGTATCATCAGCATAAAGGACATATCTTTCTGCGCTGTTTGATTGGGAAAGGTTATTTATGAAGATTAGGAAGAGAATAGGACTCAATATAGTCCTTGAGGAACCCCTATATTTAGATATGCCATGTCAGACGATTTACCCTCCTTTTTTACAATCTGGCATCGATCCCTTAAATATGACTCCAATAGTTGCAGACTGCCATTACTGAAGTTATTGTACTCGAGCTTCTGTAGTAAGATAATATGAGTAACGCAGTCAAACGCTTTACTAAGATCGCTGAAGTCAGCAGAGACTAGCTCAAGATTTTCGAAAGCTTCCAGAATCTTGTCAACCAATTCAAGAACAGCCATGGATGTATTATGGCCAGGCCTGAAACCTAACTGGTCGCTACATTGTAAATTATTTGTATTTAAGGTCATGATCTGAGTAACTAGAGCCTTTTCGAAGATTTTTGGCACAATGGGTAACAAGGAGATGGGCCTGTAATTTTCAAGCACTGTACAGTCACCTTTTTTCAATATGGGCACAACCAGGGCTATCTTTAGAACTCTAGGAAAGACACAGGATCTTATACTGTGGTTTATAAGTTTTGTAATTGGGAAAATTATAAGGTTCCTTAAAGACTATTAATTAACTCTTATTTTGAAATCATTTATACGAGTGTATACAGTATCGTGTCCATGCAATTTTTGTTTCTTGTTTTTCAGTGTATGATAGTAACAGTAGGTCCAGTAGGTCATGGCTAGTGCCAAGATTCAAGTGCGAGCTTTCTCAAAGCAAAATTCTCTGAGATTTTTTATCTGTTATTTGTGCAGGTTGATAACATCCAGTGATCCACGTCCTCTTTTGTTCCTCTTCGAAGTTGTTCTTAACACAGACGTTTTTGTGGCGATTGTGATATTTTGCCAACATCATTCGGGTCTGCCTTTGAATATCTTCCAGTTCTGTCTTAGTCTATTTGATTATTCCAAATGAGTAGACCTACACGTTTTTTTACCAGAGCAAAATGTGTCCTCCTCAATCTACAACTAAAATGAAAGAAACCTATAATGACTACGAGAACGAAAAGCAAACCATGGATGCAAGGTACGATTATAGACGTTACCAGCAAATGTCGAATAACAAACATAGAAGAACGCACAAGTATTGAACAATTTAACATCAATCAGAGAGGATATGGGCGAACATCGACCGAAACAAAACAGGGGCACAGACAAAATAAGCACCAACACGAGAAATCTTATGGAGATGTGGAGAAAATTAAGAAGTTACGACTGCCGTGATTGAAGCTGAGTTACGAAAATTGAATAAAAGAATAAGGAATAATCTCAGAGAAGATATTAGATAATTCAACACGAACTAGGCAGTACAAGTGATGAAGAACAATAAGAACATGAAAGTATTCAGGCGTAAACTTGGGATAAGTCAGAGCTAGTTCACTCAGATGGTAGTCTCGATAGTTCAGAAATTATGGAAATTGTGGAGGATTTAAAACACAGTATCGAAGAGAAAGTGAAGAAAAAATTCTAAGGCTCAGAAGATATGCCTGAAATAACAACATATGAGGTACATTGGAGATGAGAAATAATAAATCCCCGCGCGAAGATCAAATAGTTATCAAATGTTTCAAAATGGAAGGGCGCAAAATTAATGTTGGACGTGATCTACGTGATGAGATCCCAAACAGCATTATAAGAGAAAGAATAAAGGACCAAGATGTAGTTGAAAAAATAACACTTAAATGGAACTGAGCAGGGCATCTCGCTAGATTTAGAAACCAAAGATCGATAAAAACTCTTATGAAATGGCGTCTAAGAAGTAGAGGGCGACCACCAACTTGCTGGAAGGATGACATCAAACGAATATGCCCAAATTAGATAAGCAAAGCCCAAATTGGACAAGCAAAGCCCAAATTGGATAAGCAAAGCCCAAATTAGGTAAGCAAAGTACAAATTCAATAAGCAAAGCCAAAATTGGATAACCAAAGCCCAAATTAGATAACCAAAGCCCAACTTGGATAAATAAAGCTCAAAATCGAGACGTGGAAAATTTTGAAGAAGACTTACGTCCAGCAGTGGCCAAAGTGGTTAATGGATGATGATGATGATGATGAAGAAACTAAGACTGGAATAGCGTAGGTGTAAATAGCTTAGAAGATTCTCAGAGTTCAACATTGACTTCTTCACAGTCTTCAGATGTTGACTGTACTCTGCACAGATCTGTTTTGGTCTAACAATCTGGCTTGTTGGTAACCCAGATATTTGTATGTTTCGCCATCTTTCATACACTGTATAATATCACCATTTCGAATTGCGTTTCACCATCTATGACTTTCCCAATTTGAATATTCAACGTCTTACACTTTTTAATCCCAAATTCTATATGAACATCTGCTGAGAACTTACTGACAGTTTTCAGCAGGTCATATCATTGTTTTCTTTCCGAAGCATATAATTTGATATCATCCATATACAACAGTTGAGAGATAGTTTGATAATTCATGTCTGTTCTGATCCTACATCTGTATCCTGTTCTATTGAGCATTGAAGACAATAGGTTCATAGCCAAGCACAACCACAATATTATATTGTATTTGGACAAGCAGTAGTACCTTACAAAAAATAACCTACTAACAATATTACACTAATCATTTAAAAATTAAACAAAAAGAAGTGAGATTCCTGTAACTCACCTCAACAAAGCTTCAGTCATTTTGTTCTCGATATAAACACGGTTTTTCACATCTGCATCCTTTTCTACTTCATCACAACGTAAAGGCACGTGGGACGCTTCTTTACACAGCCTACAGGTCTCCTTCAGACAATCAGGGTTCTGACACGTAAATATCTTGTACGTCTCGGGGGGACCATGGGGAATAGTTGCGAAATCGCAAAACGGGCAAAACTCCAAGTTTTCGATACCGGCAGCTTTCACTTCAGCAACTGCCTTCTTCTGGGCAATCTTCGAAAAGAGGTTTGGAGGTAGGACGACCTGAAATTGAAAGATTTTTCAAAAAACGGAAAGAGCCATGACGATTTTGTTTACGACGTATAACGCATCAAAAATAGGACACCTTGTACTAACAAAATTAAAGTGGTTCAAACATTTGTATGTAATATCGACTCACTTTGAGTGTCTCTAACGAAAAGGTGGAACCGCAATCGCCAAGGCATGGAAAATCCAGTTTACCCTCGCCAAATGCCACTTCTGTACTTTTGATGATACACTGCTTACAAAAGACGCAATTGTTGCTGCACGTGTGTGAATCTTTGGGCATAATTTCGTCGTCGTAACAACAGTTACAAGTCAACATGAGACCGGCATTCTTCGCTTGCAGTCGCTCTTCTAACTCCTGCTCTTTCAGTTGAGTCACATATTTGATTATTTCGGCTTCATGTTCTATAAACGCAAGCTGAAAAAAAAATCAAATATTCTTTTTTCTAGTTATTTATTATACAAGAGGAAAAGTGTTAGATTTTAGCTCGATGTTTATGTGTGAAGGAATACAGAAAACCGAGAGCTGAGATGTAATATTTTATTCAAAATTAGCTGCCCCGACAGACGTCGTTCTGTCCAAAGTTATTGGCCTGTTGCAGTCCAATAAAAAAAATAAATAAAACGTATTTCGGAGTGATCACTCTATTTAATGACTTAGTGTCTCAATAGTAAAGGACGATTACTTACAAAAATATTCTATTTCGTAGACTTCACGGCAATGGCACTAATTTCACTTTGTCATTTGCGCCATACAATCCATTTGCTTGATATAACTATAATGAAACACTTTTGTTTGATTTCCACAGTGTTTATTTTTAATATACACAACCGAATTCGACAGTTACGTAATTTTCAAGTGGCTAGAGCTAATATCTATGAAAAATAATGTGCTAATATATGTGAGTATAAGGCGTTTCATGTGTGGACGAGTTCTTAATCTAAAATATTTTGTGATTATTACTGAAATATGAGCTCTAAAAAAGACTGAAACTTGTGTTAAAGTGAAGATAAAACTCTCGTCGATCCGGTGAAAATTAATTGCCGATAGTCAACTGATCATTTGGTAAAATATATGCGAATTTAACTTCATCGGAAATTGCCGTCATTGACCTCAAAAAATAAACATTTTATGGAATTTTGTTGCGAACGTTGTCTGAAGGGAAATACTTTTCAACTCTTACACCAAATCATTGAGGATAAGGACAATATAGTTCAAAGTAAGATAAGGAACAAATTATTAGTCTACTGGAAGAAAGTATTGTCAAACTGAAAAAAAAAATTGAAAATGTTAGGAAAGAGGAGAAAAAAATTATCAGCAAAAGCTACTCAGACAACGTGACTCAGTCGTCAATTCCACAACAGAGTACAGTATTACCAAACAATGTGCCTTATATTATCTGTAAACCAAGAAATACCCAAGATAGTGAAAAAACAAAAGAAATAGAAACAAAAGTAATGAATGCATACTCATCAATTGTGCCTAAATTAGCTCAAATGAAAAATGAACTGGTTTTTCAAAAGGGGGAATATTATGACGTCACTGAGACCCGAACATATACATCACGAATATTAATAAGGACTTCAAAGAGGATTAAATAATAGAAGCATTAAGGAACCAGAACGAATTTCTGGATGAGAACGACCAAATGAATGTGTTACTACTTATAAAAACAAAAAGAAAAGTGCACAGTTCGCCAAAGTTGAATGTAATAGCTCTGCTTTCAAAAAAATAACTGCAGTAGGAGTATTACAAACACAAGAGCGAATGAATACTACAAAAATATCTTACTAACATATACTTATATAGACTAAAGAGGCAATCCACTCAGAGTTATCTGTATTTGAACTAGTGTTCAGGAAACAAGTTCAATAAGGGTGAGTTATTTATGTCTAACTGATCATTAAGAATTTCTGGTGAGTACCCAAATCTATTAATCTCAAGTACTTCCAGAAAGTTGAGTTTTATACGTCTATTCTCAGAATGTAGGATTTTAAATTCTGAATTGAAAGAATGACTATTTTTCCTAAGATGATTTGAATAATTCGAATCGGTTTTTCTATTGATGAAACTGCGTTTATGTTCTGAGATTGTAAGATTGAAATTTATTCCTATTCTACCTATATAAAACAATTGCAACCTGCACATTCCAATCTATAAATACCTGATTTATTTTTTATTAATTGGAGACTTATAATTTCTGATAAATGAACCTAAATTTGTTGTTGTTTTGAAGGCTATATTCAAATTTGAATTTTTAAGAAGGCATTTCACATTATTGCTTATATTGCCTATATATGTTAAAATATTGAATTTCTTGTCTTGATGTTCACCGATTGGATATATATGTTGTAAAGCTAATTTTTGTTTTTCTTACATAATATGGTGGTAAAACTGAATTTGCATCATAACCATTATTTATTACAATCTATTTTATCAAATTCAATTCTAGACTAGACATCGGTGTGCTTAAGAGTCTATGTATATAGCTGTTAAATGCTGCAGCTTTATGTTGGTAAGGATGTGCCGATGTATAATGAATTGTGATATCTTTATAAGGTTTATGATAAATTGAAAACTGGTGTATATTATTTGATCTTATTATTGTTAAGTCTAGGAAATTGATCGAGTTGTTCTGTTCTATTTCAGAAGTGAATTTTATATTTGGGTGCAGGTTGTTGATGAAATTTTCGAATACAGTGAACTGTCTGTTTGTTCTTGTGAAACACACAATAATGTCATCGACATATCGATACCAATATAGGAAATGTTTACTAAACGGGTATTTAAGAAGATATTTTTTTAGTATTCATTCGCTCTTGACAAAGATAATATCCTGTGTATCGAAACGCGTCGAGCATTTATTAATATATTTTAGTAGATATCATTGTTTACTTGTATTTGAAGATGAATTTCTATCATGTAAAAGCCTAGTCAAATGAAGGAGTATTATACCTGGGAGTGAGAAGATGTTCTGTTCTTGAATGTGGTAAGGTGTTATAAGTGCTACAACTTCGATTAATCAAAAATCAGCAGACTGTAAGTACACTGGTGTTACGAAATGCTCAAATTGTACAGATTCCCGTTGCTATAAAGATTGTAAAGCAGAAAGTTTTTCTTGTATTAATTGTAATGTAAGTAATGTAAAATATAAAACAAAACATAATACATCCATTGCGCTCTTGATATAGATTGTTCACTTTTCAAAATTCAAATCTATAGGTTGAAAAAGCGAACAGACTACAGTGTTCTCGATATATTAGATTAATTTATGGATAATTATGTACAAACTTTTGAAGATTATGATACTAATAATCCAAAAATGAAGCATTTGGTGATGTGGTAGAATTGCTTCACAAAAACTTATGAAGTTTAGAATATTATATCTTAATATTAGGAGTTTGCATAAGAATCTTGACCAATTGAAGGTTGTGTTTTGTCAGTTATAGGTTTCTTATATTGTTGAATTGAATGAAACATGAAGCTTGTTGGACCCTAACATGTACCACATGCCTGACTATGACATTTTGTATAATAGTGGTAAAATCAATATGAATGAGTGTTGTGATATTTATCATGTCTAGTTTCATCTATACTTTTGATGTGGGCTGTGTAAATGGTATGGGGTTAATGACGGTTGAAACTTCTTTTGGTGGCAAAAGTGTTGGTTCAGTCGCAGTTTATGGACCACATACTACAACAAACGTGAAAATGGATAAGGATATTAATATTTTCGTTGGAGATACAAATATGGATTTGCTTTCTGAATCACATACTCTTGATGAATACAGAAATATTATGAGTGATAATGGGTTCATTTCTATGATAAATACAATAACTAGACCTCAGAGGAAAACGTGTACCAACTATCTATTTCTTAAAGCTGATATTCATCAGGACAGTTATAAATCAGCGGTGCATCAGGTGGATATAACCGATCATTATAGTATTATTCTGATGCTAGGCATCCAGGCTCCAAATAAAGAGCATTTCAATACCAAAGTGATCAGAAAACACATTGATTACGAAAAAATGAATGATGAGATACAAGCAATTCGTTGAATGATGTATGCAATGAGACGGATGTAAATGTATCTGCAAACAAATTTATTGATGTATTGACCAGGTGTATCTACAAACATACCAAAACAATAGTGCAAAAGAAGAAAGACATGAAACGAAACGACTGGATCACACAAGGAATTATAAAAGCTATCAATGTTAAGAATGCACTTTACAAAGATCTGCAACATAGACCTGAGGATGTTGATCTATCTGAAAGGTAGAGGACATACAAAAATCATCTTGCAAAAATTATAAACACAGCGAAGGACCTGAAGATAGAAATAGAAATAATCCATTACACAGAATCATCAACCCACTTAGCATCATGTTTCATCCTACCTGCGAGAGAGAAATTTTTACAATAATAAAGTCATTAAAGGCGAATAAGGCTCTGGGTTTGTATAGAATAACTTCAACTGTTTTGAAAAGGATTGCAGATAAAATTGTCACTCCTCTCACATCTATAGTGAATTTATCAATTGAGTCAGGTGTCCTCCCATTACCACTGTAAAGGAGATTAATCAAATCAATCTACAGATCTGGCGACAAATGCTTCTCTAACAACTATCGACCAATATCTCCCACTTCTAGTATCTCTAAAATAATCGAAAAAGTTGAAGCAAGCAGAACTAGGACATTCCTGGATAAATGTAAGTTATTAAATGAAAAACAGTTCGGATGTAGACATGGTAAATCGACACAAGATGCAATCGCCCACCTAACATCCTTGATATATCGATATTTGTATACAAGTAAACCATTCTTGTGTATTTTTGTCGATTTGACAAAAGCATTTTATTGTGTTGATCATCGAAAGGTGTTCGACACTGGAGATTAAAGGGTTTAGGGGTCATGCCTTGAAGTGGTTCAAGACTTATCTAGCTGATAGAGAACAGTGTGTAGAGCTTGGGGGTTCATATAATAACATTTTTCTCATTAGATTTTGGGTGCTCCAAAGGACAATCCTGGGACCAATCCTGTTTATTATTCATCTCAACTCAATTTTCTCATTAACTATCAAGGGCTACTTAATAGCTTTTGCCGATGACATATTCTATGTCAATGCAACCTTGACAAGTTAAACAGATATAGTAGAGAATTTATAAAACTCATACTGAATTTCTTCGACTCTAAGTTACTTACAATGAATGAAGATGAAACGAAATTTGTTCCATTTTCAAATAGCTCAACAACCTTGCCACCTTATAAACACCTGGAATGTGGTAGCCTTATTTATCCATGTAAAATAAAGACGTGTAAACATATAAAGTAATTAGGAGAAATATTTGACAACCATCTTAGGTGAAATGAACATATAGAGAAATTGATCAAAAAGCTACGAATGATGATATCTAAATTCAAATACCTAAGAAAATTCTGCAGCGTTGAGTTGATGATAACTGTATATTTTGTGTTCATGCAACCACATTTAATGTATGTAATTGGAAGTAACCCAGAAATGGATATTAAGAATAATTTTTAGTACATCTTATCGCTAACCAACTGAAAGGCTTCTTGACGAATTAGGTATAATGAATTTGAGAAAATTATATTTCATTACACTAGGAATAACATTTCAACCACAAACATTAACAAGTATGAGTATTCCTCGCGAAATAGGGGAGAGATTGGCCCTATTGCCAAAAACAAACAGAACTATAGGTCAAAGAGCACATACTTTCTTGGCATTCTTTTTATTTTCAATACTTATAAACGAAAATTAAAAGCCTGGGTACTATATAAAGATAAGCGCAATGATAGATGTAAAGAACTCTTATATACACACATAGCATATAATGATATTAAATATGGTCTGAGCAAATACTACCTCTAGTAATGAAAAAAAGAGAAAAAAAATGTTTAGATTTAATTCACATCATTGTGAACTTATACATAATGCATACTTGTATCTTAAAATTACCCTCACACAAGGTCCTTCTCTTGTAAATGGAACCATTGAACATGGAATACTCTTCCATGGCTGGTGGTGAAACTGAGGAGGGGAGATGCCTTCAAGAATTTTATCTGTTTTATTTTGTTCATTGTTTGATGAATTATGTCTTTATCAATAAACATTATTATCATTATCATTAACTATGCCTATTTTAAATGTATTGTAGTGGGGAGTGATTTCTATGACTATTGAGAGTGGTGAGTTTTGGGTTTTTATAGAGAATATTAATTTCCAAACTTTACAACAGATTCCTTGTCATCCTTTCATTGCATTAGTGGAGAATTTTCGAATTATCTAATGTGATTATATGATTTGTTGATTTAATATCCATGTTCTAAGACTGTGGATTTTTATCTAAGGAGAGATGTTCTTTGTATCTAGATTTAAAATTTTAACAGGTTTTTCTTCGTAAGCTGTTGTGTTGAATTTATTAGTTTTCTGTTTGGCATTGAATAAAAATTTGCTTATGTTGGGACCACTGGAAAAGGAGGAAGTTAAATTAAATTTGGATGATGTTATTAGAGAGGGACCAATATTAGTTAGACGTGCATATTTAGTTTCTGTTTTTCTTAATGTAATATAGTATTGGAGAAATTTGTTTCTGTTATTTGCATTTAATGATACTGTTTACGTGGGATTTCGGTATTAAAGTCTATTATGGTTATGGTATTTATATATATATATATATATATATATATATATATATATATATATATATATATATATATATATATATATATATATATATATATATATATATATATATATATATATATATATATATATATATATATATATATATATATATATATATATATACGGCTAACTTCTGTGTAATGTGGTTAAACGAATCCATTGGGATTGTAATGTTTCGTACAAAACTCGGGATTAGGTCATAGTTACATTGACCTTCTCTCTAATAACATCATCTAATTATCTTTCCAAATTTAATTCAATAACCTTCTTTTTCATTGATCCCAAAGTCTGCACAGAATTGGATGCAACGAATGTTCAACAGCTTCGTAGGACAAAAACGTCTAAATTTTGAATCTAGATTCAAAGAATATTTCTCTTGAGATAAAAAATCGGTAGTTTTTGAACATATTGAATCAACCAATCACATAATTACATGAGATTATTTCAAAATTCTCGACAAATGCATAAAGAGATGACAATGAATCTGTTGGAAAGTAACTAACTTTGCAAACACCCAAAACTAAACACTCTCTATAGTCAATTAGAATTAAATCACTTCCACTACCCAACATCTCAAACAGCAGAGTAAGTACATTCTTCATCATAAATGTTAGCTCTAGACACTTGAAAATGACGTAACTGTCTAATCCGGTCGTGACTATTGAAACATTGTGGAAATCAGACAAGAGAGTTTCATATTAGTTACATTAGAATGAATGTCCATAAAATAAATCCAACAAAAATATCATCCATTCGCTTGATATTTAGAACAATGCCTCACAATGTGGTTGAACTGAGTTCATACATGGAATACCAATGCATTCTTAGGAACTGTAGTCAATTGAAACATCGTAACTGAAGGCTACTCGTGAAATACTGAAAACTGACTGAGAACGATGGTAATATCCTAATCCTTTCAATTTCATTTCGTTCTTCACGTTGCCGTGCAGTTTGATTACACTGAAAATTAGCTTGTTTTATAACTTTTTGAGTTCTTCGACCCAAATTGTTGTGCCCGCATCTCATAGGCGGCATGGGTCTAAATTTGAACACATTGAACAAATTAACACATAATAAATTTTCGAGCGAAGTGAAAATCTAAGAACCACCAAGAAAGTGACAAATAGAGAGGGTAGAAATGTACGACAGTAAGATTATTATCTTTGAGGACACGCTAACCATTTTTATCCATCGAACTTTATTTTGGGCTGGCATTGATTAATCTCCATACAGCATATTCAACTTGAAAATATACCAAAGATAATCCTAACCTGCCTTTGCTTTGTATTGATTTTCATCAAATTTTTGACCAAGGACAGATGCTTTAATTTACCCTATGGTTTGTATCGGAGAAAAACTGTTTATACTCTTCCTTTTAATTTCAATGCCTTTTCTGTCCTTATTAAGCTTCCTTGTGCCTAACGAAAATATACAAAAATTAACAAATGTATATATATATATATATATATATATATATATATATATATATATATATATATATATATATATATATATATATATATATATATATATATATATATATATATATATATATATATATATATATATATATATATATATATATATATATATATATATATATATATATATATATATATATATATATATATATGTATAGTGATTTGGTCCAGCTGTTATAGACTTTTGGCCATCATCAGAAAACATTCATCTCTGCACAATTATTATCTAAAACAAAAATCATAATTTCAGTAAAACACATAATACAATTCTTACGTTAAAAGCTATTCACCTCACACATTCTCTCTTTAGATCATTATCGTCAATGGTAAAACAATTACAAAAAAGCAAGACAAACAATAACAGGTAATAACAATTAATCTTTGAATATAACTGGTTGCAGCAATCCATTGAAGGGTGTATTCAAATTATCAGATTATTATAGACATTCATAAATCCGTCAACGTCAACGTCAACTGTCTTAGGTTATTTTTGGATTTCGATCATTTCTAGAATGTTTCTTTTGAAGTCGTTGCTTTCGGATGCAGGAACTCGTACATCAGCAAAATTAAATTTATGTAGTTGTTCAATGCTATGTTTCGCTAGGGCGGTACTTTTTTTATTAGATCTAACGGAGTAGTCGTGTTGGTATATTCTTTTATGCAATTATTGTTCAGTATTACCGATATAGCACGCTCCACAGTCCTGACAATTAACCTTGTATATGCAGTGTGTTTTGTTCTCATGTTCCATGTCCTAGATATAGTGTTCACTCCAATCAACAAGCTTTATTACAAGATAAATAGCAAAATCACAGTATCTGATTAATAATTTACAAACTCTTGGCCTTAGAGTGGTGAAAATTGTTTGCAGTAGTTGTTAGGTTTGTGTCCAATCTTGATGTTGTAACTTTCTAGGCATTTATCAATTTGTTGTGACAGTCCGGGTGTATAAGTGAGGCCGATGTATTTAAAATCTATTTTTTCTTTTTTCCTTTGTTCTGTATTGTATATTTCAAGTATTCTTTTCTTTATGAGTAGTTCAGAAAAACTAGGTGTAAAACGCGTTTCTTTTTAGTATGTTCTGCAATTTCTTTATATTTTTTGTTCTAAATTTAGGGTGTGATAGTTTGATGGCTCTATCGACCAGGCTATTGATAACGCTTTTTTTTGTATCGGTTTGGTACAATTGATTCAAAATTTAGGCATCTACCACTCCATGTCGGTTTCTGATACCAATTTGTATATATTCTTCCTGTATCGTCGTGGGTTAATTGTATGTCGAGGAAATTGATTTTTTTTCTTTTTCGATTTCATTGGTAAATTGAATTTTTTGTGCTATGAATTGAAGATTTTGGTTATTTCGTTTATTTTGTCAATTACTTTCAGAGATCACATTCAAAGTGCAGTTTGTCAAACGGTATGTAGATGACTGTATAGCATGTATTCCTCGCGACAAGGTGGAAACACGTTTCTTTTAGTATGTTCTTCAATTTCTTTATGTTGTTAGTTTTAAATTTAGGGGTGATAGTTTGATGGCTCTATCAACCAGGCTATTGATAACGCTTTTTTGTATCGGTTTGGTACAATTGATTCAAAATTTAGGTAGATAGAGCCATCAAACTATCTCTAAATTTAGAACAAAAATATAAAGAAATTGAAGAACATACTAAAAAGAAACGCGTTTCCACCTAGTTTTTTTGAACCACTCATAAAGAAAAGAATACATGAAATATACAATACAGAACAAAGGAAAAAAGAAAAAATAGATTTTGAATACATCGGCCTCACTTATACACCCGGACTGTCACAACAAATTGATAAATGCCTAGAAAGTTACAACATCAAGATTTGACACAAACCTAACAACTACTGCAAACAATTTTTCACCACTCTAAGGCCAAGGGTGGAACATGAGAACAAAACACACTGTATATACAAGGTTAATTGTCAGGACTGTGGAGCGTGCTATATCGGTAATACTGAACAATACTTGCATAAAAGAATATACCAACACGACTACTCCGTTAGATCTAATAAAAAAAGTACCGCCCTAGCGAAACATAGCATTGAACAACTACATAAATTTAATTTTGCTGATGTACGAGTTCCTGCATCCGAAAGCAACGACTTCAAAAGAAACATTCTAGAAATGATCGAAATCCAAAAAGAACCTAAGACAGTGAATTGAAGAGCTGACGTTGACGGATTTATGAATGTCTACAATAATCTGATAATTTGAATACACCCTTCAATTGATTGCTGCAACCAGTTATATTGAAAGATTAATTGTTATTGCCTGTTATTGTTTGTCTTGGTTTTCATAAGGTGAATAGCTTTCAACGTAAGAATTGTATTATGTGTTTTACTGAAATTATGTTTTTGTTTTAGATAATAATTGTGCAGAGATGAAATGTTTTCGGATGATGGGCTTGTGCCGAAACGCGTAAAAACACTCTGCAAATTATTAGTTCTTAAACTCAAACACTTTCCGTTCTCTTAACCTCGATTTCCCAGTAAAATTTGTTTATTATATATATATATATATATATATATATATATATATATATATATATATATATATATATATATATATATATATATATATATATATATATATATATATATATATATATATATATATATATATATATATATCTGTTCATGCAATCAAACTGATTTCATGAAAAATATAAATCCACCACCCGGTAATTAATACCATTGTCAGGCAATGATTATAATCAAAACATATCCTGGAATAATTATATATGAGGATAACGTTAAATGTTATGAGAATATATCAATCTACCAGAATATATACATACTATAGCATCAGACAATGATATCGATGTACCAACGAGTAGTGTCAGAGGCTTTCTATATATATAGATAGATAACAAAGGTGTGTTCCGTTTTGGTATAACTTGACGTAGAACCACACTGAAAATATTCTTAATAGATAGTTCCGTACTATAAAGTTCTATATCCAAAATTGGGAGATCATCGATACATCCGTTTTTCATACATCGCATTCCGATGAAAATTTTGAGCATTTTCCAAATCATTGATGCTGTTAAGTCTAGGAATCGGATGCACAAAAAGTTTATTAGAACAAGGAACGATCACTATCTCGATTTGTACCAAGAATTGAGAAGGTCAGTAAAGCTAAGATGGGGTCTGCATATAGGGAGTACTTGGATAGCTCGGAAAATAGTTTTGAGAAGGAGCCTAACAAATTTTGGTCTTTTGTTCGGAGTAAACGCAAAGCGGATGGACTACCTGGCGTCATGTATTACCAAGGTGAGAGACTGGATAGCCCCCAGAAGATCGTTTCTGCATTTGCTATGTTTTTCGGTGGGGTATATGATGTTGAGGATTCAGATGTCAATATTGATGACGTTATCTCGGAGGGTGTGGTTGATTGTCGAGGCTCGAATTCTATTTTTTTCCTCAATAACCGAACAAGATATTTTGCGTGTGACTAAAAATATGAAATCTAAAGCTAGTTTTGGGGATGACGGCATACCTTGTTTTATAGTAAAGGATATCATAGGAACGATAGTAGCTCCGCTATGTTCAATTTTTAATCTGTGCCTGAAGAACAATCAGTTTCCGTCTAAGTGGAGGATCGCGAAAATCTGTCCCATCTTCAAGAGCGGTGATAGGACCGATGTAACGAACTACCATCCTGTGGCCCTGCTTTGCTCCTTTGCAAAGGTTTTTGAGCTTCTATTGCATGAATCTTTAGCATTTCAGCTGAGCCAATCGATTTCGGACCGGCAACATGGTTTTAGGGTCGGTAGATCAACTGTAACGAATCTTGCATGTTTTTCGGAATACGTAACTGAGGTTTCGAACCGGGGTGGCCAGGTTGACACGGTCTTCAAGGATTTCTCTAAGGCCTTTGATCGCATGAACCATGTTGCTCAAATAAAAAGAATGAAGGAGATAGGGTTCCCCCGGAGCCTTCTCAGGTTTTTCTATTCATATTTGAGTGATCGAAAGCAATATGTTATGTACAATGGATTCAGATCCCATTCGGGAGTCCCTCAGGGGTCGGTTTTGGGTCCGCTTCTGTTCACAATTTTCGTAAATGACTTACTTGAGAGGCTAAACGTTGGGGGCGTAGCCTTTGCGGACGATCTCAAGATTTACACAGAAATAAGATCGAATGAGGACTGTCAGAGTCTTCGAGGAGAGTTGCTGATACATCAGTGGTGGTTAGAAAACAAACTGCCTTTGAACGTCTCTAAGTGCAAGTACAAGTCAATTACGCGCAAACAGTCGCCACATTTCTTTCCTTATTCGGTGGCGGGCTCACGGCTGAACGTGTTTTCTGTCCTCGTGATCTCGGGGTGCTTCTCGACTCGAAATGGTCGTTCCGGGACCATATAGGTGATGTTGTTCTGCGAGCAAGAAAAATGTTGGGTTTTATTCTGAGGAATTCCAAGAGCTTCGGGAACACTGTTGTTCTCAGGGTTCTGTATTTCGCTTTCGTTCGGTCTATATTGGAGTATGCCTGTGTTATCTGGGATCCATACTATGTGAAATATAAAATTGCATTGGAAAGCGTCCAGAGAACCTTCCTAAGGTACCTGGCATACAAACAAGATGGAGTATATCCTATCCGAGGAATACCAGGTTTTCTGTTAACCGATCGTTTTTCTGTGTTGGAGCTTCAAATTAGAAGGAAATATTTGTGCTGCATTTTTTTGTATGGACTTCTGAATAACTCCATCTGTTGTTCGTGTCTGCTTGACAGACTGATGTTTTTGGTACCCAGGCTCGCTGGCAGAGGCAATGTCACTTTTTATGTCGTTGGAGCTGTTACGGATGTTTTCTTCAACTCACCTATCAATCGAAGCTGTCACTATTTCAACACGGTGGCCTCTTCGATTGATATCAGTCATTCTCTAGCTACATTCAAAAGAAACCAAACTTAGTTCACGCACTTAAATTATTTGGTGTGTATTTCTATTATTTGAGTTTGCATTATCAATGCATTTTATGTCATTATTGTTTTTGAAAGTTTCTTTTGAATCTGTTTTTTAGGTTTGAGCAAATTTGTCTATACTTGTTCGGCTCTGTAATTGGGAGTAATCCTGTTGATCTTGTATCAATAAATAAATAAATCTGCTTGTCAATCATCACTATCCACCTGAATGGAAAGTGGGAAGTATTATTGTGATTCCTAAACCGCAATAGCGATCATAAAAGTGCCAACAACTGCAGACCAATATGCCTTCTTAAAATTAGAAAGATGTTTGCGAAAAAAATCCGAATAAAACTACTGGAAGTGATAGAGCTCAAAATACCGAAACATCAATTTGTCTTCAAAAGACAATGCTCTACTTTACACTCTGGTTTCAAATGTCCAGACCGCACAACTGAATAACAATTTTTCTGGACATAATAAAAGCCGTCGACACTGTAAGTAAGGGAATTTTATGGAATCAACATTAAATGTCAAATTAAATGAATCCAAATCCCCGCAATTTAACTCGAGGCAAAGACCACCAAATGGTTCACCAGTTTCATCTTATACAACCTTTATTGTGCAGATATGAATAAAAACATCGATGTCGAAGAAAAAAAGGAATACAATCTTCAATTCGCAGATGATACCACTCTTATAGTAGTTCTTAAAGAACTACAATATAGCATTGAACAGACTTCAACCACTGGTAGACAGAACATTAGTTTGTTCAAATAGAGTGTCGACTGCTGCTATTTAGTCAAACCAAAATCGAAATATTCAGCGAATACGTCTACTGATCAAGACCACATAAATCCATCAGTCACTGCGAGATATTTTGGCATACACCTTGATAATAAGTTGGATTTCAACTATAACCACACACTATACAGGGATATCCACCGGGACCGTCAGTTAAAAACTTTTTAAGTTCCAATTACAATATCAAGCTGAGATTGTATACGCGGCCATAACTAGCGATTTCCAATAGGAGTGAAATATTTTCGAAGTGATACAATTTCCGGTTATACCGGAAGTGGGTCATCACTTTGTTATTTCAAATGGCAATCTACCTTTTTTATTATACATCTAGAACCGACATTTCAGCAAGGCATAAAATACCCAAGTTGTTGGCACTTATCTGTCAAAACTTTTGACAGATTTAATTATTTTTGTTATAAACTCGATTTTTGAGGAACATTTTTTAAGCAATCTACACATGTCAAATGTTTATTGCGTTGTTTTGTATGATTTTTTCAATTTGGCCTTTTGCAAACAGCAATAACTCAATTTTTGCAAATTGCACGTGGGAATTTTTATATCACCTTCAGATGAAGCGTCAAATTTCAGATGGAATTGTATAAGCATGTACTATACCCATCTCTAGTTCCGAAATAATTTGGGAATATATTGAATTTTGATGATTTTGCAAGAACTAACAGAGAATGCTTTAAAATATTTGAATCAAGTAGCTGAACTGTCTACGCTCACCTGGCAGGTGCCTAAAATTAATGTACTTCTCACTTCGTTCATTCGAATTTGATATTTCAACAAGAATTGTCGTTATTTCAGATTGAAAATATTCAAAAAATACAACACATTTGGAATAAAACCACTGGTTATTCAAACGAAAATATATTTAATCTTTTTTCAATTCATTTTAGAATGTCAAAAAGTAGTGGGTAGAAATTGCAGGCAA
The DNA here is from genome assembly GCA_013387265.2 of Cryptolaemus montrouzieri. Taxonomy (NCBI): domain Eukaryota; kingdom Metazoa; phylum Arthropoda; class Insecta; order Coleoptera; family Coccinellidae; genus Cryptolaemus; species Cryptolaemus montrouzieri. Next base: position 14,837,027 of record JABFTP020000165.1, read on the forward strand.
TTCATTACCAAATTTACAAATTTACCGTCTATGAGTAAAATAAAATTTCGAAGCATTAGAAGCAATTTTCTACAATTCGGATGAATAAGAATTGTAGGAACTAAGCGAAAACCAATCATCGAAGACAATTACATTAATACGAATAAATGATAGCAAACATCATAGGTGAAAACAAATTTACGATCTGAATAAATGATCAATATGGCCCTCATTTTGCTCGATACACTTGACAGCTCGTATACGAACATGATGAGTTGCCCTCCTAGTTTCCTCAAGATCAATATTACGAAAAGCAATATGAATGCGCTCTAGTAACTCTTCTTTACTTCCTACAGGAATAAGATACACTTCACTCTTGGTTAGCTGCCGATCTACAGCTCGTTTTTTATGTGCTGGTGCACCATCCATTTGGTAATAGCAATCCCTCAGAATGTTAAGGGGTAATGCATCTAAAAGATTTGCTAATGTTCCTCTCAAAATTTCCAGGTATCTTTGTCCATTAAGATTTTCCTCATAAATGTGATAAGCCAACAAATCATTCATTAAAATTGCAAAACCGTTCACGCTGAATTTATTTTGGAAATCAATAACCTCAATGAAATGTGGATTTTCTGTGACCCAAAAATGTCGATTTCTCCTGTTGGTTATTCCACTTTCATTGAACTTGGCTTCTTTAGATCATATAATTTTTTGCAGAATTGTCTCATCTTCTTGAAGCCGAATTAATAAATTTTCACAGAAATTTAGCCGCTTGGGAGGGTCAGTTGGTTTCAATTTTTGTAGTCTGATAAAAGAATACGGGTGCATGTTTTTTTCTTAAGGATCCTTTGAATGGAAGTATAAATCGATCCAATATCCATTGATGCTGACTTGATGGACGCATGTGGATTGGCACGAAAATACGCTAGCGTATTAATTTGATTGTCGTCGTTCTCAAGAATTATTGACTTTTTGACATTCTTCGCCATGAGTTAAAAAGAGATTAAACATATCCTCGTTTGAATAATCAGCCATTTTATTATCAATCTGGTGTTTTTCTAAAATTTTCACTTCGAATTACCAACAATTCTTGTTGAAATATCAAATTCGAATGAACGAAGTGACAAGTACATTAATTTTAGGCACCTGTCAGGTGAGCGTAGCCAGTTCAGCTATTTGATTCAAATATTTCAAAGCATTCTCTGTTAGTTCTTGCAAAATCATCAAAATTCAATATATTCCCGAATTATTTCGGAACTATAAGAGATGGGTATAGTACATGCTTATGCAATTCCGTCTGAAATTTGACGCTTTATCTGATGGCGATATAAAAATTAGCACGTGCCATTTGAAAAAATTGAGTTATTGCTGTTTGAAAACGGCCAAATTGAAAAAATCATACAAAACAACGCAATAAACATTTGACATGTGTAGACTGCTTAAAAGATTCCTTGATCCTTCTTCTATCCACTCAAGCAAAAATTGTGTCTGTAGTGCAAAAGATCTACGAGCTACAATTTCTTTAAATGTTCCTCAAAAATCGAGTTTATAACAAAAATAATTAAATCTGTCAAAAGATTTGACAGATAAGTGCCAACAACTTGGGTATTTTATGCCTTGCTCAAATGTCGGTTCTAGATGTATAATAAAAAAGGTAGACTGCCATTTGAAATAACAAAGTGATGACCCACTTCCGGTATAACCGGAAATGGTATCACTTCGAAAATATTTCACTTCAATTGGAAATCGCTAGTTATGGCCGCGTATAAAATTTCAGCTTGATATTGTAATTGGAACTCAAAAAGTTTTTAACGGACGGTCCCGGTGGATATCCCTGTATAAGCAGGTTACAAGCATAGCAAAATACTTCAGGGTTCTAACATACAAAAATGAAGGGATAAATAGAAAAACGGCTCCAACTGAGTTATTCTACAAAATAAGCAAAATGCAGCCAATAAGAAAAAGGTTAAAAAAAGTACTTTCAACTAAATTTACTAAACGCGTCCATAATAGGGAAATACTGGAGCCCTATCTAAGGAAAATGCGACCGCAACATTATATTCCAACTAAAATACCCAGAAATAACAATCTGAGAAATTCTAGAGAAAATACAGTCATGATCAGAATATATACATTAACTTGTTTCAAATATTTCCTAATCTAATAATGGCTTTTCTTTTGCACAATATATTTAGGAAATTTCAATTTATTTTTATTGAAACAATATATAATGAATAAAAACTCACTGGCTGCAGGACTTAAGTCGATGACTCATTGACCAATGTTATGTATGATATTGGTCAATGAAAAGCATTCATTATTATAATTATAATTACATTCTAACTACCCAATGTAAGTAACGAGTTTTTGGTCGAAAAAACGGAAAGGAATTACCGACAATTGAAATGCTATCAAATAAAAACCCTCTGGTCTGAAATATCTTAAATGCACAAAATGACTTACCTCTTGCAACAGTGGAATTTTCTTACACACAAACGAAGGCAAAGGTACCTTGACCCTTGCATTTTTCAAGGCTGCCGGCATGCCCTTCAACGCTTTGAATGATTTATATGGCTGGTGATTGTATTTCATCAGTTCATATTGAATTGTTTTCGCGTATATCTTGTTGAATTTATTCTTGAAAAACAGGACAATGTAGTATAAATCTTCCTTATCTAATACGATGTTTCTTTTGGGGTCCTCAAATGTGGCCAAGGGGTCTGGTACTATTTTGACGAAATTCTCCACTGTGAATTCAGTAGTGTATTGCCTCATTTGAGCAGACAATTGCTGATTCCTGAAAGAGAATAAATTATATCTTCATATAGTGAATTCTACGGCAGTCACTAAAGCTTCTAATAAGGTTCGCAAACGCTCCACCACAGATCAACAGTGTTGAATTGCATGTAATTGCTACATATTCACTATGTAGTTAAAAATTGAAGCTGAAATGATCCCGTTTTCAAACATAAAAAAAACAATTCATTCAATAAAAAACATAAAAAAATTTACGTATCAAAAATAATAAATATCATTTGATAACAATGACTATGACAAAGAACTACTACACGAAAATTGTTGAAAGTGTCTTCCTCCAACCCTTATACGTCCGTCCGAACTCCATTATGAAGATTCCGACACTCATTCAAATACTACTGGAGCCTTACAGTTTTATCCAATTATTATTCGATGACCCAGTTCATCGACTGTATTCACCGGTTTGTATCACTAGAGACTTGAAATGCCTCTATAGGAACAAATTTAGGATATTACAGTTAGTGGAGTCATGGCCTCGTCCTATCTACTTACTTTGATATACTCCACTCAATTCTTCAAAAACTATTTGAGAAAAATATGCTCGGTGCCATTATGCATGTTTAAAGTAACCATTTTTTTGGTGTCAAGGCTCATGGAATCTGATATAAAAATGAAGTCCTCTGTTCTCCTTAACATAAAGCCTTAGGTCAGATAATTTCAACCACAAATAGTGGTTGCTTTCAAAGAAATTTAATTCATCTCTCCGATAGCGGTTATTTTTGAGAGGCATCTTGAGATAGGCACGTTAAGATAAGTAGTTGAAATTCATGAAGTTGACGGAAGGTGTCTTACTGCAAGTTGCGGAAGTTTATCCTCTTGTTGGCGAATAGATACACACAACCAAATTTATATGGAATCACTCGATATTTTACATATTACCTCAGGGATTTTGGAAATTTCAAAGGGTTGTTAGAATTGATCCTTCTTGAGATATTTCAATTGAAAATAGAAATAAATTAAGGTTGATTTTAATAAAGAAACAAATAAAAGACTCTTTCCGCATGTAGTAAAAAAAATGAAAATTGTTTTCTCGCGGAGTAGGTGTTTTTTTTCTCGACCTCAGTAGCTTGTATTATTACCTCCTCTTGCCTGATACAAGCCTTAATCCGTCTAGGCATGCTTTGGATTAGATTTTCGACCTCCTCTGGGATGATATTCTGCCACTCTTTTGTGGCAGTTTGGATGAGCTATTGTGGGGTTCTTGGATTATCCTGGCGCGATCTAATTTGCCTTTTGAGATTATCCCATAAATGTTCAATAGGATTTAGGTCTGGAGAGCAAGCTGGCAAGTCCAAAATAGCGATTCCCTCTATTTGAAGATAATGTCGCGCGAGGTTGCTGGTATGGGGATGAGCATTATCTTGCATAAAAGTGAAATCAATAATATGAAATACCGAGTGATTCCATATAAATTTGGTTGTATGTACACAGGGTGTTAAATAATAGTATGTCATAACTTGAGGGGTAAATCTACGTGCAATTTTAAGAAAAAAAGTTAATATAAACATAGGTCCGCAAAAGCTTCGTCACGGAGCTACAGGGTGTTGAAATTTCCGGAAAAAAATTGGTTTTTTCTTCAAAACTTCTGCAGTTTTTGAGATATTCAGCCCAAATTTGGAATGCAAGCTATTTTTCACAGCCTCCATCATCGCACGTCCTAGATTTCAACTAGAATCTACAAGGTGTTTTCTTTTCCGAAGCCATGTCTCCTTTTAACCCTATCAAACTTTTTTGCAGTACGCCACTGATCTGCGTACAATCAATTTTCGTCATCTTCGTTCATTTTAGAAACTTTTTCGACACTTGTAATTTTTTCGTATCTCCAACAGTTTTCAAGTGAAAATTATTGAATATGAATTATTGAATTGTATGTTATTCGCCAAATAAAAAAAAATGAAAGAAATACTCGATAGGTATGCCCAAAATTCACTTTTATTTTGACGGTTTGTCTTCTGAGACTCAGCTTATACTAATTCAATATCAAACTCCACCTGCAAGAATAAAGGCATCTGTCCTTCTTCGAATATTATCACCCACTCTTTGAAATATTCCTGGGGGTATTTCTATCGTGTCACAAGAGGTTATTATTCGATTTCTCAATTCTTCTACAGTGTGCACTGGAGTGGTACCAACGTTATAACGTTCGCCTGTCTGGTGTTACTCGATTTGGAAAGCGCACCTGATATAATTGCGTAGCTTCTGTTATGTTTCCGTCCCCAGACCGTACATGTAACGGGTATCTGCCAATTCGGCGTTGTTAAATTAGCCATTTATTCTTACAGCAATAACTTCAAAAGTCTTAAAACTAATGATTAATTTAATACACAATTCGAGCAGACACTGGTTCAACTTTAGCAACTATCAAAATAAATAAATAAATAAAAAAAGCTAAGCCTACTACTCATTTTTTTAATTAGAAGTACTTTCAATTCAGCGATTGCATACAATCGTTTAATAATTTTTTGCTCGAGAACGGTTGGAGATACGAAAGAATTACAAGTGTCAAAAAAGTTTCTAAATTGAACGAATATGACGAAAATTGATTGTACGCTGATCAGTGGCGTACTGCAAAAAAGTTTGAAAGGGCAAAAGGAGACATGGCTCCGGAAAAGAAAACACCTTGGAGATTCTAGTTAAAATTTAGGACGTGTAATGATGGAGGCTGTAAAAAATAGCTTGCATTCCAAATTTGGGCTGAATATCTCAAAAACTGCAGGAGTTTGAAGAAAAAAACATTTTTTTTCGGAAATTTCAACACCCTGTAGGTCCGTAACGAAGCATTTGCGAACCTATGTTTATATGAACTTTTTTCTTAAAATTGCACGTAGAATTACCCCCAAGTTGTGACATACTATTATGTAACACCCTGTATACATATATCAACTCAAGATATACACACTGTGGCGCTTTCTCCAAAGGACCCTACGTGACCATTACTCAAAACTTCGCAACACTACCAATTATTGAAGTTAAAGTTAAATATATTAATAAATATATTAACCAGCTAACTCTTAAGTTGCAAACTAATGAGGTACGTTTCAGTGAACACTCTACTATCTTACTAGAGAGAACCAGATTCAGTATTGCGACATCCGTAATGCCTTTACCTAACACGATAATTACGATCGATCACCTAGGCCACCGAGACTGGTCCTATTCAGTTGAGCAAAGAGGTATGGGAGAGTGGGGTTACGTGCTTAGCCGACATTAACCTTTGTGAAAATAACTCTGGACTGTTGCTGACAGTTTTCCGAAGAGTTTTCTTCAGAATCTTCAAATTCGGAAAATAACCTTTTACCTGGCTTTGATTAAATTTCTTTCGATATTAAGAAGTGTGGCGCAATCTTCCCTCTGACACTCGTCATGTCCACCTCTTTCCGAACAAAGATTTTCCCGCCGATTTGAAAAACGGCTTCAATTATTCCTATATTTATGAAAGAAAATTAATAAGAATCAACAAACTACCACCTCATCCATCTGGGGTCTATAATTGTAGAAAATAGTACTGCCTTCTTCCTGAGAAATAATATCAACTAACAGCATGGTTTCAAGCTTGGCAGTTCCACAATAACCATCTTTCTTTGGTGTACAGGGTCCGCCACGTAAATTTTTTAATGCAATAAAACAAAATCGGTTTATCCGATTTCCAAATTTATTTTTCATATTAAAGTACGATTCTTCCGGTTAGTTGTGGAATATAATTTCGTTCAAATTGCAGCTTCGGCTGACCTAGTAGTACCCCGTACGGTCGGTCCAATTTTTGAGCATATATTCGGTTGTATGCAACTCTATTTCAGCTATGGCTGAACGAATGTTGTCTTCAAAGCTTGAATTGTCTCTGGCTTGTCCACATAACACTTTCTTTGACGGCCTCCAAAAAATAGTCCAACGGCGTCAAATCACAGCTCCGAGGCGGCCAAACGACATCAGAATTTCGATTGATAATTGGATCACTAGCGCTCGCCATTGACCGTGACGTTGGCTCCTGCCTCATTTTCGAAGGAAAATGGTCCCAAAACGTATCCAGACCAAAATCCGCATCAAACCGTCACTCTCTGAGGATGAATCGGCTTCTCCTTGAAAACATGGGGTTTTCAGTCCCTAGGTGCGACACTTTCGTTTGCTGTCGTATCCGTCAAGATGGAAATGCGCCTCAACCGAAAAGATGTTTTTAGTAAAAATCAGCGACGTTTTCAAGCAGGTCGCAAGCCCCACTGGCAGAAGAAAACGCAACGAATGGTCTCGTGGCTTCAATTCCTGAACCAATTGAACTTTTACGGCGTCATACCAAGATCTTAACGCAAAATACGTCACAGCGATGTCTCGGAAATGTTCAATTGTTGACAAAGATGTTTGACTGATGTTTCTGGCGACTCACGCACTCTCGGCAACAGCAGTCAATAATAGTGAAAACGCACATACAGCGCTGACGGTGCCTGTTTCCTTCTCATTTCCGTAGGTAATTCTCGCAGAGATTCTGTAACATTACCATGATTTTCAAAGTGAAATTGCACTATTTTCACGCGTTACACACCTTTTCGTTCAGCGGAACCATCCGTTAACCAAAAAAGTGTCGTTGAGGTTTTAAGTTCAAAATATACAATATCAAGTTGAAATTTTATACGCGGCCATCCGTTAACTAGCGATTTCATATTGAAATTTTAGTGAAATATTTTCAATTGAAGTGAAATAAAGTGATACCATTTCCGGTTATACCGGAAGTGGGTATCACTTTGTTATTCAAATGGCAATCTACCATTTTATTATACATCTAGAACCCACATTTGAACAAGGCATAAAATACACAAGTTGTTGGCACTTATCTGTCAAAACTTTTGACAGATTTAATTATTTTATTATAAACTCGATTTTTGAGGAACAATTGAAAAAATTATAGCTCGTAGATCTTTTGCTTGGGTGGATAGAAGAAGGATCAAGGAATTTTTAAGCGGTCTACACATGACAAATGTTTATTGCGTTGTTTTGTATAATTTTTCAATTTGGCCTTTTTCAAACGGCAATAACTCAAGTTTTCAAATTGCACGTGCCAATTATTATATCGCCATCAGATGAAGCGTCAAATTTCAGATGGAATTGTATCAGCATTACTATACCCATCTCTTATAGTTCCGAAATAATTTGGGAATATATTGAATTTTGATGATTTTGCAAGAACTAACAGAATGTTTAGAAATATTTGAATCAAGTAGCTGAACTGGCTACGCTCACCTGACAGGTTAGCTTAAAATTAGTGTACTTGTCACTTCGTTCATTCGAATTTGATATTTCAACAAGAATTGTTGGTAATTCGAAGTGAAAATTTTTGAAAAACACCAGATTGATAATAAAATGGCTGATTATTCAAACGAGGATATGTTTAATCTCTTTTTAATTCATGGCGAATGTCAAAAAGTGGTGGATAGAACTTGCAGGCAATTCAATAACCAATTTCCAAATTTGGCGCCTATGAGTAAAACAAAATTTCGAAGTATTAGAAGCAATTTTCTGCAATTTGGAGGAACAAAATACATAGAAACTAGAAGAAAACCAATTCTCGAGGACGACGACAATCAAATTAATACGCTAGCGTATTTTCGTGCCAATCCACATGCGTCCATCAAATCAGCATCAATGGATATTGGATCGATTTATACTTCCATTCAAAGAATCCTTAAGAAACATAACATGCACCCGTATTCTTTTATCAGACTACAAAAATTGAAACCAACTGACCTTCCCAAGCTGCTAAATTTCTGTGAAAATTTATTAATTCGGCTTCAAGAAGATGAGAAAATTCTGCAAAAAATTATATGGTCTGATGAAGCCAAGTTCAATGAAAGTGGAATAACCAACAGGAGAAATCGACATTTTTGGGCCACAGAAAATCCACATTTCATTGAGGTTATTGATTTCCAAAAAAAAATCAGCGTGAACGTTTTTGCAATTTTAATGAATGATTTGTTGGCTTTTCACATTTATGAGGAAAATCTTAATGGACAAAGATACCTGGACATTTTGAGAGGAACATTAGCAAATTTTTAGATGGATTACCCCTTAACATTCTGAGGGATGCTATTACCAAATGGATGGTGCACCAGCACCTAAAAAACAAGCTGTTTATCGGCAGCTAACAGAAATGCTCGAGGCTAAATGGTGGGGTAATCAAGGACCAAATTTATGGCCTCCGCGTTCTCCGGACCTGACGCCCCTTGATTTTTATTTATGGGGCAAAATCAAGAGTGAAATGTATTTTATTCCTGTAAGAAGTAAAGAAGAGTTACTAGAGCGCATTCATAATGCTTTTCGTAATATTGATCCTGAGGAAACTAGGAGGGCAACTCATCATGTTCGTATACGAGCTGTCAAGTGTATCGAGCAAAATGGGGCCGATATTGAACATTTATTCATATCGTAAATTAGTTTTCTCCTATGATGTTTGCTATCATTTATTCGTATAAATATAATTATCTTTAATGATTGGTTTCGCTTAGTTCCTACAATTTTATTCATCCGAATTGTAGAAAATTGCTTCTAATGCTTCGAAATTTTATTTTACTCATAGACGGTAAATTTGGAAATTGGTTATTGAATTGTCTGCAATTTCTACCCACTACTTTTTGACATTCTAAAATGAATTAAAAAAAGATTAAATATATTTTCGTTTGAATAACCAGTGGTTTTATTCCAAATGTGTTGTATTTTTTGGATATTTTCAATCTGAAATAACGACAATTCTTGTTGAAATATCAAATTCGAATGAACGAAGTGACAAGTACATTAATTTTAGGCACCTGTCAGGTGAGCGTAGCCAGTTCAGCTACTTGATTCAAATATTTCAAAGCCTTCTCTGTTAGTTCTTGCAAAATCATCAAAATTCAATATATTCCCAAATTATTTCGGAACTATAAGAGATGGGTATAGTACATGCTGATACAATTCCATCTGAAAACAGATAAGTGCCAACAACTTGGGTATTTTATGCCTTGCTCAAATGTCGGTTCTAGATGTATAATAGAAAAGGTAGATTGCCATTTGAAATAACAAAGTGATGACCCACTTCCGGTATAACCGGAAATGGTATCACTTCGAAAATATTTCACTCCAATTGGAAATCGCTAGTTATGGCCGCGTATAAAATTTCAACTTGATATTGTAATCGGAACTTAAAAGTTTTTAACGGACGGTCACGGTGTATATCCCTGTATACAGTGTACTGTTGCTTTAAGAAAAGAATACGGATAGACGTTAGTCATTCAGACTTTTGCATAGACCTTTGCTTTCGTACTAAGAAAAAGATTTCTCCACAAGTTGAAATATCTTGACATTTGTTGAGGATTGCTCGATTGATTTTTTAGAGTAAGAATTGCTTCTTGTCTGTCTGATGAAAGGCCAACGATGAGTGATGTGCCGCAAGTTTCTGTTGAGGAGCAAATTTTATTTATTGCCTACACAAACGATTCGGAGAATTATTTAATGTCACAATATACAAGCGGAGTTCCTACTGGTACCTACCACTAAACGCCCTGAAATCAAATGTGAAACACTCTGTATAAGGTCATTAACGTATTTAATTGATCTTCCTCAGAAGAATCGCCAAAAATATTTAATGCAAGAAAACAGGAATTCTTTGTCATTCTTCACTCTCTTAGTTCAAGTAAAAACTACTACTACGTAAATTACTAATACGAACATTCACTCACCTGAGGGCCTCTTTGATTGTGGGATAAGTTTTATTTTCCAGAGCTTCGGTCACAAAACTTTTCAATTGCTCGGCAGTCAATTCCTGTACTTTCATCCGCAAGAAATCTGGATCAGCATCAGGCAGCAGTTCTTGAATAAAAGCAATTTGCTCTTCAATGTCTACCTCTTCTGGCGTTGGTTCTCTCTTGGGTCTTCTGGGATAATTGTTTACTTAAAAAAAAATCAACATGAGATTCATTATTTCAATAAGATTGAATTTGATGATTTAAAATTCATACGTGGCACGGTAATTATTACTAAATGGACTCACTTGTCAACATTTTTTCGATAAGGATATCTATCACAGCACTATCATTATTTGCCTGCATTGGCGTTTCATCGTACAATTTTCTGATATAAGCCGGATCAGCTTCTGGAAAGATTTCCATCAACCGGGACATGATTTGATTGTACTGTTGTTTGCTAATTCCAGGTTTGGCGTTTCCATTAGCTGAGTTATTGTTGCCACTCTTCGCGATAGTTCCGTTTTTATTTTCCACAGTCAATGCTAAAGGTGTATCGGAACTTTCGTCTGAACTAGAAACGAGTTTCATTTCCTCAGTTTGTCCGAGAAAACTGAAAACTAAATCGTCGGTTATTAAAGTAATGGCTTTTCCGTGAAAAGAAAATGAGGATGTTACACGCACTGGGAAAGTTAACAAATTAGAAGGAACTGCAAGAGGATGAGGTAAAGTGCCACACGGTGGTTATTCCCCAAGCTTCCTAATCAAGATATTTGAAACTGAAAATTTGAAATCCTAATCTCAAATTTTCAACTTAGAAGAAAAAGGTCTCCACAGACTTTTGATCGATGGGAGTTTCGTTCAGAACTCACTTACATTCATCAGCCGAATCTTGTCCTTCACCATAGATGAAATGATTTATCATAGCTGTTAATTGCATTTCTGGAGGTTTTTTATAAACGTCGATTCCATTTTCCAAACAGTAAGTGGCGACCTCTCTTCTAGATTTCGATGTTATTTCGGCAACATACTCGATCAAATCGAAGTGGTCATTTCCTGCAATCAAAGTGTAAAACAGGAAGTTTGTAGATTACTTCAAACAGTTTCAGATTTCAAGTCAGCTATTTCGATGATGATAATGATAATAAGAAAATTGAACTATGTATTATACTCAGGATTTCAATTTCAATACTTGTTGTCAGCTGAAGATGGTCGAGAAACCGAAATTGCAATCCTGATTTCCAATAAATCTCTTGTGACCGTATTTATTTATTTATTAACGGTATGAACCTTGAAATTACAATATAGGAAAAAGGAACAAAAACATTATGCATGAATTGAAATCAGTCAAATATCCCTACTCAGTAGGAAAAATAATTGAATGAATTCAGCAGGCGAAAGCTTGAACACCTATCTGCATTAAGGTACTTATTACCTAATCGTAGCAAACGGAAAACAGGTGAGTTAGCATAATAATTTGTCCAATAAAGAGGCTCACTGAAGAGAGGCCCACCCCTTGTAATCCTCCCAGGAACATGAAGACCAACCTGATACAACAAATCGGGACAATCCACCTCACCCTCAAGACATCTACAGAGAAAGAGAAGATCCAGCACAATTCTTCTTTCGGATAGCTTTCTTATGTTGCCTTCAGCCCTGACAAATGTTACAGAAAACTGTATCTTAGGGATAGACATTTTATACGATATATAAAGAAGAAGTTTGTTCTGGACCCCCTCAATCTCACTAGAATGCACCAAATGGAAAGGTGACCAGACAGTCGAGGCGTAATCTAGAATAGGCCTGCAATAACAATTGAATTACAATTTCAAAATGTCCTAGCTTGTAAACATAGCTGCGTTACGCCTAATAAAGCCCAAGGTTTTGAAGGCTCGGTTTACAATTGAGTCGAAATGAAACTTGAAAGTAACTCGTGAATCGATGAACACCCCGAGATCTCTGACAACATTGACCTTTTCGAGTTTGGTACTATTTATAGTGTAATAAAAATTAATTACACTATCTAACTTACAAAAAGAAATGCACTGGCATTAATCCAAACTGACCTCCAAGCCATATCTGACAAACCAGTCAGATACAGTTTCCAAATCTGCCTGATGGGACAATGCATCAGTGATGCCATTGATACTTTTGAAAATTTTGAAGTCATCAGCATAGAACAGGAAGTCAGAATGCTCAATGACAGAACCAATATCGTTAATGAAAAGTGAAAACAAAAGTGGGCCCAAATGGCTACCCTGTAGTACACCAGAAGTTACAGAAATAATTGATGATTCAAAACTTTTTATTTTTACTTCTTGCGTCCTATACCTATATATATACTTTTAACCCAATTCAAAAGTTGCCCCACAAAACTAGCCGATTCCACTTTGATGTCTAAAACGGCATGACAAATTCGATCAAAAGCCTTGATAAGATCCGTAAAGACAGCATCAACCTGATGCCCCTCACTTAACTCATCAAGTAAGAACTGAACAAATAGAACCAAATTCGTAACTGTCGATCTGCCCCTAATAAAGCAATGTTGTTGGTCAATATAAATTTGCTTCAGTTTGAAAGAAATTTTATCAAGGATGATAATCTCAAAGATCTTTGGAACTGTACTCGAAATGCTGATCTGCCTATAATTGACTCGACTTCCAAATTGTTGGAAAATATCCTTCACGCAAAGATATATTGAATAAAAGGGTAAGCGGTTGTGAAAGTAAAGCCACACAATTTTTGATAAATATCGGAGGAATACCATCCGGTCCACTGCTGAATTTTGGCCTGAGTTTAATTATCTTCGAACGCACCTCATGAATCCCGATCAGACAACTATTCAAATCCACGCAGATGCCATAGTCAACAGGGCACGGAAGGTGAGTTGGTATGTGAAAGTTGAAAGAAGAGAAATGATCTGCAAAGAGATTGACAATTTCACTCCCTCCATGCCCCAATCGACCATTGAGAGACATGCAACTTGGAAATGGGCCAACACTATTTCTATGATTAACAAAACTACAAAAGTGTTTCGGACCAGATTTGATGAACATTTCAGTTTCCGCAATATAATCACGATAACATTTAAAAGTTAACTGATCTGAGGTTCGAAAATGAAATATAACTTTTAGATGTACCAAGTAATTTGAAGTTCTTGTGAGCAAGTTTTTGTCTCAAACTAGCGCCTTGAGATCAGCAGAAAACCATGCCGGATACTGAGATGTCCTGAAGACTCCTTTAGGAACAAATACATCGATACACTCGCGAATTACCAAATAAAATTCATCAATACAATCATCAAGGGAATCTCTGTGCAAAACTGAATCCCAATTTATGTTAATCAAATAATCTTCAATGTATGTAAAGTTACAGTTTTTGAAGTCGTAAAAAATCATTATATTCAATGAACACAATTCCAAGACACCGTGAACTCAAATGCTGGATGCCCCCCATAAATATCAATGGGCAGTAATACATAGTTTAATTTTCTTATTATCATCATGATTAACTATCACGTAGTAACGGCGGAATCAATTAACTCGATGAAAATAGAAACTTACTAGAAAGCTGAAGCATTTTATCATTCTTTTTTCTTTTCTTCTTAACAGGCTCATACGATGAAGATTCAGCTACTGATTCTACGCATGAAATAAAGGGTAGTGCACCTAATGTTTCCTGAAATATTCAAGAGAATGATTCATTCAAATTGAAAAGAATATACTCAGGACCTCCAACGAAGACTAAAACATTTATATGGGAAAATTATGTCACATTTGGCGCATGCGCGCCAACCACCTGATCACTTGCTATACGCCAATCTATGCCACCTACTCTTCCAACAGATGTACTCGAGCAATGCATACGCTAACTTGATTAGTTCATACAATGTCAAATTAAGACAACCCCATTCCCTAAATTTTGGGCTTAGCTAGATGTCCTGAGTGCGCTTGACTCATATACTCATTTGAAACTGACAAAAGAAGATTCATTTTAGGAGTGCATTCCGATCCCTTGTTTTAGTAATTATCATTCACCTGATTTTCTGGAGTATCGGATACAGTGGTAACGTCTGGAATTCCTTCGGTTGATTCTATATTAACGCTAGACGATACTGAAGGCGGATCGGGTTCAATTAGAGCAAAATTAAACTCATCAAATTCCCTGCAAAAATTGAAAATTAAGGGTGTAAAATTCATGTTCAAACCTTCAGAATGTAATTTTGAAGCCAATCCTGATAAATGTTATGGATAGGTAACTCGTTGGGACAAGTTGATGGGACAATGTCAATGGGAATTATACAGGGTGTCCCCCAAGCTATTTGACAAACTTTGATAGGTCGTTCCTGAAGAAATTTTAAGATGCATTAGAATATGCATAAATACGTAGGTTACCTTTTAAATTTTGCACCTCTGCAATTCTTATTTTTGACAGCTCCCATCCGACAACTGCGTCGTGCATTTTGTCATTTTTTAACCTAAACGTACTTACAACACTTTGACGTAGGATTGAGTTTTATTTTGTTTCCAGTCATTTGAAAAATTCAACTTAAGCAAAAATTTTAATTAACACGTGAGATGAGTATCCATCTTTCGGAGGAGATGTTTTTTACGATTTATAAAGATCCCTTCCTCGACGTGGATTAACTCGACAAGTGCTGCAATAACTAGCATTTGGTGATGAAGCTCCATACTTGGCCACTGTGAAAGTTGTTTCGCCACAAACCATCGATGCAGTGCGCAAAATGATACACAATGATCGTCATGTTACTTACGGGTAGATTGAGACAACCCTAAACATTAGTTCCACCAGCGTACATTCAATATTGGATGAACATTTGGCAGTCAAAAAGATTTGTTCACGTCGGATCCCACACAACTTAACAATTGCTCAAAAGAAGGCTCGTGTCGTTTGGTGCAGAGGAATGTTGAAAATTTATTATCGTGGACTTATGCACTATCTCAGCTGTTAGCTGGATATAATTTACCTTTCCCAGATTTAGCAATCAAAGGGAATAGGCTCGATTACAATATACTTGACATAAATTTCCTAACTATCCTACATGTATTAAGAATTACAGCATTCTGCATTTCTATATAGGTATTCTTATGCAATTCTAATTTCTTAAGGCTATCATGCAAAGTTTTGGGTATTAAACCAGTCGAGGATACGATGACAGGAACAATATCTATTTTCTCGAGGTGCCACATCTGCTTGATCTCAATAGCAAGGTCTGTGTATTTGGACTTTTTCTCCTGGAACTTGTTCAGCACGTTGTTATTATTCGGTATGGTGACGTCCACCAGCATTGCTGTTCTGGCTCTCTTATCATACACCACTATGTCCGGCCTATTATTCGTCACCATTCTGTCAGTGATAACAGGCCTATCGTAGTATAATCTGATAGAGTCGTTTTCCAATACGGGCGCCGGCTGATACTTGTAATATGGCTGGAGGGTATTCAGAAGTCCGTACTTGTGTGCAAGTTTCTGGTGGATAATGTTGCACACTTGATTATGCCTGTGAAGATACTCCGTATTGGCCAGTTGTTCGCATCCGGACGTAATATGCTGTATAGTCTCCGATCTTATATGGCATTTTCTGCACTTATCTGTTTGTAATGTTCCGTCCTTCATTATAAATTTTTTGTAATTGTTTGTAGCGATCACTTGGTCTTGGATGGCCATAAGGAATCCTTCTGTTTCTGCGAATAATTCTCCTTTCATCAACCATTTGTTGGAGGCTTCTTTGTCGATGTGTGGTTGATTAATCTCATGGTGATGTCGTCCATGCAATTCCTTTCTTGACCATTGCTCTTGTTTTTCAGTATCTGATAGGAACGGTAGATTCAGCAGGTCATCTCTGGTAGCAAGATTTAGTGGTGTATATCCCCTATCAGCCAACGATACCACTCTATGGAGGTCAGAAGTGAAAGCTTTTGCAGAGAAGAATTCTCTGAGATTTTTTATCTGTTCGGTGTGTAAATTGACAACATCTATTAATCCGCGTCCTCCTTCTTTCCGCTTCAAAGTTGTTCGTATCACAGTCGATTTTGGATGATGATTGTTGTACTTTGTCAGCATCGTTCGGGTCCGCCTTTGAATATCATCCAGGTCTGTCTTAGTCCATCTGATTATTCCAAATGAGTAAAGCTACACTGCAATGGCGTAGGTGTTAATTGCCTTGAATAGATTCTCCGAATTCAATATTTATTTCAGCACAGTCTTCAGACGTTGACTGTATTCTGAAGGAATCTTCTCCTTTGATTGTTTTTGGTCTAGCAATCTGGCTTGTTGGTATCCTAGATATTTGTATGTTTCGCCATTCTTCATGCACTGTATAATATCACCGTTTGGAAGTTGTGTTTCACCATCTATGACTTTCCCCCTTTGAATGTTCTGGGTCTTGCATTTTTCAATCCCGAATTTCATATGAACATCTGCCGAGAACTCACTGACAGTTTTCAGCAAATCATCCAATTGCTTCTTGTTCGAAGCATATAATTTGATGTCATCCACATACAGCAGGTGAGAGATTGTATTATTATTATTATTATAATTATTATAAAAAAATACAGAGTAGAGGATATAAATCCTATATAACTCAAAATTAAATCAAATATATCGAAAACGAACTCAAAATATTGCATGGTTAATTAATGAAATTTAAATTAAGTACTAGAAAAATAGAAAAAGAACAACGTTAAAGAAATCCATTGCTTCTCCAGCTGTCAAATCGATTTTTGAAGGCGATGATGGAAGGAGCGCTCACCACATTTGAGTTCAGGCGATTCCAGCAGCTGAAGGCTCTGTTACTCAAGAAGTTCTCCCGGTATCTCGTGAAAAATCTTTCTCTTGCTAGTTTGAGATTGTGTCCTCGGAGGTGATTTGAATTCAAAGAGAAGAGATGAGACATATCAATGCCGAAAAAACCATGCAAAGCCCTGTAGACAGTAATCAAGTCCCCACGAAGCCTGCGATCCGCAAAAGATGAGAGGTTTATCAGTGAAAGGCGCTCTTGATAGCTTGGCCTTTGACGACCAAAGGATATTCGAGTGGCGCGTCTCTGCACTGACTCGAGAACTTGGAAGTCACCGATCAACCACGGATGCCATACAGGACCAGCAAATTCTAAAATCGGCCGGACCTACGTTTTGTAGAAGGAAGATATGGTCGAAAAATGACAGTTCCTGAAGCATTTGTGAATGAGAAATAAGCTTCGTTTGGCCTTACTAGTTGTATGCATTACATGTGATGTCCAGGAAAGGTCACTACTGATTACAACACCCAGGTCAACATGTGAAGAACAGCTCCCAACTACACTACCAGCAATGACATATTGACGCTTAGGGTTATTCGAGCTGAGGTGCAACTCGCGGCACTTGGCAATGTTGGGAGGCAACATCCAATCAGCACACCAAGCTTCCATGATTTTGAGGTCCCCTTGAAGAGTATTATTGGGATCTGTGGCAACATTGAATAATTCGATGTCGTCTGCGAAGGCTGCACTTTGGGAGACGAACAAGCAGGAAATGTCAGAGACATACAATACAAACAGAAGAGGGCTCAAAACGGACCCTTGGGGAACACCACTAAGAACTGACTGAAAAGAAGAAGTATCAGTACCCACCCTAACAGCTAATTGCCTATCAGTTAGCAATGCTTCTACCCAACGTAATAATGGACCTCGAACGCCGAAATGTTCAAGTTTATGCAAAAGGCGCTTCCTGGGAACCTTGTCAAAGGCACGGGTAAAATCCAAATAAACAATGTCTACAGGAATTCTTTTATCAAGGTACTGGGTCCAGTCATTGAGGCATTGAAGCAAGTTGGTGATCATAGATCGACCCGGCACAAAACCATGCTGTTGGTCAGGAATAACAGAATGGGTAATCATGAATTTGATCAGCTCCTCAGAAATAATTCTTTCAAAAGTTTTCAGGACCGTAGAAGTAAGACTGATAGGTCTATAATTCGAAGGATTGTACTTACCACCCCTTTTGATAATAGGCGGTCAGAAGCTCTTAACCAAGGAGTGGGGAGGACACCAGATGACAGTGAAAGTTGCGTGATTTTAATAAGAGGAGCTCTGATAGATGTGGCACATGACTTCAATAACGAGGCTGAAAATCCATATGTACCAGGTACAGATAAATAAATGAGTTTGACAAGAAGACTTTCTATTTTTGCAGGCTCAATAACTACATCAGTAATACTCGCACCGCATCTCGGTCGACCAATTTGTGGCATCGTGCCATCCGGCTCCTTAGAAAAAGCTTGCAAAAATGTGTTGGCTAATATTGTCGCCGATTCCAAACGGCCAGAAGCCAAATCCTCGTTGGTGTTGCGGACTACTGGGAAGGATATTGTGCTGTTCAGAGCATTACGCACATACTTATAAAACTTTTTGGTGTCCCTGGACTTGACCAATTGATCCTCAAACTCTACTTTAAACCGACGAACATGGGATGAGAGCTGCTCCGAGAATCTCCGATGACGTATAAAATCGTTCTCCAACTTGCTTCTCTGAAATCTTTGTCACAAACTTCGCCTGAATCTCGACATGCGTAGAATGTCCGAGGTTATCTATGGTTTTGTTGGATTGTGTTTGATTGTTTTGGTTTTCGTGTTATTTTCTATTATTTGAAATACAGTGTCACTAAAAGTGCTCCACATAACGTCAATATCATGATCCCGCAGAATGCGTTCCCAGTCGATATTGGTCAGAATACGATTCACCTTTAAGTAGTCAATAATTTTTATGGTCTTGCGTGCAGACTGAAGACGGACAGATGTTGACAACTGAAGTTTGGAGAGTAAAACAATATGGTCGGATTTTCCAAGTGATGGGAGGTATTCTAATGATGACAGAATTTCGGAATCATCCAAAATCAGCAAATCAGGCATAGTGGGTTCTTGGTTGATTCTATATCTCGTTGGCTTCGTAACCATCTGAACCAATTGGCTTTATCAAGCATTTTAACGAACGCATAGGACGGAGAATTCACGGAAGGCAATTGATTTAGAGGCCATTTGCGAATATCTCCAAAGTTGAAGTCACCAGCTATGAATGTATTCTTCCCTCTATCAAGTGATAGGTTTTCTATATTCGACCGAGGTGCTTCAAAAGACGTTCACACAATCGTTTCAGGCGACGAATCTTGGATATAGTCAGTCAAGTAAGAGCATGGTCGACTTTAATGACAGGTAATGAAAGATTTCGCAATTTTTCGCGAGCCAATAGAGGGAAGCTTTGTCCTTGATGCATTGTCAATAAAGATTCAGTTGTCGTTAATCTTTTGAAAGAGAATCACGAAAAACGCCATGAGTGCTAAGTACACGTCGCGCTACGGGTCTGTGTTCCTTTGCACTTCGAAAGGTCCCAAAATGTTGCAATCAGCGGCAGCTAAATATATGAGAAAGTCGAAGGCATTTGTACAGAAGTGGGTATAGCGATATAAGGTGGCTGAAAATGTCGATGATTTACCAAAATGTAGCTCGATAGGAAAAGGGGACAAAAAAGATGAAAAAAGAATAGAGAATCTGTTTTCGCGGAATCCTGCTTTAACACTGCGGCAAGGACAAGCAAAATTATAGGCAAAAGGTTTAGATAACTATCCGAACCCACCTTCGTACTCCTGAAATGGAGCAACACAATTAGAAGCCTCTGTTGACTGAAAAACATGTGACAAATCGACTCGTTTGGGCGCATGAGAATATTGATAAAGATTTTGAAAATGTCATTTTTATTGAAGAATGTTCTATATGGGCACGTTGTGTCCTCACGCGAGCCCAGTCAACTTCCACCAATACTCTTGTTCAGCGGACCATAAAACACGGAATAAAGGTGCATATTTGCGGCTGCTTCTCAAAGCAGGGATTAGGCACTTTGCACCTCTTTACCGACAACCTAAATGCCAGAGAATGATAGAAATCTACAAAAAGGCTTTACTGCCAAACGATGGTTTATCAGAAAAAATGAAGATTGGATTCTGCAAGAAGACAACGATCTTAAACACCGCAGCAAGCTCTGTACTGAGTGAAAGACTCAATCTGGCATCGTTATATTGGATTGGCCGTCGCAGTCGCCCAATGCAAACCCTATTGAAAATGTATGGGCATATATTAAACAGAAACTTCGTGAAAGGCGCACACACACTTTGAAGCAGTTGTCCTACGAAATTCGTTGGATCTGGAGATCGTTGCCACTAGAATACGCAGTCAAATTAGTATAAAGCATGCCTCGGAGATGCCAGGCAATTATCGACGCCGGTGGTGTCTGGACATATTATTGACTGAATTGCATCATCGTTTGTAATGTGTACAATGTATATATGAATATGTAGTTTCATCAAATAAATTTTTTTATAAATAAACACGACCACGCTCTAAACAACTAAACAACAATCGACAGTATGGGTGTTTCAATACAAGTCGAAGCAAATGATAGTCTGTTCTTTCAGAAAAGCATTGAATTGATTGGCTATCCACCTTATAGTCCCGATTTGGCACCTAACGACTTCTTTTTGTTTGCGCACATCTATAAAAAATTGCGAGTGTAACGGCTATAAATAACGTGGACCTAGTGCTGCAGCCCATAGTGAGACTCTGGCGAGGTGCCCACAGTTAAAATTTCACTTTTATGCAAGATAATGCTCCTCCGCATACCAGCAATCTCGCGCGACATTATCTTAAACAGAGGGAATCGCTATTTTGGACTGGCCAGCTTGCTCTCCAGATCTAAATCCTATTGAACATTTATGGGATAATCTCAAAAGGAAAATAAGATCGCGCCAGGATGATCCAAGAATCCCATAACAGCTCATCCAAGCCGCCACAGAAGAGTGGCAGAATATCACCCCAGAGGAGGTCTAAAACCTAATCCAAAGCATGCCTAGAGGGATTCAGGCTTGTATCAGGGCAAGAGGAGGTAATACAAGCTACTGAGGTCGAGAAAAAACACCTACTCCGTGAAAAAACAATTTTCAATTTTTTTACTACATGCGGAAAAAGTCTCATTTTCTTTTCATTTGTTTCTTTCTTAAAACAAACCTTAATTTATTTTTTTCAATTGAAATATCTCAAAACGGATCAATTCTAACAATCCTTCCAAATTTCCAAAATCCCCGAGGTAATATTCAAACTATCGCGTGATTTCATATAAATTTGGTTGTATGTATGTCTTAGAATTGATCCAAGAATCCCTCTCACAGTTTGTCATAGAGCTTGGGAGACACCCTGTATACATAGGTTCATAAATTTTTTACTTATAGTCGTAGATATTTGGTAAACTTCTCAAATTGAAGCTATTTCAGTTTTTTCAAACAGTTTATTGATCTAAAATTGTTGTTGATTGTGAAACAAAAAGAAATAATAGAGTGAGTATGAAGATTAGTTTCGTTTAAATTGGTCATCAATTTTTGTCTGTTTTTCTTTTAGGACAACATTAAGTTCATATAAATATGACTCAACATCTGCCAGTTTGTTAAAAACGCTTTGAGGAGTATTATTTTGAGTTAAGAGAAAACTGCGAACTTCTGCTATACTTGAATCTGATAACACACTAACATTGTCATTAGAACTTGTCCCTTCTTCATCATCATCATCGTATATTTCAATAAATTCTTCCCTGTTTACCAAAACACTAGCTAATATTACATTATCTTCCAAATATTCTGCAAATATAACGTTGTCATCGATGTGAACATATTCATCAAACTCACATCTATTCATCAAGTGAAATTAGATTATCTTCAGCCCCTCGATATTTTGCTAACCAAGATGCTAAAGGCAAGTCATCATCTGAATCAAATGAAGCCTCATTTTGCATATGAAAACCACCATGTCGAAAACAATTGGCTATTTATGTGCGATACTTTTTGCCATGCTGTATAAATAAAATTTATAGCATCCAAGAGACTAACAGTAAAAATTTCATTTTCTTCATTTTTAAAATTAATCATTTTGAAAAGTAAAAGTCACCTTTAATGGCTTTTCAAGATGTTTATCACAACTTGATCGACCGGTTGCAATTTTGAACTTTAGGTGGCATAAACACTAATTTTATGAAGTCTAAACCATTCACTTGGGGATGAGCGGGACAGTTGTCTACGAGTAAGAGGATTTTCCTTTTCTGTTTGCGAAATTCCTCATTCCATTTCCATAAGTCATTAATGAAAGTTTCAGAAGTCATCCAAACCTTCTTATTAAATTTATAATTTACTGGTAAGGAATTAACATTTTTAAAGCAACGGGGGTTTTTCGATTTGCCGATTACCAACAATTTTCTTCTTTCTGTTCTGGTAAATTTGCAACAACAAAAACTGTTATTCTTTCTTTTGCTAACTAACCTCCCACGCAAGTTTCTTCCTTGAATGCTAATGTGTTATTTGGTTTGCTTGTAGAATAAGCAGGATTCATCCCCATTGAAGATATCGGCGTCTTTGTAATTTCTCTGAATCGACGGCCATTTATTTTGAAGCCAATCGTCTACAACACTCACAAGAACAACTTTTCTGCTAGTAATATAAGGCCGTCTTTTAAACCTCTGAATCGAACTTCTGCTTAAACGGCATTCTGTTTCTTATAGTTTAGTTCCAAAATCTTCAGCTTTAGATTGCAAGTTTGCTCCACTAATTATAACATTTTTACCCCGCTGTTGAGAAAACCATTTTAATAGGGATTGGTCGACCTCTGCTTTTAAAGGTTTTTTAACTTTTTTTGAATTTGAATTTATTTTCTCGAAATTATTTAATATTTTTTCGCGCTCCTTCCAAATTGTGTCTACTAATTTTCTGAGTCCCATGTCTTCGCAAACAACACTTTGTTTCTGACCACTTTGCAATTTTTTAATAATTTCGTATTTAGTTTTTAAACTGAACGATTTACGTTTAACAAGTTTCGAAATGTTGCTCATATTCACGATATTTTAATAACAACTTCAATTTGCGATCTGCTCAATGCAAAAGTCAGCAAAACAAACAACGCAGAAATTACAGAAAGGCGTGCGTTATTTGACCCGACAAATAAATGCGGACATCCTGGAATACCCATCCCCGATCGGGGGCTTTCGACAATTTTCGTCTATCAAATTCCTGCACAAGTTCCTTTTAACGAAAATAAATGCGTAATATAGTGAAAATTAAGGTTCGTTTTGAGAGAAAGTTCGTTATAAACGGGTTCGTTATTTGCGAAAACTTCTATAAGGTATTATGGAATTCCAATTCATACTTCAGGTTCAGGTTCGTTTTAAACTAAAGTTTGTTGAAAGCGGGTCCGTTATAAGCCGAGATTACTGTAACAGCTTTTATCTCGAAAAACACCTATCATAACTATGCTGGCTAACGCAAATGGTGAAGGAAATCTTCATGAACGGATATGCACGTATTCAAAAATGGCCATTTCTGCAATATTTCATTGAACGCAAGGTCCACAACATATTTGTTATGATAACAATGGTTTCTATTCATCATATCAATAAAGTAATCTTGAAGTATTATTCGAAACTTTGGCCATTAGTATAACTACAACAATTGAACAGCTGTCTACGGATAGAAGCACATTGATTTCCAATTGAATTTCTCAAGTCTTCAGCGTTTCTGGGCCTAGTCTTATACACGGAATTCTGAAGGCGTACCCAGACAAATGAATCCATTGGATTCAATCTTGCGATCTAGCAGGCCATCCCAAAAGTCCAGAGTTTCTTACCTATAATCAGTAATGTCATTTAAATATTTCGGTAAATAGATTTCTGAGAATTCAGGATGCATTTGGCTATGCAGATTGTTTTGAAAATGAATCTCCCATTGTGCGTACCTAGCCATACATTCACTTCGAATTAGACTTAGAAATTAAGGATTCTTCGAACAAATGTTGCTGGATATGCGTTGCCAAAACTGAAGTGTGAGGATTTTTATCTATTTTCTATTCCTTTACATTTTGACGAACGATCCATGCCTCTTAGGATTATTTATCAATGATATGTAAGTTTTGTGATTAGGGTAAGATCTTTCATTGAATCTCCCCGAATTAACCCTATTTGCCATTCACCATAAATCAATGGCATTCCTGCTTTCCAGCTATCGTAAACTGGAAAGTTGTAATTGCGTTCAATAGTTTATTACTCCTTATGAAACCCTAGTAGAAACGAATGAGAAATTATTTATCGAAATAGTTATGAGAGGTATGATCAAGAAGACTAAAAACCAGAAGGGCAAAATGCTTTGGTGGGGGCGATATAGTGGCATCCCCACTCTTACCTGAGTAACTCCAAGCATTGCTCAATGAACAAAACTCGATTTTCTGTCTGCATTTCGATCGGGCCTCTAACCATCTGTCCAACTCCCAACATTCAGAAATCCCCGGCATTGGTGGCCATTATGGAAAAGGTGCGCGAGGGTGCATTACGCAAGTCTGAACATGAGTTGGTGGAGATAGCATCGAACGGCACTATTTCATCCTACAGCTACTAACGCAGATTGACGCCTTGGTCTTTGGTCGCTCATAATCTGTCAGATGTCATTAATAACTGTTATGGCTTTTCTTCGTTTGCAATCGCTCGGGCACCAGTTTTTGTTTGCCGAGGTTATCTCCTCGGGCAAAGGTATCTGTTACACCTTTCCTTTCAGATCGCTCTAGGCGTGCCGTGGTAAACCGAAGTTGGAGAAGAGTTCCTTGTTTTCTAAGTCAGTTTTCAAGTGGACTTTCAGCCCTCTGTAACTGTACTTCTGTTTTTCTATAAATGGTATGAACAGATCTTGCTCGGACTTGACTAGCCCAGATAAGGATCAAAGAAAAACAAGATGGTTCTATACAGGGTATTCCATTTCGAAAGAGCCACCATGTATATTTCTTATCCCGTAGTGATTGCGAAAATTTACCGAAACACGTCGTGTGACTTAGTTTGGCGCACATGTTAGTTTAACGCTTCAAGGAGCAACCTCCTGAGAGGAGGTGCTTCAACACCTCAAAATTGAATAGAGCAAAGTTGTACAGTCAAAACTCATTTGAAAACTCTTCGAGTGTTCTTTACAAAGGTGTAAGAAAAAGGTAATTTTTACGAATCTTTTAAGAAAAAAATCAAACAAGCCAGATCGAATATTTTGGCTATTTTTAAGATTATTGAGAAAGAGAAAGCAAATCGATTTTTGTTTTGAAGGGAAACTAGTAAATTCACCCCAATTCCGATCACTACGGGATAAGAAATATATAGGGTGTCTCGTTTGATATTGAACATCCAGTACATTACCTGTTAGTACAGCCTCAGTCGAAAGAACATTCTCTACTTTGAAACCGCCCGAATGTTACCTCTGAAATAAAACTGAAGAAGATAGGTTGATCGCGACCATTTTATTGTCATTAGGTAGCAATGTGGAATTAATTTTGATGACATCATCGATACTTGTGAAAAAGAAATTTAGAATTCGTTTTATAATTTATTCGTTGTTCTTTTTCTATTTGCTACGATGTTTTATTATTAGTAATTGTGCTGCTAACACTTCTATGATAATCTTCAAATAGCACTGAAGGATACAAATTCACACTTCATTATCGTCTGCGGAGACTTCAACGCAAAGGTAGGCACAAAATCAGACGAGGCAGAGGTATCAATGGGGAATCTCGGAAGTGGTCAAAGAAACCAACGCGGAGAGACCCTTCTGAACTTCCTGTTGGCAAACGGCTTATTCTTGATGAACAGCTTCTACTATAAGAAACCTAATCGAAGATGGACATGGATAAGCCTAGACGGAAAGACAAGAAATGAGATAGACTTTATAATCACTGATAAGAAATCCATACTACATGACGTATCAGTGCTGAACCAAGTCAATGTGGGAAGTGACCACAGAATGGTGAGAGCCACAGTCCAAATCAATATAGGCAAAGAAAGATACAGATTGACACAGCCAAAGAACATACGAAAGTGGAGCCTTATCAAAATACACAAGCCATGGAAACATCGAGGAATTAAACAGGCAAATAACAGAATCCGTAATCGAAACAGTTAGAAGATGCTGCCCAAGGCACATACGAGAAAGTAAAATGAGCCAACAAATAAGACAAATGATTGAAGATCGAAGAAACAACAACACGAAAACACTAATACCCAACTGATAAACCAACGGAGCAAAGAAATCTCAAAAACCATCAGAAGAAACATAAGATATTACACCAACGAACAAATAAAAGACAGCATAGAGAATAACAAAAGCTTGAAGATCCTGAAAAGAAAATTTAGTAATGGTAAGAACGAGATACTAAAACTTAAGAATAAGAATAATCAGACCACTACAAATAAAGATGAAAAAAATAGTTGAGGAATTTTATGAAAACCAGCACAAGAGAGGCATAGAGTTGGAAAAAACGCCGAAGCAAACACAAAAAGCTAGCGGAGTCGTGAACTAAGGGTCAGAAGAACTACCAGAAATCACAATAGACGAAATTAAATCAGCAATACAGCAAATAAAGAATAACAAAGCTCCAGGGGATGACCAAATACCTATTGAGGCAATTTGAATGGGAGGGGAACTCTACTACGAAGAATCAAGGATCTTTTAACTTGTGCTTAGAAAATGCTTCTATCCCAGAAAAGTGGAATAATGTAACGATGTTGCTGATTTATAAAAAAGTGGATGCTACGGACAAAGGCCACTACAGGCCAATTAGCTTGCTGTCTCTTTTATATAAATTGTTCACTGAGGTCATTAGCAAAAGATTGGAGAGAAAACTCGACTTTTACCAGCCAGTCGAGCAGGCAAGGTTCCGATCAGGTTTTGGAACAAACGATCATCTCTTAACATTGAAACTATTGATCGAGAAGACATTTGAGTACAACAGACCTTTGGTGCTCATTTTCATTGACTTCCAAAAAGCTTTTGACACGATCGAGATAGTAGCCATCCTAGAAGCCCTCCAACAATGTCGCATAGATTATAGATACACTCGTTTACTGTATAACATCTACAACTCAACTGCGAGTAAGACTTCACAAAGATAGTAATGAGGTCCGAATAGAAAGAGGTGTTCGACAGGGAGACACCTAAACTTTTCACTGCAGTGCTCGAATACGGTTTTAAAAACTCAACTGGGAAAACAAGCGAATTGACATAGATGGGATAAAATTGAACAACCTACGGTTTGCAGACGACATTGTACTCATCACGTATAATTTACAGGAGGCTGGTGTATGATAAAAGAACTGAATGAAGAGATGGTAAAAGTAGGGCTCTGCATGAACAAACAAAAAACGAAAATCATGACGAACCTAGTACTTGGAGGAACCATCACTCTAGATAGCGATAGTGACATACCAATTAGCCTGAAAAGGAAACTATCTAACGAATGGGTTACATTTCTGGTCACATTGACCAGAAATACTGTTCACAAATTGGAGGTAACCCAACAGAAAATGGAGAGGGCCATGCTGGGAATAAAACTTCAAGATAGGGTTAGAAACACAGATATAAGACGAAGAACAAAAGTTGACGACGTCATAGAACGAATTACAACGCTAAAATGGAAATGGGCGGGACATGTTGCACGGCTCAAAGACGAAAGATGGTCTATAAAAATATTGAACTGGCGACCAAGAAGAGATAAAAGAAGTAGAGGAAGACACCCAACTAGCTGAAGCGATAACATTAAAAGAGTCGCCGGTCATTGGATGAGAGAAGCCCAAGATAAGACACATTGGATGCACTTAATGGAGGCCTACGTGCTGTGGACACAACAGGCTGGAGGATGATGATGATGATGATGATTGTGCTGCTTAGTTTATTCTAAAATACAATTGAAAATTATAAATTTTGTATGTCAAAGTTACTTCTGAACGCAGGCCACAGGAAAATTTCCGATTCTTACTATCAATGGTTTATGCGAATTTTCCTTAACGTTCATTTGCAAGTAAGTGGGTGGTCTGGAAAGTTTATAATCTAACAAAGATATAAGACATTTTGCTGAATAATGCTTTTTATTTTTCAACATAGTCTCCTTGCCACACTTTTTAAAGTATGGAGAAACCTCAGCAGAAGAAGCCCTGACCGATATCATTAAAGATATTTGGATGCTAGAAAGAATGCCTGAAAGTTGGAGTACAGGAATCATATTTCCGATACATAAGAAAGGAGATAAGGCTAATTCGGAAAACTATAGAGGCATAACACTTCTAGACACCGCCTATTAAATAGCATTCTGAATGATAGAATAAAGAATACAGCTAATAACAAGATTGGTGGATATCAATGTGGATTTAGAGCAGCTGGGACACCACAGACCAACTCTTTGTCGTAAGACAGATTATGTAAAGGTGTTATGAGTATGACATCAACCTGCACATGTTATTCGTTGATTTTAAGCAAGCTTTCGACAGTTTAAAACGCTCGAAACTGAGAAACGCATTCGGAATACTCGAAATTTCAACTAGTTTTGTTAACATAACTATGACGACCATGATCAACTCTAGGGCAAAGATGGAAATAAGGAAAATGTTGAGCGTTTCATTTTAAATTACGTCTAGCGTTGAACAAGGAGATGGGTTGACTACAACACTCTTCATCATAGCACTGCATAAAGCAATCCACCGTATTGATCAGAGAGGAAACATCTTCAATAAATCAACCCAAATATGTGCGTATGCAGGTGATATAGCTATCATCGCTATCATCGGACAGTGATCGACTTATCGAAATGTACAAAGAGATTCGAAGAGAATGGAAAAGAACTGGGACTTATTGTCAATCAAAAGAATACAGTATACATGGTCCTCAGAGGGCCAACGAACAGTTCAAGATCTTCGAATAGATAATGTTATTTTCAAAGGAATATCAGACGTCTCGTACCTCGGAGAGCTCGTCAATAGCGAAGGAAAACAAGCGCCGCCATTAAAACGACTCCAGAGAGGTAACTGTGCCTACTTTGCAAACCTTAAACTTCTGAAATGCAAACTCATTACAAGAAAGACCAAGATGATTATCTATAAAACCTCAGTCCGGCCAGAAATAACCTATGGGTGGGAGTGAAAGCTTGGCACTCACAGAATATGACCAAGAGAGGATCTAACGATTCGAAATCAAGATCATCAGGGAATATATGGATCAATAACAATGGATGGAGCATAGTGAAATTTAAAAGATCCCAAAGACTCAGTCGCCATCACTTTACCAGCCGAAAAAATAGTTTTTGTTGTTTTTTTGGAATCGGTTCCCCCTTGAAATTCACTGTTTGGACTGTATATTTGTTTCTGGCGTATAAAAGTCTATCCAAGTTCCATCTACAGTAATTAATCGGCGCCAATACTTAGATTTATTGCACCCAAACTGCGCCATTTATTCATTTAAACACGTTTTTGGTTAACGTGAGCAAAAGCGTAGATAGCTTTCCCATGTGGTAATGTTGATTTAATATGTGACAAACACGTTCTGTTGACTTCTTTATAACCTCAGCTATCTCTTTCGCTTTAATTCGAAGGTCGTCTAGCAGCATTTGGTGAACTTTGGCGATATTATCGTCGGTAGTTGCAGTTTTTGGACTTCCCGAATGTTCATCGTCTCCCAAGCTCTTACGGCACGTTTTAATTGCCTAAAATGATGGTGCAGAGTCCCCATACACAGAATCCAACTCATCTTTAATTTGCATAGGCGTATTGCCTTTCACATCAACTCACTCAAACGACTTTTCTATAACTGCGCGTCCAAAATGTCTGAAACTTTAGTGAGTAACTGCCAACAGATGATTAATGGAAATTCTCTGGCTTTTATTTACGAGTGCTGGCATCTTCACGTAGAGGTCGAAAACTTTTGAGGCTATAATCGTAAATCCTTTTATACAAATGTTTTCACTTTGAAAATGGCTTCATTTAATTATTAGCTTGCTTAAACTCCTGCTTTATGCGAATATTCTGAACAACTATCTTCTTCTATTTTCATTTTTAAAAAAGAAAAGCAGTCATATGGATGTTCAAGTGCAACACCCCAACTGGTATTTAGGTAATAAGGTGTTTTATGTATCAGATCGGATTCAATATACAGGGCTAGACAATGTTTGTGTCCAATTATTACAGTTTCAAACAGAACTGAAATACCTCCAATTTTAGATATGTACCAAGTAAAGTTTCTTTCGTTCAGACGATATTAAACATCCTCCTTGAGAAAATATGTTCTTGTAACATTTCTATAAATTATTTATACTAACCCTTCACTTATTCTTGGATCTTCGTTCGTTTCTGGATCGATATCAGTGGAAGAAACGATTTCAATCGATGGACCACTATCAATGTTATCGCGAAAATCTGAAACAGTAGTTTCCACAATAGCGTCTTTCTCAATCGACTCACTGCAACCTTCTGAGAGCAAAGTTTCATCCAGACTAAGTTGTGGTACTTCGTCCTCCCAATTTGCAAAGTAATTTTCTGCTGCCTGAAAATAAAATGGGAAAAGTTCGTCACTAATAGTTCGGAAAAGGAAGCAGTAAATAATCAATACTTTCTAATATTTATCGCGAATCATTAAAATAATTCATTTCGTATCACAATGTTTTGTGTAAAGTAATGTCAACAAATAATCGACAATGACCAATCAAACTTACAATAACAGGATATTCGATTCATAACCACGATTAGATAAAAATGAACGGGAATCATTGTTGTTATAACCAGTGGCAGATCTACTCTGTGAGAACTGTGGAAATGTTGCAATGACTACGTATTCGCATCATTTGTGTATCAAATCATTGTCATTCTGCATTGCCTTAGCAAATTATACAAAGGCTACACCGTATACTTTGGGACATCACGAACCTACAGGAGTAAGATC
The DNA here is from genome assembly GCA_013387265.2 of Cryptolaemus montrouzieri. Lineage (NCBI taxonomy): Eukaryota > Metazoa > Arthropoda > Insecta > Coleoptera > Coccinellidae > Cryptolaemus > Cryptolaemus montrouzieri. The sequence goes on from JABFTP020000165.1 coordinate 14,868,332, forward strand.
TTGGAACATTGCATTATTAAAAACACTCATCATTCATTATTTAAGGTCTGAATTCAGTTGCTCCCAAATACTGGACGTCTTAACAAGTATTTCTTAACCCGAGAATATGTGCGCCATGACCTACTACGATTACAAAGTTGGTTTAAGGGGGAAAAGCCCTGTAAAAAAATTGTCAGAGAGCACCGAAGGACATTTTAGTGTGCAGTAAATGTAAGCAAAAAGTGTCGTTCTGATAATGTGGAGAAAAAGGATTAGGATCCAAAACACCAGTAACCTGCCAATGTGGAACTGTGCTGATCCCGATCAGTCCATTCATACGCAACGCTTACGAAATAAATAGACGAAATGTGTTTGCTATGCGTTTGCTTGGCGTCGCTTGAGAAGGAATACTCTACTAACAGGAAAATCATGTTTTTTTTACCTTTTGGCTTTATTAATGCAGTTTTGTTTTTAAAACACATAATATATAACCTGTTATATAAGAAGCCAAGCCTAATTAATATTTAGAATCATAATCATTTCATAAATTCCGTTTGAAAGCCATTAAAAACAGTACTCTGTTATGTCCTAATTCCGGATCGAGTACGATTCGGTTCGCTTTTATTAGTTTTATTTAAAAATGTGACATCTTATAACTCTATAAATATAAAGAATATTGATTGCTTGTAAACAAACAACAATTATAGTTTTAGAGGATTTTTAGTACTAGAAACTAGTGTTCGAATCTAGTCCATACATTTTTCGAACAGTCCTCTATCACAATTTGATTATCGCACCACAAACATACAATTCCATCTGAAATTTGACTCTTCATCTGATATATATATATATATATATATATATATATATATATATATATATATATATATATATATATATATATATATATATATATATATATATATATATATATATATATATATATATATATCTTTAATGGATTATCTTTCAAGGAACATAAAGAAAAACTTGAGTCTCATCATAACGGAAATTGTTTAATGGCGCTGGAACTCATAGCAGAATTTGGTCCGTTTTAAGTAAACATACTGCTCAATATGGCGGCAAGGGAAAGGGATATACCAATTACTCGAGTCCTACAATATGTGACGAATTTAATGAATTGATGGCAAACAAAATTTTAACACAAATAAAAGATGAAATCAAGATATCAAAATATTATTCAATGATAGTGGATTCAACACTAGATATTTCCCACGTTGACCAATTAACTTTCGTGGTTCCGGTATGTTGAAGACGATGGCGCCCGTTGAACGTTTTCTGAAGTTTATCGTACACGTCGGCCACAAATCACAAGACATGGCAGATGCTAAAATTAAAACATTAGACACGTTTGAAATCAATATATTAGACTGTAGAAGCCAACCGTATGACAACGGTGCAAATATGTCTGCCATATACAATGATTACAGGCGAAAATAAAAGAACTATGTCCCCTAGATTATATACCCTGCTCTGCACATTCACTGAACCTAGTGGATGAATGTGCCGCTGAATGCGTTCAAGAATCTTGTTGGTTTTTAGTTTCTCTCAAGAAATTTACACTGCCGCGCACAGGAAAAAAAACATGACTCATGTGGCGTTACCTCGCTCTGAGGCGTTCCATTTAAGGCTTGAAATGCAAGCGAGAGCGCGGAACGAGCGACAAAGAGAGTGGAGAGTCTCTTTCCTACTTGAGAGAGCGATGCGTCTGCGTGGACAGATGCTATACAATAATGTATTTACATGTTTTCGTCAAGTATGAAGTGCAGTGAAGAGTGAATGGGGTGTCAATTGTTTATAGCGACGATAACAGTAATGATTCTTTCGATATTAAATATATGTTCAGTGATATATTTTCGAATATTCGTGCTTTCATCATTGAAATAAATAGCATCGGTCCGCTAGTGCAGCGATTGTAGGTTATGCTATAATTGACAAAACTATAACAATAAGTTAACAGAACTATTTCACGATGAGTAAAAGATCAAAAGATCTTTACTATTCGATCGAAATAACTATCGAGCGTAGCTATGATTTCTAAAATTAAAACATAAATATTAAATCTTCCACATATCATAACAACGTGTCTGAAATGACAGGTTGGACCAGCCAGCCGTCAAAGGGAACAATTTTCTCCTATATCAAACACATTGAGGAGGGCTTTTCAAAAGCTAGAGTTACAAAAATTTTTATGATGTTTCCAAATCATACATTTAAGATTTATGAACAATAATTTAATCACAGTTTAGTCTTATAATAAATTATTCGAAATTATTATTTTTACAACAAATTACAATTAAATTTAAATAAATAATTAACTAGTTGAACAACTTTTATTCAGTTTACTTGCTGAAAGAAATAATATCAATACAAAATTTATTATTATAAAATAATGAAATCAAAAATTAAATTTCAACAGTCTTATGACAATTTAAACAATAAATTTTATTCAAGTATTTTGTAAATTTAAAATGATTTTCGGAACGAAGAATTTTATGAAAAAATTTTCTAAATTGTTTCGAACGACGATTCATTTTGCAGAACCGCTTACAATCGCACCATGGAAAAAAACACTAAGAGGCACCACCGTCGATTTTATTTTTTCAAGACACATTACTCTCAAAACAATCCCTTTCATTTCCTACTTTTCATATCATCGTCATATTCTCAACAGAATAACACAAATTGTAATAAGTTAAATATAACACATGTTTAAAAGTTGTAAATAAAAGTTGTAAAAAATTGCTCAAATCACATTCATACTTGTAAAAACTATGTACATTGTAGAAAAAAATAAATAAAAATTGACATAACTGTATTTATGCCTACAAATAAATGTAACTTGATCAATTCAATTGTAATTTCCATTTACCTCATTCTCTAGATCCATACAAAATATCTATCAAACGAATAGAATTAAAATTTTCTTTTGAAAAATGCAACCATTCCATCAGTATCTTCTTATGATATTGTCACTTCAACTATCGTCAGTAAACCGACAACCGATTTTTTTTGTTTACAGCTTCAACTCAAAGATGGGAAACTACAATCACAAATACGTCAAGGTAATGATAAGAAAAATAAACCTAATGTCAAAAATCCATCTGACACACGCTGGTCAGCTCGAGCAGATGCTTGTAAAAGCTTAAAACAGTACTTTTCAGAAATTCACGATGCTTTGATGTGAAGCTAAAGGTATAAGGTTGAAATAGAACGGCTAGAAACTGCCTTCATGACCGTGTTTTGGAGTTTTATTTTGGTTCACATGAACAGAACCAACAAAAAATTGCAATCCGTTGATATTGATATTTGTACTGTTGTTCAAGTGTATGACAGTTTAATTCACATAATTTCTACAGAAAGGGGAAATTTCGATAAATATGAACAGCAAACCTTGGAACTGTCATTAGTAAACGAATATAAAGAGGATAAGAAAGAGAAAGCTTACAGCAGATGAATCTGCTGAAGATGTAACTTCTTCATTATCGGGTCAGGAAACATTCCGAGTGACAGTATATCTTGGAATTATAGACCGAATTGTCGTCGAACTTGAAAAGAGACGAAAAGCGTACAATATTTTTTGCAATAAATTTTCATTTTTATGCAATTTTACAAATTTAAACACCGAAGAAATTCAAAATAGAGCAAGTACGTTGGTAACAATGTATTTTAATGATTTAGAAAAATGCTTTGTTGACGAATGTATCCATCTACGTTCTTATTTTACAAGGATAGCTCGAGACGAAGAACTACCCCGAACAACGAACGTGGTATTACAGGTTCTGAGAAATAAAGAGCTTGAAACAATTTATCCCAACATTGACATATCATTAAGAATGTGCGTATCGACGGCAGTCAGTAATTGCAGTGGGGAGCGGAGTTTTTATTGCCTAATGAGAGTGAAAAACTATCTTCTCTAAACCATGACAGGTAAGAGATTAAATTCGTTAGCAATACCAAACATTGAATCTACGTTATTGCTGTCTTTAAACTACGACGATGTTATTGACAATTTCGCGAAACGAAAATGTAGACGCAGAAATTTTCAATTTGTTAAATTGTGTTTGTTATTCTCTTATTACTTATAATTATTTCAATAAATAATTCAAAATTATTCTATATTTACATCTACACTTATATCATAAAGAGAAAAGAAGACCAAGTATATTGGCGCCACTCTGCCTGACGGTCAGCATGAGAGGAGCACCTCGCTGCATCAGCAACTGACAAGAGACCTTCATCGCAAGTCAGTCTCCATTGCCATACTGGCCGATAAGGAACAGCAGACGTGCTGAAGTCCTTATGGTACAGCGTACACTTACATAAGTCAACAGTGAATTGACGCTATTGACTTGCGTGTGTTGCAGAGTTAGGCCACCGGAACCCTTACTCACTGGACTAAACACAACAAGGTTATTCACCCCATTATTTCCCGCCAGTCTTCTGAAAGTATGTGGCACTTCCTCGATCGAGCCGGCCAGTTAAGAGCTGCAATGCAGCTGTGCTCTACCACTATTCGATTGTTTGTTTATAACGAATAAACTCAAAAACTACTAGACCGATTTCAACAATTCTTTCACCTGTAGAAATCTATGCTATTCCCACGGGAACGGAATCTACGCGGGTGAAATCGGGGAACGTTCTCTAGTGATATATTCATAACACATCATCGTCTGTCAATACACATATACAGTAAGGCCTATTTCCCAGAGCAGAGAGGAATCATGAATTTCGATGTTCGTTCTGTCGTCCCTCTTGATTTCTTGACAGTTATCACATCATATTTCATTCGCGTATAGTACAAGGGTCCTGGTTTACGATTTTTCGCGAGTGGAGGCGATAATTTCGTCGGACTTTTATGTCTATGCAAATTTTTCCATCGCGTTCGATTGTTTCAAAACCTGGACAAAGAGCAAGCCTCGAGTTTCGCATGTTGCGCCGCAATAGTTTCATTCCTGTTAAACGACGGGAAAACTGTGAAAATCTTCGATTCAACGAAGGGCTTTTGCAAAGTTTCGCTCCATTTTCCTCATTCCGAATATCTCTGACGGCCAAAAATTAACGAACGTCGAGCTGTCAAAATAAATGGTTTTCTTTCATCCGTCTTACTTATACGGGGTTACCGGGAGAATTAATTCGGGTGTCGAACTATTCCTACATATCTCGAGATCGGATCCGTTAAGAGAAATCGTTACTCTGCGACTTAATTTTCGAATTTGCGACAATTTTTGAGACCTAGAATTTCGGGAAAAAGACCGGAAACACGGGGGCGGAGCCAGTCACTCTCTTACCGCCCCTTAGATAGCTATTCAATGTCGGAAGTGAGCTTTATCAACGTGTAAAATTTAATGCTTTCTCTTTTTAATGAAAATAGTGATATGGAAATAGTAACTTTTACTTTTACTTTTACCAACATAATATCGGTACTACCAACATCTAGAATATAGTGCGCTCTCTCTTCTGAATGACAATATGAGACGGAATGAAATATCCATTACATCTAATCGAATCTAACCTTATTTCAATTAGTCTTATATTCGATCTGTCAAAATAAGTTATTCCGAATTTTATTTAAATGAAAAGTTTGACGAAACTTGAAATGAACTTTTAGAGGTAAGTGAACGTAGTTTGATGTTTATTTCATCCATTTTCATGTATCTATTGTTTGAGGAAAGAAATGACAAACTTTCAAAATTCATAAATTTAACATTTTGTGATTATTCTAACCTAAATAATGTGATTCAAACGGAATGTTATAATGAAAAGAAGTTAAGGAGACTTACAATAATGTTTGAAAAGTAACTGAATGTCATTTGAGGTTTATTTATGTATTTTAATGTATATTTTTGTCAGCATGCCAAAGAAAGGTACTCAGAATTTACATATTTCATTTTTCTTTCATGGTTATTCTTACCTCTATACGTTGATATATTTCCTGAAATTACTAGTTTTTTACCGAATCAATTGGGGCTATTTTACAAAATGATGGGATATCCTTTGAGTTGCTATTAATAGGTATTGAGCTCTTTTGTATAATCATATTTTTTATGAAAGGAACTCGATAAGTTTTCGTTAGGTCATTTACAGTAATGTATCATCTATCCTAGATCTGTATTGAAATATTTCAAACTTGATGTCAATAATAATCCAAATGGGAAAGTAAAAGAGATTCAATGTGTTTGACAATGTTCAAGTTTGAATCAGAGAAAATAAGATCTCAAAGGCTATAGCAGGATAAGATGGTCAAAATTGCCTAGGAACGATTCGTTACAGCAGGTATTACATTCGATAGAGGATGTAAAAAGATGCCTACAAAAAAATTTCAGTCCTCTAGGGGCTCTACAGTCGATATTATAGGTTATGTTCTCTTTTTTCGTAATTATTTTTTTACGGGCGCAGTTTCAATGAAAAAAATGAACATGGGTGTTCCTCTTTTGGTCATGAACAACCATGATTTTTTTCGAATTTTTCCGATCAAAAATGCGCCCAGGAAAAATAATTGAAATGTTCAACTGTTTCTTAGGTTATGTTCGAAGTTTTTGGCTAACTTTTAATTAGTGCTAATTTGTGTCTTTTTTCCGTTCTTTCGAATACCGCCACCAGAATGGACATTTTCATGGTGCGTCATACTCAAAAAACGCAAAAACCAGTTTTTCCATAGATTTTGATACTTATTTGAAACAAATCTCAAAATCAGATGAGTTAATAATTTTAATTCACTCTAGTATTTACAATGAAGATAAGAATTTTCTTTATAATTTAAATAAAGCTTGTTTTATTGAAATTATCATGAGAACTATTACTGTGGTCCATCACCCTTTTTTCATTTTGAAGTAAAAAAAATGTTTACATGTTTTAAAATGGGAATAGGAGTGAGATCATCTAATTGAAAGAAAAAATATACACAATAAAGAACCTTAATATTCAATGTAGTCTTTCATATCATTAATCGAGATCACTGTCTTCTTCAATTACCATTTCAATTTCTGTATTGGAAAATATTTCTGACAACATTTTTGCTGGTCTAATAATCTTTGATTTGTACCTAGCATTACTCAGGTAATATATAACTGCGGCTATGTGAGAGCATGATCCGACGGTTCTCAATCCATTCGCACTGTCGCAAGCATGGCGTAAAATACCGCCATAGCCAATAGTATGAGGTTTGTACTCAATATAACATTTATATGTTTTTTTATTAATATGTCTGGACTTTATTAAGACTTTTATAATATTGGGTTTCATTTTTACATACTCTAGATCGATGTTGTCAGAATCGCCGATTAACTCCGCTAAATAACAAACTGCTTGGCCAAGTTGATAGGTACCTGAAAAGAATATCTTTAGATCTCTTTCAATCATCTCTGGAAAATCACTTATTTCTTGGCATGTTAATTATGTTGTGGTAGCACTGCGTCTAGACCACCTTGCAGTCTCCGCTTTCATCGCCAAGGTATTTTCCTGTTGGTTTGATTTCAACATTCTTTCTACTATGACCTCTTGCAATCCTGCGTCACTTTCATCACTATATAAGCGTTTTCCAAAGCGATTGTTGAGGAAACATGCTATTCTGCAATAAGAGCCCGCCCGCGGTAAAAGTTTGTTGTCTAGCTGGTGATGGAGTAGCTTATATTTTTTTCCCAGAATACCATGGACTGCTTCTACCACCCATCTCAATTTTGTAACATAGCGGAACTCATTCGCTTCAGCTGCTGTTAAGTTTGCCCTCTGCCCTTTGAAGGCAGGCATTAGAACCTTGAAGTCAAGACTTTTTAGGTAAGGTACTATATCTCTGAATCCTCTATCTACGATGCAAACATCGCCTTTTCTCATAATCTTTTTTATGTCATTAGGATCTTCCATAACTTTTCTCATTATGCTTGCATCATTTTCTGTGGCCAGAAAAGGGCCAGGTAAATCAACAACATATCCATCTGTAGTACAAATGGTGAAAGGTTTACATAGTGGTTTCTTTTTTTGCCCTGAATAAAACTTTCGTTGGTACCAGTTATTCTTACTTTTCTGATGAGATAAATAAGTGCCATCAAAAACCAAAACAAGTTCATCTGCAAGGTTGAAAAGTTTTTTTGCATAAAAGGACGTATGATTGACAATTAGATCAATTCGATCAAGACATTTGACACCAAAATAATTTGGTCATACATCTCTTCCGAACGAATCTATAACTGATTCGCAGAAGTCTGATATTTTTATTTCATGTCAATTTCGAAAAGACGCAATAAAATTATTTGACGCTACAGTACGTAATTTAAACAAGCAAACGACCAAAACTTGCATGACATTTCTTGAATTTGATGATCTCATCGAAACCAGTAGCTGCTTCAAAACTTGTAACTGAGCACTTGTAAAACTGGTGAAAGAGAATAATTGTCTATCACTGAGTTTTATCTAAAAATGTTAATTTTGTTGAGTCTGATAATTTTGTTAAAAATAAACATATTTCTTCAACAGTTAAGACACTTGTATTACTGTATGCTTGTATCATCTTTAAGTCATCCTCAAAAAAGCGTTTTTTAATTAAATGCTCTGAGCAAACTCGATTATCTTCTGGTAAAAAATTTTTTTTAATTCGTTAAAGCATTGCAACCTAGCAATCATAGGTAAGCTAGTCAAGATTTTTTATTTTTGCAAAGACAGCATATTGCATGCGTGGCAATATGCCAAATATGCCTATTATCAAAACCTTCGCACTTATCAGTACGATTATTTTTAATTTTAAAATATTATTCTGATTTGAAAATGAGTTCTTTTATTCTCAAAGCCATCAATTTTGATTTTAAACTTTATTATTACCTATAAATGAATTTTTCAGTGTACCAGAGCTAATCGGCAATCATTTAAACGGTAGATTTTAAGGTTATATGTCAAAAAAGTAAGGAAACGGTTTTTTGATTCTCAGGTTGATAAATATTGGTTTTAAAACTTTATTTTCACTGGTAAATGAGTTCTTCATTGTGTTAGAGTGAATTTAAAATTATTAACTCATCCGATTTTGAGGTTATGTACCAAATAAGTATCAAAAATGATGGAAAAACTGGTTTTTGCGTCTTTTTAGTATGACGCACCATGAAAATGTCCATTCTGGTGGCGTTATTAGAAAGAACGAAAAAAAAAGACACAAAATAGCATTAATTGAAAGTTAGCCAAAAATTTAGAACATAACCTAAGAACAGTTGAACATTTCAATTATTTTTCCCGGGCGCATATTTGATCGGAAAAATTCGAAAAAAATCATGGTTGTTCATGACCAAAAGAGGAACACCCATGTTCATTTTTTTCATTGAAACTGCGCCCGTAAAAAAATAATTACGAAAAAAGAGAACATAACCTATAATATCGACTGTAGAGCCCCTAGAGGACTGAAATTTTTTTGTAGGCATCTTTTTACATCCTCTATCGAATGTAATACCTGCTGTAACGAATCGTTCCTAGGCAATTTTGACCACCTTATCCTGCTATAGCCTTTGCACAAAAGTTAATCATTGTGAGTTCCTTCTATTAATAACTCATAGTTATTGTTTCTCAGGAAATTTTATCAAGGTAGTTAAATGAATGACAGGTATTCCTCATTGATTGGAAGTTGAAAGTTTCTCTATTATGGGTGTCTGATAGTGGGAAACATGATGTTCAAATATGTAGAAGTTGCAAACGAAGTTTCATTTTGTACAACCACAACTTTCAATCCAAGATTTATGAAAGTCACAGGAAACATGCTGCTGCTTATGTGAATCAAAATTTCAAAAAATTCAATTACTACTTGGAGAATGCTATGCAATTTAACAATTTTTGTTATAGGTAGTTGTACTATAGGTATCTTATATAATGGTGTAAAATGAGTACGTTCATCACATAATATGGAAATATGAAGTTGTTTTAATGCAATTTCTTCCTTTAATTTTCATTTCACAGTATATCATAAAGTTTCATAAGAAAATGAATTGAAGAGAAGTAAAATTGAAGAATAGAAATTTCAATTATGAGAGCAAGTTTGCATGAAGCTGACATTCTCGAAACCAACTGCCAACTCGAAAGTTAAGGATCTAGGAAATTAACAGTTACAAGAAACAGTTTTACTGAAACTGATATACAGGGTGCTTCAACGAAAACTAAACAGAGGCTATATCTACCAAGATATTCATTTCTGATCTAAACGCAAAAGCAGGTCAATTTTTGTTTCAAGGGTACATCTTTTGGGGAACAAATCTAACCTAAGCGAGGGTTGCAATCCTTGAACATTTTGAATAAGGAAGATGGGTCGAGTGATGACTCAAAAGAAAGGTGGTATCTTTGTCTACATCGCCTTGAACGAATTTCCATTTTTAATTGAAAACTGTAAATGATACTGGGTGAGCAATTGAAAGATAGGGAAGACTATTTCCTTGAGACTATTCAAGATTCAGTGAAGTAAAATGAAACAGATCCATGCTGATCAATGGCAGTCATCATCAAGTACCATCCTCATCTCGAATTTCAACCCCTAGAGCACGGGTGACCACCCTTGAAAATTTGGAACAGGGTAGATGGGTCGAGTGATACCTCGAAAGAAAGGTATTATCTTTTTCTGCATCCCCGTGAACGAATTCTCATTTTTGATTGAAAACTGTAGAAGATACAGAGAGAGCTACTGAAAAATAGAAGAGACTATCTATCGCCCTGAGATATTCAAGTATTAGTGCAAAAAAATGGAACAGATTCACTTCAGATCAAAGGCTGTCATATTTGATCTAAATGAATCTATTCCAGTTTTTCGCACTAATACTCCAATAGTCTTGGGGCGATAGTCTTCTCTATTTTTCAGTGGCTCACTCTGTATTTTCATTAGTTTTCAATCAAAAACGAGAATTCTTTCACGGGAATGCAGACAAAGATAATACCTTTCTTTCGAGTTATCACTCTACCCATCTACCCCCTTCCAAATTTTCAGGGGTTGTCATCCCTGCTCCAGGGGTTGAAATTCGAGATGAGGATGGTACTTGATGATGACTGCCATTGATCAGCATGGATCTGTTCCATTTTACTAAAATTCACACAATTTGCTTACCAGAAAGAGCAAACATCTTCTACATTAAAGTGTTCTCGTGAAAAGCAGAAATTAGATTGAAACATTCACAAATTTGTAAATTTCATTATGGACCCTCATATACAATACAATGATGTTAACTATACAGGGTGCTTCAACGAAAACTAAACAGAGGCTATATCTACCAAGATATTCATTTCTGATAAAAACGCAAAAACATGTCAATTTTTGTTTCAAGGGGACATCATTTGGGGTACAATACTTGCCTGAAATATCAACCCCCTAAGCGGAGGTTGCAATCCTTGAACATTTTGAATAGGGAAGATGGGTCGAGTGATGACTCAAAAGAAAGGTGGTATCTTTGTCTACATTGCCTTGAACGAATTTCCATTTTTAATTGAAACCTGTGAAAGATACAGGGTGAGCAACTGAAAGATAGGGAAGACTATTTCCCTGAGACTATTCAAGTTTCAGTGAGGTAAAATAGAACAGATCCATGCTGATCAATGGCTGTCGTCATCAAGTACCATCCTCATCTCGAATTTCAACCCCTGGAGCAGGGATGACAACCCCTGAAAATTTGGAGAGGGTAGATGGGTCGAGTGATAACTCGAAAGAAATGTATTATCTTTGTCTGCATTTCCGTGAAAGAATTTTTATTTTTGATTGAAAACTGTAGAAGATACAGAGTGAGCCGCTGAAAAATAGAGAAGACTATCTATCGCCCTGAGCTATTCAAGTACCCTCCTCTAGGGGTTGAAATTTGAGTTGTGAATGGTGTTTCGGAAGATGACAGCCTTTGATCAGGTATGGGTCTGTTCCATTTTTTTGCACTAATACTTGAATAGCTTAGGGCGATAGATAGTTTCCTCTATTTTTCAGTAGCATACTCTGTATCTTCTACAGTTTTCAATCAAAAATGAAAATTCGTTCACGGGGATGCCGATAAAGATAATACCTTTCTTTCGAGGTATCACTCGACCCAGCTACCCTCTTCCAAATTTTCAAGGGTGGTCACCCATGCTCTAGGGGTTGAAATTCGAGATGAGGATGATACTTGAGGATGACTGCCATTGATCAGCATGGATCTGTTCAATTTTACTTCACTGAAACTTGAATAGTCTCAGGGAAATAGTCTTCCCTATCTTTCAGTTGATCACCCTGTATCTTCTACAGTTTTCAATTAAAAATGGAAATTCGTTCAAGGCGATGTAGACAAAGATACCACCTTTCTTTTGAGCCATCACTCGGGGGGTTGATATTTCAGGCAAGTTTTGTACCCCAAAAGATGTCCCCCTTGAAACAAAAATTGCAAAATTGTAAATCAATTTGTTTCTCTTTTGTACTTTCTTGTAGACGCCCTGAAGAAACATTAAATCAATACGTGGCCATAGAATATTCAAATAAATCTCTATCTAACATAACTTTGATAGCAACCGAGATTATAGGCATAATCCCGGATTATCGAAAAATCCACAATAACACGAAAACAAAAAATGACAGCTGCGTTATATTTTCACCAATTTATGAACTTTCACAATCTATAAATAAAAAAACAAAAGACTCTGCTCCAGGTAAATACGGTATTACCTATTCCATGATTAAGAACCTTCCATTCGCTGCTAAATTCAAGCTTTTAGAATTTTATAATCAATGCATCGCATCTGGCTCCATTCCTGATAAATTAAAAGATTCTGTCATCATCCCAATACTTAAACCTGAAAAACCCCCTAATGATCCTCTCAGTTACAGGCCCATCGCCCTTTCTTCTTGTTTAATTAAAATACTAGAAGCGGTATTGGCTACTAGAGTGGAGAACTTCTATGAAAAAAAATGTTCTAATGAAGATCTTCAATTTGGAATCCGTAAAGGCAAGTCAGTTTATGATGCTCTCTCATTTTTGGTCTCTTCTATATATATTGCTTTTGCCAGAAATGAAGTAATTCTCCTAGTGTTCCTAGATATTCATTCGGCTTATGACCATGTCAATATTCATCTTTTGGAAAATATTCTTATTAAGTTAGAAATCCCTAAAGAATTAGCTAGTACCATTAAAAACATCATGCTTCGAAGAAATTTATTTGTTGTGGATCCCTTTAATAAACAGTTAATAGGCCCTCAACAAGCCAATCGAGGTTTGGCTCAGGGTTCACCAATTAGCCCTGTATTGTTTAATTTATTTGTAATGGATTTGAATGATCATATAAAGCAAAGGGGTGTACAAATTCTGAAATACGCTGATGACACTACCCTGGTGGTCACTGCTTCTACTTTTCAACTCGCTTATGATAAGATGACAAAAACATTAAACAGATTGGAGGTTTGGGCACGGGACAAAGGTTTTCAAATATCACCTTCTAAATCTAAGGCTCTTTATTGCCAAAAATCCAGGAAAATAAATGATCCTCCTAATCTCAGAATTTTCAATACAGTTATTCCCTGGGTGGATCAAGTAAAGTACCTAGGTGTGATAATTCACAACAAATTAAATTGGTCTCAACATATCAACAATATGTGTGTTAAAGCACAATCAGGTATCAATATTATGAGAGCATTATGTAAAACTTGGTGGGGAGGTCACCCCTTTACCCTTATGAATTCATTCAAATCGTTGGTTCTTCCCTATTTGGATTATGGTAGCATGTTTATCGACAAAAGTTCAAAAGCGTTACTCAATAAACTTGATAGAATTCAATATGCAGCCATAAGAACAGCTTTAGGGCTAATGAGGTCCACACCTATAAATATTGTATTATCTGAGAGTGGAGTAATTCCACTTGATCTTAGAAGACTATGGTTACCACTGAAATTTGTCTCTAAAGCGTTTCGTCTAACTGGTAATCCCATAATTAATAAAATAAGAACTCTTGCCTTTTGGCGGAATTCTTTGGGCGATGATTTTCCAGCCATTTCGAAAGCTTTTCTTTTCATTAATAATAATAATAATATTCTTAAAGAAAATATTCTTACATGCTTCAAATCACCTCTCAATGTTCACTATGATCCAATTAGATTTATTAATCTGAGATTAAAAAGGGATGTAAACTGTCCTTTATCTTTCCAAGTGAAAATTAATGAATTATATCCAAATTATACCAGAATATTTACAGATGGTTCAAAGTCTTCTAATAGTGTTGGTATAGGTATATATAGTCCCCAATTATTTTCTATTTCTTCCTCTTTACCTAACTACTTCAATATTTGTACCGCTGAACTGCTGGCGATATATAAGGGCATCCTATCTATTCGTAATTATAAGATACAAAGATCTCTAATTATCTCTGATTCCAAAAGTGCCCTCGAAAAAATCACTAAATGGGTTCCCCACGCCAGTACTGATGCAATCACCTTTGAAATTAGAAAAGAAATTTTAAACCTCAAGAGTTTGGGATATCTATTGAAATTGGTATGGGTTCCTGGACACTCTAACATAATAGGTAACGAAGAAGCTGATAAATTAGCTAAAATAGGTAGTTCTCAAACTGTGGAAGAATTTCCAAAGGCGGATCCTACAGAATTCTGGCCAGTTTAAAAAAAAGATTCTAGAAGATTGGAATAACTTTAGAGAGGAAATGGGTTTGAATAAGGGAAGGTTTATATGAACATGATGAGAGGTAAATTTTCCAGCAAGCCGTGGTATTTTGAATGCAAACTCCCAGAAAATATATCACCACACTCTGTAGATTGAGATCAGCTCACTGCGCGACCCCAGCCCATCTATTTAAAATCAATGTTAAACCAACTAATCTGCGAATGCGGAGCAATAGGTTCAATTTATCATATCTTTTTGCCTGTGAAAATAATATTCAGAATTGTAATTCACTTTATTCTATTTTGACTTCAGTTCTCAAGAATAAAATTAACTTTCCAATAAACTTACAGGATATAATTTTAATAATGACACAAAGATCATAAAAATATTGATCAACTTCTTAACGGTATCCAATATTAAACTTTAATATTCAAAAATTATTCAAATAGCCAAACAATATGGAAATGAGTGGCCCCAAATATATTCCCAACAGAGTAATCGAGGGCAGATAAAGGATTGAAAGAAAGAAAGAAAGAATTTTCACCAATAAATAGTCCTCGAAAATCGAGGACGGAGATCGAGGGGTAATTCTTCTCTTTTTGCAGTATTTCACCTAATTGTCGTATTTAAACGACATAATGTGCCTTCCCTGTACATCATAAAATTTAGATAATTATTATTGTTGAAACAATCTCTTTTTAAAAGTGTAAAATCTTATAAGGTTAGGTTAGGTTAGATGCAAAAAAATTTGCCAGTGTTGTCATATTTCGAAACATGATGATTTTTCAAAATCAAGGTATATCAATCTAAACTAAAAACACTTTTTTTCTTAGGGTCATTTTACAACTTTTTTTTTTCAATAAGAATCAAAATAGGCACAGAAAATATAAATACTATTTACCTTAGTTTCCGTATTCAAATTATCACTCGAATTTTCTGCAGTCACAACAGTTGGTTCGGAATCTTTAGAACAGCTTGGAATTTGGTCTTCATTCAATTGAACAGGCGATTCGATTAAAGTTTCTTCTGATTCATCCAGTTGTCGGGACTCATTTTTATCGAAGGTTATATTATTATTAACTGAAAAGTATTTTAGAATAAATGACCTGTCAGGAGGATGAAACATAATTGACAAAGAAATCGTTTTGAGAATGTATATATATATATATATATATATATATATATATATATATATATATATATATATATGAATGGTTCCAAGAATTACTAAAATTAAAAATAAAACATACACACAACTTCAGATAATATGAACCGAAATATTTCAACAAAATTATCAAAACGTAATTATTCTGATCACAAAAATTGATCAAAAACTACGTAATGATCCCCGTCAGAATTATTTACTGACGTCTTTACATTAGGAGGCACACACTGAACGAATAAATACAACGTATGTAAAAGAAATGAATCATTTCTCGATTGAGATAAACGAAACATTTTTTTGTTCATGGAACATCGAACCTTTGTTTTCATTTTTGATCATTAAGGACATTTGCATAGACCACTCTATTTTGAGACGTTATTTATTGTTAACGAAACTGCTAAATATATGAACTATGGTTTTCAGAATGACGTCTAGAAATATATATAGGGTGTTCAAAATAAGGTATCAATTGCCGAAACTTCATATTAAATATTTTCCACACCTGCTCAGGTAATCACTCCCAAAGTTAAGTAAGAAAAATTGTTTTTATTAGATGAAATTTGTTCCGTTCAACAGATTTTGATGAAATTCTGGAAACCCAATTACAAATAAAACTGTATAATGCACCGTTTTTCATTTTTCAGTTCCATTTCAAACGAGCAAGGACGAACTACCCTTAACGTTTATTAACACTTAATTTCGAATTAGTTGGAATTTTTCAAAATATGATGAAATTTTCGATTTCTCTGAGCTCTTGTTATGAAAAAGGTTCTGATGTTAGGTGTCGAAAAAATTAATCGTTTACAAGAAAAACGGCCAAAAACAATATTAGGTATCATAATTATTGAAAACTGAAATATTCAATACGGTAAAAGCTCTTCATTCGCCCTTCATACATTCGCGTTTTCACTATCCGCGGATGAAAAAATATAAGACCCAATTCCTCTTTTCGAAGCTAAAGATTTCTTTATTTATATCTATTTCATTTATCTAATGCAGGAGTGCTTTTTGAGTAGATCTCGAGAAGAAATAATTTAATAAGTAGGTAACTTAATTACAAAAATTTATTACGTAATAAAATAACACTCTGCTAGTGACAAAAGGCGGCTTTATCAAAGGAACGCGCGGTACTTGTCAAATAAAGCCGCGTTTTTTATTCTTGCCGCTTTTCTAGAAATTTCTGGCGACGCGTTTGACGGGAACATTCGAGACTTTCGTTCAGACCGATATAAATGTTGCGCCTGCAAGAATTGGAGTCATTCTGAATTGTAACTTGAAGGCGATACAATGTTTATTATTAAATAGTTCAAGATGAGTGCAGCGAAGAAATCTAAAACGTATGATTTTAACGATTGGGAGGAAGAATTTTTCTTCTGTATGGTGAAGGTTAAATGCATTTGTCTTATTTGTCGTGCGTCAGTTGCAACACCTAAGCGTGGTAACAGGCCCGCCGTAAGCGGGCGTGCAATGCACGCGGGCGGCGCATTCAGGGGGGCGGCAAATCAGACAATCATCGACTAAAATTCAGACATTGTCACCTCACAATACTAAAAGATTCTCCTTATGAAAATAATATGATGAACGGCGCCCAAATATTTCTTTTATATCGTAGCATTACATAGCGCCATCTATTGAAATTCATGAGAACAAAGTTAATCCGTAACGTGCTCTATGCGAAATAGGAAATCCCACAGATATCAGGAAATCCTTAAAACTATATACTCATTTCTTTGTTTTTATTTATTTAACACAAATGCGAAAGTGATGTGAGTGAACAACAAACTTCAATTATTTGGTTATAGCCCTAATGTGAGATCCGGAAACGGTCCAGGGTACTTAAAATTAATAATATTCTGTATATTTTTGTGCGAAGTGTGACTATAAAATAATTTAGAAAATTATTTATATTATCTGTCGGCGCAAAAATCATAATTATGGTAAGTGTCTTTGTTTAATTAATCAGCATATGGGCGCATTCATATAAACAGCAGGTATTCATGTAAAATTTAAAGGTTATTTTACTGAAAAAACTTAAAGTAAAGATTTATTAAAAAATGTATTAAAATTAATACAGAGTGTAACAAAAGTAACTTAAGTAACGAAAGGGGACATTCCATCTAATCAATACGAACAACTTTTACTATGGGGTCAACTCTGAAGTCGCGAAAAAAATTAGTTATTCCATTACATTTGTGTGCAGTAGGTATGAACATTTTTTTCGCAGTAGTATTGTGATTATTATTCTGATTTAAAGGGTATTTTTTTCTGTTATACAACTTAAGAGTGAAGATTTATAAAAACAATATTAAAATTATACCTATACAGGGTGTAAAAAAGTAACTTAAATCCCGAAAGGAGTCATTCTACATAAATACGAACAACTTTTACTATAGGGTCAACGGTGAAATCGCGAAAAAATAACTGTTCCATACAAAATGTATGGAAAAGCTGATTTTTTCGCGATTTCAGTGTTGACCCCTAGTAAAGGTTGTTCGCAATAATTGGTGGAATGATCGACCCCTTTGGGATTTAAGTTACTTTGTAGAACCGTATACTAAACTTTTTCAAAAAAATTCCAGGAACCGCAAAAAAGGAAAAATTTCAGGAGCTCAATTTCGACGGCAAAAACGAGACAAAGATACAGAGAAAAAAAACTAGCGGGATCTCTTGAGAAATTTTTTAGCAAACCAGAAAATAGGGACTCTGAATGTCAAGAGAATGTTGACGTAGATGTAGCTTCAACAAGCGCAGCTTTAAATCTAGAAGTTGTGGAGGTATCTGAAGAGAAAAATGTTAGTCCTTCAGAAGGAGACTCCAGTGAAACTAAAAAAAGAGAAAGTAGTGCTAAAGAACCTGTAAGCAATTTATCGTCATCAAGTAGCTGTTTAGATTGTGGTGATGATCCCGGTTCGTGGCCCGCCAGTATGACTAATGATATTGTTAATATTTTGGTTAGCCGTGGTCCCGTGCAGCTGTTTAACCACAATTTTCCTGCTAATATCGATGGAAGAAAATGTGCAAACAGTTATTACTCTAGAAATCTTCCTAATGGAGAAAAAATTAACAGAGAATGGCTTGTTTACTCTACGTCAAAAGATTCAGTCTATTGTTTTTGTTGTAAAATATTCAGTAAAACTGTAAGTAGTCTGTCAGCTCCAAGCGGTTTTTCCGATTGGCAACATCTGTCATCTACCTTAAAACGACACGAAACAAGCATTTCCCATAGCGAAAATTTAAAATGTTGGGTCCAACTAAATCATATGTTAAAAAATGAAACTACTGTGAATCAAATGTAACTGAGACTATTAGAATCTGAAAAAAAAACAATGGTGTGATGTATTGGAAAGGATCATAGCTGTTATAAAATTTTTATCTCATCAATGTCTGGCGTTTAGGGGCTCGTCCAAAATATTATATGAGCATGATAATGGTAATTTTCTCAAAGCAATAGAAATGATAGCATCCTTTGATTCAGTTATGCGGAACATATTCACAGAATTCAAGCCTCGAAATTCGATTCAACTCGCATGACTCACTATTTAGGAGATCAGATTCAGAATGAAATCATTGATTTACTCGGCACGACCATAAAAAATTATATCCTGAACAAAGTCAGAGAATCAAAATATTTCTCTATCATATTAGATTGCACACCAGATGTAAGTCACACAGAACAAATTACAGTTATACTAAGGTATGTTTTTAAATAGTGAAACTAAAATGTTACAATATGCGAAAGTTTTATTGGCATCTGTCCGATAACCAGCTCCACAGGTGAAGGACTATTAAATTTCGTTTTAGATTTATTTTCGCAATTAAACCTTGATATTAAAAACTCACGTGGCCAAGGTTATGACAATGGTTCTAATATGCGTGGAAAACACAATGGATTACAAAAAAATATTGGAAATGAATAATCGTGCATTTTATGTTCCATGCTCGGCGCATAGTCTCAATTTGGTCGTTAACGATGCGGCAAATATAACGCACGACACGGTCAACTTTTTCAACTTAATTCAAGAAATTTACGTTTTCTTTTCGTCTTCTACCAAAAGGTAGTCCATAATTTGCAAGCATTTACCTGATTTAAAACTAAAGGCATTAAGTGCCACGCGATGGTCTACCAGAATCGATGCAGTCAAACCTTTACGGTATCACCTCGAAAAAATATTTGACGCTTTACTTGAAATATCAGATAACAATTCGTCGGAATGGGATTGTACAACAACTCACAAAGCACATTCGCTTGCTTTGAATATTCAAAATTATAGATTTATTTGCTTAGTTGTAATTTGGTTTGATATTTTAAACGAAATTAATGCTATTAGCAAAATGATGCAAAACCCCACAATAAATACTCAAATCTGCATAAATTTGTTAAATAAATTGATTCATAAATTCACCGAATATCGCACAGATGAGCATTTCGAAAGGGTGTTACAAGAAGCTACCACTGTGGCTCGGGAACTTAATGTAGATGCAGATTTTCCGCCTATAGATACCGTTCGTCCACGAAGAAAACCAACTCAATTTTAGTATGAACAGAGTGATGAAGTCTTACTAGACCCTAAAACAAAATACAAGGTAGATGTTTTTTTTAGGATCCTGGACCAAACCTTAACTTCTTTAAAACGTAGATTCAATGAGTTGGAAACTTTTACCGGCGTTTTTGGCTTTTTCACCAATAATAACTTGTTTAGTTACTCCAAAGATGATTTAATGAAACATTGTAAAGATTTGAATGTGAAGCTAAAAGATAGTTCAAGTAGTGACGCAGATATTGACGGTATAGATATGTTTAATGAAATCAATGCTTTAAAGTTGCATTTAACTGAAAACCAGTCTAATGATCCACAAACCCTATTGCAATACATTTTGCTAATGAATTAATGTCAACATTTCCGAATACAGCAATAGCGCTAAGGATACTACTTACATTGCCGGTTTCAGTTGCATCTGGTGAAAGGTCATTTTCAAAGTTAAAAATAATAAAAACTATTTGAGATCAACTATGCACCAGCAAAGACTAAGTAATTTAGCAATAATTTCAATCGAACATGAGATTCTAAATAGACTAGACACCAAAAAATTATAGCTGATTTTGCCAACATGAAGGCAAGAAAGGTGCAGTTTCTGTAAAATAACTTAATACCTATACCTACCTACATAATATGTATAAACTGCACCTTTCTTGCCTTCATTTTTCATTTAATGTCGTATTAGTGTATCTATCTTGTATAAAATAACCTAATATAAAATAGTTTTTCACTGCATAGCATTTTTTTTCACATTTTTATAAACACCTAGGTTTTGTAGTTAGATAGGGGCGACACGATAGGAAATGCACACCGGCGTTCAAACCGCTAGCGGCGGGCCTGCGTGGTAACTAAGAGAGGCATCATAAAACGGTTCATAAAAACTATGAAAGGGATTTTCCGACACAGAGTGAATTAAGAAAACGAAAAGTACGTGATTTGATATCTTGTTTGTTTATTATCACTATAATAAAGAGGCAACACAAAAATTACCATGCTATAATAGAATGTAGCCCAACAACTTATAATCTTAAAATTGGGAATACTATTTATTCATTTGTTATTATGCAATGTGTTTGAGAGTCTGAGTCTGTTGCGGTGCTATAAATGTACAGTATATCTCCATGTTGCTAAGGACTGCAAGAAAAGCCAAGTATGCTTCATGATACAGAGAACTGCTGCAATGAAAACAAATCCTGTACAAATTGCACAGAAGTCAATGAAAAATTCAAACTCAAATTACCAACTGATCACGGACCTTTTGCATTAGATTGTCGCATATTGCAGAAAAAAATCAATGGAGAAAGAGCGAGAACTACAAAGAGGAATAGAGCAATTACCGAAAACAGGGGCTTATAATCTCAAACTTGGACATGCCAACGAGAGATCTGAGAGATCTCACAACTCTAAACTGAACGATAATGAGTGAAACTTGGATTGATGAGGGTTATCCATCACAATTGCCTACTATTGAGGGGCACACCTTGGTTCGCAGGGACAGTGGCACCAGAGGAGGTGGAGTGGCGCTGTATGTCTCGAACAAAGTGTCCTATAAAGTGTTTAATTCAAATAATTCAATAAATGAAATAGAACAATTGTGGATTACGGTAAGAATAAAAAGCAATAATATCGCAGTTGGTATATTATACAGGCCTCCTTCACTCAACTTAAGATGCTTCGAGGGCCTAAATGATGTATTGGATGAGGTGTGTATGAAATGCGGTGATGTTGTCCTACTGGGAGATGCTAATATAAACTTTCTGAATTATACAGACAATAAAACTAAATTTTTCGGAGACATATTGGATACCTACAACTTGCATCAAGTGAGGAGTCTTACTAGAATAACCTCACATAGTGAGACTCTAATAGATATTGTATGTGTAAGTTATAGTTTAAGACATATTATATGTGATGTGGTTGACATGAATGGTATTGCATATCATATGTTGGTATGGTGGAGATACCATTGCGGGTTGCCCCTTGCTTGAAGGAGATGCTTTGGATGAAAAGGTTAACAAATTAAATGATCATATTTGATCATGAACCGTTTTGATCAAACAGCCTAGGATCTTTGAAACAAGAACAAATTTTTCTGAAGAAAATTTTAGGAAGTTCGAAAATTCCTTGGATAATGAAACCTGGGGTGCAGTTGATGCAAAAAACAATTTCAATGCTAAATTTGAAACCTTTCACGACATGCTGTCGGATTACTACGATCTTGCTTTTCCAATATGTAGAAAGAGAGTTAAAAATATCAAGCGGCAATGGTTCACACCAGAATTAAGAGCACTTCATGATCAGTTATGTGAAATAGCCAAACTAGAGAAAACACTTGATAGTCCTTATTATACTGAAAGATTCCATAGATTCAAAATATTGTACAAAGAGGAAGTCAATAAGAGTGTAAAAAGGCAAAACGACTTCAGAATAGGTTCTGCTAAGAATGTTAACAAGGAATGTTGGAGAATAATCAACCAGCATAAAGGTTCTAGCAGAAATACAGTTTTCAAGCTTGTGGACAAAGAGAATCAAGAAATAGTGAGGAATAAAGAAGTAGTGAGTAACATGTTCAGTGACCACTTTGCTGCATTGGCTGGCTCTAAAGAGATTAATAAAAGCCTAATAAAACTTCCACCGAGTGTTGCATGCAGTATGTTCCTATCGCCTGTCACACCACAGGAAGTGATAAAATTACTGAAAAAACAACAGCGAAACAAACTGCTGGTATAGATGACATCAATGGCAACACTCGGAGAAGAGTAAGTGGCAGTATTTGCCATATATTGAGTGACTTAATTAACCAATCTTTTATCTGTGGTGTGTACCTTGATCGACTTAAGCTGTCCAAATCAATACCCTTATACAAGAACAAAGGATCTAAATGTGATATTGATAATTATAGGATTATATATTTGCAAAATCAGTTGGCTAAACGATTCGAGAGTGCTTTTAGTGTAAGAGTTGTAAATTTTCTTGAAAAACAAATAATTATTAAGAATTTTCAAAATGAGTTTAGATCAGGGAGATCAACATCTACGGCGTTAAATGATGCAAATGATACATTTTATATATGATGCACTTGATGATAGGAAAGAGTGTGGAGGCCTATTTTATGATTTGAGTAGGGCATTTGACACGATTTCTCACGATCTTCTTCTGGACAAGCTTTGCAACCAGGGTATACAAGGTCCAGCACACTCATGGGTGGCTTCATACTTAAAAGGAGGAAGACAGGTTGTTGTCATTGACGGAGCGTAATCCAATGAACGGAAGATATTGGCTGGGGTTCCCCAGGGTTCGATACTGGACCCTCTGTTGTTTATTCTCTTCATGAACGATTTGAAACTCACCGAAAACTCCAAAATTGTTGCCTATGCTAATGATACCAATGTCTTGTTGTCAGGAAAACAGAGGGGGATTTGGTGCAAGCAGCAAATGAAGCTTCGACCTTGTTTGGTGATTGGTGTGACGAAAATGGTTTGCACATAAACATAAGAAAAACATACGCTATGAGATTCTTACCGAAGAATGTTTCTCATGACTACAGCTTGCTGATCAGGGTTTTTGATGAATCTATTGAAGAAATTTAAAAGATAAACTTTCTGGGAGTAACAGTCGACCATAAACTCACATGGAGTTATCAAATAGAAGGTCTGTTCGAGAGTGAGCTCAGCGGGTTTTGTCATGAGAGCACTTCGTGATACGGTCACGATGGAGGTTCGTCGATTGATGTATTTTGGAATTGTACAGTCAAGATTAACATATGGTCTCATGTTTTGGGGAGCAGTTGGTTGTTCTGAGGTCGCATTTAGAGCACAAAAACGAATAATTAGAATTATGACATGTTCAAAACCTATGGACCACTGAAGACCCAAATTCGTGGAACTTAAAATCTTGACTTATCCCTCGATGTATATCTAGATACTTTTGTGTTATGTCAAAACTAATCTGGGAATTTTTACAAAACATAATGAGATTCATGACCATGACACTAGAAACAATGATAAAATAAGGCTTCCTCTGTTGAGATTGAAAATGAGTCAAAATTCGCATGTTTACCAGGTTATTTAGTTTTTCAATAAAAAATCTGATGTCATTGATACAAATGTGACTATATCGGCTTTCAAAAGTAGAACAAAAAAGTTTCTCTAGAGTAAGGCATTTTATTCTGTGGAGGAGTTTCTGGAGAGCAGATTGTTTGTATTTGTTTTTATTTAGTTTATTAATTCTTTTTTTACTTTATGTTTAGGTATGTATGTATTGACTTTTCCTAGTAAGTTGTTTTACTTTTGGAACGAATAATCTATCTATCTATCTATCTATATATCTATTAAGAGTATGTTTGATAAGCATGCACCTATGAAAAAATTTCACAGTAGAAAGACCCATAAGCCCTATACAACATATAACATTAAGGAGATGATTGGAATCAAGGATAAAGCTTTGAGAAGATATAATCTGTCCAAGTTGGCAACACACAAATCTTACTATATTGAACTTAAAAATTATGTAAGTAGAGCAATCAAGTGGGAGAAAATTGCCTATTTCAAGTTTATGATCTCAAAGTATAGGAATAACGCTAAGAAACTATGGTTAGAAATTGACAAACTATATGTTCACTAAAAGAAAGGAGCCTTCACTATATCTGAAGAAATCAGAGATCCAAATGAAATTAATGATTATTTTATTAATGCGATACGCCGATGTACAATTGACTCAGATATTTTGAACAGATTTAGGAATAGTGAGTTGAACCCTAACTTATCATTCAGTTTCAAAAACATTACAAGTGAAGATATTCGTAAAGTATTAGGAATAATTAAATCGAGAGCAGTGGGATTCTATGGCATCAGTTTAAAAATGTTGAAAATTGTACTACCCTATTGTAATGACATACTAAGAGAACTTGTGAACGAGTCATTGAACACTGGATTATTTCCTTCCATATGGAAGATCATTGTGCCAATACCTAAGGTTGAGGTAGCAACAGAATACTCCCAGTTGAGGCCCATTAATATACTGTGGCTTCTCAATTGACAGATTATTTGCAGCTTGCTTCCAAACAATCAATCAGGCTTTAGACAACTGCATAGTACCTAAATTGCTCTCATGATTGTAGCTAATGGAATAGCCACTGCTCTGGATGAGGGCCTACTTTTGTTTATGTTACTTTTGGATCAAACAAAGGCTTTTGGTCTAGTCAACACACAACTGCTTCTAGCCATCCTATCTTATTTGGGCTTTCAGGGAAATGTGCAAAAGTGGTTTGAGAGTTATTTAACTAATCGTTGTCAAGCTGTTAAATTAAATGGCATTTTGTCCAATTTTCTAAGTGACCAGACGGGTGTCCCGCAGGGCATTGTTCTGGGTCCTCATTTATTTTGCATTTATATATCTGAAATTACGTCAGCTCTTAAGCATTGCATCAGTCATTTATATTGCGATGATTCCAGCTCATGCTGCGATTTCCTGTAGATGACATAGAGGCAGCCACGCAAAGAATGAATGAGGATCTAGGCGACCTGTTCCTGTGGTGTTCCAAATATGGACTTAGAATGAATACCAATGAAAGTGTAGCCATTCTTATGGACTCTAGATGAAGACGCATGTTGATCACAGAACAACCAGATGTGAATATGAATGGCCAAGACATAAATTTTGTGGAGAGTGCGAAAAGCTTGGGAGTAATATTTCATGAAGATCTAGGTTTCACTGCTCATGCTAACAAAATATGTCAGACGTCTTATTATAAACTGAAATCTCTGTATTGATAAAAGCGTATTCTCCCATCAAAGGTAAAGCTGAAACTGGCGAGGACGCTTATCATGCCTGAAATTGAGTATTGTGCTTCCATTTATTATTATTTTTTGACATCTGAAAATAGAAGTAAATTGAGAAAGTTGCAGAATTGTTGTTTGCGATTTTCACATTGCATTACCCGACATGACCATATGACACCACATTACATAAAATTGAATGTATTGCCCATGAAGAAACATATAAATTTTCTGTACTGTATATTCTTGTACAAGCTATTGAAGTCAAAAATTCCATGTTACCTATATTCTACCAGATGAGGTCAGTTGAACGCGGTATTCCTCTTAGAAGAGATACCTTTGTGATTTCAATGCATGTAACATCAAAGTTTGAGGATTGCTTTTTGTATACACCGCCAGTTTTCCTTATCAGGATGTTTTCAATATTAAATTTGAATGAAAAACAAATTTGAAACTGAATTGAGAAAGGTTATCGATGTTTGATTCGTTTCACTTTTTTTCACTTATGTTTGTTAATTTTTGTTTTTCTTTCCTTTATTTTGCTATTTTAACGTTAGGCAGGATGAGTGGAAGACTTGTGTCCTTGTATGTAGGTTTGTTTGTAAGTTACTGTAATAGTATGTTTTGTTTGGGCCCAATTAATGGTATTATTATTTATAGTGGACTTATGCAGTAGGTATTCTTATGCAATTCTAATTTCTTAAGGCTATCATGCAAAGTTTTGGGTATTAATCCAGTCGAGGATACGATGACAGGAACAATATCTATTTTATCGAGGTGCCACATCTGCTTGATCTCAATAGCAAGGTCTGTATATTTGGACTTTTCTCCTGGAACTTGTTCAGCACGTTGTTATTATTCGGTATGGCGACATCCACCAGCATTGCTGTTTTGGCTTTCTTATCATACACCACTATGTTCAGCCTATTATTTGTCACCATTCTGTCAGTGATAACAGGCCTATTGTAGTATAATTTCATAGTCATTTTCCAATACGAGCGCCGGTTGATACTTGTAATATGGCTAAAAGGTAATCAGAATTCCGTACTTGTCTGCAAGTTTCTGATGAATAATGTTGCACACTTGATTATGCCTGTGAAGATAGTCCGTGTTGGCCAGTTGTACGCAGCCGGACGTAATATGCTGTATAGTCTCCGATCTTATATGGCATTTTCTGCACTTATCTGTTTGTAATGTTCCGTCTTTCATAATAAATTTTTTGCAGTTGTTTGTAGCGATCACTTGGTTTTTAATGGCCATAAGGAATCCTTTTGTTTCCGCGAATAATTCTCCTTTCATCAATCATTTGTTGGAGGCTTCTTTGTCGATGTGTGGTTGATTAATCTCATGGTGATGTCGTCCATGCAATTCCTTTCTTGACCATTGCTCTTGTTTTTCAGTATCTGATAGGAACAGTAGATTCAGCAGGTCATCTCTGGTAGCAAGATTTAGAGGTCAGAAGTGAGAGCTTTTGCAGAGAAGAATTTTCTGAGATTTTTCATCTGTTCGATGTGTAAATTGACAACATCTATTAATCCGCGTTCTCCTTCTTTCCGCTTCAAAGTTGTTCGTATCACAGACGATTTTGGATGATGATTGTTGTACTTTGTCAGCATTGTTCGGGTTTGCCTTTGTATATCATCCAGTTATGTCTTAGTCCATCTGATTATTCCTAATGAGTAAAGCAACTCTGGAATGGCGTAGGTGTTAATTGCCTTGACTAATTCCCCGAGTTCAACATTGATTTCAGCACAGTCGTCAGACGCTGACTGTATTCTGAACGAACCTTCCCTGATTGTTTTTGGTCTAGCAATCTGGCTTGTCGGTATCCTAGATATTTGTATATTTCGCCATCCCTAATGCACTGTATAATATCACCGTTTGGAAGTTGTGTTTCACCATCTATGACTTTCCCTCTTTGAATGTTCAGGGTCTTACATTTTTTAATCCCGAATTTCATATGAACATCTGCCGAGAACTTACTGACAGTTTTCAGCAAATCATCCAATTGTTTCTTGTTCGAAACATATAATTTGATGTCATCCATATACAGCAGGTGAGAGATTGTATGATAGTTACTATCTGTTTCTATCCTAAATCCGTATCCTGTTCTATTGAGCATTGAGGACAATGGGTTCATAGCTAAACAAAACCATAGAGTCTCCTTGAAAAATTCCACGACGTATGGGTATCTCGTCGGTTTTAATTGACTTATTGTTCATGTTGACCTGCAGAGACGTGCGCCAGTGTGCCATTGTTGTCTTCAAGACTTCTACCAGGGCTGGGTGAATTTTGTATATCTGCAATACTTCGACAAGCCAAGAATGGGCGGTACTATCGAATGCCTTCAGATAATCGAGAAAAGCTGAATAAACATTCCGATGCCCTCCGTGTGCCTGTTTCATTATCACAGATCGATGATGAGTTGTTCCTTGCATCCATGGTGTTTTTTTCTGCATCCCTTCTGCTCCTCAGCTAATATATTGTTGTCGTTAAGGTGTTGGTATATTCGATTGGATATGCATGAGGTGAGTATTTTGAAGAGTGTTGGCAGGCAAGTGATTGGCCTATATTGAGACGGATCCTGTATTATATCGCTCTTAGGTAGCATATATGTTAAGCCTTGTGTTAGGAAAGTGGGTATTTTCCTGGGATGTTGAAAAACATACGTGAGCTGTTTCGCTAGGGCTCCATGGAGCTTATCAAACTTCTTGTACCAGAAGTTGTGGATATTATCTATAACTGTGGCCTTCCAATTGTTGGTTGCTCTAACTACTGTTGTGATTTCTTCCTCTGTTATTCCCTCGAAGTCTGTTATTGTTGGTCGCAGTTTTGTTATTTCCCTTATGAAAATTGGCCGTGCTTTGGAGGAACCTTTGGTTTTGACGTTTCCTTTCAGTACACTTGATGTATCTTGAGAGCCTCTTTGCTTTTGGTTGCAGTTTCTGCTTCAAAGTATCCATATACACGTCGATATGTTGTTTGTGATCAGGGTGTTTTGTGTTGGTACCAATTTTTCAATGAATTTTGCATATGAGATTTTCACTTTCGCTTTGAGGACTTTTTGTTTTTCGGGAATTCTGTGAGGCGACTGATCTCAGCAGCAAGTTACTGTAATAGTAATTTTATTTGGGCACAATTAACGGTATTATTATTATTAAGTAAGAATAGCTGGGCCGAAAAATATTGTTTCCACATGGCTGAATTTCATCCAGAAAAAATGCCTGTAAAATGTGATACTCATTTTTGTGTAACTGTTAATAACCCAGATATTCGCATATGACGGTTTTTTAAAAAATAGGAATTTTGATCAACCTGATAACAGAAAAATTATTGCACCACTAAACTGGTGCCAGAAAAAAAGGCCATTTTTCTTTAACTATAATATCTGACCTACCTGCAGTAATATAACATCGAAATTTGTCCATATATATAAAACGAAATTAGTGTTTGGAATACTAGAGAACAAATAATATTAGGAAAACAAAGAAATGAATCACCTTGATAAGGAATATTATATTCATAAGAGTGTCTGTCCTTTGCCATAATTATGTTTCAATAACTTTAAAACCAAAAGTGTCATTCAAAAAATATACTCACAAATTCTTTTTGATGCTCTTTCATTCATAAAAACCTTGATTAGCATATTCAATTCTGATTCAGGTGGTCTACACAATGTATCATATCCTTGCTCAACACAATGATTTCCAATATTTTCTCTTGGCTCTGCTGTCTTTTCTACCAAAAAATCAATCAAATCAAACTGTTCTTTTTCTATAAAAAAAATTATATTTATCTCATTTTTTAGTGATTATAGAAGTGAATAATATACCTCCTTGTTTATCAAGTGACTGATGGTTTGAAGTACCATTACCTACACATAATTCATGATCAGAATAAACATCTTGATTAGTGTGTTCATCTTCTAAACCTTCAGATCTTCCCAAGCTAACTAAACTCAATTCTTCTTCTTTAGATTTTAATATATTTTTATAACTAATCTACACCGATCAGGTATATTTCCATATTTCGTTAATTTTTTCATAATTTTATGAACGCCATATATTGGAAAAAGTTCATGAATTAATTGAGCATGTTTAAGATTTTCATCTCTCAATATATGCACATGTTGGATTTCCTCTTTCATAAAAAAATATTTTAAGGTCAAAGGTATTCTTAAATGTCCAGCTTTTTCGGGTATTCGGATCATATATTCTATTATATCCTCAATGTTCACTTGAGGAAATAACGCTCGGATATTAGTTACTTCCTAAAGAAAAAAAAATCTTACATAAGCCCTCTTTAATATACTTCATGATATCCAAATATTCAATATTACCTTTTCAAATGTTGCCATACTTTTGATAGAAATACACAAAGAACTGCACGGATTAATAGCTGACAAACTGAAATACCAGAATTTATATATTTACTTGATATACAAAACAGATAACCTCAAATAATCACATACTACAGCAAAACACTTATAAGAAACGAATAATTTTCGATAGAACTTACTTCTAAACAAACAATAATGTTACTTGATTAAAAAGTAATAATAGGATTATCCAATTGAACTAAAATAATCAGCCTTTTTTTGAGTTCAATTCGAACTAATTTTCATTATCCGATTCTGGGAAATTTTGACCGTTGATTCAGGAAAATCTGTAAATCAGTAATCACATCAGCTGACTTGACAGATGACATGATAATTATTACATGTTATAACTTATAAGATTTGCAAAGTTATACTAGATCTAACGTTGATGAATTGCAAAAATGAAAGCTATATTTAAGGCATAATGTTAATTATTCATTAAAACCGCTGATCTATTAGTCAACAGAAGGGTAGAGCAAGAATGTTATTATCTGGTTTTTGAACGATTTGAAATTCTTGTCCATGCATTTTATTTTAATAGTCATGTTATGTAATTTACAGTTGATTGAACATTTGAGCACATGTTTCTTACCAACATTGTTACCCAAGTCAGTAATTACGAAATTCATATTCTAAAATAAGCATATTTACTTGTTACTTTTCAAATAGATAAATTTTTATAAATCTATGAATTCAAACTCAAACATGTGAGGAAAAGAGGTGAGTCAATCAGAAAGATCTAATCTACCCGCAGTAAAGTTTGAGATGCTGTTCTATGAAACCCTTTCGTATATAATTCACTAAAAGTATTTTATTTTGTAGAATCATCTGCCTTTTTATTTCACTAATTACCTTTAAAATACGAGATAAGGCTGAAAATATATGCAGAGAGCAATATGACGATTGTCAAGCAAAAAAGAAGATATACCAATTCCATGGTGCTTGACAATTCCAACTAACCTTACTTATCTCTACAGATTCTGAAAATATTGAATCTGTAAACATTTTAGAGTTCAACAGTAATAACTTTTTTAATCGGAAACATGAAGCCAGCTATAGTTGCAGACGAAATGTTTCCTGAAGGAGCAGGGCCCTATATGGACTTGGAAGAGGCTGGTGGTTCTAGTGGAATTTTGATGGATTTAGCTGCAAATGAAAAGTGCGTGCATGCAGAATTTTTCAACGATTTTGATGATTTGTACGACGATGATGATTTGCAATGAAAAACAACTAAAGGACGTTTATTTTGAGTTCTTTTATACTAGATTGAGTGTGTTGTAGTTCTGTTAAAATGAAATTAAATATCTGAAAGAAGTCAGGCAAAAATCACAAATATATCAATACCTCTATCTAAGCTTCTGAACATATATGTGGTAAATATATCTTCAAGTATCAGCAACCTAGTAGTTGCAGAAGCAAATCTTAGGCATTCTCATATTTTTTAAATACTAGGGTGTACTAGCTGGTCCTAGACTTTTCATTAAGAGACAATAGTTTATGTGCCTCTTCTTTGATTAGGGCTCTCTTGATCTCGAGACGTTTGTTCAGTAGTTCAGGGCCTCAGTAGTGTTCTAGTCATGGAAAAAATGGAGCTAGTGGGTCCATGGGATGAACAATAGGTTGTGGTCCTGTAAACCTGACAGCTTTTACTTTTTGGCAAATCTGCCTGTCTTTAATTCCCTTGAATACCCTAGTGGGCTGTTCATGAGAAAAGTGTAACTTTATTATACTAACCTGTCATATAGTGCTCTTTTATATAAGTCAATTAGTTTGAATGTGAGCCTTGGATCTTTAAGGTATCCCAGGGCATGTTGGATATTAAAGCATAAGTAGATGTAAGCGTCACTGTAGTTCCTGCACGCATCTGAAAATAGCATTCTATCTTTCCTTATGAGAAGATCAAGTTGGACTTCTCTTATTTCATTGAAGGATAAGCGTCTAGAATTCAAATTATTGTTCCTCCACACGACTCCTTCTCACAGCCCCAATAAAGCCTCATGATCGCTTTCTTAACCTTTATGTGTAGAGTGGGGAAGGGACTGCTAGGCACGCTCGCCTTCGAATCTTATTTATTTTATTTCGTTTAGTCTCTTTGCGCAAGACAGGAGCAGTATATACTGTCGTATATAACCTAGACATAGTTTTCTTTGAGTTTGCTCCAAAATAACTTGCGGCAAGTCCAGTGAATGTTTTGCGTTTTTAGCGCTTGTCTGTAGTAATACGAATTTAATTGGTTATGAAACATCACACCAAAGTATTTCAATTGTTATACTAGTTAGTTAGTTTTTCATGAAAGGGGGGGTTCGAAAACTGATACTTTCCTTCTATGAGTAAATGTGATTATGTCTTTTGTTGGGATTTAAGTACAGGTCTTCTCTGCACCATTGCTCAGTTATTGGCAGAGTATTCTGCGCTACTTCGCATATGGTGCTGAGAAAGACGAAGTCATCTAACCCAACACAAAGGAGCCTTTGCAGAATAAGGTTCAAGAAGGGAGGAGACTGTAATCCCCCATAAGGACATGCCCTGCTGACTGTCAACTCGGCGTCGATTCGCCTGAACGATAGCAAACGTCTTATTCACCTTGCTATGATGTTATCTTCTCTATTTGCTACAGCCCCTATCGATTTGTAGAGTATGTTCTCGAAAGCTCCTGCTATGTCTTGGAGTAATCCAAGAGTGATTCCAGCTGGTCGCAGTTTTTTTTCAATACAGCCTCCTGCAGAGTGTAATACTGAGGCGGCTGATCTACCTTGCTCATGGACATGTTGAGTGATACGTAGGGGGCGTTCCTTTAAGATATTCTCCCTGAGATATATTTCGACTAGCCTCTTCTTAGTCTTCAATAGGAAGACGGGAGACTGATTGGTATAAAATCTTTGATGATTTTATATGTTATCTTACCCGGTTTCGGGATAAGGACAACCCGAACCATTTTCTTCTCTTTTTTCTTAGATTTTACGATCAATCCTTTCTATGTTCTTTCTTCACAAACAGTCGTGAAGACGTTGAGGTTATGGAACGCATCACGATAACCGTCCACTAAGGAGAAAGCCTGAGAACGGCACAACTTCATGGTGGAATTCTGCCTTCTAAAAATGCAGAAAAGAAAAATGGGATCATTACCGTTCTGCTCTAACGTCGTATAATTAAGAAATTAGAAGGGCAAAACGGGAGTACTGTCGAAAGTTCTGCGAGGCGGTGGAAAGTACTTCCGTTAGTGCAAGGCTGCACAGGGTTCTCGATAGAGGCCCGATACTGCCCATTGGATCTGTAAACCGCCCAGATGTATAGTACGGGGACTCTGGAAGAGAGACGTTGGAGATTCTTGAGAGAACACACTTCCCAGATTGTCGGTTTCTTGATATTAGTGACAGCTGTGACGGCCTTGTTAAAAGGCCAAAAGAGGACGATCATCAAGCTCAGAGCAGTAGGTAGGCGATTCGCAGGTGGCCTGGAATGTTATCCCGACCTGGCGGAAGGTTAGGGTTGTATACATCCCTAAGGTAGTAAATCGAACTCACAACCTAAATCGTTTAGACCAATAAGTCTTACGTCTTTCGTTCTGAAAACTCTGCAGAAGGTGTTAGATGAATTCATCAGGATCGAGGTGTTATCGCTGAAGCATCTGAGTGAACATCAATACTCCTCTCAAAAACGGAAATCAACTTGATAGTGATTCTGGCTGTAGGAGACGACGACGATGTATCCGTCAGACTTTAGTAGGCGGTCAGCTATTCAGAGGTGGTGTGAAGGTGAGGAACTTAGCATCTAACCCTTATGGTACCATTCACCAGGAAAACGAGGATACTTGTTTCTCCCCCGCTCAAGTGGAGTGTTCCAGTTGCAGAGGAAGCAAAATATCTACGGTTTAGCTTGGATAGTAAGCTCAAGTGGAATTCGCACCTGGAAAACACATTATACAAGGCTAGACATTCCTTATGGGCATGACAAATGACCTGTGGAAAGAAATGGGGTGTTGCCCTAAAGCAACTTCAATGGCTATATGTGATGGTAGTGAGACCACGTATCACTTACAGCAGCATTGCTTGGTGGGAGTGCAGCCTTGAAAAGCAATCCCAACTCAAGCTCACTAAATTGCAGAGAAGGGTCTGCATGATGATTACTGGAGCTTTTCGCTCTACACCCATTGCGGCCATGGAACTGATACTGGGCCTTGCCCCGCTTAACCTGGTGATTAGAGGAGCAACTAGAATGGCTTCCTACATATTCTATCAACTTTCCTGAAATGGTACGAGTATATTCAGTTTCGTGTTCGGTGCTTTACAGTCTGAAATCGAGGACAACGAGATGCTGAGTATGAATTCCAGCATAGCAATATCTAAAACAAACATGGACCTGCCATTTCAGATCATCATTCCTAGCAGACAGGAATGGACCAGCTCCAAAGACCATCTACTTGAGGACCCCTGTTAGTACACAGACGGCTCCAAAACTGCAAAAGGTATTGGTGTATATGATTGAGGTGCATGTCGGAGAACAACCGATCTGTCTTGGCAGGCTTGCGACTGTTTTTCAAGCAGAATATTCGCCATTAACCACTGTGCTAACCTCTTGCTTGCAGGGGCGATTAACAAATAGGTCAATAAAAATCATCACCGACAGCCAAGTTGCACTGAAGGTATAGGCATCCAATACGTGTACGTTACTTATGGTGCAGGAATGTCGGTCCACCCTTGCCAATCTGCGAGAACGGAGCAGGTGTGAGTACCTGGACACTCCGGCATTGGAGCAATGAGAAGAAGGACTCAGTGGCTGTCGGAGGAACAGGCTTGGGATTCAT
Source organism: Cryptolaemus montrouzieri (assembly GCA_013387265.2). Lineage (NCBI taxonomy): Eukaryota > Metazoa > Arthropoda > Insecta > Coleoptera > Coccinellidae > Cryptolaemus > Cryptolaemus montrouzieri. The sequence goes on from JABFTP020000165.1 coordinate 14,903,567, forward strand.
CGGACCAGAGGCTAGACTTGGAATTCCCCTGGAAACTGCAAGGATGTAAAATAACCGCGTACTTGAAGGTACGCGAGCACTGAATGAGTATCTCAGACACTCTCGACTCGTCATCAGTGGGCCTTCCACTGCGAGAGCCACGACATGGCTTAAACTCTCCAAGCTGAACCTGAGAGTTCTAATTGCCATACTGTTGCCTCAGAAATCACCTAAACAAGTTAGGATTGATTGAGGTCCTTTAGGTAGACAATGTGAAGAAAAGATAGAATCAATCAATTGAACTCGTAATGTGCGAGTGCCCAGCTGGGGACAGAGTCACGATAGAAGAACTCTCGCCAACAAAGCTTATGTCCTTTACAAGAAGGATGGAGGTTGTGGGTCAAATTTAGGATAGTATGCCACAGTAGACCTCTGCAGCGCAGTGGCCGGGCTGCTAGACAGTCCTCACTCATAATCTACATGCCTATGTTCTTTCGACCTTCATAATTGTCCTATTCACTTTTTATGATCGAACGCATCGCTTTAAAAATAGGTTTCTGCTTTTCATCCTTTGGGCAGTGAGTTTGCTATCCCAACAGGGTTTTCTTCCTGCCTCTAATGTATTGTACAGGGAAGATATTATCCTATGCTATAATATAACTTAACTGCAGCTTACAGATTATTGATGTTTGTGTCCTAGCTGTTACTTCCACTATTTCCGATAGCTGTTCCCTATATCTGTTCCAGTCTGTTTTCTTGGGGTTTCTGTGAAACTCTGGTGGTTATTTCAGTACAAGAGTGATGTTGATGGTCAGAGAGAGAGAGACACTACTTCTGTGGCCACTCTCCAATTTCGAATTTTCGGTGTGAATTGTTCACTGCACGTCAGGCCTAAAACCTCATTCCTTCTTCGTGACGAAAGTTGATTCGTTTTCTTCGTTGATAAATATAAATTGGATTACTTATAGAGTGAAAAAACAAGTATCGAAAATTATAAGTGTTTTATTAAAAATTAAAATGAATTATACATGGACAATATAATGATACAATAAAATATACTTTCCTTAAAATATTGTCAATGTCCACATACACCTATCTTAACCTCCTAGATATCTCTGAAAAAGAGGTAGGTATAGCAATATCAAAATTTATTAGATCTCCTCACAACGAAAAAGTCACGAAATCATTAAGTACCTAAATTATTAAGTAGTGTCAAAAATTACTTTTAGAGATACCTATATAAAATGAAACATATTTTAACGAAACTTATTTACAAACTTAAGTTTTAGATTTAAATTAAAAGAAAATGTTTTATACATTCTTTTAGAAAAATTAATAATTCATCAAATTCATTTCAAATGAAAATTTCATAGTTTCTATATTTCACAAATATTTCACCACTAAAATGGTAATATAGAAAAATCAGGAATCTGCATCACAGAATATTTAATTCTAATAATTTTAAGTACTGTGGGTTAGAATGAGAAATGAAATAAGAATTATCGTAGCAAGAACGAAATAAAAAATACAAAATATTTACAGCTGAAATGAAAATAGATATTACAATCGTCAAATTCAATTCAATAAATATTTTTCTAAATTATATAAGTTAATTATTCTTCAATTTATGATTTATCTGCACGTATGCACCTTCTTCAAATTCTCAAAAATTTGTTCGAAAATTAAATTTTATACAAGATATAATCTTTTCTGAAGTGACTTTAATGAAAACATAAATCGAAAATACACAAACATCACTTACCATGTGTCACTTCAATATATTTCCGAGTTATTAATTGAAAGAATTAACAACTTATTGTATTATTGATAGTTATCTAACAAAATATTACAAACCAATTGAACAATTTTAAAGAAATACAGTTTTTACTTGTGGAACAAGTCGATGCATAACTTGCAAGACCATGAACCTTCTGGTGGATTTTCCAATGGAGGACTGAGACAATACATGTGGTAACCTCTATCACAATCATCGCAGAAGAGCAGTTGATCCTGCAATGAGGTATGGTAAGAGTATTAATGATGATCATGATGACAATTATAACAACATTCATTGATTAATAGGAGTTGAACAGCAGCGCACGAATATCTTTTAGATCAGGCAGATGTAAAATATCAATTAATATTAATTTTGCAGTTCAATACATGGTAGACATAAACAGAACACAGGGTGTTGTAAAAGCAACAAAACAAACGTTGTATTGCACCAAGTGGGCTGTGCACAGAGAATATTGACATTGAATGGCCTGACTATGGAAATCACTTGAAAAGCTATTTGTTTAATTCTAACTTATCGAAATCCTTTGTTGTGGCTTGTGTAACTTTCGAAACGAAAATATAAGAACCAACTATACAATTTGATCTAAATATTGGAACTTGTTGATACTTCAATTATTAACTCTCGTCATATCGTTCTCAAATTCGTTTTTAATGAGAACTTTCAGTTTTGTATGGACAATATGAAATAAAAACTTACATCATTATCCGAGTTGCCACATACTGAACAACACTTGCATTCGATACATTGCCAACGATACTTCTTCACTGAAATCATCATGTTTGGGGTGAATTGAAGACAACTAGGGTGACCTGAAACGATTTTTCTAATTGTAAAAAACGAATGAGGAATGATTAAAGCAATATTTATTATTATTATTATCGTGGACTTATGCACTATCTCAGCTGTTAGCTGGATATAATTTGCCTTTCCCAGATTCAGCAATCAAAAGGAATAGGCTCGATTACAATATACTTGACATACATTTCCTAACTATCCTACATGTATTAAGAATTATAGCTTTTTGCATTTCTATATAGGTATTCTTATGCAATTCTAATTTCTTGAGGCTATCATGCAAAGTTTTGGGTATTAATCCAGTCGAGGATACGATGACAGGAACAATATCTATTTTATCGAGGTGCCACATCTGCTTGATCTCAATAGCAAGGTCTGTGTATTTGGACTTTTTCTCCTGGAACTTGTTCAGCACGTTGTTATTATTCGGTATGGCGACATCCACCAGCATTGCTGTTCTGGTTCTCTTATCATACACCACTATGTCCGGCCTATTATTCGTCACCATTCTGTCAGTGATAACAGGCCTGTTGTAGTATAATCTCATAGAGTCATTTTCCAATACGAGCGCCGGTTGATACTTGTAATATGGCTAAAAGGTATTCAGAATTCCGTACTTGTCTGCAAGTTTCTGATGGATAATGTTGCACACTTGATTATGCCTGTGAAGATAGTCCGTATTGGCCAGTTGTTCGCAGCCGGACGTAATATGCTGTATAGTCTCCGATCTTATATGGCATTTTCTGCACTTATCTGTTTGTAATGTTCCGTCTTTCATAATAAATTTTTGTAGTTATTTGTAGCGATCACTTGGCCTTGAATGGCCATAAGGAATCCTTCTGTTTCCGCGAATAATTCTCCTTTCATCAACCATTTGTTGGAGGCTTCTTTGTCGATGTGTGGTTGATTAATCTCATGGTGATGTCGTCCATGCAATTCCTTTCTTGACCATTGTTTTTCAGTATCTGATAGGAACGATAGATTCAGCAGGTCATCTCTGGTAGCAAGATTTAGAGGTCAGAAGTGAGAGCTTTTGCAGAGAAGAATTCTCTGAGATTCTTCATCTGTTCGGTGTGTAAATTGACAACATCTATTAATCCGCGTCCTCCTTCTTTCCGCTTCAAAGTTGTTCGTATCACAGACGATTTTGGATGATGATTGTTGTACTTTGTCAGCATCGTCCGGGTTCGCCTTTGAATATCATCCAGTTCTGTCTTTGTCCATCTGATTATTCCAAATGAGTAAAGCAACACTGGAATGGCGTAGGTGTTAATTGCCTTGACTAATTCCCCGAGTTCAACATTGATTTCAGCACAGTCTTCAGACGCTGACTGTATTCTGAACGAATCTTCTCCTTTGATTGTTTTTGGTCTAGCAATCTGGCTTGTTGGTATCCTAGATATTTTTATGTTTCGCCATCTCTCATGCACTGTATAATATCACCGTTTGAAGTTGTGTTTCACCATCTATGACTTTCCCCCCTTCGAATGTTCAGGGTCTTACATTTTTTAATCCCGAATTTCATATGAACATCTGCCGAGAACTTACTAACAGTTTTCAGCAAATTGCTTCTTATTCGAAGCATATAATTTGATGTCATCCATATACAGAAGGTGAGAGATTGTATGATAGTTCCTATCTCTTTTTATCCTAAATCCGTATCCTGTTCTATTGAGCATTGAGGACAATGGGTTCATAGTTAAACAGAACCATAGTGGACTCAAAGTGTCTCCTTGAAAAATTCCACGACGTATGGGTATCTCGTCGGTTTTAACTGACTTATTTTTCATGTTGACCTGCAGAGACGTGCACCAGTGTGTCATAGTTGTCTTTAAGAATTCTACCAGGGCTTGATGAATTTTGTATATCTGCAATACTTCGACAAGCCAAGAATGGGCGTTACTATCGAATGCCTTCATATAATCGAGAAAAGCTGAATGAACATTCCGATGCCCTACGTGTGCCTGTTTCATTATCACAGAATCGATGATGAGTTGTTCCTTGCACCCGTGGTGTTTCTTTCTGCATCCTTTCTGCTCCTCTGCTAATATATTGTTGTCGTCAAAGAAAGTGGGTGTTTTCCTGGGATGTTGAAGAACATACGTGAGCTGTTTCGCTAGGGCTCTATGAAGCTTATCAAAATTCTTGTACCAGAAGTTGTGGATATTATCTATACCTGTGGCTTTCCAATTGTTGGTCGCTCTAACTACTGTTGTGATTTTTTGGGGTTTGACCATAGTGATGACCAATAATCGGTCAAGCACTGTGCGTCAGGTACTTCTGTTATTGTTGGTCACAGTTTTGCTATTTCCCTTATGAAAATTGGCCGCGCTTCGGAGGAACCTTTGGTTTTGATGTTTCCTTTCAGTACACTTGATGTATCTTGAGAGCCTCTTTGCTTTTGCTTAGAGTTTCTGCTTCAAAGTGAATTTTGCGTATATGAGATTTCAAGCGCCTTGAGGGCTTTTTGTTTTTCAGGAATTCTGTGAGGCGACCGATCTCAGCTCTAATATTGTCAATATCCTTCTCCAGTCGTTTATTATTATTATTATTATATTCCACATAAAAGAAATGTTTTACAAGTTCCTAAAGTTATGACTAAGATTCCCTATCCCATATGCTTGGGAATAAAATTATTAAACTAAGAAATATCAAAAAATATTTTACCTTAATCTATTTTCCACCACTCTGGCGGTAATGGATGAAAATATAGTTAAACATAAATTTTCCGAATGTATTGAATACATTTTCATATAAATCCTAAGCTACAGTTTCAATACTGTTGGCAGTACATTCCAAAATACGATCAAGGTAATACAAAACTTGACATTTCAATTCTCATTGCCAACCAGGCAATAATTTTTATATTCAAATGGATATCTATCTGAAAACTGCTTCCAAATATATCTCAAAAACTCTAACAGTGCCAGAAAATTGCAGAAACACATTAACTTTAGTTTTTTAGGAATCAATTCATAAATAGGAAAGGATGTGCTCCAAGTCACCCCCTTACCTCAACTTGCACTTGTTATGTATAAGCAAAATTTCAATTCAAGTAAATTGAATCTAAAAAAATTAACGCAGAGTACACAGATGGAAGTTTTAAGTATTACTTGTATAAATGTTATTATTAAGCACCGTTCTGCTCCAAACAATAAGAAACAATGGGACAATCGAGACCCAAACTACTACAGTACGCGTTGAAACGATTTTGGGTGTAATACTTCTTCATTCTTGAGTTATACGTTATCACGAATGATCAATATTTACAAGTTGTTTTGTATAAATGATAGATTTTAGATGTCCCCAAAGAAATCTATATCTGTTGAATCTGGAGAATTAGCAGGCCATTTTATTGTCCGCTGCTACCAAATCAATTATTAGCGAATCTATTGATCAAAAGTTGCGTACATTTACAGCATATTGAGGAGAACTCACTGGAAGAAAGAACTACATATATATATATATATATATATATATATATATATATATATATATATATATATATATATATATATATATATATATATATATATATATATATATATATATACATTTTTTTCGGAAAAATCCAGTGTACGGACTTCCGTCAAGTAACACTGAATGTTATTCATTCATAGTTTTCTTTTTGTGAAGTGATGAACGATCGAATAGAATACTAATTTGAATATAAATGATAGAATTATCAGCTAATTATATTACATTTATATATACAATTAAATAAAATATGAAATAAGATTCTGAGCAGTATAAACAGAAGAAAATCCTATGACCAACAAATTATTTTTTTCGGAAAGAAACCTACGAAGAATACTACAAGATTTGATGACTGTTATCTTCTGTAATTGTTCACATAAATTTTTCTTCAGATCTAAAATCTCAATATAATTTTGTGAAGATTCCTAGGAATAACACCTGTTGTAGAAATGATAATAATATATCACCTCTGATTATATAAAGATTTCGAATATCGAAATCGAGCCAATCATCAAGGAGATACATATAAATATCTTGGATTTTGTCAAGAGAAGACAATTAACCATAGCAGCACTAAAGAAAATATTAAGTTCATATTACAAAAGACTTAGAATTATCATCAAGAGTTATTCAACTAGTAAAAACCTTTTCAGAGCTATCAACTCCTATGCTGTTCCTATTCTTACATCTTCTTTTGGAATTAATAAATGGTCTAAAACTGATCTAAATGAATTACAATGTCAAACGAGGAAAATGCTCTGTAAATATCATAAGCACCACCCAAAGTCAGCTGTTCAGAGAGTTACACTACCTAGACATCTTGGAGGTCGTGGATTAACTGATTTGAATAATCTTCATAGTAAACAGATTTTTCATCTACGTTCCCATTTTCATGATAAACAGAGAACGTCTAAATTACATGATATTGTTGTTGCTTCAGATTATAATCTTACACCTCTGAACTTAACAATGCAAAAGGTAGATTTTGATATATTTGATGATAATTCTAAAAGAAAGTTGGATGCAGAAGGAATTACACGGAAAGCACCTAAAGAATTAAAAATGATTATATTGATGAAATCGCATCGAATAAATGGTTAGTATCTGGAGAATTGTTTGCTGAAACAGAAGGCTTGGCAATTGCGATCCAGGATCAGGTTGTTTTCACGAGGAATTATAGAAAACACATCATCAAACAAAATATAGATGATTTTGCCGTAGATGTTTCTGTTCTTCAGAAACAGTTTTCATATATTATCATCTTGCTCAGTCCTTGCTTCAACAGATTATTTAGAAAGACATAATGCCGTCGCTAATATTATTCATTTTAATCTAGGAATTAAACATGACCTAACTCCCAAAAGAAAAAAATTTCACAAATATGAACCTGAGATTATTTGTGAAAATGACAAATATAAACTTTATTTTGATAAAACAATTCTTTGCAACAGAGCTGTAAAACACAATAGACCAGATATCATCCTTAATGATAAACAGAATCAAATAACATATATAATTGATATTGCTATACCCGACACACATAATATACAAAATAAATACAATGAAAAATTTCTAAATATATGATGCTTGGCGACGAGATTAAAAAATGTGGAAAATGAAGAAAATATTTATTCTACCGATTATTATTTCCACAACAGGTGTTATTCCTAGAAATCTTCACAAAAGTATTGAGATTTTGGGTCTGAAGAAAAATTTGTTTGAACAATTACAAAAGATAACAGTCATCAAATCTTGCAATATTCTTCGTAGGTTTCTTTCCGAAAATAATAATGAGGTAGAGTCATAGGTTTTCTCTTTAGTTTATACTGCTCAGAATCTCATTTCATATTTTATTTATTTGTGTATATAAATGTAATATAATTAACTGACAATTTTGTCACATTTATATTCAGAGCAGTATTCTATTCGATCGTTCACCACTTCACACAAAGGAAACTATTAATATATATATATATATATATATATATATATATATATTATTTATATCGAATCACTCGGTATACATTATTGATTGTTTTTAACCATAGATCCTTGATTATTTGTGAAGAATGAACTTTTTGTTGTAAAAGAACTGGATAGTATGATAAGAAATGTTGAATTATCACCACATATTTGGGATATTGTACTCAGTCGTTACTGAGATTTGAAACTGTGAATTTAAAAATTTAAAAAAGCCTATAATCATAATTGAAAATGCCTTTGGATTGTCCGATGTGCAGAGGGGTCGAATAATTGCTCTCGCTGAAGAAGGTGTGACACAGGGATAAAGCGGCCACAATGGCGGTTTCACAGGGGGTGATTTCAAAATCCTACGCCCGATACGTGGAGCTACAATCTCTGCAAAATAGGCCTAGAAGAATTCGTAGGAAGATCACTCCTGAAGAACAAGACCGCTTTTTGTGCCAAATTGCAAGAAGAGACTCTAGTGCGTCGCACCCCATACTCCAAAGGCAATTTCTGGAAGTAACAGGCATCAGTGTATCATTCGAAACCATACGTCAAAGTCTTTGTTCAAGAGATTTATACAGCAGAAGGCCCTTAAGAGTTCCAGAGTTAACCAGACAATAAAAAATTAACACACTTAATTGGTGTATCGAGCACCTAAATTGGAATATCGAGAATAGGCGAAATGTTCTTTTTTTCGGATGAGACCAGAATTGGTCTTCAATCAGATGACCGCCGGATTCGGGTTTCAAGGGGTCGTGGAAGACAAGCTAGACTTCGAGCAGCAAGACAAATTTCAAAATACCAAGGAGGCAGTGGGATGTTTAGTAGTGGCATTATGCTGGGAGGCAAAACAGATTTGATTTCGTTTCCTGCTAGTGTAATGACTAGAAATTACGTAGACCTAGCGCTGGAGCCCATAGTGAGACTCTGGCGAGGTGCCCACGGTGAGAATTTCACTTTTATGCAAGATAATGTTCCTCCGCATACCAGCAACCTCGCGCGACATTATCTTATCCTATTGAACATTTATGGTATAATCTCAAAAGGCAAATTAGATCGCGCCAGGATAATCCAAGAACCCCACAACAGCTCATCCAAACTGCCACAGAAGAGTGGCAGAATATTACCCCAGAGGAAGTCGAAAACCTAATCCAAAGCATGCTTAGACGGATTCAGGCTTGTATCAGGACAAGAGGAGGTAGTACAAGCTACTGAGGTTGAGAAAAAACACATAAAACATAAATCCAACATAGTCCTCCGATTTGCTAGAGATTTGCCTGAAGGCAATCAACCTTAGGAATTTTCTCGAGCGCGTCCGAAGCAACAATACCACTAGGTGGCCACACAACAGACCCATACTCTAGTACACTCCTCACTAATGCACAATATAATCTTTTGAGTGATGTCTCTGAGAAGCTATGACAGTTTCTCTGGATGAAACCTAAAGTTCTAAGGGCTCTTTTCTTTATATTGTCAATATGAGTATTAAAACTGATTTTCGTATCAAGCACTACACCGAGGTCTTTCACTGAATCTGTCCGGACCAGAGCAGATTCATCCAAGAAGTACTGGTATCGAGCAGGGTAACGCATACGAGAGAAAGTTATGACAAAGCACTTAGCCGGATTCAGAAACATACGATTGAGACTACATCACACTATTAGACGATCTAATTCCTCCTGCAGCAACAAAGCATCAGTTTTTTTTTGACAGAATGTATATCAAGGCATGTATTGAAGAGTTTGCGAATATATGATATCACTTCATGAACACCTGTGGGGCCGAGAAAAAAAATTCTCTACTAGTCTACACCATATTGAATTTTGATGCGTCCGACGATTTGCTATTGCCCGGAAATTGAATTTTTCTAGCCACATTAGAAGTAGATCAAGAGCTTGTAACGACCAGACCTTTACTTTACCGCTGAAATTTGCTTCATGTATGCCCCTGTCCCCAACACAGGTAAGAAAGATTTCCGACTCTGAAATTTGAGCTGTGCTGGCTTTGGCACAAAACATGTAGTGAAGGTGTAGAAAATTGCATCTCAAATTCGTTATAGTATGAAGCTCAGTTATCATATATATTAAATTCTAATTATAACGATATGTTATAAAAGCTGGATTTCATATGTTACTTGGCGAAGTATCAAAAGATGATTCCCCTGTTGCCAAGCAGTTTCGATGGGTTTTCATATTTCCAGATACATTAAAAGTCTGCCGTAGGTTCTAGAGCAATGAATATGTATGTCAACGGGTGCGAGTGAAATAGTCTGTTCGGATTATTGCATTATTTTAATGCACATCTGTCGTTTATTCAGTGTTGCGTGGTGAACTATTATACGTATAGTAATCGAAACTCCCCGTGTGGGGTTGGCTAGATCCCCCATCGGGCGCCTCCCTAGGTGGTGGGTAGGGGAATGCCTCCCAGATATGGGTGGTACCGGGAAAATGAAATACTCGGGGCGAACCAAAATCTAGCACGGTAGCGTTTGTCTCCAAAGGAGCGGCTTCCAATAGCGACTGTTTGGAGCGGCTAAAAAAGCACCTGATTAGGTATTGAGGAAGGCAAAGGAAAACCACCTCATTTAGTAATTTCCCAGGAAATCATCATGGAAGACAGAGTAGTAAAAATTGGGACGCCGAGTGACCCGACTAGCAATCGGCGTAAAATGCAGCAAAAGAGATGACAAGAGCATGTGCAGGACAGAAGGCGCAACAATGTTCTATTCTGGATGCAATACACAACATCCAAATCACCAATATGGGATGGCAATCACGATAGAAGAAAGATGGAGTAAATACGTAACCAATTTCATCCCATTGTCTGAACGGTGCGTTTTCCTACAGCTGAAAGGAAGTCCATTTAACATCAACATCATCCAGGTATACGCTCCTACGTCTGATAAGACTAATGCAGAAGTTGAGGAGTTCTACAGTCAGATCCAAGAAATCATGAGAAATTTAAAGAAGAAAGATATAACAATATTAATGGGCGACCTTAACGCCAGAATAGGATGGGAGAGATTTGAAACTTTAGTGGGACAATATGAAGTAGGGGAACGGAATGAACGTGTAGACAGACTGCTTCAATTCTGCCAGGAACATCAATAAGTAGTCACAAATACATGGTACAAACTACCTCCAAGATGGTTATATTCTTTGAGATCTCCCCAAGACGCACCAGGTTTGATAATTAGAAATCAAATTGATTATATATGCATTAACAGCAGATTTGAAATACAATAAAATCGGTGAAAACATATCCTGGTGCTGATATTGGGTCAGATCATAACCCAGTGGTAGCCCAGCTGAAAGTCCGACTGAAAAAAGTTGTAAAAACCAACATACCAGCAAGAATTAATCTCAACAACTTGAAACATGAAGGGAAAAGAGCTACACTATCAAACCTACTCAATAACAAAATAAAACCACTCAGAGAACGCATGGATAACATGAGCATCGATGAAATATGGTGTGAAGTTGGAAATACAGCTATAACCACAACAACAGAAATTCTGGGAATAGAGAACAAGCTTAAAAAGAATGATTGGATGACTGACGAGATATTACTACTATTGTAAGAAAGAAGATAACACAAAAACAATATATCGGAATACAATAAAATACATAAAACGATTAGAAGGAAGATTAAAGAAGCAAAAGAACAATGGCTTAGAGAAAAATGCCAAGATATAGAAAACTTAGAACATCAACACGATAGCTTCCATCTTCACAAAAAGATAAAGGAGATGACACACACCTATAGACATAAGACTCCAACAAAACTAGTAGACGAAAACAATGAGCTCATAATAGACAAGGAAAGAGAAGTGGAAAGATGGAAGTGTTACATTACCGAATACTTAATGACCATAGATATCTAATAGATAACTCGGAAGGAAACTTAGAGGGACCAGAAATTCTTAAGGATGAATTAATTGAAGCTCTGAGACAGGCAAAAGATGGTAAAGCTACGGGACCTGATAATGTCAATGTAGAAATCCTGAAACTTTTCAACGATGAAAGTATTGATGTTATGCTGAAATTGTACAACAGAATAAATATATAACACTGGCCCCATCCCGGAGCAATGGCTGAAATCCACCTTCATCCCTCTTCCTAAAAGTGCCAATGCCAAGAAAAGTTGCGAATATCGGCTAATAAGTCTAATGTGTCATGCTATGAAGGTCTTTCTACGTATCTTGCACGCCCACTTATGGAGGAAAATTGATGCAAATGTTTGCGAAAATCAGTTCGAATTCAGAAACGGTTGTGGGACAAGAGAGGCTTTATTTTCTATCCAAGTACTCACACAGAAATGCCTACATCAACAAAAACATGTCTTCGCGTGTTTCGTAGACTATGAAAAGGCATTTGATAACGTGAAACACGACAAACTGATATACCTCTTAAAATACATAGGGTTGGATGGCAAGGAAATCAGAATTATTAAAAACTTTTACTGGGATCAGTCAGCTCACCTACAGGTTGGACACAGAGCATCTCCAGACATAGAAATCAGCAAAGGAGTCTTTTCAACTTGTATTCTGAGTTCATATTCCAGTAGGCTTTGGAGGACATAAAAATTGGAATAAGGGTTAACGGCAAACCGATTAACAATGTAAGATATGCCGATGATACGGTACTCCTTGCAGACAATGAGAAAGACCTTCAATTGTTACTAAATAAAGTAAATAACGTCAGCCAGAATTATGGTCTTAATATAAATATCAGAAAAACCAAACTTTTGGTAATCAGCAAAGCTAGAAATGAGAATGTAGGGTGCGCCTTGAAAACCAAGATATAGAAAGAGTTAGTCGATTCAAGTACTAGGGCTGTTGGCTTAACGAAGAATGGAATTCTGATATGGAAATCAAAACGAGAATAGAAATCGCCGGGAACACGTTCTTCAAAATGAAAGCGCTGCTATGCAACTGGGATTTGAGCATAGCAACACGGTGGAGAACTGCATAATGTTATATCCTGTCCACTCTTTTTTACGGTGCTGAAGGATGGACGTTAAAAACTCGAACAATGTCAAGACTTCATTCATTTGAAATGTGGCTATATAGAAGTTCCGTGGGTGGAACATGTAACAAATGCTGAGGTGCTCAGAAGAATGGGAAAAGAACAAGAACTTATAACCACGATAAAGAAAAGAAAAGCCACATTTTTAGAAACAGCAAATACAACTTGTTGTAATTAATCATTGAGGGAAAAATAGAAGGCAAACGAGGTATTGGCCGAAAAAGATTCTCGTGACTTAAAAACTTGCGCGACTGGCTCAATATCAGACATACTGGCACGCTTATACATATGGTTCGGGATAGAGAATAATTCCAGATGATAGTCGCTAACCTCCATTGAGGAGAAGGCACACCAAGAAGAAGAATCGTAACTCGACGCTAGCAGTCAACCACATTGTGAGAGTAAGCTATTACACCTATTTCTGAGAGCGAACTACATATGCACTATTTGGAATTATGCTCATCTGAAAAATCCAACCACATAAGAAGCTCAAAATAGTGGCTGGGCACAAAAAATGACCAATATCATTTCAAAAAGTTTGAAGTGAACCAGCTATCAAATTTCGTCTGTGATTCTCTAATCTACTATTTTTGTTCTGTATAAAATAACTATAAACAAAATGAAGCAATTCTTCCTTCGAATTTCTTACTATTATAATTACTGTTCTCTACTACAGTACACGACATTTTTAATGAAGTATAGACATTTTAATCATGACTCTACGTAATGAAATTTTCTGAAAGATAAAAAACCATTCACCTTACAATACAGAATAAACGACGATAATGACAATATATCACAATAGACCTAATGCACATTAAAAGAGTACGGGGAAAGGAATGACCGATTGGAGAACTTTTTTTTTGTTGTCTTGAATGTTAGTCGAACTAAGTTTCGAAAATATTTTCAATGCTGTGACACCATCTTTGTTATTTTAAGTGGCATAATGTACGTTTCAATTTTTTTTTATTGTAGAAAATTAAATTCTGAATAATTTTTTCTCATATCATTGCCACCTTAAATCAAAGGAAGATATGAATTTTTCAATCGGAATTTTGCAATTTTTGGTTGTCTCTTAAAAGTCATAATACAAATACTAAAGATCATTCCATATCCATTATTTCTAGCTTGTTGTAAATGAGGAGGCTCATTCAGCAGAATTCAATGCATTTAGAGGCTAAGGTATACAGGGTGTTTCCACACAAATACAAAAGTCCGCGTTTTCAAATTAGACAACATATTTTTGTACACACCATATTAATAGGCATGAATCTGTTATAGGTTTCCTTATACCTAAAATGCATCGTTTCCGAGTTATTCCCGATTTTATACCAAAAATTACGCATTATTTTCAGGGTCCTCGCGTAAAAATCGCAATTTTTGGGATAAAATCGCGAATAACTCAGAAACTATGCATTTTAATTATAGGGAAACCTATAACAGATCGATGCCTATTAATATTACTAATTAAATGGTGGCAAAATAGGTAGTTAATTTGAAAGAACAGTATTCTATACCTTTGAATGTACAACGATTTGCCACATGCCTTGGAAACACCTGTATACCGTGAAGCCTCTAAATGCATTGAATTCTGCTGAATGAGCCTCTTTCATTGCAACAATCTAGAAATAAGCGATGTCGAATGATCTTTAGTGTTTTCATGATGCCTTCTAAGAGACAACCAAAAATCGCAAAATTCCGTTGGAAAAATTCATATCTTCTTTTTGGTTGATTTAAGATGGCGGATGACATGGAAAAAATGAGCAGAATGTAATTTTCTAAAATAAAAAAAAGATTTCTCCAATTGGTCATTCTTTTTTCCATATACTTTGGGAATCGTATAGAAGACAACATTTTGTATTTGATAACATTAATATGTTTGACAATTCGTTTCCGAAAACGATACCAACTTTCGATTTTCAAATGGGACATCCTGTATTTTTGCTTATTTTAATTGTTCAACTCATCCTACGATCTTTTGACATATTTTTGAAAGAAAAACAAAACACAATATTTTCATGTAATTTTCATCTTTCGTTCCAGTAAGCCATGAACAGTGACAATTGGCTTAGCTCAACTTCTCTTATCACGAAAATACAAGTTTGTATTTGAAAATTTAATTGCCCATTTTTTACGGGATGTCAAAGATAATAACAAAAGAGCGAAAACGAAATGATTATAATAAATGTTCAAAAATACCACCATTTTCACGAACACAACATCGCATACGAAAGATAGGGGGAACCCCCTCACAACATTATTTAACTGTTGAGCTGTAATACCTGCAATAGCCTGTCTTAAACGGTTCTCCAATTCTTGTGGGGTTCTAACAGGTGTTTGGTGAACCTCATTCATCCAATGGCCCCACAGGAAGATATCTAGTGAACTCAAATCTGGCGATCTAACTGGCCATTTTATGGGACCATTTGTACTTATCCATTTTTCGGGAAAAATTTCGTCGAAATACCGCGAGACCTCCCTTGTGTTGTGAGGAGGTGCACAATCTTGTTGAAAATATCTTTCATTCACAACTAATGACAACTCGTCTAATTCATCCTGTATTTGGGTTCTCTAACCTGCCAATGAACTTTCAAAAATTATATAGCCCTGTTAAATATCTTCCCATCATCTCCATCCAGACATTGAACCCAAAACGTTCTTAGAAGTTTCCATCTTGATATCTGTGCTCATTTTGTTGCGACCAGTACCTGGTATTTTACGTGAATCGTCACTGAATGAAATCTTTGTGGGATATTGCGGATCATTCAATTGACGAGGCTGATAGAAATCCATTTTCACAAATACAAGTAAACGATAATTTCTACTAAAATATGTTATTAAATGCGTTTCGATACACAGTATCTGTCAAGAGCGAATGAATACTACAAATATATCTTACTAACATATACTTATATATACCAAAAGGCAATCCACTCGGAGCTATCTGTATTTGAACTAAAGTTTAGGAAATAAATTTAATAAGGGTGAGTTATTTATGTCTACCTGATTATTAAGAATTTCCGGTGAATACCTAATTCTGTTAATTTCAAGTACTTCCAGAAGATTGAGTTTTATACTTCTATTCTCAGAATGTAGGATTTTAAATTATGAATTGAAAGAGTTACTATTTTCCTAAGATGATTTGAATAATTTGCATCGGTTTTTCCATTGATGAAACTGCGGATACGTTCAGAGATTCTAACATTAAAATTTCTTCCTGTTCTACCTTTTTTTATACATATACATATGTATATGTTATAAAGCTAATCTTTGTTTTCTCTTATGTAATATGCTGATAACTAAATTTGCATCATAACCATTATTTATTGCGATCTGTTTTATCAAATTCAATTCTTTGAAATAATTACCATTAGACATCGGTGTGCTCAAGAGTCTATGTATATAGCTATTAAATGCTGCAACTTTATGTTGGTAAGGATGTGCCGATGTATAATGAATTGTGATATCTGTATGAGAAGGCTTATGATAAATTGAAAAATGGTGTTTGTTATTTGATCTTGTTATTCTAAGGTCAAGGAAATTGATCGAATTGTTCTGTTCTATTTCAGAAGTGAATCTTATTTTTGGGTGCAGGTTGTTGATGAAATTTTCGAATACAGTGAACTGTCTGTTTGTTCCTGTGAAACACACAATAATGTCATCGACATATCAATACCAATATAGGAAATGTTTACTAAGCGGATGTTTATGAATAGTTTTTTCTATGTTATCTATGAAGATTTCTGCTAAAACAGGGCTTAAGGGGTTTCCCATTATAAGTCCCTCATCACTTTTATAAAAACAACCGTTAAATAAAATATAATTTTGAGATATGCAAACATCTAATAGAGCCATAATATCGTATTTAATTCGTGGATTCGTCACATTTTGTGTTAACAAATTATTGATTATATTATACCGAAAGATCCGCATTTAATAGCTATAAATAGACTCTTGAGCCCTCCGATGTCTAATGATAATTATTTCGAAGAATTGAATTTGATAAAACAGATCCCAATAAATAATGGTTATGATGCAAATTTAGTTAGCAGCATATTATATAAGAAAAAACAAAGATTAGCTTTAGTACATATATATCCAATCGGTGAACACCAAGACAAGAAATTCAATACTGCAACATATATAGGCAATATTAGCAATAATGTGAAATCCATTCTTAAAAATTCAAATTATTCATTCAAAATATAGCGTTCAAAACATCAACAAATTTAGGTTCATTTATCAGGAACTATAAATCTCCAATTAATAAAGAAAATGAATCAGGTGTTTATAGCTTGGATTGTGCAGATTGCAATTGTTTTTATATAGGTAGAACAGAAAGAAATTTTAATGTTAGAATCTCTGAACATAAACACAGTTTCATCAATGGAAGAACCTATTCAAATTATTAAAATCATCTTAGGAAAAATAGTCACTCTTTCAATTTAGAATTTAAAATCCTACATTCTGAGAAGAGAGGTATAAAACTCAACCTTTTGGAAATACTTGAAATTAACAGATTTAGGTATTCACCACAAATTCTTAATGATCAGGTAGACATAAATAACTCACCCTTATTGAACTTGTTTCCTAAACACTAGTTCAAATACAGATAGCTCTGAGTGGATTGCCTCTTTGGTATATATAAGTATATGTTAGTAAGATATATTTGTAGTATTCATTCGCTCTTCACAAAGATACTGTGTATCGAAACGCGTCGAGATTTAATGATATATTTTAGTAGAAATCATCGTTTACTTGTATTTGTATTGTGGATCACCCTGCATTTTCCTAAGGTACTCTTCAGAGTACTGGAGTCGCTTAACACTATCGTTAACATACAGGTTTTGGTGTAGTTGATATATAAATGAGCGATACTTATGTTTTTTCAAAAACGAAATATTACTCTTCAGCAGGTTGCACCTCATGAGATTTTCGTTCAACTTTAGAGAAATAGGTTCTATTCGAATAGCGCTCTCTGTATAATTGTTCAGCTTGGACGCTTTTTGCCTGCACTCTCCATAAATAAGGAGCATATCGACTTTTTCACTTTGGGTGTATTGATTCATACTCAAAACTGAATTCACTAATTCGCAATGTCGATAATCAACAACAAAGGAATATTTACATGTCACACTGATATTTTTATGATCACAGAATATTATAAGTATGAACAAAAATTTTGCATCGCTAACATAGTTATTGTTATTAGAGAATGGGGAAACTACAGAAATTAAGTAGGTATTTTCCACTAGAACTCCGGAACCGTTAGGAATAGACTGGCGTGAGTGATATAAAAAAAAGATAAAAAATACTGCTTCTGTGATACCGGGTGGTCCGATATGGTTGTCTGGAAGAGAACCTACTTTTTGAGGAAAACCTGAAATTTAAAACTTCGACACCCCGTTAAAAATGAGCAATTGAATTTTTAGATACTAAGCTAAGCCAATTGTCACTATTCATGGCCTTCTAGAACGAAAGATGAAAGTTGCAAAAAAAATTGTTTTGTTTTCCTTTCAAAGATATATCAAAAAATCGTAGGATGAGATGAATAATGAAAATAAGCAAAAAATACAGGATGTCCCCTTTGAAAATCGAAATTTGGTATCGTTTCCGGTTATGTCGGAAATGTCAAACATATTAATGTTATCAAATTCAAAATGTTGTCTTCTATCCGATTCCCAAATAGAAAAAAAAAAGTTACAGGGGCGGCCCTAGTTTCAGCTACAACCGGTATGTGTGCACTACGGAATTGAGGTCAGGGGTCTTACTAGCCAGTCCCTTCTCTGACCATGGTGGAGTTATATTCTTGGCTCGATAAGAACGTGTATTATCTTGCATAAAAAGGAAAATTAACATGCGTATGACTAATGAATTTTTCAATTCATTATAGTGTTGATAACTCGTGTTCAATATGAGAGAAAATTGTCTAAACCACAAAAAATATTACCGGCAGACAGTTTACTTTAAAAGTAAAATCAGTAAAACTATTTTTCTGAAACAATTACAATTACCCATCATAATTGCCGCAGTATTCATTTATGGTCGACATGTTTGTAAAACTGCTTCAAAAATTAATTTTTGACGATACCGTTTTACCTAAAATTTACAAAAGATATCAGGATGGGATTGAGGTAAGAGTAGAGTGCCGAAGAACAGTGACTTTCCAAGTTACGTAATTTTTCTTCGACATTATTTAAATGCATCAAAGCGTTTCTCGTCTAAATTCAATGCATTAAAATAACCAGAAAAATCTTGTAGAAAAGCTTACATAAATTGAAGTGCACTAATCTTCAGCACTGAAAGAAAACAATGTCCACTGTTGGCATCGTTTTATTGCACCAATATTTTTGACTATTATACATTTTCGTCTTGGAAAATAACTGTTCTCGAAACTCCCCACAAAGTTTAACAATCGAATGGAAAAATATTCCGACAGATACAGTGTTTTTACGTATATGAGACTTCTTAGATGACTACGTACATGCTTAAGATTACAATAACAATAATTTCCAATTTACACAAATAAGATCTGACATGACAATAACAGCCACTTCGAAACGATACACAATTGATATATACACTGCTCAACAATCTGTATCAATCATCTTTTATACTAATTTTTGTTGTACAGGGTATCCCATTTTTTATGTTTTAATGCGGTTTTCACAATACTGTGCTACCTTTTTGTGATACAGGTTGATTTTGAATATTTTCAGCGAGTGCACCTTTCTGATATCTCGAGTGTAGGGAATTTCATAAGGAAAAATTATATTTGACGTATTTTGGTGCTGAAAGATTTCTCACGAAGGGTTATAGGAAGAAATTAATCTTTTATTGCATTTCCTATCTTTTATATTGACGGAGATAGTAATCAAACATATCACCGGTAAATAGAATTACAAAAGTGATTTATGAACCATTCAATACTCTGAATTGATTGATCATTTGTCAGTTGATATTAAATTAAGAAGCACAAGGATACTAATTAATTGAAGCAATGAAACAATTAATTACACTGTGAATTACAAACATTTCTCACAAAATTACAAATTCTGTAGTGGAAAATTCTTTAGATATTAATCAATGAGTAATTTCAATTTACCAATTAATGACTCAATAATAATTTATTATAAAGCTGGCGTCCATTAATTCAATTCAATTCATTCAATTGAAATACAGTACATAATAATTAAAAGATAATCCATACATATTATTGAGCACCATTAAAAAAACGACTAGTTTAATAAAAATGCCCTAGGAATTTTTTGGAAGACAGTCCATTAAATGAATCAACTTTTAATTCGATAAATTCAATAATTTTCAATAGATGTAAGTGCTGGTAAAATTTCTAATCATAATTTTTCATCTAAGTTGCGTAACAAGCAAGAATAAATTAGATCAAAGTATCATCACTTCAGGAAATTTGCGTTTAATGAGTACAAATGGTAAGTTCAAGCGAAATTGTTTAGTAATTCGTAAATAATCGTCGAAAAAGTACTGATGCACAGTTTGGACTTTTCATTTCCTGATAGGTCTCGACAGTGTAAAATGCAATTCCACATTAACTACATAACATTTACTTAAATGCTTCCCAAGAAAAATACCCCCTTTCGAAGAAAGGACACAGAAAACTATACTATTGTGATTAAGGGTAAATCTCTTCAATTTTTTAATAGATGGAGTAGCAACGTATAGAGATCGGAGTGGACCTCACCCATGGTCTAGTCATGAAAATACTAAAGAAAACACTCTTTAGGAATCATTCTGTATGACTAATTCCTAAAGCCTCTCACCCTATATCTACACAGATCTATTATACTGCTATACACAAATCAGATATTAATATACCAATACTTACAACTATTAAAAATTGATATACAATCATAACAAATATGTTTTGAATACGAAACAAATAACAATATAACCTACAACAGTTGTTTTTAAATATTCACAATTCCCATTATATTATATCTTAATTAAAATATTCTTGATAAAATGGAATTATTGGAGTTTAAAATACATTGTAATTCTAATGTCAATATAAATTTTTCAACAAGGAAATCTCTTCTGTTATAATTTTTAGGAATTGATTGGATAACCAAAATTACTTTAAAGAATCGGTAAAAAGGAACAAAATGGCAACAAGAATATATAAATATATATATATATATATATATATATATATATATATATATAAACTTGAGATAAAATTCATTATTCAAAAATCCGAAGATCAATGAATAATCCTGCCTGACAAGAGCTAGTTCCCAAATCTTCCTGCCATGCACGCAGCCCATAAAAGCCACAATAGTGCAACTAAGCAGAATGCCGAGAAACGAAGCGGCACACTGCAGTTTTGTCCTTATTAGGAGCTCATCAGTGTCACATGTCGCTTCTAAGCATCCTAATAAGCTACATCGGCGTACCCTATCGATTCCAGAGAGGACGCATTTCGTACATACGTACGAGAGTCGCCCTCTATGGACCGAGGAGTGAACCCTTTACCGGACTTCGAGAAAGATACGAACAATAACAAACAGATGTGAAAAAGTTAGAAATTCCAACACTTGGAAACATCTTTCGCCGGTCCGTGAATCTCATCAACGGTACAAAACGAGCGAAATAATCCCGTTGAAATGGTGCACTGAGCCTCTGTTTCCGAGATAAAACCTCTAGTCGGTAAATATTTGATGAGACAAATATCTTCGGCGACAAACTTTGCGAGGAGTCTACAGATGTAAACTTGAGACCGTTTCTCGGCATCCTGTTTAGTTGCACTATTGTGGCTTTTGGGGTCTGAGTGCATGACGGGCAGATTTGAGAACTAGCTCTTGTTAGGAAGGATTATTCATTGATCTACGGATTTTTGAATAATTCTTTTTGTCTCAAGTATACATATGTAGACTTCTCATGAAGTTTGTCTCATCAATATATATATATATATATATATATATATATATATATATATATATATATATATATATATATATATATATATATATATATATATATATATATATATATATATATATATATATATATATATATATATATATATATATATATATATATATAGATTTTCGAAATCTAACCATTAGTAGGATAATTGACTGTTTCATTGCGTAAATTAATTACTGGAGAAACTAATGAATCGACTTTTTCGAAGTAAATGAAACATTATTCGTCTACTTTAGTGATATAAATTGCAAATTTCAATATATTTAGATTCACGAACCATAGAACTATGAATGTTTTATATTGCTTCTTCAATTTACCTTGAGTAAAGAACCAAATATTATTCTTGGTGTGAATCTTTACTATAATTATTTACCCTCATTACCCTTTACAACCCCACTATTACATTTTTAACTCCAATAATATTACCCACCGAAGGTTAGACATGACATTGACTGCTGATTAATACTGAAAATAATAAAATGATTCTGTTCAAAATAAAGATCCCTATCTTCAATTTAACGAAAGAATAATAATAATTATACACGAATAATCATAGTTATGTTGCTATACTGATGTTGCATTAAATAATAAAAAAAATTGTAATTTACTTCCAGTGGAACATTTATAACGACTAATAAGGAACATAGGACTTTGAACCATTAATATAGGGGAAACCTTGGCAAAAGTCGCATCTGGAAATATGGTAGCCATAGCATTTACAGTACATCTACATGTTTTCGAGATAAAAACTAATTCCACCATCTACTGAGGCACTCTCCAAACCAACAATAGAAATTTACTACATTACCAACAGAAGACCTATTTTCGGGCTGATACGTGGTTCGCACCGCTTAATTGGAATATTCTGGCGAGGTTTATTATTGTTGTCTACGTGCAGATATAGAAGAAACTGTAAGAACTAAGTATGTGACGTAACCAAGGTATGTAAAGCCAATTATCGAAGATAGTTATGTAAAATGCACCATTGAAAAATCATTTATGCAAATCCCTGTATTTGAGATTATGGCGGCCATTAACAATTGTGGTTGGCCATAATAACCCAGTCAATATCGTAACTAATAATTCGTCTGGGAGCAGTTTTATAACTAACCGTATCCACATTTTACTCCAGATAATAAGACGTTACAAAAGGACAACTGGAGGATCAATATACCGAAATCAACCCTCCAGAAAAGAAAAGGAGAAATCAGATTCAGGATATTCTCTTGGTGGAAAACCGGTGTCCCAAAGATAATGGGGAACTCGTGTGATAAATTATCGTACTTGTTTTACATTATTATTAAGAGTACCGCATACCAATATGACGAAAAGAAATTGTTCCCCCATTCAATATGGAGGATAGAACAGAAGGGAATGAATGTCTTGCAGATTTCCTGAAAAAACTCCTTCCATTCGTTCAGAAAACCCGAAGCGGCGCATTAATAGAATAAGCGGATTCAACAGAGAAGCAGTAACAATTTTCTTCAATATCGAAAAAGTAATGAGTAAACACAATTTAATAATGGAATTTTCAATATGGATGTGACGGGATATCAACCGTTTGGAATACTGACAAAATTTGCCCAGAAGGGTCTGAAGCAAGTAAGGTTTGCTACAATTTAGAAAAGAGGCAAAAACGTAACCGTTTCTTGTGCCATAAGTACAACCGGCATGTATCTAACTGATATGTTTAAGTAGAATACGTATGAATCCACTGCTACAGGGAGGTCGACCACCCGGATATCTGTGTTCGTACTCAATATGGGTTGGATCACTTAAGTTTTTTTTTCGAAAACCTACTACATTTTCAGAAATATGTGATATCCAGTAAATATGATCCAGTGCTAAGTTATGGATATTCGTACAGCCTATTCAACTCTGGTCGTTTTCATCTTTTGCAAGACGAATGGAATTTTGTTGGTGACTACCCCTTCCTATACTTCAGCCCTTGAACATCATTTTTCATTAGTCCATGAAGAATGCATTCAATAATTAAAGTAACTAATATCTACGTAATCTCCCGTTGGAGAAAGTAACTCTATACCACTTGGCTGAACTGTTTAAAGAAGTTTATAGACTGTAGCTTTTATAGAAAAAGCATTGAAGTGACAGGGATATGCTCATACGACCCTACAATGTTTTCTCAAGAAGATTTTGCTACAGAGAATATCTATCAGCATCAAGAGCATATCGACATGAGGAAAGAAGTATCGACAAAAGAAAGAAGTGTAAGGAGATCCTTGCTACAGAAAATATCAGCATCAAGAGCATATTGTCAAGATGTATCGACAAGAAAAGTGCAAGGATCAATAAGTAAACAATTCAATGAAAATATCTTTTGATGAGATTCTGAAGTTGTCAGGCCTTTCCATGACAAAGAACATAGCTAAAAGCAAAATTGTTATATTAATATCTACCCTCAATAGGGACTCTTATAAAAGGAGGAAGAGAAAAGAGGAAATCTCCGAGTAAACTTTCAGAAATTGAAATTGAAATTCACAAAGTCAGTAGTTCGGAGTATTGGGGTAATCTGTGCCAAAGACAAGTAGTTTTCATATTTATAGTACAGAATTACTTTTCATATATTTATTTTTTCAATAAACCATTATATTCCGTATGTTTTCCTTCACATCAGATATTTTGGGATAAGATTCCGCGTTTGTCACGAGTTATCTGCAAAGAAGCCAAGGGGCCACAATAACACTAGTTCCCTAGTTATGAGTAATTTAATTCAATTCAAAGAATGTAATAACCCTTTCTTTTGTGAATTGATAATTTTTTCTGAATCATAAATTGAATGAATAATTTTATATTTGAATTGGTGGAGAAAATGGTATTTGGAATACCAATTAATTTCTCAGTAATTGATAATGGTTAATTTTTTGTCGATATCAAGGTTAAACAGTTGAAATGAGTCTGATGAGAGTGATTATTTATTAAGTGAATAAGTAGGTAATTTGAATATTGATAAAAGATTGATTGATTTGAATATTGATTATGATCCACATTGTTAGGGGGCACTACCGTGCCCCCGTCAAGTAGAGCGCTAATCAAACACTGCCGTACCACCTTTACTGAAACCATTTCGCCGCATTTTCAAGCCCCTATTTGAGAACGTCATCCAGTAAGCTATAATCACATACTTAAAATTCAAAATTTCAAGTCTGTAGGTCATTTAGTTCCGAAGTTAAGCGAAAGCAAAGTTTCGCATTTATGACACTAACTCATTCACTCATGATCATCAGAATAGAGCTAGTACTTATCATAAACTCAGAGAGCTGAAATTTGATACAGAGTTAGGGTTTAATGACAACATTAAGGGAAAACTATAAAAACTAGGATAATTGAATATCTGGAGTACCTGGTGACCCTGATTAGAAGACACAAGAGCCCAACCAAACTATTAGAGATCGACATACCGCCTTTATTTCATTTGATGTCAAAAATCGAAGGTCTGAAGTATCTGATGAAGAACCCTCAGCTGAACCGAAATGTCATTGCAAAAATCCAGTGTAGTGGGACAAATCCTCTAATTTAATCTAGCCTATA
Source organism: Cryptolaemus montrouzieri (assembly GCA_013387265.2). Classification (NCBI taxonomy): domain Eukaryota; kingdom Metazoa; phylum Arthropoda; class Insecta; order Coleoptera; family Coccinellidae; genus Cryptolaemus; species Cryptolaemus montrouzieri. The sequence goes on from JABFTP020000165.1 coordinate 14,929,121, forward strand.
GCGCCCCAGAGTCACTGCTGGGTGAATGCCTCCCCTTCTGCTTTTAATACGCATATACATAAAGTTAAAAGACAACTCTAGATAAGACTATACTGGCTATTATACTTATACTTACAAGTTTACAAAAAGAAATAGCGAATGGGCAATACGAAAAACTGTTGCTAATGTACAAGAATCAGAAACGGAAATAAAGAAAAGAAAGATTTGTGATAATAAAAAACTTCTCCTAAAAAGAAAAAAAATTGTCAAGTAAGAAAAAGTCTCGATGGAGCTGCTTGTTTATCTCTAAAAAGTACTGAAATCTAGACAAAGTCCTGCCAAGTCTAAGGTTCTTTACTACAATCTCTTTATTATTATAGTTAATGTTGTGCGACTTAGCCGATAAAAGGTACATAAGGGTACAAAACCAGGTGCTCCATGACACCATTGCACCAATCTGTCCCCAGAACCGCTATCTATTAACGATGGAAAAGTGCCACTTGGAAAACGTTGACTGAATAACCAGTCAATTGCAGGCTTGATAAAACTGCGTATTTCAATAATAGTTATGTATAAGCGAGCGTGAAATAAACAGTATAAAAAAATATTACTAGTATAGACGGACTTCTAATCATTGATAGAAGTCCATCTGTACGTCTATTTTATGTTAGATCGGTAGCGGATTTGATGCTCCAAAAAGAAGAGAGCAGAAGTCAGCATTGTCAATGCTGAATGCATGTGTTGCACAATAAACAACAGTCTGAAAAAAGACACTCGCGTCTGATTACCAATACCAGTATGGGCTATGATCTCGCTTAACAAACAATGGTAGTTACAACAGATATAACATTACGTGTAAACAAAATTGACTTGTACCTACCCACTAACGTAGAAAGAATGTTCAATGGCCAAGTCACACAACTTTAACTATAATAATAAAGAAATCGCAGTAAGGAATCTTAGACTTCGCAAGTCTAGATTTCATTACTTTTTAGAGATAAACAAGCAGCTTCATCGAGACTTCGCCTGTTTTTTACAGAATGTTTTTGGTGGGATGAAGTCGATAGTAAGATACACTTCTAGTACAAGACAAATAAGCATATACTGAAGAATTAATTTGTCACGCATCATAATACGTATATCTAGAATAAGTGAATGAATCTAAAAATACGCGGCTCAGTATATTTAGAGCCTTAGCAAAAACCAGTTGAAAGGACCATCTGAACTTTCCTCCGAAGTTGACATTTCGACCGAAACCTTCTATAGAATTATTTCAACATTTGGTTTGCCTTCGAGTTTTCAGAGTAAGAGAAAGGAAGATTTTTTTAGTGAAACGGTATGCGATAAAATTCTGCTTTCAGTGGGGGAAGTCTATTTCCGAAACGATTGCGATGCTTCAACAGGCGTTTGGGAAAGAGTGTCTATCCTACTCTCAAACAATAAAGTATCACAAGACTTTTAGGAGGGCCGGGAAGAAAACAACGACGAGCTTCGATCATCCAGATTTGAGTCGACTCGAATTGACATTAATGGGCAGCGAGTGGGTGATTTTTTTTTAACCACGGACCGGCTTTAATCTTTAACAAGTAGCAGAGACCCTGGACTTATGGTAGAAAACAGTGCAGCGCAATGTTACTGAGGACTTTACTGATTATTTTACAAAATTACAATTCTCGTTGGAAACTTCGTCTTCGAAACTTTGACCTGTTGCCAAAAATTGCAGTCAACCTCTCTTCAGCAGAGATTACCTGGCGCAAATGTGTGCCCAATTTACTGATTACAGGTGAAACGAAATCTAATATTTTTCGGAAATTTCCCTCACTTATCCTTAAATAATTTATGAGATCTTCGTGGTGGGACTGCCTCAGTTAGGTTAGATTTTTTAAAAGGAACACATCGCAACGTTTCCGACGAATCATGTTGGAAAACTGTGTGGTGCCGGGGACAGTTTGCTTGTAGTCCCGAAACGAGACCAACAGTGTGTGCCATCTTCAGACAAGCATCTGCAGGTCAGTACGTCCGCCTGCAGGTGGTTAACTGATAGTGTACTTTGCTCGGCGATATTGGTCTTACGTTCGGCTGTTGAGGCAACGGCTTGCAGGCAATAGTATAGTGTATGCAGCCCATTACTCTCATTTCGAACTGACAACGAGCCTTCTATCCTTGATCTTATCTTCACCAACGACGAACAACTCTTGACTACTCCGGATTTTCACTCGCCAATAGGTACCTCTGATCATGATGTCATTACGTCTGAAATTCAAATCCTTCCACTTCCCTCACTCACCCCCATTTCTAAATCGCTGTTCATAGTGACTAACTTCCATGCAGTAAGCAGAGAACTATCTGAAGTTGATTGGCCTAGTATTCTTGGACCCAGAGATGACCCAAACGAAATATGGCAAAATTTTCTTTCAGCTGTCACTTCAAGGAATTCGAGAAAAAAGGTTCTTCGCACATATCCCTTAAAACCTTGGCTCAATGAAGAACTCATAAAGATGCTCCGTCATAAGAGAAACCTATGGAAGAAATATAGAAAAACGAAGAGTGCTATTGATTATACAACACATCGCAATTTCTCGAATTATCTCACGAACTCTATTCGCTCTTCCAGACGTGATTAGAAGACCTCAATAGCGAACGCTGAAAGCCAAAAACGCCTATATAAATACATTAGAGTTGGTTTGCAAAGTAAAGTGGGGACCCCCCTTCTATGTAGTTCTGATGGGAGGCTCTGATCGACGGATGGTGAGTCTGCGGAGGTGCTCGCTGAATCCTTTGCTGAGGCTTTCACTGATGAACCTACTGATGACACCCTTTCCCAGCTGCTGTCACCTCGAGTCGAGGACAGAATATCAAATATCTCGTTCACAGCCGAAAAGGTGATAAAGTATATTTCTAAACTTAAAGGTTCGTCATCTCCAGGACTGGATGGAATTGATGCTGACGTACTTAAAAAAATGTTGACATTCTTTGATACCCACTGTCTCGGATTATGACTTCTTCTTTCGAACACTCCTGCTTGCCTTCTTCGTGGAAGGTTGCTTCCATCACTGCCATTTTCAAAAAGGGCGATAAACTAAACCTTTGCAACTATCAGCCTGCTTTCTATACCTTCGAAGATAATGGAATCAATCATTGCGGACGAAATTACTATATTTCTGAATCGTCATAATGTCATTCCCGAAGAACAGCACGGGTAGTCCACTACGACTAACCTACTGTCTTGTGTGAATAACTGGTCCAAAACCTCTCGACTCTAAAATGCCCAATGATGTGATCTACCTGGACTTTGCAAGAGCATTTGATCGCACACAAGATTGATCACTGTGGTGTGAGAGGGAGACTGTTGCTTTGGATTGGGAGCTATCTGGCCGATAGGTGATTCGTGGTTAGAGTTGGGAGTGGTGTATCTCAAAGCTCTGTGCTCGGCCCCCATCTCTTTCTTTTGTACGTGAGTGATCTAACTTTTCATATCAAGAGCAAAAAAACTTTCTATGCCAACGATATCAAGCTTTATGCGAATTCCTTTAGTCAGCATAGCATCTCTCAGAACGACTTGAACTCAGTTGGCAGGTGGTGTATTGATTGGCTGCTTCCTTTGAACATCGAGAAATGTGTAGTATTATATATGGGGAAAAACAATCCGAAGCTATCTAACCTATGCGGCTCAACATTACAAGGAGTTTTATCGCATGTCGATTTGGGGGTGATCTTTAATAGTGACCTGTGTTGGCCGGACCACATAAGTGCGGTGTGTAAAAGGGCTAACTCGCTGCTCTATCTTATTCGTCGATCTTTCGCGGAGATTTCGTTTAGTGAGACCATCAAAGTTGCTGCCGATCTCTTGACGTTTAATTAGCGCAGGCTCAGGAGTGATCTGATCTTTATATTTCGAATAATTAAATTCAACTATGCGCAATTGCAAGGCTTATTCACACTCAGCTTTGATACCAGTCTGTGATGCCATCAAATGAAATTGAAAAAAGAGTTCTTCGAAACAAGGCAACGGCAATATTTTTTTCAATAATAGGGTATTCGATGTCTGGAATAGTTTAAGGGATGAGGTGGTTGACGCGTCGTGGACCAATATTTATAAAAATGGTCTCGATCAGGCTCTTTTCCCGTGAACTCTTCGCTACCTACTTTAGTATTAGTGTTATTTTACTTTATAAGCATAAAATTAATTTTTGGTTCTAGAATGTATTTAATTTTTTCTTTTGATTTTTTCGCTAAGCTTAGTTGCTGTAGCTCTCAGAATTTGTTTTGCATTTGGGCTTTTGAAGGACTTGCTCCTCAGCCCTCCATTATATTTAATAATGATAATAAATAAAAATTTCACATATTTTACGCACGCCCGAGAATAGAGAGTACTAGTAAATTACATAATCATGTAGAGGGACTTGCCAATTTAATGAAATATCCTAAATAGTGCAAATTTCTGTGATTCTCACTTTTTCACAGTTGGCATAAAGTTATTTATCATATTATGTTGCCATATTATCCTTCACAATGGTTTTACTCTCTCATAACGTTGAAAATTTAAAAAAACTATACTAATAATCATCTGAAAAAGACATTAGAATACTATTTTAACTTTTAATTACGGTCGAACCGATACAAACCTTTTCTTTGAAATGGTACTTAATTAATCACGCATTTTATACTGAATTGGATGAGATTCTTTTGGTTACATTAAACAATAATGTTCGATATACTTCATTCACGAATAAGCAGTCTCTGCCACTAAGTTTTCAACATTTGGCTAAAAAACACACTCAGCTAGTTTCACAAACGCAAACTTCAGGAAGATTGCACCATTCGTCTATAAAAGCTGGCGCATGTAGTTGCACATGTTTTGATCCAAATTTCATTTGTACAAGCAGTTTGACAATCGTATGATTGATTCAATTTGAGTGTTTTCGTGAAATGGGCACCGTTGGGAGTCTCTTGAAAAGGGACTTCAGAAAAATAAGTTTAAAGAAATCAAAAAATTATCGTGTAAATGAAACTGAAATTTCTCAAGTATGCCATACAAATTTATATTACGATTTATCATTCACCGACATAGAAACAGCATAGATCAAAATTTCAAGAATGAAGTATATCAAATTTAAATGACGTAAATGCCCTATTCCATTTGCATCAGTTCGACACCACGAAATGAAATAACTTTCCATCAGCCCGAGATTTACTAAATTCGACTAGTTCACTAAAACAAACTGATTATATCACAAAATGACATTTCAGATTTGGACTTGATGGAAAAAAAGCACTTATCTACAATTTGATATTTTGTACATATTTTGGCAGCTGTGTTTTTAAAAACAAGTCTATCACTTTTGAAAACGTCCACATTACTGGTCCACCGCGATAATGTTATCTTTGAACTTAACCTAAAAATCCTATTTCGAATAGATATAACGGTGCTATCGGGATAATGTGAAAGCATCGGGAATGAGAAATCGCTATGGATATGTTATACCAATGAGCCAAGCTGTATAACTGAAAATAGCAGCGCCATTGTGGAAGAAAAACGTGGTAAAAATAAATTTAAGTACAAGGTGGACTAGAGCGATTGGTCTTTTTGAACTTGGGTTCAATAAATACTTAAAAACGGGTTCTGTTTAATATGAAACTAATATAAACAGGTTATGGATAGGTTAGATTTCAATAAATTTCACTAAATACTTAAAAACGGGTTCTGTTTAATATAAACCAATATAAACAGGTTATGGATCCAAGACGCCTGTAAATTAAAATAAAATCCTTGAGAACTTATATATATATATATATATATATATATATATATATATATATATATATATATATATATATATATATATATATATATATATATGTATGTAAACATCATGAGACAAGAATTATTCAGAAATCCGTAGATCAATGAATAATCCCTCCTGACAAGAGCTAGTTCCCAAATCTGCCTGCCATGCACGCAGCCCCAAGTGCCACAATAGTGCAACTACGCAGGATGCCGAGAAACAAGCGGCAGACTGCAGTCTCGCTCTTCTCCTCGCAGAAGTTTATCGCGGAGGATATTTGTCCCATCATCACCATATAATATATATATATATATATATATATATATATATATATATATATATATATATATATATATATATATATATATATATATATATGTGTATATGTATTGAGGAAGGAAACGAGGATGCTATTTTAGCAATTTTAGCAGCACTATTGCCTAACGCGTCTTATTGTATATACTGCAAGGTCATTCTACCAAAATCATCTTTGAAAATGTGTGTACATGAAATTCAAGTATTGTGCTTCATCTAAATAAAAAAAAATTACTCTCTGCCACCTTGTACAAGTAAACCCCTATTTTCAAAACTACAACGTTGGTGTCTGTTTCACTTATACAGCTCAAGTTCAATGGCAATATCCAACGTTCAACACACTTCCATCAATTGAAACTTTAAAGAACTCAATATTAACTTGTACGAAGTTAGACGTTCTTTAATCCTTGCTAAGGAACTAAAAAAATCCACTATTCTAGTAGGAACTAGAAATGAAAATTGTATAATAATTTTAAAATCTGATATTCTTCAAGTCATCATTTAAAATAATGAAAAGTATCATAATAAATAATTCTTTGGAATTGAAGGGATTCAATAGAATCTATCGAATGAAAAAAATGTAATCCTCGAAACCAATCATTCGTTTTTAGGGCACCCAGTTATTTATTTTTGATCAAGGCAGCCGGTCTAACTACAATTACGCCATCCTTTAAGTAGAAGGGGTACCTAGACGATTAAAAACATTTAAATTTTCGCTTTTCGTAAGGGAACTCGATGGAAATTCTTGATAATGCTATGAATGGCTGAAATGTAGCATTGCAGAGTGTAACTTCTTCAGGTACAGAGTATATTTGAATATTTAATATCAGAATGATGCTGCAAACAACTTCAAATTATGAAAAGTGTCTTGCCACTATTAATGGATTTTGTTTGTTTATATGCTTTTATGGATTAGTTGGCTGGTTCTGGCAGGTTTAAGTAGGCTTTGGTCAATCTACTCCAGTGGAATTTCCATATACAATAGTGTAGTAGAAGTCCAGAACTCAGTGATAGTTTTTCATGAACCTCTGCAATTCCAAGTTTCAGAGACTGTATGGATTTAGCAGTTACTATTTGGTTCACCATGACATATATTATGTATATCAGTGAGTCATTCTTAAATACTTATATTACTGAGAGCTACGAAAAAAGGGGCATTACTCTTTTAACTCTTATATTTTTACTGATGATAACCTTTATTCGTTACTGAAAGAATTTTTCCTCCAACTAGTGACGACGTGTCTTAAGAAAATAATCAAATAAATGACATTGATGTAACTCTTAATGCAGCTTCTACCTAAAAAATACCAATGACAATGAGCGCTTTATTTTCACTTGAAAATATGAAAACTAATCTCAAAGCGCCTCCTTGCACAAACAAACAATGCCACATCAGTTGTTCTCTTAGGAAAGATGAGCTTTCAAAAGCTGAGGAAGAACATTTTAAGACAAAAATGGGAATAACTAGCCAAAGCATCCGAAAAATATCCATTAAAGTTTCTAAAGGATTGAGGAAATCACTATCATTGACTCTGACATGGCTACTCAAATTTCTCATGGGAAATCTGCACCACCGAAAAATCTTCCAGAATATTTGTTCCAGATGCAGCAAGAGTTTGGAGATATAACTGGAGAAGATAAAAGCAAGAGAAAGAAATTGATGAAAAGAATAATTCCAAATATATCGTCAGTAAACAAGAGTAGTTTCAATGCAAGTTATGCCAAAAATGGGCAAACAAATCATGTGGCATAATTGGCAACCTAGATTTCTTTTGCAAAAATTGCTTTAAACTTATTTTTATGCGATTTATGTAGTCATAATGAGCAAAAAATTATGTGTTATTTTACTAAGATGCCCACTTCAAGGGGGAATATCAAAAAACAATAGAAACCATATATCATCTCTTTTGTCACAATGTTTGATATTTCTAGTAATTCAGAATCAGAAATGTCACAAGTTTTCAAGGCGATTCTCCCCCATTAATAATTCGAAAATCTTAAGACATTGGCCTTAAAAGTAGAAAACTGAAATATCTAAAATAACTTAAAATTTTCAAATTGTTGTATAAATACCAAATTTAAATGTATTCAAATAGTAACTTCCTTTCAATAGTTGTGAGAACTATGTACCTATTATATAGTTTTTTAAATCCAGAAAGGATCTATTATAAATACCACAGCACTTTATATTTAGTTTCATACTGTCGCGTAAAACAGTAAAAATTGCAGTTATGTTTTAATCATGCTTAACTACCAAATAGTAACAACTGAATCTCTAGTGACTTGATTAGGCAATTGATACCTGTAGATCTGAAGAAGCTACATAAAGCAAAAAGATTATGTATGATTAAAACCTAGCACATAAAACATTATTACATTTTTAGTTGTAACTATGTCTGCAATCACTACAGTATGGAATGATGGTATGGTTAATTGCCCATGAAATATGAAGAACGTAAAACCAAACACCCGCGCTCCTCGCTAAATTCACTTCTTTTTGCGCCCTCTTTTAATGGGTTCCAAAGCTTCGACTGTGCCGTTCTTACCTGATCTCCCGCAGTCGGCGCACGAAACCAGCTCTTCCGGACTTCCGGTCTTCTTGTTCTCGCGACTATCACCCAGACAGAAGTCACAATAGGGACTGGGTCCCGCCTTACTGGATCCCTCTTTGGGTGGTTCAGCGGACAATGTGGGTTGGGATTCCATCGGGTTTTCCGGCTGGAGAACCGGCATTTGAGGTTCCTCAGTCGGCATCATGGGCGGCTGTTGCGGCGACGGAATTGGCGGTTGGGTGGAAGGTAAATTGGGGGGTAGGGATGGGGGAATTTGCGGAGTACTCATGGGGGGAATATTGGGCGGTATTAACGGAGCGACTGGGCCCGGGCGACCGCGCGGTCTCGGTTGGGTACCTGCGGAAAAGTAAAGATAACATAAATGAAACTTGAACACTGGTTGGAATCACAATATTTTAATCAATGATTTATGAATTGAATTGTACTTTTGCATCAGCGGTAATTTTTCGATATTTCAACATTTCAATGTAAATCTCTCATAATTTGAGTGTAGAGTTAGATAAAATGACAATTGCGAGAACAAATTGTTTAATATGATTAATAATCTAGCATTCGAATTCGATGTCCTTGAGGCTCGATTATCGTTATGAGTAAGAAATAGTGGCACATTGTCTATTTGGCAAAAAAGAAAATAGGCGAAGATTGATTTCCGATATCATCCCGTCAGATTTGACAAAAAGAGAGCTAAACCTTAAAAGGTTCCTTCAGACTATGGTTAATGTGTTTCGGAAATCCATGATGGAAGGAAGAAGGTCGACTAAGAAGGAAGGAAAACTATGTCATGCAGGAAAAAAATTCAACTTGTCAACATTTGCTACGAAATCATTCCATGCATTTTCGTTCCAGGTCCTACAGATTTCGAAATCCAAACTTCATGAGTTTGGAAGATACATTAAATTTTAACATTCAAAATTCTTCTGAATGCATCTCATTTTTATCACTCATGGCAGTAATTTTATGAAAATTCGTGATTCAGGCTGAAAAGTTAGAGACCTATCTACTCGTCTCTTAGCTTTTTTTCAGTTCACTCAATATCTTAAAAACTATTCCAACGAAAAAATATTCCATAAACAAAATTATAGCTAATATAATTCCCTACAAAAATGGATATTTGTAACTTTTCTCCTAAGACTATCAATAGTAACAAGTCTCACAAGAATAACGTAATTCCAGGAAGTGTGCTTTATTTCTTGTTCGCAATTGAATTACACTCAAAAATTTAAAGCCACTAAGTAAATCGAATGTACTAGGTCAAACAAGTCTTTTAAAAGTGTGAAGGGTTACATACTATCTTCCAAGTCTTCCTTCAACCCTTGACTCATTTGGACCACTTAATTGTCAACAATTTTTTGCAACTGCACCATAGAAAGTGGTGCACGTTATAGATGCCGGAATGTAGGAACGTTTGATGGGAGTACAGCCTCAATAAGCAATCCAAACTCGAGTTCTCTAAATTACAAAGAACTGCATAACGGTCAATCATAGAACTGATACTGAGTCTTCCTACCCTTCACCTGGTTATTAGAGAATATCTACATACAGATGTTATAATCTTTCCCAGATAATATATGATGAGCTTCGAGGTAGGCACTCTACATGGTGAAAGAGATGCTGAGTTTGTTTGAGATTCGACATGGAAATACCCAATATCTACATGGCGCTACCATTTCAGATTATCGTTTGCAGTAAACAGGAATGGGCCAGCTCAAGGGACTTTCCACTTGAAGATCCCTGTTGGTTCACAGACGGTTCCAAAACCGCCATGCAGTAGGAATGGAGTATTAGTTTGGGGAATATCTCAAGAATAGTCCATCTGTGTCCGTAGATATGTGATTGTTTTTCAACCACTGTTCTGATCTTCTGTCTGCGGAAGTTCAAAAAAAGTTCAAAAAAATCATTACGAAAAGCGTTTATGGTGCAGAAATGGCGATCAACCCCCAAGATTTGGGTAGGCCAACAAGTTTTGCCTGATATAGACTTCGGATCTCGGAGTAAAGAGCAATGAGAAGACAGACTTATAAGATGCCTTGGGACTCACTGGGACGTAGGCTGCGCTCAGTATTTCCATACAGACTACAAAGATGTAGAATTATCGGTAAATCCATCTGTAGAGTCCTATACGTTCGACTTATTCACTTACTTTTATTGAATTTTATTATTATTATTTAATTAGGAACTAATGTTGAAAGACAATTTGACTGTAATTTGGATTTAAAAGAGAATCAATAATTTATGGAATGTTGCTTTTGTGAATCTTTTAACTTAACACTTTAGCCTCAGGAGAAAATTGCAAAGAACAATATTGAACGGGAATTTTGTTATTTTCAATTTTGATTACGGAGGATATTTATATATATATATATATATATATATATATATATATATATATATATATATATATATATATATATATATATATATCTGTACGAGTTATCGTTTCCCAAATTTCAGTAAGAAACCTCAGAAACTCTTGACACAGATTACTCAAGTCTGAAAAACTCTTTCAAGACAATTTCTAGAACTAGAGTATTTTCCATCGAATTTGGCGAGGACAAACGCAAATTTTTTTCAAAATTTGAGAAATTTTGAAATTTCTTCTTGAATGATTATTTTTTAACTATGAAAACTTTTCTGCGGTACTCTTATACAGAAAAGGATTGTTGCGTCAGAAAAAGTTTGTCTTTCCGGATTCTTCAAGTACATTATTTCGAAATAATGTTGCTCATGAAATTAAAAAAAATGTCTGGATATATGCCAACAATTTATTCATCTCTCACGGTTACCGAGCAGTAATTCATGGCCATTCAATTTGGGAGACTGTAGAATATGCAATGAAATTTATGATTTATGATATTATCGTTATACTTGAAAAAGAAAACGAATAAATTGATTTGAACACCAAGCTATTTTTTATATATTTGTTGGTAGGTGGTCAATTAAATACAATTTATAATACAGTTGTTGAAGGGGTGCTTTCATTCATTGCTAACTGATATAACTGACTGGTTCTCTATGCATGACATCTCAAAAAGAAAAATTGTGAGATTTTCAAATAATATGATTTATAGATTCTCATTCTTTTGTGTAGGATTAATCTCTACTGCAAATGATTGATGTTTGTACACTATTAGTATTAGGCCCGCAACAAAGTTCTCGCTTCTTTTTTTTATGAAAATACGAATTTATTGAGAAAAATGATTACAAATGAATCATTCAAAATATTGCCCATCGCTAGCTACAATTTTTCCCATCTTTCTGGCAGAGCTCGAATACCGTGACGGTAGAAGTGTTCGTCTTTTGAGGTCATCCACGAATCAAACCATTTTTCGAGCTCTTCATATGAGCGGAAATGCTGATCAGACAGACCATGTGCCATCGAACGGAACAAGTAATAATTGGATGGTGCAATATCTGGAGAATAGGGCGCGTGGGGTAGGAATTCCCATTTGAGCGTTTCCAAGTAGGTTTTAACGGGTTTGGCAACGTGAAGCAGAGTGTTGTCATGCAGTAGAATTACTTTTTCGTGCCTTTGCTCGTATTGTGGCCGTTTTTCGCGCAGTGCTGTACTCAATTGCATCAATTGAGTTCGATACCGTTCCCCAGTGATGGTTTCGTTCGGTTTCAACAGCTCATAATAAATAACACCGACTTGGTCCCACCAAATACACAGCATAACTTTCGCAGCGTGAATATTCGGCTGGGGCGATGACGTAGAAGTATGATCGGGGCAATCCCCAAGATTTTTTTCTCTTTGGATTGCTGTAATAAATCCATTTTTCATCACCTGTTACGATGCGTTGAAGAAAACCCTTTCTCTTCTGCCGCTGGAACAGTTGTTCACAGGCGAAAAAACGGCGCTCAACGTCTTTTGGCTTCAAATCATGAGGAACCCAAGTTCCTTGCTTTTGAATCATTTCCAACGCATGCAATCGCTTGGAAATGACCTGGCGGGTAACTTCTAAGGCTGAAGCAAATTCTTCTTGCGTTTATCACGCATACACATAGAGCATTCCCTCCAATTCAGCGTCTTCGAAGATTTTGGGCCTTCCTTCACGGGGACGGTTGTCCACATCGTAATCACCGTTTTTGAAGCGACGGAACTAATACCGGCACGTTGTTTCACTAAGAGCAGCATCTCCGTCAACTTTTTGGAGCTCTCTATGAGCTTCAGAAGCCGTTTTCTTCGAATGAAAAATGAAAATCAACACTTCCGCAAATGACGATTATTTGCCACAAAATCAGATATTTTCTCACAACTAAAAGTATATGACGCAAAAACAAAATCACTAATGTGTCACAGTGGTTTGTTTACTATTTATCTAAGCTTTGTCCAAAACGTTCTTGATATGTAAAAATCGACCAGCACTTACTGCTGGAGCCATCTATTGACAAACAGCGAGAACTTAATTGCGCACCTAATAACTAATAGATGTTTGAAACATAATATACCAAGGGTTCATTTGATATGTAATCGATCCATACCTTGGTTGCTGTTGAATATATTGAAGAAGTATAAAAAAAATTGTTATATGATAATTTGGTGCATGTACTCAAATTATTCTTAAATACCCAAAATGGCTCATTACAGTGATTAATATCAAAATTATGTTTACCGGAATGGAACACCCTTATCTGATCATTTTCAACGTGTCAACCAGAAATGAGGTGAGTTTCTTCAGATCAATATACCATCTTTATCAGTTCAAAATTTCCCGGAATTTTCACCGGCTGGTGCTACTAGGAGGTGGGGTGAAAACTAACCTCCTTGAGAAGAAATTTATTTTTAAAATGTTTTTTCATTTTATTCTATATAGTCGCCTTTAAACACGATACACTTATTCCAGCGATTTTCTTAATCCCGTCCAAAAAGTAATTTTCCCGAAGGTCTGCAAAATAATCTTCCGCGGCGTCGATGATTTCCTCGCGTGAGCTAAATCTTTTATTGATGAGCCATATTCTGAAGTTTGGGAAGAGATAGTCCGAGGGGGCGAAATCGGGCGAATACGGTGGATGCGGAAGCAATTGGAGCCCTAAATCATTGATTTTAGCGGTGACTGCGACGCTCTTGTGCGTCGACGCGTTGTCTTGCAAAATACAATTTTTTTTCGCTCCAATAGTCCACAGTTATACTCGTTGATGATTTTTGCTTTTTCGAGGTAGTCCACGAAGGGTATGCCATGACAATCCCAGAAAACCGACACCAGCTTCAGTCCATTGCCGGCCACTCATTCTGTTTTATGGTGTGTAATAGTGGATCCAGATTTCATCAACAGTTACCAGTCGATGCCAAAAGTCCGCCCGATTCTGCATCAGCAAGTCCAAACACTTTTTCGAAGTGCCCACGCGCTCGTGTTTTTGGTCCGGAGTCAGCAAGCGCGGCACCCAGCGACAGGATATCTTTTTCTTATGCAGAATCTCTTCCAAAATATGGCGTGTGCGCTTAGTACTGATCTTTGTGGCATCTGCTAACTAGCGTACCTTCCCTTTCCGGTCAGCCGAAGAAACTCAAAATTTGTGAAATAGAATTGAAAATTAGGAATGGTCGAGAGTCCATCGAGAATGACGAACGTAGTGGCAGGCCATCGACTTCAAAAACTGTCGAAAGAAACTGAAAAAGTAATAGAACTGTCAATAGCCGCGAATTTACTATCAAAGAGCTGACGGACATGAGTATTAAAAAACAAACAAGTACTGTGTTTTAAGGAATTTTACTTAATAATTGCCATTCGTAACGCGTTTCACTACACCGTAGCTTCTTCAGACGAATGAATGTACAGAAATTAATGAGAATATAAATATAAATGTTCTCGAGTAATTACTTATTGGGTTGCTTCTTCTTATGTGGTTATTTATGACAGGTATATCCAATAAAATTAAGGAAGAGATTGATCACCGAAGAGATTCAATAGAGGTGAAGGGCTTAAATCGACTTGTTCATTGATGAGTTTACCTGAGTGTTTGTATTTATTTATTTCTAAAGTTTCCCAAAGATCTACCTTCCAATATTTATTATCTGTATGCAAAATTTCAAACTGTGGGTCGAAAGATTGATTATTTTCTAAGAGATGATTCCGTAATTTGAATCTGATTTTTATTTGAAAAACTGCGTTTATGTTCCGATATTCTAATATTAAAATTTCTATGTGTTCTACCAATGTAAAATTATCACAGTCATTGCAATTCAATCTATAAACACCTGATTTATTGTTTTACCTGATTTGGTTTTATTATTTTTATATATTTGCCTAAATTATTATTAGTTTGGAAAGCTATGTTGAAATTATTGCTACTCAAGAATGATTTCAGTTTCTCACTTGTAATGCCAACGTAGGTTGAAGGTGTTAATTTTTGTTTCAATTTATCGACAGGGTAAACTTTATTAAATGCGATTCTACTTTGTTTTTTATTTAAAATATTATTTATTAGTTTGGGATTGTAACCATTATTTTGGCTATTTGTTTAATCAAATTTAATTCTTTGTTGAAATTTTCTGGCGATAACGGGATGTTAATCAACCTATGAATAAAACTATTGAATGCTGACATTTTTTATATTGATACGGATGACACGAGTTATGTATTATAATATCTATATGTGACGGCTTATGGTAAATTGCGAATACATGTTTTCCATTTTCATTCGAAATTGTAACGTCTAAAAATTTATCGAATTATTGCTTTTATTTCGGTTGTGAATGCAATTTTTGATGTAATGAATTTATATGATTTTCGAAAATTTTCAACTGTCTATCTGTTCCTGTGAAGCAAATAATGATATCGTCTACATAGCGATACCAGTATAAACAATATTTACTGAGTGGATGATATTGTTGTTGATATTGTTTATACTGGTGTCGCCGTGTCACAGTATTTTTGTACAATGGAAAAAACTGAATATCGTGTAGTGATAAAATTCTTATTTTTGGAAGGTGCAGCACCAAAAGAAATTCACGAACGAATGTTAAGAGTGTTTAATGATTGTTCACCTACAATTAGAACAGTAGAAAGATGGGTGCTGAATTTAAACGTGGTCGTACAAGCCTTGAAGACGATTCACATGAAGGACGTCCAAAAAGCGCAACAACACCAGAAATCATAGCCAAAGTACAGGATATGATTTTGAAAGATCGCCGATTGACTGAGAGGGATTTAGTGGAGGCTCTACACATCTCATTAGGCAGTGTGAGCCATAATTTAAGTGACATTTTGGGTTTTAGAAAGCTGTGTGCACAATGGGCGCCGCATTTGCTGAAAATGGAACAAAAACACATTCGAATGCGACTTTCTCAGCAACATTTGAAGCGTTTTTAAAAGGATGAAGTGGATTTTGTGCGTCGATTCATCACTATGGATGAGACTTGGGTCTATCACCATGATCCTAAATCAAAACAAGAGGCTAAAGAGTGGTGTGAACCTGGTTGTTCGGCTTCCAAACGAGTTCGTGTCCAGAAATCGGCCAAGAAGGTTATGGCATCAGTTATTTGGGATGCGAAATTGATTTTGTTTGTGGATTACTTGCAAAGTGGCAAAACAATTAATTCTGAATATTATTGCAACCTTTTGGACCAGTTGAAGGAAAAAATTCGTGAAAAAAGACCCGGTTTACAGAAAAAAAAATCCTTTTTCATCAGGACAATGCACTGTGCATTGTCCTGATGAAAAATGATTTTGACAACGACTGAAATCCATCAATTAAAGTTCGAATTGTTGGAGCATCCACCGTATTCACCAGATTTGGCCCCCAGCGACTTCCATTTGTTTCCAGATCTCAAAAAGTTTATGCGTGGCAAGCGTTTTCCATTAAACGGAGAGGTCATAAGGGCTGTTGAAGCGTATTTTGCAGACCTTCCAGATTCTCACTTCAGGGATAGGATCCACAGATTAGAGGACCGTTGGAGCAAGTGAATTAATGTTCAGGGAGATTATACTGAATAAGAAAGTGTATTTTGATAATCTAACCGAACGACAAAACTTATTGAACAACCTGGTATATACATCAAATACACTACGCATATTCCGGTTGTTGCAGTGGAAAATGCCAACTCCTAATGAATGAGCCATGTTGACATTGGGGGATAACCGAGAAATCGGAGAAAAATACAAATAATTCGCTCTAGAGTAAGGAATTGACATTAGAGCGTTATAACGGACAGATCTTGACGGAATTCTAAACCGGAACCGCGAAATGAGTTCGGGAGACGAGATGAATCCGCCCACAAGTTCAGTGACAAAACACAAATTAGCATGTATTCGCCTACACTTCAGTGTGGGAAGATTCATCCCATTTCGCGTTCTCGAGACTGAAAAAATAACTGAAGGAACTCCTTGTCTGGATGAAACACATTTAAAAAATTTATTTCGAATTATTTCAAGATTTGATTGTCTGTTGCGGAATATGGAGACCAGACGACAGACGCGTATTCTATTTGATCTGACCAAAGTGGGATATAGATATTTTAGTGTATTAATGTTGCTGAACTCTTTTGTGTGCCGCATAATGAACCCGAGAAGTTTGAAAGCTTTACTGATGATGTGATTATAGTGAGACATTTGTCATTTTATCATCTATATGAACACCGAGATCCCTAATCAGAAACACCTTCTCCAAAGGGACACCATTCAGGAAATAGGCTGATGCTAAACAGTTCACACTTCGACTGATGGTCATAAACTTGCATTTTGGTAAATTAAGTTCCAATCGATTATCGCCACACCAGTTCTGAATCCCTTCAAGATTCGCCTGAACATGAAAAATGTCTGTTATAGAGTTTACAGATAAAAATAACTTGAGATCATCTGCAAATAGAAGAAATTTTGAATGCCCTAAGAACCTTCGATATATCGTTTATAAAAATGAGAAATAGTTGGGTTTCCAAGTGGCTTCCCTGGGGTACCCCCGAAGTGACTTTTATTGGACTAGAAAGTGTCTGTTTCTCCCTCACGAATTGGGTGAGGATAAAACTAGCCACTGCAGTAGTCTCCCATGAAAGCCAAAAGAGCTCAATTTACACTCTAGAATGATATAACAGACAGTGTCGAAAGCTTTGCAGAAGTCTGCATAAACAACCTCGACCTGACATCCCCTCCCGAGTGATTCGAGTACATACTGGACCCAAATGATTAAATTTGTTTCTGTGCTCCTTCCTTCCAAGAAACCATGTTGCTCTTTTATAATTTTACTAGTCACCCAGAATCCCAAGTGTTGATATACAATTTTTTCCATGAGTTTCGGTATCGCATTAAGAATACAAATAGGTCTGTAATTTGTTACATCATTCCTATCGCCTGTCTTGGCATGATGAAACTTTTTTTCCATGCAGTTGGAAATATCCAGTTGCTCATGGAATTTGTAAACAGTAATCTAAGAGGTAACGCCAGAGAATATTTGCAATTTTTCAACAATAAGTTCGGGATTTTGTCCAGTCCAGCTCCCTTACGAGAGTCCAGGGAGCCTATATTAGAGATAATATCCTCGATAGTGAAGGAAATTTTAGAGAAAACCGATGGATAATTTACTTCTTCATTAGCAACGGAATTACACGATGTGAGTATCATGAAACGTTTGTGCGAAGCAGTTCTGCTATAAAGAAAGGATTTGTGGAAAAACCATTCGTGGATTTTGCACCACGATAACGTCCCGTCAAACAATGCGTTATCCGTGAATTCTTGAGTAAAAACAAAAGGAATACCATCCAACAGCCATCAAATTCACCTGATTTAGCTCCCTGTAACTTCCTTCTGTTCGATCGAAACAAAGGCCACTACGTGGATCGACATTCAGCAGGAAAGGAGACAATAGAAAAATCCAACATTCTAATGGCTATTCCTAAAACTGAGTTTGAAAAATGTTTCGCAGATTGGATCGAACGTACGCACGTGTTTTTTACTCTATAGGGAGTAATTTTAAAGGGACAATATCGATTTTGATAAATAATGTTATATTTTCAGCTTTATGAAAAAACTACGAGAATTTTTTAATCAAGATAGGTGTTAAGTGAACAGTTTTCGAATTAATCGATAATTTGTGAAAATATGCCTTTCCTTCGAATATCTCCTGATTTTACTGGAATCGCCTTAGAATTAATAATGATTTATTATTATATACCTAAATATCCGTAAATAATGAGTAATTGTTAATAGAGCTATATAGGGAGTTCTGTGATGGATATCACATTTTGTTTCAGTTCAAACCTCATATTGAATGCAACACCCTGTTACAAATGAAAACCATTCCAACACCTATGAAAATGTATTAGATGTACCTATACCTATTTTCAATAGATTCAAAGTTGAAAGAAATTTTGTTTTCTGCTAGATTTTCACAAAATTAAATTTTGCACAATTCTCAAATGTGTTCTAACTAGGAAGAATATGCGGAAAAAAGGTAACTTACACACGCTATGAAATATATTCTACCTTCTTCTCGGTTGAACATTTCTATTCGAACAAAATTTTTCCTCGGTTTATGGAGATTGTTAGGGGTTATATTATGAAATGCATCTCGAATTCTTTGCATCATATCGTTCCTATAGTTACTTCATCTTAGTAAACTTTAATTTGGACTGCTCTACTTGAATAAAAGTTCATGGATGTTAAATCTGCAAGCCTTGAGACAATTGAACATTAAATAATTGATCGATGAAGCCTGAACTATGTAATAGTTGATAGTCACAATGAATAATGAAATAAAACAAGTTACTATGTTTCAACTATCACTAATTTATTGATGTAAAGAATAAGACATTACATTGGTTTGACAGGTTTCGGACATACGTCCATTATCAACAACAAGCTAATGAAAACTGAATACTCATGTACGATACAGAAACTAACATCAAGATAATGATAGTAGGGGTCACAGCAACTTGTATAATGGTGATTGGTAGGTGATTAAGTCTACCTGGTCGTTAAGGAGCTTATCTCTTTCTACCCAAGATGCTTTGAAAATTTCCATCGATTCAAAGAAATTGAGTTTATTAGATTTATCACAAGAATGGAGAATTTTTAGCTGTTGTAGTTCTGGAAGAGGATGACATTCATTTAGACAATGTACAGCTAAAGCTGAATCATATTTCTAATGTAGGAATTACTGGAAATGTTCTTTGTATATAGCCTTGAAAGAGCGTTCTGTTTGACCTATATAAAAGGAATTGCAATCAGAACATGTTAATTGGTATACTCCAGACTTTATCGAATTTATCGGTTTTATTTTTTGTGTTGAAAAGGAGGCCTGACAATTTGCTAACTGGTTTGAATGCAATATGAACTTTTTTACTATCAAACAAAACTCTAGCAATCTGTTCTGACGTCTTCCCAAAATATGTTAGAGACATAAATTTTTCGGGCTTTTCTCTCTTGGATTGGGGATATATCATGTTAAATGTTTTGTTGCGTATTTTTCGATTAATTAAACTCACTATTGCTTTTATATCGAAGCCGTTGTTCTCTGCTATGGACATGATGGTGTTAAATTCTTATTTTCGGTCCATGCACGATAAAGCCAGAGAAATCGCTCTGTGAATCATGAATTTGAAGGATGCTGTTTTTTGAGAATACGGGTAGAATGAATCTGTGGGTATGACATTATCCGTGACATTAATTGATAAACGGTTAATTGTTAGGTCTAAGAAATTGATTTTACTATCGACTTCTGTTTCTACTTTGAACTCAATTTTAGGATGAATACTATTAATGAAATTCAGGAAGATTTGTAGCTGTCTATGCGTTTCAATGAAACATGCTAAATGCCATCAACATATCGATACCAAAGGAGAATATGCCTTTTCATCAAAGGTGAAGTCATAATTTTAGTGTTTTCCAAATTAGACATGAAAATTTCAGATAGAAAGGGGCTGAGGGGTGAACCCATAGCTAAACCATTAATATGTGAATATATCTCATTATTAAACTGAAAATAATTTTGGGCCAAGCATAAATCAAACAAAGGAATTAACTCAACTTTGCAGACAACGTTGAGATTACTTGTCTCTAGAATACTTGATATTAAAGGAACACATTCTGTTGCAGGCATATTCGAAAACATATTATCTACATTTAATGATATTAATTTCGCGATTGGTGACATGAGGAAATTATTTATTTAATTCGATAATTCTAATGAATTTTAATACTGTATTGTGAATGAAAATCAGAAAGTGATTTGAATTTGAAATTTAGTTGCTTAGCAAGTATTTGTGTATTGGTTATGAAACCACTGGACGAATGGGGTTATTTTCTTTATGTGTTTTAATGAGACCATATAATCTAGGAATTCTAGGATTCATTATAATCCATCTGTTTCTCTCGAAGCTACTAAAAAGTGATTGCATATCATTAGCGGCTGCTCTGAGTAGTTTCTGTATAAGTGGTGTTCGGTCTTTCCGAACGATAGTAAGCGCTTCTTTATTAATGAAATGTTCAATTTTTTCTTCATATTGTACTTTTGGAATAACAGTTATGGCATTCGACTTGTCTGCTCTCGTGAGTACTAATGAATTTTCAGAAATTTTGCGTTTGAGATTTTTGATTAAAATTTTATCTTTCGAGTTGGTTTGATTTTAATGGTTCTTTAAAATCCTCTCAATTTTTGCCTTTTCAAAATTGCCAGTATTTAAAGTTCTCGTTAAAATTTCGGATTCAACGGCTTATATTTCTAAGGAGTTATTCTGTATTTTAGGAACAAAAGGACCTTTGGAAAGGAGATCTGTTTCATTCTTGTTGAATTGAACATCAGCTAAATTAACAACCCTTTGACTTCCCGAAGAATTAACTGTATCTATTATGGGTGACTCAAGTGTGACTGAAAATTTTGATTTGAGTGATTTTAATTTTCTAGACTATCTATGAAATTTTTTTTCAGTCACACTTGAGTCACCTATAATAGATAGTTAATTCTTCGGGAAATCAAAGGTTGTTAATTTATCTTGTAGTAGAAACAGAAGTCGATAGTAAAATCAATTTCTTAGACCTAACAATTACCCCGGAGAATAGCCGCTTATCAATTAATATCTTCAGAAAACCATCGTACACGGATAATGTCATACCCATAGATTCATTCCACCCGTATTCTAAAAGAATAGCAGCCTTCAAATTCATGATTCACAGAGCGATAGAGAGCAATAGCGCAATAGAGAGTTTAATTAATCAAAAAATATGCAACAACACATTTAACATGATATATCCCCAATCCAAGATAGAAAAGCCCAAAAAATTTATGTCTCTAACATATTTTGGGAATATGTCAGAACAGATTGCTAGAGTTTTGTTTGATAGTAGAAAAGTTCATATTGCATTCAAACTAGTTAGCAAATTATCAGACCTCCTTTTCAACACAAAAGATGAAACTGATAAATTTGAAAAGACTGGAGTATACCAATTAACATGTTCTGAGTGCAATTCCTTTTATATAGGTGACGCTCTTTCAAGGATAGATACAAAGAACATTTCCGGTCATTCCTGCATCAGAAATATGATTCAGCGTTAGATGCACATTGTCTGAATGAATGTCATCCTTTTCCAGAACTTCAACAGCTAAATTTCTTCATTCTTGTGATAAATCTAATAAACTCAATTTCTTTGAATCGATGGAAATTTTCAAAGCATCTAGGGTAGAAAGAGATAAGCTCCTTAACGACTAGGTAGACTTAATCACCTACCAATCACCATTATACAAGTTTCTGTGACCCCTACTAGCATTATAGTTTTCATTAGCTTGTTGTTCATAATGGACGCATGTCCAAAACCGGTCAAACCAATGTAATTTTTCATTCTTTACATCAATAAATTAGTGATAGTTAAAACATAGTAACTTGTTTTATTCCATTGATTGAACATTACTTTCCGGAACTATCTATTTGTTCAGAAACATTATTTGATTCGTTTCGAACATCAATGAAATAATGTGCAGGTGCTCGATCTAATTGGAAGATATCAAATCAATATTGGAGAAACTTCCCTCAAAATTTTCAAAAACTCTTCGCCATCAAATAGCTCGTCGGAGGAATGTGGGACGAGCACATAATTTTCAATAATCCTTCCTAAAATACTGAGGGACCATAGAAGTTGAAAATTGTTCATACGAACAATTCGTGGATTTTCGTGACTATTGACAAAGCCATTCTTATGAAATGTGCATTTATCGGTAAACAAAATACCAGGTGAGTTGAAGAGTTCGTAGGCTGATATACAGATGGCGTTACTAGGGTCATGTCCACATGATTTTCAGTTAGTACTAATCTTAACTAGACATGAGTAAAATGTTTTCAGCTATCCGACCGTTGGTTCGCGAGATATAGCATTGAAAATGAATCAGCTTTTCTCATTGTTGGAAAATAGATAAAAAGAATTCCGTGTGTTGATTAAACATTGCCTTTTGATGAAAAAAAAAATTGAATCCAAAGCATGGCTCGATAAACCATATTCGGACTCTGAGCCAGGAAAATCAACGGTGGAGAAATGGTTTGCAAAGTTTAAACGAGGTGATATGAGCATCCAAGGCGATGAACGCAGTGGACGTCCTAGAGAGGCTGGCATCAATGAAAACATCATCCAAAAACGCGGCAGTCAGCTGGCAAGGTTATAGCATTTGTTTTCTGGAATGCGCATGGTATTATATTGCTCGATTATATCAAAACAAAAAGTTACTAAATGCGAGATTTCGCAATGTGTAGACATATCGGAGAAAATTATTTTTCAAGGGACAACATTCAACCTTCCGTAGAATGTTAAATATCCTCCCTTGAAGGAGCTAGTTTTCTGATCTACTCTTCATAATCACCGTTAACCGGAGCCACCGGGAAGTGTCAAACGAAACCGAAACTGCAGTCCATTATTCCTATTCGTGACATCTGACCGTGCTGTACCACTTCCCGGTGGCCCCGGTTAACGGTGATTATGAAGCGTAGATCGGAAAACTAGCTCCTTCAAGGGAGGATATTTAACATTCTACGGAAGGTTGAATGTTGTCCCTTGAAAAATAATTTTCTTCGATATTGCTCGATTACCTTAAAAAGGGTAAAAAGGGCCAGACGATAAACAGTGACTGCTACATTGAGTTATTGGATCAATTGAGACAGAAAATCGTGAAGGAACGTTTGAAAAAAGGGAGTGCTGTTTCATCAAGACAATGCATCTTGACACAAATCAATCAAAACAAAGGCAAAATGGTACGAATTAGGCTTCCCCATCTACCTTATTCACCAGTTCTAACCCCCAGCGACTTTCTTCTGTTTTCAGACTTGAGAAGAATGCTCGCTGGAGAAAAATTCAAGACTAATGAACACGTAATCACCGAAACACTGAAGCTTATTTTGTAGAGAAATCTTATCATAAAAACGGCATCGAAAGAATTATCGATCACTACAATCGCTGTATGTGAATTTTACAGAAAAGAACTTTTCAACCCACATCGTATATCTCAAGAAATTTCAATTCTGTATTATTTTGGAACCATTCGCAAAACCCAATTATTCTACCATAGTCCATCTGATGGCTGATACTTATACACATCGAAAAAATCTAGAAGTCAATAGAAATTCTTGAATTTTCGTGTAGAAGAAAGAAGTGTTTTTTATATTATCAAAACCAAAAAATTTGTATTCTTGTGGAAAAAAGATCAAAAACAACAATCTGTAAGTATTCATCAATTTTCGCCTAAATAAAGCAGCAATTTGAATTTTTTCGTCAAATATCTGAAAAATAATTGAAATATTCTGGGGATTTCTGATGAAGTGTATGTTCACCACGACTGTTTAAAAATACCCTTCAACGATTTGACAGATAGATAGATTTTCCTTGATCAATTGTTCCATCCACGGGAGCATGAAATAATGGGTTTCATGTCTAAAAGATATGATTGTGTTTCAGAATTCTTCTACCAAGCGTCTCTCACACTTACTCTATTGGATTAAAATCTGGTGATTAGGAAGGCCAATCTGAAACAGTTGCTTCATTTTTTTCTAAATACTGCGTAGAGGTATGAAGTCGAGCATTATCATGCATGAAAATGAAGGCAAGTCCTCTTTCAGCCGCATAGAAGATGATACTGACAATCAGCTTCCTATTGTTCAGTGTAAAATGTTCCAGCAAAACGAGGTCGGTTCTTCTGCCAATACTTATACCATCCCCGACCATTACCGTACCGACATGCCTCAAGTCTTTTCAATGTTGTCACCATACACGAATATATCCAGAAGTAGACCAAATCTGGATTATTCACTGACCAAAACAGGGATCCGTTAATCAGCACTCCATTCACGGCAATTCCTAACGCAGGCTACTAGGGCTTCGCGATTTCCTCTTGATAATGGAGGCACCCTCAATGGTCGTGGGGCATGTAAATTGAATCTATGAAGTCTATTTCTGAGATTTTGATCACTCTGTACGTTTTGAGCATTTCTGAGTTCCATGTTACGTTGACCAGCTATATGAGTGGGAATTCTCATTGTTTCAATTCTCAAGAATCAATGTTGAGCGATGTCTGTTGATCGATGACGACCAGTATATTGCTTCCTGACGATACCAGTTTGATTATTACGAATCCACTGCAGCAGTTCTGTGGTTCACACTTGTTCCCAACATACCATCTTTAAAGATGGCGTGCTCCATAAACGAAATAAACAGGCAATACTACACTTTTATCCCACTGGTGAAATCACAACTTAATTGCTGAGCGAAAGAAATAATTAGAACTTACACAAACATATGATGTGCAATTGGACTACTGAAGAGAAAAAAAGACACATGCTATATCGATCAGAAGATTGTATTCTTGTTTTTTTTTTGGAGTGCGTATCTTTCTTCAAGATTTTTGACATAGAAGATTCTTCTACAGGGTGTTACATAATAGTATGTCACAACTTGAGGGGGTAAATCTACGTGTAATTTCAAGAAAATAAGTTCATATCAACATAGGTCCGCAAGAGCTTCGTTACGGAGCTACACGGTGTTGAAATTTCGGGAAAAAAATTGGATATTTCTTCAAAACTCCTGCAGTTTTTGAGATATTCAGCCCAAATTCGGGATAAAAGCTATTTTTACAGCCTCCATCATTACACGTCCTAAATTTTATCTAGAATCTTCAAGGTGTTTTTTCCTTTCCAGAGCCATGTCTTCTATTGCCACTTCAAACTTTTTGCTGTACACCGCTGATCAGCGTACAATCAATTTTCGTCAGCTTCGTCCAATTTACAAACTTTTTTAATATTTGTAATTTTTTCTCCAACCGTTTTCGAGTGAAAAATTATTGAATTTGAATTATTTGAATTGTATGTTATTCGCTGAATAAAAAAAAACAGAAATACTCGATAGGTATGCCCAAATTTGCTTTTATTTTGATAGCTCGTCTTCTGAGACTCAACTTATACTTATTCAATATCAAACTAAAAAACCAATTGAAAACTAAATAAATTGCTGCACCTGTAAGATTACAGGCCTCTGTCCTTCTTCGCATATTATCACGAACTCATTGAAATATTCCTGGGTGTCAAGAGAGGTTATTATTTGATTTCTCAATTCTTCTATAGTGTGCACTGGAGTGGTATAAGCTAAACTTTTAAGATATCCCCATAAGAAAAAGTCAAAACTTTTTAAGTCTGGGGACCTAGGAGGCCATGGTTCTGGCCTACCCCGACTTATTCATCGGTTCTGAATGTATTATTCAAGAATTCCCTAGCTCCTCCACTAAAATGTGCTGGTGCCCCGTCATGCACAAACCACATTATGTTTCTCACCAAAGGTGGCACATCCTCGAGCAATAAAGGTAACTCCTCCTCAAGAAACTGCCGATAAGCGGAACCGTTTAGTCTGTTAGGCAAAAAAATGGCCCAATCAAATAATTTTCAATTATTCCGACCTAGACATTTAGTGAGAATTGTTCCTGATAATGAGATGTTTCAATCAAATGGGGGTTTTCATCAGCCCAATAATGATAACTGTGAAATTTGAACTGTGAAAATTTGTGATAGCAGTTCTCGAAAAGTTAGCTTCGTTTGTGAACATCATTTTACTATCAAAATGAGTATTTTCTCTAAAAACCATCGGCAGAAATTCAGTCTTGAAAGAAAATCTCGAGGAAGTAGAGTTTGACGCCTTGAATATGAAACGGATACAATAAAAAGTCGTGGAGAATCCTCCAAACTAGAACATGTGAAATATTCAGCTGATTTCCAATTTTTCTTGTACTCGCATGAGGGTTCAAATCAATACAATTCAAAACTGCTTTCTCAATATCTGAAGTTGCACCTTTTAAATGATTATTTGCAGTAAAAGTACCCGTTTCCCTCAACCTTTTGTGGATATTTGAAAATGTTCGCCTGTCTGGTGTTACTCGATTTGGAAAGCTCACCTGATATAATCGCCTAGCTTCTGTTGTGTTTCCGTCAGCCAGACCGTACATGTAATGGATATCAGCCAATTCGACGTTAGTAAAATTGGCCATTTATTCTTACAGCAATAACTTCAAAAGTCTTAAAACCAATCGTTAATTTAATAAACAATTCGATCAGGCACTGGTTCAACTTTGGCAACTGACAAAATAAATAAATAAATCAAAGCCTTCTAGTCATTTATTTAATTTGAAGTGCTTTCAATTCAGCGAATGCATACGATAGTTTCATAATTTAATTTTTTTTTATTAGCACATCGTACAAATTCCTGTTTTTCTCTTATCAAGTGACATGCACCCCTCTTCAAAAACGAAGGAAAACATTTCGAGGTGAATATTGAGACAAACTATCGGAAACCGTTAAAGATAAGTATAGCGAACATAGGTATCGTGCGATAGGTATAAAAATAACCAATCATTACGGAGTATAAGATACAGGGTGTGTCATTGGAAAAAAGTTGAAAAAATGAGGCTTGAAGGCGGAATCGGAAATTTTGTGTCGTGCACCCTGTATCAATTTCAGAGTTTCCCTACGATGGTTACTCTGAAATGGAGTATTAGTAACATAATTATTGCAAAATAAAAATCGGAAAGTCACAACGAGAGAAGAAAAAAATCTTCAAAAATGTCATCAAATTTCGGAAAATCGCAAATATTTCGAAAACCATTGAACTTAGGTATAGGGAATATCGAACAAAGTTACCTTCATTTGATCTAACAAAGCTAAAATCATCAAAATATATAGGGTGTTCTCTTTTAAAAAAAACATAACTTTGATTTGTTCCTCAGAAACGGAACACCCTGTGCATACGAAATTATTTTCAATTTGTGTTCGTAACAGAAGTTAATCATATTGGGAGAAAAAAATTCAAAATCCGTCGTTTTCTTGGCATGCTACTTCCAGTGACTCGTGGGTCACCTGTATAGTAAAGTAAGTGAAAACAAAGCTGAATATACAGGGATATCCACCGGGACCGTCCGTTAAAAACTTTTTGAGTTTTAATTACAATATCAAGCTGAAATTTTATACGCGGCCATAACTAGCGATTTCCAATTGGGGTGAAATATTTTCGAAGTCATCACTTTGTTATTTCAAATGGCAATCTATCTTTTTTATTATACATTTAGAAACGAGATTTGAACAAGGCATAAAATACCCAAGTTGTTGGCACAATTCGAATGAACGAAGCGACAAGTATATTAATTTTAGGCACCTGTCAGGTGAGCGTAGCTAGTTCAGCTACTTGATTCAAATATTTCAAAGCATTCTCTGTTAGTTCTTGCAAAATCATCAAAATTCAATATATTCCCAAATTATTTCGGAACTATAAGAGATGGGTATAGTACATGCTTATATAATTCCATCTGAAATTTGACGCTTCATCTGATGGCGATATGAAAATTCCCACGTGCAATTTGAAAAAATTGAGTTATTGCGGTTTGAAAAAGGCCAAATTGAAAAAATCATACAAAACAACGCAATACACATTTGACAAGTGTAGACTGCTTAAAAAATTTCTTGATCCTTCTTCTATCCACCCAAGCAAAAATTGTGTCTGTAGTGCAAAAGATCAACGAGCTACAATTTTTTTAAATGTTCCTCAAAAACGAGTTCATAACAAAAATAATTAAAGAAAAGTTAAAAGTTTTGACAGATAAGTGCCAACAACTTGGGTATTTTATGCCTTGCTCAAATGTCGGTTCTAGATGTATAATAAAAAAGGTAGATTGCCATTTGAAATAACAAAGCGATGACCCACTTCCGGTTAACCGGAAATGGTATCACTTCGAAAATATTTCACTCCAATTGGAAATCGCTAGTTATGGCCGCGTATAAAATTTCAGCTTGATATTGTAATTGGAACTCAAAAAGTTTTTAACGGACGGTCCCGGTGGATATCTCTGTATGCCATTTTTTAGCATTCTAGACGGTTAAAGTACCTTAAGCGCATGCAATCGATGTGTATCGATCTCCATGGAGAATACTTTGAAAAACAATAAAGCTATGTTTTGCTTTAAATCCCTTCTTTTTTTGTCAGGCGTAATTTTAAAGGCAACCTACGTAAATCCATGATTCCAATAAACAGTTCCCATGACTATTCTCTATGTGGTATTGGTATTGAACGATAATTAGCTGAAATAAATGATGGAAAACTTCGAGAATTAAAAATCAAAAAAATTGCACTCCATCACTTGACAATATTGTGAATAAATACTATAACTCATATTTATTTCTGTTACTGTTGAGAATAGGTATAGAAAAACAAATATATTGAATTATTAAGTAATGGAATTGTCTTTCCTTCGTGGTCGTTAAATACAGGTGGTCTATTTGAATTATCGCAAGAGATGATATGATGTGAAGAATTCGAGATACATTCCATAATATTACTGTGGATAATCTTAGTAACGTAAAAAAGTTTTGTGCGTAAGATTGAACTGAGCATCCTAGAATAAAGAAAACATATTTCATAGCGTGTGAATCACCTTTTTCTTGGATATTGTTTTTAGGTAAACCATGTTCGAGAATTCCAGTGCAAAATTTGATAAGATTATGTGAAAATTGTTGCATAAAACACGAAATCATTTTTTACTCTGAATCTATTGAAAATAGGTATAGGAACACCTAAAACATTTCAGTAGGAATTGGAATTGTCTTTCATTTGGAGGGTATTCCATTTGACACTATAAAACTAATGAGGTTTGAAGCTAAACTAAATTTGACATCCATCACAAAACTCCCTGCATAGATGTATCAACAATTATTTATTTTTCATGAATGAGATATATACAGGTCATCCGGGAATTGCGTGTACAACGTTATACCACAGATTCTTCAGCTCGAAATAAGTCGATTTAGGCCAACTTACCCATATGAAAAAATTCTTCGTTTGGCCGCTAGAGGAAGCCACCAAAGATTTTTTTTTTCTTATTTTTCAAATAATTCGAGAACGACTCGACCGCTAGAAACCAAACAAATATCCCTACAAACTCGAACGTGTTTTCAATCAACCATAATTTTACAACTGTCTGCGTTGGAGCAAAACTGTTTTAGACATTGTGTAGCTAGGCTAATTATCAAACTGTTTTGTCTCTTAGGCAATTTTGATATGATGAGCGGTTCAATAACAAAAAACAGTTTTTTAGTTTCATGATTTCATTTCTTTAACCACTAGCAAGTCAAAAATATCACATATTGACCATGTTGGCTTTGGATCTGTTTCTGTAGTCTGGCAAATTGTCATTTTATTATGCTTGACAATCAATTGAATGCCGGATGGCATCCCACCAAAGAAGAAGAACCAGCTGTTGACACAACAGTGTTCCGTAAGTTCTTCACTAGGTATTTAGCCGGCTCGGTGGCGTAGGGGATATAATGCTCGTCTCCTGCGCAGAGGACCTGAGTTCAATCCCCACAATGCCGGTGCGATTTTCCGGATTTTGGGAATCGTTTTAGTATCTATCTTTCGGAGATGTAAAGCTGTTGGTCCTGTCTAACAGAGATGTGTTGGACATTTAAGATTCCTTCCCTCGACACCAGAGGGGTTCGGCAAAATTCCCGGGTTAGTGAGGTGACAGAATTCCCCGGCATGTCATTAGCCGAAAGGCAGAAATTAGAGCACGTTAAATGAAAAAACAAACAAACTAGGTATTTTGGTGATATTTTTTAATCACTATTAGGCACGGAGATGTACAGTAACTCCGAAATGGTTGATATGGTTATGGTGTACGGATTTTGTCAAGGCTATGGATGTGAAACCGCGAGAGTATATGCTGAAAGATTTCCAGATCGCATAGTGGCGAACCACCAAACGTTTGGAAATCTGGAGAGGCGCCTCCGCGAGAATAGTTCTTCTCCAATTGACACCTGAGAAGAATTACAAATGAGAATTTTAAATGCGGCCAACTCCTTCAAAAATGACCCTGAAGTAATGCCAAGGGTCCAGTTTAATTTCTTAAAGAGGATTAACTGCTGTATTCAACAAAATGGTGGAATTTTAGAACATTTACTATAGTTGAATGAAATTTTGAGTGTAAACTACTTAATCGTTATTCTGAAGTGATTTGTTTTTTCTTATTTAGTTTCCAACTGGCCAACCTGTTTTCATATTTTTAAATAGTCATTGTGAAAAATTTATTAAATTTTTCTTCAACTTCTTCGATTTTTGTACTACCGAACATTGAATTTCCTATTTGCTTGATCCGATTTAGCAACCTAAAGGTTGTCAAGCATAATAAAATGACAATCTGCCAGAATACAGAAACAAATCCAAAGCCAACATGGTCAATATGTGATATTTTTGACTTGCTAGGTGGTTGAAGAAATGAAATCATGAAATTGAAAAACTGTTTTTGTGATTGAACCGCTCATCATATCAAACTTTCTCAAGAGCCAAAAAAGTTTGATAATTATTCTGGCTACTCAATGTCTAAAACAGTTTTGCTCAAACGCAGACAGTTGAAAAATTATGGTTGATTAAAAACACGTTCGAGTTTTTAGGGACACTTGTAAAACGTCAAGGTCATTGAGTGGATCATTGAAAACGTGAATAACGCAACCGATTACGCATACCAAATATGGTTTCTATCGATCAAGTCGTTCTCGAATTATTTGAAAAATAAGAAAAACAATCTTTAGATTTGGCGACCTCTAGCGACCAAATAAAGAAACTTTTCATATAGGTAACTTGGCCTAAATCGACTTATTTCGAGCTGAAGCATCTGTGGTATAACGTTGTAAACGCAATTCACGGAAACCCTGTATATATAGATCATGAGAATAATTTAGTATTAAATTGAGATTCTAAAACGATTTCAGTTGATACAGGAATGTTCGAAAAGAAGTCATATTCACACAAAATCTCAATCACCCCAGAAAACATCATGGTAATGCATATACTGATCAGAGGAATATCACCTCATTTCGGGTTAAGGCCTTCAAATATTACGAGAACGATAGGGCGTACCATTTAAAAAACATAACATAACTATAAATCTCTGTGAAGGAACAACCTATATATTTGGAAATAATTCAAGGACAACTTCTTCTATACCGGGTGTAACTGAAACTAGGGCCACCCCTGTAACTTTTTTCTATTAGGAATATTTTGATAAAATTTGGGATTCGGATAGAAGACAACATTTTGAATTTGATAATATTAATATGTTTGACATTTCGTTTCTGGTTATGCCGGAAATGATACCAACTTTCGATTTTCAAATGAGACAACCTGTATTTTTTTACTTATTTTAATTGTTCATCTAATTCTCTCATCCTACGACCTTCTGACATATTTTTGGAAGAAAAACAAAACACAATCTTTCTTTTTTTGCAATTTTCATCTAGTAGGCCATGAACAGTGACAATTGGCTTACCTCAACATCTATCACGAAAATACAAGATCGTATCTAAAAATTTAATTGCTCATTTTTTACGGTGTCAAAATCAATGACAAAAGAGCGAACAGCGAAAACGAAATAATTATAATAAATGTTCAAAAATACTATCACTCTCACGAACACAACATCACACACGATTGATGGTTCCCCTCACAACATTATTTAATCGTTGGGCTGTATGCCTGCAATAGCCTGTCTCAAACGGTTCTCCAATTCTTGTTGGGTTCTAACAGGTGTTCGGTAAACCTCATTCTTCAAATGGCCCCACAGGAAGAAATCTAGTGGACTCAAATCTGGCGTTCTAGCTGGCCATCTTATGGGATCATTTGTACTGAGATACCGTGAGACCTCAAAAGTGTTGTGAGGAGGTGCACCATCTTGTTGAAAATTTATTTTATTCACAACAGCTAATGGCAATTCGTCCAATTCATCTTGTATTTGGGTTCTCAAAAATTGCAAATATCTCTCCCCTGTCAATGAACGTTCAGAAATTATAGGCCCTATTAAATATCTTCCCATCATCCCCATCCAGACATTGAACCCAAAAGGTTCTTGGAAGTTTCTATCTTGATATCTGTGCTCGTTTTGTTACGACCAGTACCTGGTATTTTACCTATAAACATCCCATTGTTCGTGAAACGTGATTCGTCACTGAATAAAATCTTTGTGGGATATTATGGATCATCCTCCATTTTCCCAAGGTACTTTTCACAGTACTGGAGTCACCTAACACTACTGTTAACATACAGGTGTTGGTGTAGTTGATATTAAAATGAGCTGTACTTATGTTGTTTCATAAATCCTCCATGAGCTTTGGTGGCTAATTTCAAGTTCCTCGGCAATTTCCCTTGTTGATGTGGTTGGATTAATACCAACAAATGTCAATATGTCTATTTCGGTATCTTCGTCGATAACGAAATCCTCCTCTTCAGCAGGTTGCACCTCACGAAATTTTCGTTCAACTTTTGAGGAATAGGTTCTATTCGGATGAAGTCTTTCCGGATAGCGCTCTGTATGATTGTTCAGCTTGAACGCTATTTTGCCTGCACTCTTCATAAATAGGAGCATATCGACTTTTTCACTTGGAGAATATTGATTCACCCTCCAAATTGAATTCACTAATTCGCAATGTAGATAATTAACAACAATGGAATTTTGACATGTCACACTGATATTTTCATGACAGAATATTATAAGTATGAACAAAAATTTTGCATCGCCAAAGTAGTTATTGTTATTAGCGAATTGGGAAGCTGCAAAAATTGCCTAGGTATTTTCCACTAAAACTTCGGAACTATTAAGAATAGAGTGACGTGAGTGGTTTAAAAAAATAAGAAAAAAAATACTGCTTCTGTGATAACAGGTGGCCCGATATGGTTGTCTCAGAAGAAAACCTACTTTTTGAGGAAAAACTAAAATTTAAAACTTTGACATCCCGTATAAAATGAGCAATTAGATTTTTAGATACAATCTTGTATTTTCGTGATAGGAGATGTTGAGCTAAGCCAATTGTCACTGTTCATGGCCTTCTAGAACGAAAGATGAAAATTACAAAAAAAGATTGTGTTTTGTTTTTCTTTCAAAAATATGTCAAAAGGTCGTAGTATGAGAAAAACAATTAAAATAAGCAAGAAAATATAGGGTGTTTCATTTGAAATTGAAGTTGGCATCGTTTCCGGTTATGCCGAAAAAAAATCAAATGTCAAACATATAAATGTTATCCAATTCGAAATGTTGTCTTCTATCCGATTCCCCAATTACATCAAAATATTCCAAATAGAAACAAAGTTACAGAGGTGGCCCTAGTTTCAGTTACATCCGGAATACTATTCTTCAATTATTCAACAGCAGCAAAGTTTATGGAATGATTACGCATAGAATGGACCCGGTGTAAGTGTACGTACCCTAAATTAATGTTCAAGAAATAGTTCAACGTTGTCGGAGAAAGGTTATGGTTTCAGAGCCTTCCTCAAATAAAAAAAAATTGGAGTGTATGTATTCCTAAAGCTTAGCTTAAAAACAAGTTAATTCTAATTGCCATGTTTAAATCTGAAAAAAATGAACATATTTATGGGTTTCGAGTACTTATGAAACTCTAATTATTTGAGTGCATCACAAAAAAATTATATACATTCTGTCAAATAAGTCAAAAAAGATTATTTAAAAAATCTGCTTGAAACGATAGTCAAGATTTTTGTTGTTGATGAGATGGCACAACTGTTTTCTATAATGACGCGATCTGTCATATAGTTTGTACACAGTGCTTGATTTTGTCAGTTCTCACAAATGTGTTTTGCGATTTTTAAAATGGATGAATATTTCGAACAAAGAAATTGTATCAAATTTTGTATTGCAAATGGAATTTCGTGTGCCGAATGTTACAGACTGTGTGCTGAAAATGTTACAGACGGCTTACGTTGAATCGACTTAATCAAAAACTCGTACATATGAGACCTTCCGGGGATTTTCACTTTGACATGGTGGAAGGGCTCAGTAACCGTCAATGTCCAGGGAGCGAAGTCGGTGGTAGCGTAGCTACTGGTAGGGTTACCCATGCTGGCAACGTCTCAAAGTGACAAAGGCGAAGCTTAGAAAATCCAAACATGGTAACGTCTGATCCAGAATGGGCGAATGCAAACAGCGTCTATACCCAAAATGGTCGGCTGAATCTTCAACTCACCAACCCGCATGGCCAGCGTGTTGCTTCGAGGCCAAATAAACCCCTTAAATAATGAATATGACGAATTCAAAATCAACTGGAAATGTACCCTAGGTGGGTAGAACATCAAATGTCGAATCCCACACTTTCTGAAAGATCTGCCTCAAGGACTCAGGGGGAGGCAAAAACTCGCTCATATACAAATCCTTATTCATATCAGCATATAACGCAAGATTTTTATTAACAAACGATGAAATGATGGAACTGGAAGAAGAGCTCAAAAACATAAAATGGTATATGATAGGTCTGAGCGTTCATAGAACAGGAAAAGGTCAGATCACACTTACTTCAGGAATCTTCCTCAGCTATGTGGGCGAGGAAAATTCAATAAGAGGAACAGGTATTCTCGTTCAAAGAGGCACATAAATCAGATAAGAGAAGTTGAAATAATAAGTCCAAGGGTCATGTACTTGGTGCTCCAACTAAATCAAACACATTCACTAACTATTGTTCAAGCCTATGCACCAACAAGCTACCACAGTGACCAAGAACTAGATTTACGAAGATGTTTCCTGGGTAAAACAAGGGGGAAGATCGAGGTACATGTTTTTAACTGGAGACTTTAATGCTAAGGTGGGTAGCAGACTGGATGAGAATGAAGTTGCTGTAGGACCGCACAGTTTGGGAGATCGAAATGACAGGGAAAACCTTCTGATCGATTTCGTACATCAACACAGACTAAATATAAGGAATACATTTTTCGAAAAACATCCAAATAGAAAATGGACTTGGACAAGTACCGATGGCAGAACCAAGAACGCGATAGATTTCATAATCAGTGATCAAAAAAGTATTGTCAAAGACGTGAGTGTTCTGGACAGATTCTCAACAGGGTGTGACCATCGCTTCGTAAGGGCAAAAGACAGGATAAATTTGAAGAAGGAGCGGCATAATATGTTTTTTCATAAAAAAACAATAGATAGAAAACTCTTGCGAACGTGGACAAAACCGCTGAAGAAGACAGATCCATAAATCGAGAGATAGTCAAAGAAATGAGAAAATTCAGAAGAGAGAAAAACAGGGAA
The DNA here is from genome assembly GCA_013387265.2 of Cryptolaemus montrouzieri. NCBI lineage: Eukaryota > Metazoa > Arthropoda > Insecta > Coleoptera > Coccinellidae > Cryptolaemus > Cryptolaemus montrouzieri. Next base: position 14,965,299 of record JABFTP020000165.1, read on the forward strand.
GAAATTAAAACTGTCATTGAAAATAATAAAGGCCTCAAAGTTCTAAGAAGACGAACCGAAATCGGAAGAAAGGAAATACATAAGGTCAAAAATAAACATGGTAACATTATAACAGACAAAAAGCACATACTACAAAGTATAGGAGACTTCTATCAAGAACTGTATATGTATAAAGATCGAAATATAGAAATCAACAATCCCAATATTTCATTGACCCAAGGATCGGAAGAAATTCCTGAGATAACGGAAGATGAAATTCTATCAGCCCTTAAAGAAATTAAAGATGACAAAGCTACGGGAGAAGACGGTATAGAGATAGAGGCGATCAAATATGGTGGAGAGGAAATTATCAAAGACCTAAAATTACTACTGAAAAAATGCCTAATAGAGGGTATAACACCATCGGAATGGAACAATGCCATCATCGTGATCAGGCACAAAAAAGGAGATGTTACTGACCTCGCCAACTTAGACCTATTAGCCTTCTTAGTCATGTTCATAAACTTTCCACGAAGATCCTAACAAAACGATTAACTAACAAGTTTGATTTCTTTCTCACGAAAGAAGGCAGGTTTTCGCTAAAAATATGGGACTAATGACCATCTTCTCACCTTGAAGATTTTCATTGAAAAATGTATAGAACACAACAATCTTCGATGAGCCTTATAGATTTCGACCCAATAAAGCAGGGAAAACGAATACCGAGTGCCGCATCGATCACCGATATTCTATAATAATCAAATACATATATGAAAATGCTTCAGCAACTGTTAAAACATTACAAACCCAATGTACGGATAAGTTCAGAATTGAGAGAGGAGTCAGACAGGGAGATACGTTATCACCCAAACGATTCGTAACATTGCTGCAGAGCATGCTGAACAAAATTAACTGGGAAAATACAGGAATCAATATCGATGGCGAGAAAATTAACCACCTCTGCTTCGCCGATGACATTTTCCTGATAGCAGACAATGTAAAAGAAGGGAAAATTATGCTTCAACTATTACACGAGGCCTCGAGTGAGTTCGGCCTAAAAATCAACATGATGAAAACCCAATATGACAAATCTTGTTCTAAATGACTCATTGAAAATAAATGACACAAATATGGAGCAGGTGCATGTATACAAGTACTTGGGACATGAGATCGGTATCAGGCGGAATAATCAAACTCACGAAATATAGAGAAGAATAGATCAGACTTGCTTTCGCGAATTTGCGGCACATACTCAAATCCGATATTCCTGTGTGTCTGAGGAGGAAGGTTTTCGATCAGTGTGTTCTTCCTGTTTTGACATATGAAGCGGAAACGCTCACGTTGACAAGAAGAAACATCAGCAGAATACCAGTGATGCAAAAGGAGAATGGAAAGATCGATGCTTGGAGTTACTCTGAGACAGAATACCTAACCAGACTATCAGAAACAGAACCGGAATGAAATACGCAGTTGAAGCAATTCTCCAATTGAAATGTAACTAGGCAAGACATGTTGCCAGAATGCAGGATGGTCTATGGACCAAAAAACTTGATGAGTCGAGACCAAGAAACGAGGCCTACAGAAACCGAGGAAGACCGCCCACACGATGGACTGATTATATAAAGGGACTGACCGAGAACTGAACTCGGAAGGCCAAACATAGAGAAAGATGGATTAAATTAAGGGAGGCTTCTGTTCAGTAAGTATGAGTTAATAATGATGATGAACATATGAGTGTTAAAGTGCAATCTATAGATGCCGAGATGTGGTGGACATACTTTTCAGTATGTGTAATCGAATATAGACGATTTCCCCTTCAATTATTTATAAGGTGAAGCAACAAAATTGCACAATTTCAAAAATTTTCAATAATAAAATACGAAACAAAACTCATTCATTCTTCATTTCTAAAATGTTAGCAACATCAAGAGAAGATAAACTTTTGATAGCAAATTTCTTTTTCATTTATTTTTATATAGTTATGATAGGAATTTCATTCCTCAACTCTTATTCAGCTTCAATAATAATGATAATAATAATAATATGATGATGATGACACTTGATGTATCTCAAGATACATCAAGTGTACTGAAAGGAAACATCAAAACCAAAGTTTCCTCCAAAGCGCGGTCAATTTTCATAAGGGAAATAACAAAACTGCAACCAACAATAACAGAGAAGTACCTGAGGCACAGTGCTTGACCGATTATTGGTCATAGCTATGGTCCAACCCCAAAGAACACAATAAAGATTCGGAATGGATCACGAATGAAAAACAACGCCTTGATATCAAACATATGGACTTCGAAGGAATAACGGAGGAAGAAATCACAACAGTAGTTTGAGCGACCAGCAATTGGCCACAGGTATAGATAATATCCCCAACTTCTGGCACAAGAAGTTTTATAAGCTCCATTGAGCCCTAGCGAAACAGTACTCGTATGTTTTTCAACATCCCAAGAAAACACCCACTTTTCTAACTTAAGGCTTAACATATATGCTACCTAAGAGCTTTAGAACACAGGGTTCGTCTCAATATAGGCCAATCACTTGCCTGCCAATACTACAAAATACTCACATCATGCATATCTAATAGAATATACCAACACCTTGACGACAACAATATATTAGCTGAGGAGCAGAATTAGCTGAGGTGCAAGGAACAACTCCTCATCGATTCTGTGATAATGAAACATGCACACGGAGAGCATCGGAATGTTCACTCAGCTTTTCTCGATGACCTGAAGGCATTCGATAGTACCGCCCATTCTTGGCTTGTCGAAGTATTACAAATATACAAAATGCATCCAATGCTGGTAGAATTCTTGAAGACAACAATGACACATTGGCGCACGTCCCGGCAGGTCAACATGAACAATAAATCAATTAAAACCGACGTGATACCCATACGTCGTGGAATTTTTCAAGGAGACTTTTTGAGTCCACTATGGTTCTGCTTGGCTATGAACCCGTCGTCTTCAATGCTCAATAGAACATGATACGGATTTAGGATAAGAGCAGATAGAATTTATCACATAATCTCCCACCTGCTATATATGGATAACATCAAATTATATGCTTATTGCAGATATACGAAATTCACCCAGCCCGGGTAATTCTTGAAGACAACAATGACACACTGGCGACGTCTCTGCAGGTCAACATGAACAATAAATCAATTAAAACAGACGAGATACTCATACGTCGAAGAATTTTTCAAGGATGACAATATGGTTCTGTTGTGCTATGAACCCATTATCTTCAATGCTCAATAGAACAGGATACGGAGTTAGGATAAAAGCAGATAGAAACTATCACATAATCTCCCACCGATTGTATATGAATGACATCAAATTATATGCTTCGAACAAGAAGCAATTGGATAGTCTGCTGAAAACTGTCAGTAAGTTCTCGGCAGATGTTCATATGGAATTCGGGATTGAAAAATGTAAGATCCCGAACATTCAAAGAGGGAAAGTCATAGATGGTGAAACACAACTTTCAAACGGTGATATTATACAGTGCATAAGGGGTGGCGAAACATACAAATATCTAGAATTCCAACAAGCCAGACTGCTATCAATCAAAGGAGAAGATTTGTTCAGAATACAGTCAGCGTCTGAAGACTGTGCTGAAATCAATGTTGAACTCGGGGAATCTAGTCAAGGCAATTAACACCTACGCCATTCCAGTGTTGCTTTACTCATTTGAAATAATCAGATGGACTAAGACAGAACTAGATGATATTCAAAGGCAAACCCGAATGATGCTCACAAAGTACAACAATCATCATTCAAAATCGTCTGTGATAAGAACAACTTTGAAGCGGAAAGGAGGACGCGGATTAATGGATGTAGTCAATTTACACACCAAACAGATTAAAAATCTCAGACAATTCTTCTCTGCAAAGCTCGCACTTCTGAACTCCATAGAGTGGTAACGTTGGCAGATAAGGGATATATACCTATGAATTTTGCTACCAGGGATGACCTGCTGAATCTACCGTTCCAATCTGATACTGAAAAACAAGACCAACGGTCAAGGAAGGAATTGCATGGACGACATCACCATGAGACTAATCAACCACACATCGACAAAGAAGCCTCCAACAAATGGTTGATGACGGTGAATTATTCGCGGTAACAGAAAGATTCCTTATGGACATTCGAGACCAAGTGATCGCTACAACTTCAAAAAATTCATAATTGAGGACGGAACATTACAAACAGATAAGTGCAGAAAATGCTATATAAGATCAGAGACTATACAGCATATTACGTCCGGCTGCGAACTGGCCAATACGGACTATTTTCATAGGTATAATCAAGTGTGCAACATTATCCATCACAAACTTGCACACAAGTACGGACTTCTGAATGCCTTTCAGCCATATTACAAGTATCCACCGGCGCCTGTATTGGAAAATGATTCCAGATTATACTTCGATAGGTCTTCAATCACTGACAGAATGGTGACGGATAATAGGCCGGACATAGTGGTATATGATAAGAGAGCTAGAACAGCAATGCTGGTGGATGTCGCCATACCGAATAATAACAACATGCTGAACAAGTTACAGGAGAAAAAGTCCAAAAACACAGATCTTGTTGTTGAGATCAAGTAGATGTGGCACTTCGATAAAATAGACATTGTTCCTATCATCATTTCTTCGACTGGGTTAATACCCAAAAGTTTGCATGATAGCCTTGAGAAATTAGAATTGCACAAGAATACCTATATAGAAATGCAAAAAGCTGTAATTCTCAATACATGTAGGATAGTGAGAAATTTTATGTCAAGTATATTGTAATCGAGCATATTCCCTTTGATTCCTGAATCTGGGAAAGGTAAATTATATCCAGCTAAAAGCTGAGATAGTTCACAAGTCTACGAATAATAATAATACATTACTACTTTCATTGCAAACCGATGAAATGTAATAAAGACCATTTCTGAAAATAATCCGAGCCTCAAACGAATCTGAAAACTCGACATCCCCACTCGACAAGTTTATACGAAATCACCTTTAAATTCTACCAAAACTGAGGAAGAAAAAATTAAGTTGCATTGTTCCTGTTATTTTAGGAAAAAGAGAAGTCGCAATAAACAATGTAAAATTACTGCCAAGCCTGCAATAATACACTAAACAAAGACAGAGCGTTTATATTTTCCAGGTCATTACATATTTACTTAGTTTCAACCCGCAAAATGTATAATCCTTAAAATCCGTATACCGTCGTTTACCAATGATACAAAACATAGATAGCAAAACGCGCATTGAGATTCAAAATAAAATTTTAATGTTATGGTGATAAGTTGTCATGTTCAACTTTTTGGAGAATGGGTTAAGATATTTTCCTGAAATTGTTAGATTTGGTTTAGACATACTATATTTCAAATTGTTCAATATATGTTCAATTGAAATGACGAGTTATGGAATACACAAACATGTAAAACAACTTGACGGTGCCCCGGTGTATTCAACTACAGGATCCGCCATCTAACGTTTTCTTTTTTGAACTATCGGTTATTTTGACACTGGTTACCTTAAAGACACTTCTGATTTGACAGAAAGTTAGTTTTATCATTCCGCTGAACGAAAATGGTTGTGTATACGCGTAGAACACGTGAATATCATGGTAATGTTGCAATTGAACATTTCTGAGACGAATTTTGCTAAATATCTTGGTATGCCACAGTACAAAGTCCAATTGGTTGAGGAATTGAAGCCACTAGACCATCCGTTGGTTTTCACTTTACCAGTTGAGCTTCCTTGAAAATTTTTTTCGGATGAGGCGCATTTCATTCTTGACGTATACGTCGACAAACAAAATTGCCGCATCTGGGGGACGAAAAACCCCCACGTTATCATGGAGAAGCCGATGCATCCTCAGAGAATGACGGTTTGGTGCGCATCTTGGTCTGGAGGCATTATTGGGCCATTTTTCTTTGAAAATGAGGTAGCAGCTGCTGTTACGGTCAATGGCGAGTGCTACCGCGCCATGATTACAGATTGCTTCTTACTGTTACTTGAAGAGAAAGAATTGATCAACATTAGCTTTCAACAGGATGGCGCTTCGTGCCAAACATCCAACGTTATGATCGATCTTCTGCGCACTGTCTTCAGGTTTGTTCAGAGCATGTCTTTTATTTCTCAAACTCGGTTTAAACTATGAAATGGGTGTTCCAACTGAATCTTCGGACTAAATTATGACTGTCAGACGAGTTTGCTGACGAAAAGCAAATCAATTGTCGCAAACCTGCGCAATGAGCAGTGCAACAAGTTAAATAGTTTCCCTAATGGATAATGCTGAGTTTATGGATCACTTTCGAGTGAGCAGGGAAGTTGCTGCAGATATTGCTCAACGATTGAGTATCAGTGATTTTTTCCATACGCAATCGGGACCTAAAGGAAAAATCGATCCACAACAACATACACATATTTTCCTGTGGTTTGCAGGACACCAAACTGCAAGCTTTCGTGATGTTGCTGATAAGTTCAATATCAGCATTAGCTGTCTCCATAGAATATTGAAAAGGATGATATATGTGTTCAAAGAGGAATTCCTTACTAGTTTGAAATTGATAAATATTTACGCCTGCGCACTGTTCCTGTTTGAGAAATGTCAGGAACGCATCAGAAACAGGTCTGTGATTCTCTGTTGGAACAAACCTTTCGAAAACCGGATTATCAGTCGAAATTCTGATGTCGTTTGACCGCCTCGGAGCTGTGATTTGACTATTATCTTTAGGGGCCGTCAAAGATAAGTGTTATGTGGACAAGCCAGAAATAATTCAAGCTGAGATGCGGTACTGCAAGGCCAGCCGAGGCAGCCGTTTGAATGAAATTATATTCCAAAACCAACTGGACGGATCGTACTTTGATATGAAAAAATTTATTTGGAAATCGGATGAACCGTTTTTGTTTTATTGAATTAAAAAAACGTGACGGACCCTTCAAACGAATTTCAGCAGAACTGACTAGGGTTTTCGAGGGGAGGTGTTTTTGTAAAAGAGGACCGTGAAATTGGCCTCCGAGGACCCCCGACTTGATCCCCCCTAGTTTTTTATTCATGACCAACAGATTATGAGATGGATTATTGAAGCACTTGCAAACTCAGTTCTAACTTGATTAAGACAAGCTGCAGCTGTAAAATTTTGAATTGTTTGGAAGCAAACGACCAGCTGTTAATATAATAGATAATAATATTCGCTTTTATGAATCATCAACGTGCAATCTATTTCGGAAAATTTCATCGAACTAGCTTCACTCGCCATGAGAAAAATATTTTTTTTATAGTACTTCCTTTCACAGAAGAAAACCATGACCTTCGTTAGCAAATATAACAATAATTATTGGATTTTCAGTTTTCGCGATATAACTCCGACTGGATTGAAATTTAGATATAGACAATGTTTTTGGAGTTTATCTATTTTTTTTGCCAATTGAATAATAAAAAACATACTCTGTGATTTGATAAAAAGGGAGTTTTCCCACATTTTTCGGTTTAAACTTCTCAATTGATTTTGGCACATCCTGTATATTTTCCAGATTTCTTTCGCGAAGAGGATATTTTTAACTCTTATACTTTTTTTCTGTGAAAGAGTCCCAAATATATTCAAAATGTAGTTTGCACAACGAAATCTAAGTGAAAATTACAAGAAAATATCCTAATCCATTCTCCATAAACTTTTATAGGCCATCTATTTGGTTATCCCGGTATAATTTCTATATGCGAGCAAAAACATTGTAACAATATTCTTCAATTCAAACTCATTAATTCGTTGAAAGAAAAATGAGTTCTATTAAATGATAAATTCAAATTTGTAAGCATAAAAATAGGAAACATACCATATACTACGGATTATCAACTCATTGCCTAAACACCTTATTCTGAGAATTACAAAAACAATTTAGGTGAGTTTGAATGATTTTTGGCTACAATACTTCATCTACAGATCGATACTACTACTAAATCGATATGAAAAAAAGTAAAAAAACCTCTTTTTATTATAACTGTCAAGCACTCGTGTAACTCAATGCAAATCAGGTTACATCAAAATCTATTCATGGTATTGTTTTAGCGTTCCAACCGCTTTTTTTCATGAAACCAACACAATAATGACGGGAAGAAGAATGGTGTCCAAATTGTACGAAGATCATTTAATAAGTATGGTATTTGTAAATTTTGATTGGAAACGGATATCGCCACATTCTCTTGGTCACGTGATGTTTAAAATGTACTATTCTTCAAAACACACCAAGCCAAGTTCAGGTTAGGAGCGACTTGTAGAAGTCCTTCGAAGAGAAAAAACACTTTCAAAGAAATACACATCAACTCAAATTGAAGCTCAGATTAAGTTAGTTGTTGAAGACCGTCAATTCACAGCATAGGCGGAATCGAGTAATATTCCTCATCAGAAACTAGATGACAAGTATGGCTTCCTTGACACTAATTTCAACCACAACTAATGAATTATCAGTTGTATCTCCGGGGGAAATGCCTTGGGAGCTCATCATGGCGATACCACTAACAAAGGTCCTCTGGTGGACACACGGAGTCCCCCAAAATTCGATGAGGAGCCAATTCGTTATTGAGTTTTGTAACATAAGAAGATTATGACACAACATGACCGTGAGAGCCAGAACTTACAAGACACTCAAGCACATGTCCCAGCTCTAACGGAAACTCAAATAATGCCAACAACAGACACCACCTACCTCTGCTTCAATGACATGAATGGCACTCAAGACTTCGGTGTATTTGTGTTTTTGCCATATCAACGCTTTTGACCTGGCATGGTTCAAAATTTGTTTATATTAAAAAACCATGTTTCTATGTTGTCTGTATCGATCTTCTGACGATAAGAACTATTCTAGATTGTTTCAGTATCTAGGCGACAAGGTAGTCAATATCCAAATACAGCGTCCGTCAGCTGAGGTGATCATAATGGGAGACTTCAACGTCCACAACATAAACTGGCTCTAACACTCAAATTGGACCTACGAAGCAGGATGCTAAGCGGAAGCCTTTGCGATCAGCCGCAATTTGATGCAACTTGTCGATGAGCTAACAAGAACTCCTGACAATAATTGATTTTCCCAATACTCTCGATCTCTTTCTTGCTTCAGATCCAGATGATTTCCGTTTGAAGGTCTCAGCTCCCTTAGGCAACTCCGACCACAACCTCGTTTCTGCTAAACTTCGTACAGCCATGCAATAAAGATCCAACGCCTTCCAAGAAGATAGGGAATCGAGCCAGCTGGGAAGAGTTGCGCGAATTTTTCTCGTCCTCTCCCTTTAATGATGTCTGCTTTTCAGTTCCTAACATCAATATAATAATGAGCGCCTAAGTTACAAGGCGTCATCAATGACAATATTGTTTCCGTAGACAACGATCAACTGATGACCTCCTATCATACGTTACGCATTTGTGAACATCAACAATCTGAAAGCATGCTTTTGATATCTTAAAGGCCTTCGACAGGGTTTGGCACGCAGCTTATGAATAAATTAATTGCATATGGTCTTGCCGGATTATTGCGTGGTTGGATAAGTAGCTTTCTCTTTATTAGACGATTCAGGTGGTAGTTGATGGTGTAACGAACGAATCTTTTCAAGTTAATGCAGGAGTACATCAGGGCTCCATACTCTCATCTCTTTTTCTATTGCAAACCAATTATTTTCTCCACTCTACCGCAAACAGAATATTTGGGTTTGCGGTAGTCCTCATTTTATAGTCAGAGTCCTATAACTGCTGAAGATTTACACCCACAAAGAACCAACAGAGCATGTCACTGAATTCGGACTTGGAGAAGATATCTGAATGGGGACAATTTGAACGGGAACAAAGGGCGGTCAACAATGTTCTCAAGGAATGTCACTGGCAACAAGACTGACAACCAAGTTGCCCGTCTATACCTCTCTTCACAAATTATATTACGATAGGGCTATAATCATTGGCAAAATCATTATACATTATCCAGATTTTTTTCTTTCAATTTTTTCCAAACCTCCTGTTTGCATATACACCAATTTTTTTAGCGCAGTAATATGTAGTGCTTAAATGACTACAAACTAAAAATATTTTAGACAATAAAGTGTTCCATAATAAACTCACATACCTAAGTTTTGATTTTTTCAAATGGGACACCATATATTTTGTTTCATTTTTGAGTTTGTGAAGAAAAAAATGAAGGTTTGTTCAAAATTCCTTATCCCTATCTTTAACAGTTACCGAAATATTTGACATTTTCTGAAGTTTGAGGACTTAAAAAAAACGTTGTGCCTTCAATATTGATTCCAAAGCTTCAGATGTACAACTATTGTGACAGTAATTGTTGTTGCTTGAACATATGACACATTTTGTTGATCTATGTTACACAGGTTGTTCGAAAACAATTTTTGAAGTTTGGGCTCATTCAAATCGCTTTTCACTATTTTTTTCAAACAGCATACCTTATACAGGGATATCCACCGGGACCGTCCGTTAAAAACTTTTCAAGTTCCAATTACAATATCAATCTGAAATTTTATACGCGGCCATAAGTAGTGATTTTCAATTGGAGTGAAATATTTTCGAAGTGATACCATTTCCGGTTATACCGGGAGTGGGTCATCACTTTGTTATTTCAAATGGCAATCAACCTTTTTTATTATACTTCTAGAACCGACATTTGAGCAAGGCATCAAATACCCAAGTTGTTGACAGATTTAATTATTTTTGTTATAAACTCGATGTTTGAGGAACATTTAAAAAATTTGTAGCTCGTAGATCTTTTGCACTATAGACACAATTTTTGCTTGGGTGGATAGAAGAAGGATCAAGGAATTTTTTAAGCAGTCTACACATTTCAAATGTATATTGCGTTGTTTTGTACGATTTTTTCAATTTGGCCTTTTTCAAACAGCAATAACTCAATTTCTTCAAATGGCACGTGCCAATTTTTATATCGCCATCAGATGAAGCTTCAAATTTCAGATGGAATTGTATAAGCATGTACTATACCCATCTCTTATAGTTCCGAAATAATTTGGGAATATATTGAATTTTGATGATTTTGAAAGAATTAATAGAGAATGCTTTGAAATATTTGAATCAAGTAGCTGGAACTGGCTACGCTGACCTGGCAGGTGCCTTAAATTAATGTACTTTTCACTTCGTTCATTCGAATTTGATATTTCAACAAGAATTGTCGTTATTTCAGATTGAAAATATCCAAAAAATTCAACGCATTTGGAATAAAACCACTGGTTATTCAAACGAAAATATATTTAATCTTTTTTTTATTCATTTTAGAATGTCAAAAAGTAGTGGGTAGAAATTGCAGGCAATTCAATAACCAATTTCCAAATTTACCGTCTATGAGTAAAATAAAATTTCGAAGCATTAGAAGCAATTTTCTACAATTCGGATGAATAAAAGTTGTAGGAACTAAGCGAAAACCAGTCATCGAAGATAATTAGATTGATACGAATAAATGATAGCAAACTTCATAGGAGAAAACTAATTTACGATCTGAATAAATGTTCAATATGGGCCCCATTTTTTTTTTGCAGACTAATTAACAGAACATACTCTGATTCTGAGGATTCAGAACCTTCTGTTCCTGAAGAATATAATGAGATCTTTGGAAATCTACCAACTCCTATAACTGACAATTACGCTACCTATTATGTGGCAGGATAGCTTTTGCGAAAGGTTACAGTCCCAGAATGTCAAGTATGTAACGAAGAACTTTTTTGCGAAGTGCCCGAATAACAGCACACCTTTATTAAATTCAATTTTGTGATAATGAGTCTAAGTTATTGTATCCTTCAGTAAAGTTTCTGAATTCTTAGAAGGCATTCACAACAAACTTTACTTTTTCCTGAATAATCAGGGGCATCAGGAAAATCTTGCTTTGAGATTCAAAGATATTTACAAGTCTCATTTTTCTCAATTCGATTTTTGTCAATTACATTCGGTGAAAGATGAAATTTTTGAAAGGGCTACTAGTCTTCTAATTTTTAAATTCATTGAGGATAAAAAGAAGGAAACTGTTACTTCTGGGACTGAAAGCAAATACAAAAGGTTCAGAAACAAGTAGGACAGCAATCTTTGATGGGTTCAATTATAGGTGTTTATTGTGATTTTAAAGAGCGGGTTATCTACACCCTACTATGTGCGAGTCATTTATTTACCATCGATCTTATGCAGTCGGTGGTACTATACATGTTGTTTTGTCTGGGCTTTTATATCCTTTTATAATTTACAAACTTATTTTCTAGTCTGTGATATTATTTATTT